>JAKOOJ010000001.1:70635792-71235792 GCA_022577455.1 Arizona elegans
AGAGACCCTTTGTATTTCTCAGTTCAGTTAGAAATATGGACTGGTTCAATCTTACTGACAATAGGACAATGTTGTTCTCTGTGGATTAATGTCGTAGACCTGTAGGGGGCAGAATGGTGCATAGACGTTTGTCCCTTGATATTTTGCCCCATCTATACATACTGAATCAACTGCCTCGTTTTGCCTAAAAGTTAAGTCAGCTGGGGGAAAAATAAAACTTACAGTTGTGGATGAAAAAACAAACTGTGGATCATATGTTATGTTAATCCATAATGTATTGGATTAACATATTGAGCAAACCTAACCACTGTAGTTTGTAAACCTTGCTTTAATTAGTGATGGGGTGTGTATTAGGCACTGAGTTGCAAGCTAGTTTGCCACCTTTTAGTCTAACATGTATGAAATCAAGCTATGTATTTAATTTTCTGGGATAATACAATATGTGAAACTCTCAACTGAATTAATTGAAGAAAAAAATTAATAAATTAACTATGGCTAAGCCTGTGGTTTAAAGCCAGTCATTAATAAAATCCAGATTTAATGCTATTTTAGGTAAACTTATTCAATAATAGAATATTGATCAATGACAGCCAGATTAAATCCCATTGATGCCTGTTGTTCTGATTCCCAAAGAATTATGTCTGTTTTTGATCAATATACAGTCCATGTTGCCCCACTCCAACTGGGCAGAAATGTAAATTTCTAAGACAGGTTTCCTCAACTTGGCATCTTTCAACTTAGCTGGTGGACAACAATTGGAGTTGTAATTCCACACAGCTCCAATCGGGTGCCAATTTGGCAACATTTATTAAAGGTTAAATATCTTAATTCCATAAAATTTTGTGAGATGAAATACGTAAAACTGTAAAGCAGCAACAAGAAAGGAGGATTGGTTGTTTTCTGTGTTTAAGGTTTCTCCCACTTGGTCCTTTTTTTTTTTTTTTTTTCCTATTTAGGTGCATTTCTTATTCCCTATTTGACAATGTTGGCTCTGGCTGGAATTCCTATCTTTTTATTGGAAGTTTCTCTGGGACAATTTGCTAGTCAGGGACCTGTGTCTGTCTGGAAAGCCATCCCTGCCTTACAAGGTAAGCTTCTGAAATGGATTACTTCCTGTGCTTTTCAGAAATTAGGAAATTGTGGATTAACTTCAGTTTAATCAAGAGATAGGACATGATTTTGATCTGTGGGTGGCACTGTGAGAGAGCAGCGGCTGATGCTTTGCAGTCTTATTTTGACCTTGAATGGACCTTGCCTTGACTGATTTGGTAATAATGCAGCACTTCTCCTGCTTTAGTGAACCTTTACTGCATTCCACAGCAGGAGAGTGTAGCTGCAGCATTCTGATTGAATCCAACACATGTGATACTGCAGTATAGTACTTTCCGTACTTAAAAAAAAAACCCATGCAAACCATGTTCATCATATTTATATAGGGAGGATGGAAAATGCACAGCAAGATTCAAGGATGCATGCTTTGATGCATTAAAAATTTTATTGCAAGGTATTCATCCTGATGTACTTAATCTGATAAACCATTATATGTGAATGATGGCAATTTGGTGCAAGCTAGAATCAAATATGTATTTACTTTGAGCGTTATTCAGTCAGTCAACTTGTGATTACAAATAAAATAGAACGGGGCTGCATATTGAACTGTCTCCTATAAAAAGACTCAAAATCAATGTACTTGGTGGACAAAATACAGTAGTTGCATAGGATTAGTTGATTGTCTCATTATCTTTAGATCCCAAGAGTGTAAAACAAGATGGTATCATATCTCTTTTATTTATTTTTTCAGGTTGTGGCATTGCAATGCTGATTATCTCTGTCCTAATAGCCATATATTATAATATTATATTGTGCTATACACTTTTCTACCTTTTTTCATCCTTTGTACCTGTGTTACCTTGGGCTTCCTGTAATAATCTGTGGAATACACCTGATTGTAGAGATAAAAACAAACTTTTGTTAGGTAAGTTGGGGCATGCTTTTCTTTTATATTTTTAAAGCTCACATTCCTGTTATGCTACTAATCTGTACTATACCTGTAACAAGCTAAAGCATGGTTGGCTTTAAAATTTGATATGGATTTTAAATTGATAACTTTTAAATTACGGGCCAAATTTATTTAATTATTTTAAATCTATTTTTAACTTTTATGTATAAATGTTTTTTATCTTGGCTGTTCGCCGCCCTGAGTCCGAAAGGAGAAGGGCAGTATAGAAGTTTGAATAAACAAATAAATAAATAAATAAATAAATAAATAAATAAATAAATAAATATTCAGAGATCTGTTACTGTAAATTAACAATTCTGTCGGTTCCATACAAAGTCTGTTCTTTCCTCACTGATATTTTGGAACAGTAATGATTAGATGACTTTAAAATAAATTATAAGTCACTAGTAGGTATCCTGCTGCTGACTTGATTAAAAAAAAATCAAAGGGTATTAAAAATTCTACCTTTGTTTTACTGGCCTATTATTTTATATGGTGAACCTTTTTTGTTGAACTAATCTCAATTTAAAGGTGTTAGTTATCACCTTTAAAGCGCTCCATGGCTTAGGACCTGGGTACCTACGAGACCATCTTTTGCCACCAATAGCCTCCCACCGACCAGTTCGTTCTCACAGGGAGGGACTACTCAGGGTACCATCAGTCAAATTATGTTGACTGGCGACTCCCAGGGGGAGGGCCTTCTCTGTGGGGGCTCCAACCCTTTGGAATGAACTGCCCCCGGAGATACGGAATATCCCTGATCTCCGTGCTTTCCGCCATGCCCTCAAGACCCTGATGTTCCAACAGGCAGGGCTAAACATATGAACATGTGAATGATTTTTTAAATGTTATCTAATTCTGGGTTTTATTTAATTGACCAAACTAAGTAATAATTTTAATTAGCAATTTTATGATGTTTGTGTGTCTATATTTTTCTTGACTGTACACCGCCTTGAGTCCTATGGGAGAAAGGCGGTATAGAAATATAATAAATAAATAAAATAAATAAATAAATCCATTATATCCATTATTACATAATTAATCTCAATCTCAATCCAACTCTGTTATTCTATTCTATTCTATTCTATTCTATTCTATTCTATTCTATTCTATTCTATTCTACTCTACTTCTATTCTATTATTCTATTCTATTCTATTCTATTCTATTCTATTCTATTCTATTCTATTCATTAGAAAGTCTTAATGCTGCATTTATAAATACCAATAACAAATAGTTTAGTTATCTACATCTTCATCATATCAGCATTAAATAATTAAAATGTTAAAACTAAAAAGCCAATGATCTAGAAATATTATTTTCTTTCAATCAATTGTATCCCATTCTTAGAGACTGTCTGGACAAGTCTCTGCCGTTTCCTTGGCAAGGTTTTTCAGAAGTGGTTTGCCACTTCAGTTGAAAGAAAGTGACTGGGTCACTTTCCCAAGGTCATCCAGCCAAGCTGAACTAGAACTTCCTGTCTTCTGGTTTCTAGCTTGAAGACTGTACCAAATTGGGTCATACAACTAATAATCACAAAATCATCACTTAATATAACGTGACTCAAGTTAAAATCAGTACATATTTTATGGGTCTTTAATGTCCTGACAAGCTCACTGTTGATGGCATTAATTGTAGATTCCCCTGGGTAAGAATGTTATAAAGAAAACTCACAGAACAGTGCTTGGCAGTTTAAATGAACTCTGTCATAACAACAACAAAAAAAAGCCTTACTAAGGCTTTTTCAAATAATCCTTCAAATAATTCATTCCAGGTAAGGAATCCATCAGATTTAATCATGCTAATGAAGTGTGTATGTGTGGGTAGGTATATTAAAAGCACACACTCTTTTAAAACAGCTGGAAAAGAATTGCCTAATTAAGGATAAATACACTATTTCCAGTGCAATAAGAGCGATGTGAAAGAAAACTATTTTCAAATTGTTATATATATATATATATATTGCATATATAAGTGGAGTGTATCTTCTGATCCCTAAACATGAATACTACTCAGTTTGAAGATTTACAGAATAGATACATGTGTGCTCAGGAACAGAAATGCAAAAGAAAAAATGACGTTAGTAAATCAGTCTGAGAAGAGTTAAATTTGAAAGGTGTAATATACATATGTTTTTAAAATAAAAATGAACTGATACTATGTCAATCTATATTTTACCTTAACTTTTTAAAAAGTTCCATAAGTTATTTTTCCCTGCAAAAGGTTTTTCTACTTTCTTTTTTTTTTCAGCTCACTCTTAGGAGGCCTCAGAATTTATTTTATTTTATTTTTCAGCTTACTGCTGCAAGATGCTAAAGGACATTTTTCTTAGTTCTAAAATTCTTTTTAAAAATATTTTATGTATTTCTTTATAGAATTTTGTGCTATATATGGTCCCAACGTTCTGTAGTTTATAGCATTATCCATGCTTTCTGCTATATAAAAAAATTACTCCCCTCTTGATATGTTTCCTTTAGATCCAAAGGTGGGAACTCAATGAGACTATAGACTGCAAGAGAACTTACTTTAGAATTTAGAGCATTCCTGAGTCACTTTGTTATTAAGATAAATACAAATGTTCTTGTCCTATGTTAGGTATGAAACAGAGGTGAAATCTACTTACCTTCCCTACCGGTTTGGAAGTGTGCGCGCGCCATGGTCACATCCAATTTTTGACCCTCTGTGCATGCGCAGAAGGTCAAAAATGGGTTACTTCCTTAAAACAAGGAAGTAAAGATGTCTGGGTGGGTGGGCGGAGCCTCGTACTGCTACCACTACCGGTTCGCCGAACCACATGCCGCCGCCGCTACCGGTTCGCACGAATTGGACAGAACCAGCAAGATTTCACCACTGGTATGAAAGCTGACTGGGAGATTCTGGGCACTCACACTTCTCTCAACACAACCCACCTCACAGAGTGGCTATTATGAGGAAAATAGGAGGAGAAAGGATTAGCCGATATGTTCTCTGTTTTGAGTTATAAATAATGGAGGGGGGGGGATTTTTTTTAAAAAATCTAAAAAACAAAAGAAAAACAAGAAAACTTCAGGGACATGTCCAGGCAAGCTGTGAGAATTGGACATGATTGAATGGAAGAAAAAAAAATATTTACATGAATCAGTGGAAAGAAAAAAAAAGTGGTAAGAGTTATTTAAAACATCCTGTAAATCAATAATTTGCTTTGCAAAGTTAAAAAAAGAAATAAATAACAGCTTTTGCCCATTCTACAATTGAACAAATTCGAAATCATATTAGATATGTATTAAGAGGAAGCACAATTCATTTGTGCAACTAGAATGTTTTGTCTTATTTCTTAAAACAATTTTGGTATCATAAAAACAAGCAAATTTATTGAATTCTTGGATATTTAATTGCTTATGTAAAAACTTGAAACGCCTCAATTTTCTGTAATCATGCAAAGATTATTCTGTTTCCTGCTGCAAAAAGGTTGCTCCCTCTGCTGACTTGAATTATTTAGTGCAGGCAAATTACCAACTCAAGAAAACTAAGCTGTATTAAAAAAAACAAAAACAAAAGCCAAGCTTGCTGCAGTGCAGCAAAAATGACCTTATATGTCACTCTGAGATCTTGCTCATGCTCAGATATGGTCAAAACAAGACAAGTCAATCCATCTTACACATACAGTAGAACCTCTGGTCACGACCATCATTTGTTCCATAACTTTGGTCACAAACCGATTTGATCATGAACCGAACATAATTTTGCAAATTTGGCACTTACAAAAAAAATGGTGTGGAAGGGGAAATCGTCCACAAAAAAAAAAAAAAAAAAAAAAAAAAAAAAGTGAATTTTTTGGTCGGAACCCAATTTGGTCGTGGTCAGAAGTGTTTGTAACCAGAGGTTCTATATTCTGCTATATATCCTATATATGCTTTACTATAATGCACCTTTTAGGACTACCATCAAAGAGACAACAGTAACAATTTATTTGTTGAACAAATTTATATAGCCACCCAACTCACAAATAGGCAGCTTACAAAACTTAAAAAATACACCATATAATTCAATCCATTAAAAAAATTCCCACCCCACCCCTCATGGCAGCAACCACCATTTGAGGACCATTTTTGGTCCTCAGGTCCGCTGACAAAACCATATTTTTAAGGCCTTCCGGAAAAGCAGCAAAGTGGGGGCCAACTGTACCTCAGGGGAGAATGATATTCCACAAAGAAAGGGCTACCGCTGAGAAGGCCCTTTTTTGTGGTCCCACCAGATGATAATCCCTAATCAATGGGGCCCATAATATGCCCTGACTTCCCATCCTGATGGACTAAATGGATGTAATAGGGGAGAGGTGGTCCCACATATAACCTGGTTCTATAAATACAAATGTCTTGTGTGTAATATTATGGACACATTTACCAGTGAGTAAATTGCATTACACTGAATGAGAAATTTTCCTGAGTAGATTATACATAGCATTCCATTGTTTTATAGATTTTTGGAGAACCAGTGCAATAATTTTAATATGCTATTTACAAATATTACAAATATGCATTCAACAGCATCTTCAATGAATGAATCTCAAATTTCAATTAATATAATTTTTGTGATTTGAAAATTTGGTAGCATCGATAATCCCTTCCCCAAAATCTGGACTGGGTTGGAATTCTATCTCAATTTCAGATATTTTCTTACCTCTCTTTCTGGCTCGTGCAGCATACAGGTTCTCAAAGGAAGGAAGGCTGGTTGCAATATAAATAAAAATATGCTGCTTAGAAAATAAGGAGCAGCTATTTATTTAGGGGGATTATAATATGAGACATATAGAATCAAATATATTTTTTTGCAATTCAAAAAAAGTATTTAACTCCCAAATAAATATAGGAAACATAAAAAGAAAAAGAAGAAGTGTGGAAGGATAGCATACAACTATTCTTCCCTCTGCTGGTAGTTTGAGATATAACACCAAAAATTATTTATATGTCATTTGTAAAACACTTTGAACTTTGTAATAGTAATTACATACCAGAATTTGAAAATGGTGGACATATAAATATCTGACTTCGCAACAAGGACATAGCAGTTTTCTAGTTTTTGTGCTTCTTGCATTGATAGTTTTTCCTAGTAATTTCTTAGTAATTCTAACTAATTGATGTCAACCCTAAAGCTGACAATTTATAGTTTTGCCCATTTTATTAAAAAAAGGTTAAATGTGCCAAGTTATGGTATTATATGGCCAACAAATATAACAGTTTTACTAATTTTGTTGATTGGAGCATTTTTGCAATTGCAACATTTTGACACTGACTTAAACTGAATCTGCTGAAATTCTGTAATTATTAATATACAGGAGCCTTACTGCTGGAAAACAGAAAAATTGACTTTAAAAAACAGAATGAAGAGAGCAGGTCTGCTCCTGTATTATATTTTTATAAAGATTCAACTGTGCTGTCAAATATATGGCTATGATTTATTTATAGTTAATAGGTTTTCATACGTTAAATTCAAATTAAACTAAGAATATATGATTTTTTTTTGAATATTGGTTATTCATATTATAAAGATTTTAAAGTATTGATATTATTTGCTTAAAGTTAATAGAGGCCTTGTTGTAGTTCATCAATTGTCTCTGTATTGAAGAAAGTTGGAGGTCACTTTTTATATAAATTTATTTTATGTATTTTTGTTACCTTTTAAGTTTTCTTTTTTACTCCCTCTTTTCCCTTTATGTTAATTTGTATTTTATTGCTTTTTTGAAACTTAAGAAATTATATATATTTTTATGTCACTCATCTCACTGATATAGCAGCTCGGGATGGCTTTTAAAAAGAGGGTTTAACTGTTCTGATTTAAATCAACTATACTGATTTAAAACATGTTACTTTGTCTTATAATGTTGCTAATTTTTAATTATTTTTATGCAGAGAAACAAACTATATACAGTAAACTAGTTTATTAAGAGCAGAGTAAAATCAATAATCAGTTTTGAACCCGATTGGTGATTAATAAAACACAGGTTGCTTATATCGGAACATTGGATTTATTTATTATGTATGAATATTACTGAATTTTGCAAATTGTTTTCAGTTTAAATGGTGATATTAAACACTATAAATAAAATTACATGATCAAATATTTCAAATAAACATTAAGCATATTAGTGTAACTATAGACAATTACCCAAATATGAGCAATGTTAACTTCCAAAAACCCTACAGAACAAATTTATTTTGATAGGTTTGTTAAAGAATGGCAAAGTTCACACCAAACTAATTTCTTGGGGGGAGCTATTTCCCAGGGTAGGGGCACTACCAAAAGTGCTTGCAGAGGTGGTTCAAAATATTAAGAGGGTTGTTATGATCATGAGATTGTATTTGTATACAAGTAAGGTAATCCTTGATTTACAACCATTAGTTTAGCAACAATTTGAAATTACAACAGAACTGAAAAAAAGAGACTTATGGTCTTCACAGTGAGACTTGTCACAACATTCCCATAGTCATGTGATCAAAACTCAGGCACTTGGCAACTAGCCAAGGTGAAACTCTAAAAATTAGAATATCGTGCAAAAGTTCATTTATTTCAATAATGCAACTTAAAAGGTGAAACTAATATATGAGATAGACTCATAACATGCAAAGCGAGATAGTTCAAGCCTTGATTTGTTATAATTTTGACAAATAATTTAAGCATCCTTGTCTTCCATAACACCTCAGCAGTGCCACAGGCTGATAGCATCCATGCCACGCCACATTAAGGCAGTAATTGATGCAAAAGGGACCCAAACCAAGTACTGAGTACATATGCATGCTTATACTTTTCAGAGGTCCAATATTGTTCTATGTACAATCCTTGTTTTATTGATTTCATGTAATATTCTAATTTTCTGAGATTGTGAATTTGGGGTTTTCATGAGCTGTAAGCCATAATCATCAAAATTATGACAAATCAAGGCTTGAACTATCTCACTTTGCATGTAATGAGTCTATCTCATATATTAGTTTCACCTTTTAAGTTGCATTACTGAAATAAATGAACTTTTGCACAATATTCTAATTTTTAGAGTTTCACCTGTATCTCTATGACTGTCATAGCATCCCGGGATCATGTATTACCATTTGCAACCTTCCCAGCCTGTTTCTGACAAGTCATTGATTTGCTTAACAAGCATGTGATAGTAATACACTATATAACTACAGTGATTTGGGGGGGGGGGAAGGTTTGTAACTATTGGGTGTGACTCCCTTAACAACCTCCTTGCTTAGTAATGGAAATTTTGGTTCCAACTGTGGTTTAAGTCAAGGACTACCTATAAATATGTGAACTGAAATACATTTTCACCCATAAAGTGTAGTTTCTTAATTATGATTCCCCAACAGTCATATATGAATATAATTTGGTCCACAGCATTAACCTTTTGATTTGCTTCTTTTGTCAGATTCCTGCATCATTGGTGACCATCCCAAGTTGCAAATAAAGAACTCTACTTTCTGTATGAGTGCCTATCCAAACTTGACAATGGTCAATTATACCAGCCATGTCAACAACAAGACTTTTGTCAGTGGCAGTGAAGAATATTTCAAGTAAGATTGTTTGAAAAAAGTTTTATAATTAAAGAAACAACACTAAAGGAAATCTTTAGCAGAAAAACCACTTGGTGGTAGATACTTTTATTTCTACATTTAAATGTATTACATTTTTAAAACTATCTTGCATCAAGTTCTCGTTTTAAGGATATGATTGGATCCCATCGTGGTCTTCCATTAGCACTAAGCCAGGGGTGTCAAACTCCATTTCATTCAGGGCTGCATCAGGGTTGGGTTTGACCTCGGGGAGCTGGGGTGGGTGTGGCCAGGGTGGGCATGGCCAGCTTGACATCATTCATGTCAGGGGCGCCTGTGGCGGCCCAAGCGCTATGCCAGCGAAAATGGGCTCCCAAGCTCTGTATTCAGCTATGACTGCCTTCTCCAACCCTCTGCCAGTGAAAACGGAGCTCGGGAGGGCTGCCCTCCTGATCTCTGTTTTCACTGCCAGAGGGTTGCAGGAGGCCATTGTGACCAAAAACTGAGCTCGCAAGGATCCTGTGCGCCCCCTGAGCTCTGTTTTCACTGGAAAGGCACTGTGGGTCAGTCCTTCACTTTTGCCAGAACAGCCCACCAGCCAGATCTAAGCATCCCATGGGCTGGATCTATCCCACGGGCCATGAGTTTGACACTCCTGCACTAAGCAATTAGCAATTGAACATTGCTGATTTTCCCACTTTTCTCTGCAATTTTCATATCTGATCCAAATGATTGAAAACTTCTCCAGAGCAAATATCAGAAAAGAAGGCCAAGAAAATTCCTCATTTATGTATTTATCAAATTTGGATGTCACCTGACTCCCAACAGGGCTTATGGAAATGGAAAATCATTCAGATAACATTGGATGCAGGACTAAACAGTCCTTTTTATATATATATACACTTCTCAATCAATATGTTAGATGGCCTAGACATTGGTATTTCAACATAGATCTCTTTAACATTTATATTTTATTGTGTTTTACTAATCTAGGTGAAATGGTAACAAATAATGCTAGTGCCATATGCTGAATAAATAAATTCTCAATCAATAAAACAAGTGAAAAGAATATTGCAATATTTTCTATATGCTTTTTCTCTAGTTTTGCTGTATGATTTTTTTGTATGTCTAATCTCTGTTTATATTGATTAAAATGAAGTGATGCTAATATTTGGACAAAGGTTATTTAATAATTGCATATGTGTCGGCAAAACAAGTTATGGTTGGCATTCAGTGGTCAGAATATTACTTTAACTAATGTGGCCACATTTTCTAAATATTGCTTCAATGTTAATTCCATAGAGCAGGGGTCCCGAACCCCTGGTCCACATCCCAGTACTGGGTTGTGGCTTATTGGAAACTGGGCTGTGCAAAAGGAAAGCTTCATTTATGCAAATGGTGTGCATACACAACACTATCCCCTCTTCGCCTCTGCCACCCACTGCCAAGGTCCACAGAACCTGAAAGATTGGGTACCACTGCCTTAGAGCCAAAGTAGTACTGGGTATTCCTGCTAGATGTAATGTATATTACTTGGGGAGGAGTTGGGTGAGGAGTGGTAGACATAAAAAACAGTTGAATTTGCAAAGTACCTTGCCCCTATATTGAGACTCAAAAGCCAGAATTAGTTATATCCAGGGGTGGGCTGCTGGGGGTTCACAGGGGTTTGGGAGAACCTCTAGCTAAGATTCTGAGCAGTTCGGAGAACCCCCAAATCCCACTCCTGGCTTGCCCTGCCTCACCCACCTCTCCTAGGAGTCCCCATGCGGCCCATTTTGGATGCAGGTAAGTGCAGGGTGTGCATGGAGGCTCGGGGAGGGCAAAAAACGGGCCTACCAGAAGTAGGGCCTCTGGACCCTGAGGAAGCTGTTTTTACCCTCCCAGAGGCTTGAAGAAAGCCTCTGAAGCCCGGGGAGGACAAAAAATCCAGCCCTGCTGTGGTGCTGACTAGGCCACACCCACCATGGCCACGCCCACCCAGCAACCGGGCAGAGAACCCCTTGCTAAATTTTTTGAAGCCCACCCCTGGTTATATCCTTAGATATATCCATGATATTTAAACCAGATTCAGATTCCAGAGAGGTAGTTTGGTGTAGTGGTTAATGCGCGGGACTGGAAACCACAAGACTGTGAGTTCTAGGCCTCCCTTAGGCATGAATGCCAGCTGGGTGACTTTGGGCCAGTCACTCTCTTTCAACCCAGCCTACCTAATAAAGTTGTGGGGAAATTAAGAGACAGGAGTATCGTGAATGTTCACCACCTTGACTTTACTATATACCATATATCTATTTTGAAATAAAAATGTAATAATTGTAATTGTGGTAATTCTAAGAGATTTTGATCTCAAAATATTTTGGAAACATGTTACAATACATCATTGAGAATCTACTTGTATTTTTCGTAATAACCTCTTGGAAAAATCTGATAGATTATATTGTTAGGCTACAGTAATGGTAGAGAAGAAGTGTTTTTTCCCTCTACTACTGGATAAGCTCAATAATTAGCTTTTAGTTTGATTAGACTTATCATGAAATGTTCTTTACGGCATTCTGTCTCCGAAACTTTCATTGCACTCAGCTTTGGTGTATATTAAAAACAACAGCACTGTGAGTTTGGAAGAAATTAGCTTCTCTTAATTGCTTCTATATTGCAAAGCAGCCAGAGTTTTGGTGGGAGTCATAAAATCAACTCATAAAATTTCCAAGGTTTGTTGGAATACATCTGAGTAAATTCCAGATTTAGATCATTTTAATACATTTTCTACTTCGGAAAACAGCTCATACTCAGTAACGAGATCTGAAAATGATAGAGGAATCTAGTCACTGAAAAAGCCACTTCATGCAAGGCTATAACCTTTGTTTATGTAATAGTTAAATCTTGAAAGGTTCTAATAATTTAGATAGTTAGAGTTTCCCTTCCCTTCCCTGTCCTCTTCCTTGCCCTGCCCTCCCCCGTTCCCTCCCCTCCTATCTCCTCCCCCTTTTGTTAACTTTTTTTACAATAGATGTTAAATGATAAGATAGATGTATCTTAGAAGACAATGGGACTTCGTAAGTTGATTTTAATGGCTGTGAAGTGTTCTCTGCTTTTATTTTTAAAAAATCATAATGAAAAAGTAAAAGAATAGAATCTTAAATGCACAAGCAACTATAATTAATGCAGATGCTAGGTATACACAAATGGTCATGACTTACTGACATTTTGGCTCTTAGGTACTTTGTGTTGAAGATTTCTGCAGGAATTGAATATCCTGGTGAAATCAGGTGGCCTTTGGCACTGTCTCTCTTTCTAGCTTGGGCAATTGTCTATGCTTCCCTGGCTAAAGGAATAAAAACATCAGGAAAAGTAAGAAATTATTTTAGACCATTTCTAGCTTTAATTCAGAAATGAATATATTTTGCAATACCAAAATCTAAGCATTACTGGAATGCATAATAGCTTTTTGAGAAATGTTGGAGCAACTTAATACCTGCAGGTGTATACGGTAGCTCAAGAAAAGCTAGTGAAATATTTTTCTTTGATATGCATATTGGTTAAAATTTAAGTTCTCATTTTTCATACATGGCCTTTTCATGGCATGGCTTTTTGATTCCATTGGCTTTCAGGAGGAGTAAATACAGGAGGTTATATATTGAAGAGAAATTTGCTTATCGTATGACTAAAGAATATGGTAAAATATGAATTTGGGCAACAAATATTAGCTATCTTGGAAAATCAGAATATAATAATGCTATTTTATAGAGGAATAGAATAAAATGCTATTTTCTAGTGTTTTACAGCTTAGGTGTCCTTACGTTATTCTTAGGTAATCATAGTCCAAAAATCATAGTAACTATGTAACGAGTACCTATATTGCTAATAAGGATTAGCTCTCATCTTTTCTGACAAGATGTTGGTTTGTATCAATCCCTAGTCAAGAACTACCCAGTTGAGAATCACACATATAAATAACTTGTTCTCTGTGCCAGCCTGCCTCCTTTTTAGGCTAGAGTAAATAAAAGATATGTGTTCTAGTATTAATATTGTTCAATTATTTGTGTTAACAGGCTTTGTTAAAAAGAAAAGGGAGAGGGGAAATACACATGTATTCTAGGGATGGAAACTAGTGGCTTCTAAGATGTTATTAGAATAAATTTTTATCGTCCTTGATTATTGGCCATTATGGCTTGGTTTAATGAATGTTAGTAGAAGAGTATGGTGGTTCATGAAGTTACAATGCTGGGCTGACAATTGGCAGGCTTATGTTCAAGATCCAGTTGTTATGCTATGGGATGAGGTGAGCTCCCATCACATGCTGCAGCTCCTGCCAACCTAGCAGTTTGAAAATGGGCGACAGCGAGTAGATAAATGGGTACCACTTTGGTGGGCAACTTCATCCTCGGGGCAACAGTGATGTCACCAGCAGATACTTTCATCATGGAAGCGCTTCAGTGCCACTGACACAGAAGTAGTAGTAATATGAATGTTAGAATTTAACAAAATTTGGAGAACCACCGTGAAACCTGTCATGCCATCTGCAAGTTTAATTCTTAAAGACAAGTATCGGTTCCCATTTCAGGGTCCTGAAAGTTATTTTTGGTTTATTTAGACAAGATAGATTTTTGTTAATGTGGGTCTTAAGTCCATTTTTTTCTCTTCTATCAATCTCTATCAGGCACAAAAGATCACCCTCCACAGTTGAGGGTCCAATTAAACTAATTTATTGTTATTCATGCCTATGCACAGAAATATTCTCAACCAATAGTTAGCACTGCTTGGAGTTAAATAAGGGTCAACGGAATCCAAAGGAAGTTGAATTTAATTTAGATCTGACTATGGAGGGATTCTAGGGTGATCTCTTTTTTTAACTCCACCCCCAGGCTCTGCCACTCCTTCTCCTACAATCTCATCAGATTAACACACTCTGATTATTTTATTTCTCCTTTGGCAGTGCTGAAATGGTACCCCAGAGTTTGCTGCTGGATCTACAGAATGTTCCTCGTTTTTTTAGCAATCAGTCTTGATTACATTTTGTTTTGGAGACAACTAATCATTCAGGAGGGCATGCAATGGGGGACAAAAATGGCCCTTTTGTAATCACACAGGCAACACCGAGTTCCTGAAGACAGCATTGGTTTTCTGGTTGCTTGATGTAACAGAACTTTTGGAGAATGTGTTTTTTTATGTTTAACTTTTATGCGTGGAAAAACATTTGCTGGAATAAAAACCACAACGTAATTTATGATGTAACTAAAAAACACCTTAGGAATTGACTATTTTACACTAGTCACTTCTGTTCCAGAAAACTGACAACTCTGCAATTTTCATTCTTTTGGCAGTCATAGTGTAGAGAGAAATGTATCTCTAATATACTAGCATTTATCTGCAGGGATGATATTCCTTTAGAGAATAGATATTCTCTAGAGAGAGACATGCAGTTACTTTTTGCATTAATTATTCCCAGACCTTGCTATTTTATTAATTTAGGGCTTTGCATACATCATACCATTTTAGCAAACCATTCTATTATTTTTATGTTTATATTCCCATGAGCAAATGTCATCGACAAGTTGTGCAACAATTTACTGTGAACAGTAAGCCAGTGATACTACTTTTATTTTTTCCATGGCTGTTTTAATTTTTTACATAGAACATTTTTTCTATGTAAGCTGTAAGCTATGTAAGAGTGACTTAGACTGCAATAGCATGGAAATATGTGTAATTGTAAATACATTCTTACAGTGTCGATCAGAATGAATAGTTATATTATCTGTTTATGTTTCCGTAGGTGGTATACTTTACTGCTACATTCCCATATGTAGTGCTTATCATCTTACTTATCAGAGGAGTTACCCTGCCAGGAGCTGGGGCTGGAATGTGGTACTTCATCACACCTAAATGGGAGAAATTAATTGATGCTATGGTAAGCTATAATACTATAATGGAATAAAGCCACATATAGAATTAATTTTGAGTAAGAAAGCATTATGTTTATGTCAGATTATTTTCTGTGTTTGTTTTGACCATGCTTGTATTTCTTAATTTTGTATTTTTCCCCATTTGTATGTCATAATTTTAAAAGAATAATAATAAAAAAATAAATGACAGCTGTATTTATAACATTATCTGATAAATGTTATTGGCTCCTTCAGGACAATACTTCATTTGCTTAAGGCATAATATCTGTTCAAACCATTATGACTACAACATGGCTGTGAAGATGCCAGGTTGCCTAAACTAAGATCCACCTTACATATTTTGTTGTGCATTGGATCCAGAGTAATATGTGAAAAAGTAACTTGGTATAAATCTAACAAAGTGCTCTTGAATTCAACATGCACTCGCCTATCCTAGAGATATAGGTAAATCAGTTGGAAGAAAATTCCACAATTAGAGGAAGAGATGTAGTAAACATATGTTATAGGTATGTTAGAAGAAAATTATGTTTTCCAGGAGTGTACTTAGCTCTAGTTGTGTACACAAACTGTTCCATAATTGGAAATTGCTATTGTGTTTAAACTTGATTCTAGATCTGTAGTCCTAAAAACTGACTTAGAATTGATGCACTTCAGAATGGAGATCATTTCATGACAGTATAATCATGAGTAATGCAGTTTTTTGCTACTCTTACTCACAATACTAATTTTTAAATGACAATAGATGTCCCACTCAAAAGAGGCTACACAAGCAGGTAGAGACACCCAAGAGAAGACATGGAAACTAATATAAGAACAGGAACGTTCCAAATGTTTGATGCTTGAAATAAAAATTACAGCTATGAGTTTACTTTCAAATTATAACCAGTCAGTAGTTTGAACAATACTTTGAAAAAATATGAATTTTGTAACATAATGAATACTTGTTATGTGACTTTAGCTGGTTTACTTTGTGGACTTTTCTAAGTTTTTCTAGCTTTTCTAAGCTAAAACCCCTGGTATTTGGTATCTGTTTATTCCATTCTTAAGGATTCCTACAGAGTAACTGAAACTGAAGAGAAACAGTAATCGGTTTAACTAATTATGGAATTTATCCATTTATTTATATGATTTGAATGGCTGCCTATTTCACACCAGTGATTCTGGACAGCATATAATGCTAAAACCATCAGTTAGAACAGGGGTGTCAAACACAAGGCCCGGGAGCCAGATCTGGTCTGCTGGATGCTTAAATCTGGCCTGTGGGGTCGCCCTGGAAACAGCAAAGGACTGACCTGCAGTGCCTCTGCCAGAGCGCTCAGGCCACCAGAGGGCCCCCCAACATGAGTGACATCGAGCTGGCCATGTCCACCCTGGCCACATCCACTTGATCCTCCTGAGGTCAAACACATACCTGATGCAGCCCTCAATGAAATCGAGTTTGACACCCCTGAGTTAAAACAACAATCCAAATAATACTTGTCTTAGGCGGTAATTCCCTCACCCCAAGTAGCTAGAACAGATGTTAGATAATATAATATTGCTCTATGAATTTATTTAGATTCAAAGCTTAGAGTCTGGGTTATGTCTTGTGCATTAATTTTGTGAGACTGAATCAAGCCATCAATATATAACTACATGAATTTATATTATTTGTGGCAGGGAGAACTTGGACTTTCCCTGTTTTTCCATGTCTTTTCTCATCTTCAATGTCTTTAGAGATGCTATTGTAACAGTGCTTCTTGTCTCTTCTAATAACTCTTTGAAATTCTGTATAAATTCCCTTTCTGGATTTTTGTCTTTCTTGGGTTTGGCTTCTCTTTTCTTCTTGGCAATTTCCACGGCTTGTTCTGACATCAAGTTGATTTCTTCTGTTTCTTCATCTTTGGCAATCTCTCTTCACTTTTATTCTTAATGACTTTTTTAAGCTCATTCCACAGTTCCTCTGGTTGTCTATTAATGAGCTTCAGGACTTCAAAGTGATTCCTGATATTCTACTTGAGAATGGTGGGCATATGTTCAAGGTCACATTATGGAACTTGCACATGAGCAGTTTGTGGTCTGTTCATAGTCAACATCTGCTCATGTTTTTGATGTTATAATTGAGCTCTTCCACCTCCTTTAAGCTATAATATAGTAAGTTTTATTTTTGTGCACTCCATCTAGGAACATGATAAGGTAACACAGTAGGATAGCCTGAATAACCTTAAATAGATACTTGAGGAAGGCTGAAGGCCTGGTTTGTCATTATAACTGATCTCTAGTGTCAAATGAGGAACAATTAAGTATGCTACTGATCATGTCATTATGTCTTAATAATATATAGAAGAGCTACTATAGTGGTGTATAGGAAGCTGGCTTTGAAATTTACATAAGATGTATTTTAAAAATATGCCCACTCACTGGGTACAATTCACAGTATTAATTTTAACTATTAGAGAATTTCTTGATGTGATTTGGGGTCTATGCATCTAAAATATTTTTTCTTCCATATGAATGTTTTTAATTGTAAAAATTGTTTGCAGAGCATATTCTTTAACTCCCACATCCTCTAACAATTAGATGAGTGATGATTAAATATATTTTCTTCTTCTGAGACTTGTATCTCCCTGGAAATTTTCACCTGGCACTATCTAGATGAGTTTAGGTTTTGGATTAACATTATTTTATTAGTTTCAGCTTTTTATATATTTTTATTGCTTTATCTGCCAAGGTTTTATTATTGCTTCTAATACTATGGATTTTATTGGTTTTATTGTTTAATAACTCTGCATTATGCATTTATAATGGGTGATTGTTTTAATGATTCTATTATTCACTATTGAAACTGCATAATGAAATAAAAATGTAAAAGCAAGTTAGAAGTATGTATCATAATAATATTTCTGTGTGAAAGTAAAACAGGTTATAAGATCCAATCTGGGTAGATCCCTGGGACCAGAGGTTTAATCTTCCAAGCTTTCAGACACATGCTGGAGCCCATCTGCAAGGAACTTCTCTCTAGCAGAATATGTGCTTTGGGCTGTTCTAGGTGTAGTATTTATGTGATGCTTGGTTGTATGCGGCTTTTTTTGATTGGGGTGTTGATGGCTGGTTGGCCGCTGTTTCCTTGTGCTGCCAAGCCTTTGGCTCCAAGGTACATGATAGGCTGATGGTAAATTAGCACTCCTGTTGACTGACAATTTTGAAATTTTGCAGCTACTAAGATTGTTGGCTAAGCAAGGACAAAAATAGCCAGGGAAATGATTGAAGCTTGGGAAATGGGCCCCTTGTCCATCAATAGGAATGCTGATTTACCCCCAATTTATCAGATACTTAGAAAGCCTAGAGCTTGGAAGCCCAAAGAAACAACCAGCAACGACTTAGCTGGCCATTAACACCCAAAACAACAACTAAAAAGCCACAAATAACCAGCCACACATAGAACAGCCCAAAGCACACATTCTGCTAGAGAGAAGTTCCCTGAGCAAGAGTCCAAAAGCTTGGAATAGTAAACCTCTGGTCCTGGTGAGTAACTCAGATTGGCTCCTGTAACATTATCCTGGGACATATACTGTATATTTACCTTCATTCATAAAAGAAGTTAATTCCAGGATATATGTTACATACTGGAATTATATAAACATTGGGAGTCATGCATATATCTCAAATTAATTAGATTCCTTAGTGATAACAGCATTTTTGCCTTTTTCTTTACTTTTTCAAGCCGTATATTGGCTTCACATACATAATCCTGTTTAATAGCAGCAGCTCACATATTTGCAATTAGGTGATATGAGTTTATTACTTTTGGGTGAATTCAAAACTTGTTATCTTTGTATAGCCTGCAGGGATGTGTGTGTGTGTGTGTGTGTGTGTATGCATATATATATATATATATATATATATATATATATATATATATATATATATATATATATATATATATATATATGTGTGTGTGTGTGTGTGTGTGTGTGTGTGTGTGTGTGTAGTTAATATTTCGGGTTTCTTCCCGAGTAATTGTGGATATATCCCTAAAAGGGTAGAAGCGACGTTTCGACAGAATCCCATCTGCCATCATCAGGCTTATGTCAGTAGTCTTTTGCACTAACTGCCGTTGATATAATACCAACGGCAGTTAGTGCAAAAGACTACTGACATAAGCCTGATGATGGCAGATGGGATTCTGTCGAAACGTCGCTTCTACCCTTTTAGGGATATATCCACAATTACCCGGGAAGAAACCCGAAATATTAACTATACACACATACATACCCGTGAAAACTTACATATATATACATACACACACACACACACACACATGCACGCATGCATGCATACATACGTACATACATAAATACCAGGGGTGGTATACAGTGGTGGGTTGCCTCCGGTTCGCAGGAAACCAGTGGGAAGCCCTGCCCACTGACCCTGACATCATAAAAACACTTCTGCGCATGCACAGAAGAGCGTGTATGTGTGAGAGAGATGCGTGCGTGTGCATGTGGCCCCACTGCAAACCAGTAGTAAAGGTAAGTAGAACCCATCCCTGGTCGTATTCATTTACCTTCGCTACTGGTTTGCAAATGTGAGCACACACACCACCTCTGCACATGTGCAGGACCTTCTGCACATGCGCAGAGCATCAAAAACGGGATGTGATGACATCCGGGCAGGTGGGTGGAGCCTGCCACTGCTGCTACCGGTTCGTACAAACTGGTTAGAACTGGCTGAATACCACCACTGATACATACATACACACTTATGTATATTGTCCTCTAGGAGCTAAATATTTCATCACAGCTCAAAATTCATTGTTGTTTTGTCCATTCATTGTTGGCTTACATATCCATCTAGTGAAGTTCATGAAGCCAATTATCAGTGCGGACTAAGGACATCCCTTCTTCCAGATCTGGTAATTCATATCATATTGCTTCATTCAGGTATCTGTTCCTGCAGATTGTTCCTGAATTCTCCTATCGGGGCAGTCTGATACATAGTACTGCCACACAACCTACATATGCATGTTTGATAGCCTTATTTATAATCACATTAACTGTTTTTATTGCTATTTCTACTTTTTTTTTAAAAAAACCCTAATTTTCTCTTTTAATCTTTTTTTTAAGGTGTGGAAAGATGCTGCTACTCAGATATTTTTCTCTTTATCTGCTGCATGGGGTGGTCTGATTACTCTGTCTTCCTATAACAAATTCCATAACAACCTATACAGGTAACTCGCGAACATTCAGCAATGTTTTCCTAATAATTAGATAAATCCAGGTACCTCTGGAACTAGGTTTGATGTCATCTTTGTTATCTGCATATATAGCATCAATCTGACACTAGAACTTCAAAGTAAGACTACCAGACATGAGTTGCAAAATCTGGAAGACAGGATGGTACTCAAAAGCTGCATTTAGTGTTGTATGAATATTTGCACTGCAGATCTGATAGCCCTGCTTCAAAAATCATGAGACTTCTGGGGTTAGTGTGTCCTATTTCCTCCTGAATGGCTGTCCTAATTATAAATAGGCTGGGTTGAAAGCAATGTGGAGAAGTGTCAAGAGTCAAGGATAGCAAGCATGAAATATAGCACAAGGATAATCTCTGTTAAAGGAAGCTTTGTAATTGAGAAATAGGTCAGGAACGCTCTGAAGCAGCAAAGATAATTTATGATTTTCACTGCTATAATTACTGCTCCATTATTTTTATGGTATCAGTAGCACAGAAATAATTCTGGTAGTTGCATTAATTCCAAATTCAGATAAAGAAAAAAGCTCCCAATTTCATAAGAATGGAATATTTGATATAATTTAATTGGGAAGCTTGCATATAACTGAGAACCACCGTTTTAAAACTGCTGAACAGCTGATCCCCCGTCCGTCTCTCTGTTCTCTTATAAATTTAAACATTTATATACTTCCCCTCCTTTTTACCCAATTTAAAACCACAAATTAAGAATAACAAGAAAATCCAATAACAGGTAATAGACGAAAGTAGTACGTGCTCAAGACAGGAATTCCAAGGCCTGTCTGAGTAAATCATTATGATCACAACCATCATCAAATGATAGTTGATGAGGTATTATCAGGAGATGTAGAACAGAAGACAAAGACAAAGAATTAGAAAAGATCACAAAGCATTCAGATCTGAAAATTAAAATTGTGATGGTCTCAGTGATTATCAGCACACTGGGTGTCATACCAAAAAATCCTGGATACTACTTAGAAAATCTCCATATTGACAAAATTTGCATCTATCATTTGCAAAGACCACATATATGCAAACCGATACATTATACATTGGGTTCTTGGGAAGAACTCAATGTATATGAAGGCTAACAGCATGTGACTGCAGATGCATCCAGCATGAAATCATTTGAGATAGAATCAATGCAGGTTTAATGTATGCACAGATGTATGTTTATAACGGTGAAGGGCAAGACAAAAATAATGTATTTATTTTAATATGTTGTTAAAATGTTGACGGAATTAATTGTATTGTCATATTTCTATTGGAGGAGTATAATTCTATGAGGAATATGGTACATATTTATTGTGTACAGACATGGTATTGGTAAATAGGTGTAGAATTCAGATATGGGAAGGAAAAAGGAAATTTTCATTTCCAATCTATTGTAAATTGATTACTGGTATGGGGGTAGGGGTTAGAGTATGATTTTATGGGAGATTTTGAAGTCCAACTTTTGTAGATTACCTGGGTTGGGACATGGATGGGAGCACTGCATCTCCCTTTGTCCTTTCAGCTAACTCAGCAGCTTTTGATAATATTAGGCATGGTATCTTACTGCACTGTCTGCAAAGATTTGGGGCAATGCTTTACAGTAGTTTTATTTTATCCTCTGCAGATATTTCAATTTGTTCTAGTACGGGGGTCTCCAACCTTGGCAACTTTAAGACTTGTGGACTTCAACTCCCAGAATTCCTCAGCCAGCAAAGCTGGGAGTTGAAGTCCACAAGTCTTAAAGTTGCCAAGGTTGGAGACCCCTGTTCTAGTGGATAGATTGATTCAGTGGTCTCCCACTTAATAGAGTACTACAAGGGTTTGTCCTTATCCTCCCACTTTCTAACAGCTAATGAACCTGTTGGTGCAGACCATCCAGGAATTTGGGCTATGGTATCAGAAGAATGGTGATTATAATCGTCCTCTGTGGGGGAGATGCTAGTGTATTCTGTCCTGGGACCTGGAGGCTGTGAAGGTCTGGATGGATGATAACAGGCTTTTCCCGCAGGCCTGAGGCTGTTGATCTCACTGTTGCAATCTTGCGAGTTCCAGCCATGAATGGTGTGCATGGGCTTTTAATTGTTTTTTAAAATTTTTTATTTTTTTTATTTTATTTCGAATTTATATACCGCACCTTCTTCCAAGGGACTCAGGGCGGTGTACAGCCAGCTAAAATCATACAATACAAACATTAAAAACAATTAAAAGGATATATATTAATTTGGCCAAAGTTTAAAATGACAAACCAGTTAAAAATGTTTTTAAAAAATGTTATGTTAAGCCAGCCCGGCTTGCTGGAAAAAGAAAGTTTTAAGGGCACAGCGAAAGGCACCGAGGTCTTGAATTCTCCTTATCTCTGGGGGCAACTGATTCCAGAGGGTAGGTGCCTCCACAGAGAAGGCCCTCCCCCTGGGGGTCACCAGCCTACATTGTTTGGCTGATGGCACCCCGAGGAGGCCCTCTCTGTGGGAGCGCACAGGTTGGTGGGAGGTCATCGGTAGCAGCAGGTGGTCTCAAAGATAACTAGGTCCTATGCCATGGACCGCTTTAAAGGTGGTAACCAACACCTTGAAGCGCACCCGGAAGACCACTGGGAGCCAGTGCAGCTCACGCAGGAGTGGTATTATGTGGGAGCGCCAGGCAGCTCCCGTAATTACCCGTGCGGCTACATTCTGGACCAGTTGGAGCCTCCGGGTGCTCCTCAAGGGGAGCCCCATGTAGAGAGCATTGCAGTAGTCCAGGCGCGAGGTGATGACGGCATGAGTGACTGTGCACAGGGAATCCCGATCAAGAAAGGGCCGCAACTGGCAGATCAGGCGAACCTGACAAAAGGTCCCCCTGGCTACCGCCGTCAGATGTTCCTCTAAAGACAGCTGCGTATCCAGAAGGACACCCAGATTGCGCGCCCTCTCTGCAGGGGCCAAAGACTTGCCCCCGATAGTCAGTGATGGAGTCAACTGACTATATTGGGATGCCGGGAACCACAGCCACTCAGTCTATAAATATAAAGTATAAAATGTTTTTATAATGTTTTTAAATAATTTTTCTATGTTCATTGTTCGCATGATTTTTGCTGTAAGCCACCCAGAATCCCTTGGGAGTTGGGCGGCATAGAAATGCGACAAATTAAATTAAATTAAATTAAATTAAATTAAATTTGGAAGCTTTATCTGGTGACAGAATAGGTAGTAGATATCACTGGTTACTTAGTGCATGTAACACCGCTACTGTGTGAACTGCATTAGCTTCCAGGCTCAAATCAAGGCACTGCTTCTCACCTTTAAATGACCTGGGACTGGCTTACTTGAGGGAGCATCTCTTCCCAGTTATATCTATTTGTTCAAACTAGTCAGGCAGGATGGGCATGCTTAGGGTCCTGTGGGTTAAGAAATGCCAGTTTGCAGGGCACAGAAGGAGAAACTTTTCTGCTGTAGCACCCACCCTATGCATAGCCTTGTTTCTGAATCTGATTGTTATTATTATTATTATTTTATTTTAATATTGTTCACTGCCCAGGCTCAGTTGTTGAACGAGCAGCTATCCAAATGGAATGAATAAATAATAAATAGTATTTAGTATCATACTTGCTAAATATTGGTATGTCATTAGCGTCACATTATAATTACATACTCTGTACACATTACCTATTATATCACTATATCACGAATAAAATCTGGTAAATATACTTTCTTTTGCCCTTCGTTTCTTCAGGGACACCTTGATAGTAACTTGTACCAACAGTGCCACAAGTATATTTGCAGGCTTCGTCATCTTTTCAGTGATTGGATTCATGGCAAATGAACTTAAAGTGGATATTGAAGATGTTGCAGACCAAGGTAGGATTTTTTTTTGTTTTTCATATAAATGTATTTTTTGAATATTGTATTATTGGGCAGTACTGATTTTGTCCTGGTTTCTTTTGTGCAAGATATCCTGCATATACCTATGGATTAGAGCAGATGAAGTACTTGGGCAAAATGGCACAACTTGAGACACCTTGGAACCAGTGGTGGGTTGCTACCGGTTCGCACTGGATTGGACGAGTCTGTAGCGGTGGCGGCGGGAGGTTCCACCCACCCGGATGTCTCTGCACATGCACAGAAGCTTCTGCGCATGAGCAGAAGTGTTGCACGTGCACGCAAGCACACGTGCGCCCACGAGTGAACCGGTAGCGATGGGATTTGAAACCCACTACTGCTTGAAAGATGCTATAAGAATGGTTGCTGTCTAAGTCAAAGGATAACATGCTATGCCTGTCTTTGCTTTGTGTAGAAGCTAGTCAGACAGTATCTGTGTTGGGATAGTTCCCTTTATATCCTCTGAGGGCAACAAGGAAATTAGTTAATTTTCCCCACCAGGAAATAATACATTTATAGATCAGTGGGAAAAAAATATAGGAGGAAAGAAGCAAACTACTTTGGTATGGTTGCTAAGGAAACTATAAAGGTGTGTCCATGAAGTAACTACCAGTCAAGCTGCACTCAGAGCCTTACTTCCCCATTCATGTCTTGTATAGGCTGTCTTCCTGCACATATTGACAGGTTTAACCATTTAAGATCACAATCTTTTCTTAAGATGAGTGATTCCTTGAACTGATTCTTTAATGCAATGGGACATAATACGATTGCCTTATTTATACAAGTTTTTAGCTGAAAATTGTCAATGTAGAATTAGAATGGAACTGATTCTTCTATCTTTGCTGCCAAATCGGTCAAAATGTAATTTGAATTTTAAGGTTTGCAAATGATCTTGGTAATGTACATACCGTACATTTGATAATGTGATTCTCAAGCTATAAATATTTGATCACTGGGATAATTGTCTTATGAGCTTGCCTATTCCTAAACCACTTTTGGACCCCACAAAATCTTCCTGTCACTTAATAATAATTTATTTAATAGGTGCAAACACAGGGGACTGTTGAAGAGTTAGTTTAAAAATGCTGGGCTAGTCCAAGCTGAATTACTGTACATGTAAGCATTTGCTCTTTCTATGCTTCTGTAAAATATTTCAGCAGTGATAGAAGAGTGTGCGTAAAGCGATTGCAGCCATTTGCTCTGAAACCTGCAATGATCCAAGGTTCAGAAACAAGTTACTCATGAGTTCCAGGGGAAAACATGTATATACCTGCATGTCATCATACATCACATGCAAAAATTGTTCATTTTGTGAATGTATCATGTTAAATTTGCAACTCATAATTCTTTATTGAATACAGGTTCAACCTTTTGGCTTGCCTGATTTGCACTGAGTGAAGAGGAATTATCTTCGGCTGTGTATAAATTATATAGTTAATGTATATATAAGTATAAATAATGTTAAAAGATCTTGTGGGGCTGCATTACTAGCTGTCCAGGGCAGCATGAGGCCCATGGGCCACTGCTTGGCTATGTCTGATTTAATACAAATATGTAATATTCATTTTGGACAATCATTCAATCCAGATTCTTCAGTTTCTAAGAGTTGTATTTTATGTGAAGAAATGTGGATGCCTCTTTCAGAACTGACCTATCTAAACAAATCTACTTCACTTGATCAGTTATTAAACAGTGCCATTAAATGCTAAATAAAACCATAAAATGGTTAATACAGGTAATGAGTAAGTTTAGGTTAAGTGCCATTTTGCTTATCAGGGAGTATGACCCCATTAAATTCAATGGTTCTTTCTTTTAAACTGGCATGCGCAAGAGTGCAAAGCAGCATGTACATTTTAGTTCCTTCCCAATGACTCTTCTCTAGTTTGCTGTATGATAAATGTTTATAAGTTGTTTCAAAATCTCTAGGATTTCAAGTAAGATATAAAAACTCAAGAGCATTTTGCTGATTGTGAAAGTTTTAGATTCAGTTTCCAAAACGGACTTCAGTGCTGTTTAAGTGCTTCAGAATCCAGACAACTGCAAAGCTGTAATGATGCAAAAGTTGTATATTAATGCTTAAAACTTCAAAACAACTTGATAAAGGTAGGCTATTGATTCAAAACCGAAGCACAATAGAATTTGCTAAAGGATAAAAACTCTAGAACAGAACTAAAATGTTTGCATTCATGTGATTCAGAAGCTCAGAGGGCAAAAGCAGACATATAGCAACCTTTTCTTAAGGCCCAATGTTCTTCTGTAGTAAGACTATATGAGTGCTTTGAAATGCCAAATGACCAAATTTGGTGGATATTTGAATAATATGGCTCTCCCAAAAGGAAAATGCCAGTTATTCCACTACTAGAAGGTACTTTTGAATTATTGCTTGAATTGTGAGTTGATTTTGTAAAGGGTCAATGTTTGTCTTTTTCCCAGATGAGTATCGAAGCCCAACAACTGCCCTTATCTATATCTAGCTCTCCATGGTCATAACCTCCATCTCTCCATGAAATTAATTTAAAGGAACCCAATCAAGAGAGATTTGCAGTTTCATTTCCCGCAATTAGGTTTTCCCAGAGTATGATGAATTCTAGAAACTCATTATTTTGATTCCTTAATTTAATTTCCAAACGTGCAAGAAGCTACTGCAAGCAGCATTTTTATCTGTAGTAGTCAAGAAAAAAAAAATCTTTAATCAAGAGATGAAAGAGCATGTTCATGAATATATAACATCCCCTAAGCCTTCTTGCCAAGAAAAACTCCCAGTTAACAGCAGGCTTTAAAGTCAGCCTCTTGCATTGCCTCACACCAGTAATAATAAAAAAGTCTTCAAGCAGTATTTTATGTTTGACAAGAGTTTTCCAACATTTTTGGGAAATATATAATGGTTGTGAAATTAACTCTTGCTTTGCTAAAATAAACGGGCAGTGGTGTATTACAGAGTAGCTGAGGAAAGGGAAATATGTTGCCTACCAGATGGTTTGGGTTTAAATACCCAATGCAGTAGCTTTGCCAAACCAACCATTGTTCAGGTTTGTAATAAAAATATTGGGATGGCACCAGTTTCTCCAACAGATGATGCATGGTCCATAAAAATGATGGAGGGAATTCGTGTATAGTAAATGAAACAAGTGGGAGAGCAATTAAGAAGACAAATATTTTAAAGAGGAGTTGTGTTTCTATGTTGCAGTTTGGCATCAATAAAATAAGATAAAATAGGGTGTACTCTGAAGAGTCACAAACATTTCTCGAAATATTTCACTATATCACATTCTCTTTCACAGTCGGGGCATATTTGTACTTAATAGGTACAGTTACAGTATATAGCAAACTCCCTGCTGTTCTAATATTGATCTTTGCCATCCCCTTTCTGTGAAAAGCTAGATTTTTCTGGAGATTGCTTGTGCTCAAAATGTATGATTGGAATGCTACATCCTGTGACCCTATAATGCACTATTCAATTGGAAAGTGGGAGACTGACTTCTAAATGCTGTCATCTTAAATTGAAATGGATTTTTTTTGTTTAGTATGACCCTCCCCACCCACCCAATTCAAAGGATGCTTCTTATTTAAGCTATCAATATGATTTCTGTCTATTTTGTTTTGGATTCTAGGTCCTGGCATTGCATTTGTGGTATATCCTGAAGCCTTAACTAGGCTTCCACTTTCTCCATTTTGGGCTATAATCTTCTTCTTGATGCTTCTTACACTTGGATTGGACACAATGGTAGATAAATCTTTTTTTATATGACTTCCTGTTTGTTCATTAAAAGCTCAGAGTGTAAACAGTACATTGAATTAATATTTTAATTTAAGTAGTTGCAGGCTGGGATCCAGCACAGATTTTCTGATAAATTTAGCATACAACAGATGATGCTATACATGTTTCGTAGAAGTAAGTGACACTGAATTCATTTATACAGGGTTAGAACCAACATTTATTTTGAGATTATTATAATTGCCTTTGGTTTACAAATAACTAATGGCTTGGAACTAGGGCATTACCTTGTCCCAAGAATTTTTACCCATCCAATTAGACCAAATAGGATGGCCATGCTGCAGATCCTGTCAGCCAAAGAATGTTGGCTCACAGGTATTAGAGTACAATTTTTTTCTGCAGCAGGCCCTGCTCTCTGGAATATCCTCCCTTTAAAGATTAAAATGGCCCAAACCTGTTAGCCTTCCATAAAGCTTTAAAGACATTGCTATGCTCCTGAGCCTAGGGCGCTACATGCACCAAAGGCCTGCCTCCTGGCTATATTATTATTTATTTTTATTTTATTTTATTAGATTTATATACTGCCCTACTCCCGAAGGACTCAGAGTAGTGAACAGCCAAAAAGATAAAACACACAGATTATAAAATTTAAAACAGTATAAAAACGTATTAAACAATTTGGCCCAAGACAAATTAAAACACCCCCATATTTAGAAATAGATTTAAAATTACTCATATACCGTTTAAAAGGGAAAGTTAGGCCAGGCCAGCCTTTTGGAATAAAAAGGTCTTGAGGGCGCGGCAGAAGGTGCGTAAATCCAGGATCCTCCGTATCTCCAGGGAGAGCTCATTCCAGATAACAGGTGCCCCCACAGAGAAGGCGAGAAGGCTCTTCCCCTGGGGGCCGCCAGCCGACATTGTTTGGCCGACGGCACCCTGAGGAGCCCCTCTCTGTGAGAGCATACTGGCTGGTGAGAGGCTATTGGTGGCAGCAGGCAGTCCTGTGTTGTTAACAGGCCAGATGTTTTACTTTATATGAACTCAAATTAGAAGTTTTATTTTTTTAGTGTTTTTATGGTTTTAATGTTTTAAAATGTTTTAAGATTTTAATATATGTATAATATACATTTCCAAATTGCGAGCCTCCCATAGTCATTTGCTGAGAAGGTGGCTATTGAAATCAAATAAATGAATAAAAAATAAACTAATAGTCTCTAGAGACTAATTATCAGATTACAGCCAGTTGCTAAACTGATATATACACAGAGGGTCAATGAACATTAATCAGAACTGTATGGAGCATATCACTCACATGCTTCGAACTGAAGGAAATCCAAATAAGGACTGAAGCAAAATGGAAGAACGAGAGGGCTTAAAAAGTATTTAGATCAACTTGCTGAATGGAGAGAATAGGATGCTATATAGACACCTGTATTGTTGTTCTAAAAGGGCTGAAGCCATAAACATAGAGAATGACAAGAGACCAAGAAGAATCAATGTGGTGAAATTGGATAGCTAATGCTTAAGATGAAAACTGCTTCCGTAAATCATTTGAATGACCCATGATTTTCTCATCTTTTTTTTTTAATTTTAACTTTCCACTGTAACAAATGATTGGCACTATATTAATAACATTTTCCTTTAAAAATACTTAGTTTTGTCATAATTTATGTTTAAACAAATTTAAACACAAATTTAATAATAAATTTTATATTTATTTATATTCAAAATTTTAATCTGAGAAATATTAAATGGACAAAGCAGAAACATAGTGAGAGAAGGGATTTCCCTTCAAGTATGATGTTCAAACTAACAAGAAATCGGCTGTTTTACTCACTGATTGCTACTGATTTTTCTCTCTCTCTTCTTTGGCATTTCAGTTTGCCACTATTGAAACCATAGTGACATCTGTTTCAGATGAATTTCCAAAGTATTTACGAACCCACAAGCCACTGTTCACTCTTGGATGCTGCATTTCCTTTTTCATCATGGGTTTTCCTATGATCACTCAGGTAAACATATATTACATTCTGTGCTGTTTAACCAGATCCGACAATTAGAAAAACCAGCTCTAAGAGTAGATTAACGCCAGAGGAAGTGCAGTTTGAAGAGAAGTTTCACTGATCATGAAAATGTATGACCATTCTGAAGGCCCTGATAAGCATATACAGGTAGTCCTCGGCTTACGAACACAACTGACCCCAAAAATTTAAGTTGCAAAGCGAGACTAGTGTTAAATGAGTTTTGCCCCATTTTACAGTTTTCCTTGCCATAGTTGTTAAGTGAATCAGTGCAGCTGTTAAGTTAGTAACACAGTGGTTAAGTGAATCTGGCTTCCCCATTGACTTTACTTGTTAGAAAGTAGCAAAAGTTGATCACATGACTCCGGGGGGCACTGCAGCCATCGTAAATATGAATCAGTTGCAAAATGTCTGAATTTTGATCATGTGACCATGGAGATGCTGCAATAGTCATAACTGTGAAAATAAGTCATTTTTTCCAATGCCGTTGTAACTTCGAATGGTCAGTAAACAAACTCTTGTAAGTCGATGATTACCTGTAGACATTTCTAAAGATGTAATTTACCATTAGTGGAAGGAATGGGTAAGGACTGGAGCACAGCCACACAGATAAAATTTATAGATCTGTTTTCTTCACATTCTTCAATTATCTCAAAGTGGTGGCACAGCTAATTCCTTCTTCTCTTTACTTCTAGTGTATCTAGGAGTTTCAAACAGCTAAGCTCTGCCACCGTATAAAAAACTAACTTGATATTCATTTCATTTTGGCCACTCCTCCCCCCATTTTGTTGTAAAGGCATATCAAAAATAGACATTCTTGAAAAAATCTGTATTTATAGTTCATAGAGTATTTTCATAGTGAGATGGGGCTTGGTGACAAAATAGCAGTAATTGTATTTTTTTCTTACAGCAATTATTAGCTGGGTTCCTGCTGACTGCGACATTTCTATTAATAACTATTTGTTTTTAATTTTAGGGTGGGATGTACATGTTGCAGCTTGTGGACACCTATGCAGCATCTTATTCTCTTGTTATAATAGCCATCTTTGAACTTGTTGGAATTTCGTACATTTATGGTAAGAAATGGATATGTTAACCTTAGGTTATACAAATAGTTTCTACATGTAAAAATGGGATATTGATAAGTAACAGATAATTCCACAAATACAAGTTTTAAAATGTTATTCATTTAACATTTCAAAATATACATCTAAAAATATCTAACCAAATATTTTCGGAAATTCCATCAAGTGCAATATTTAGTACTGTTAAAATTATATTAAAACTGATTAAGTTAGTAAATAGATAGCACGTTTTTATCATTAATATGAATATGACTTAGTAAGACATATAAAAATAATAATGAAGCATATAATCTACACTAATTAATGCAGCCCTCAAATAAGTATGTAGGCATGCAGTAGTCAAGATTAGGATTCTAAAAATGATTATAAACTAATGTATTTTGTTATGATTTTTCAAGGCCAATCCACATAAATATTTCAACTGGAATATATGATTGGAGAATGATGGCATATTTGAGCTTAATTACACAGATGCATTTATAGGAAATACAGAATTGTAACAACAGAATTATGACCAGTACAATATGTAATTGCTGTCTCCAAATGGAAGGACTTGTTCCATCAATGGAAGACTTTATGATTCTGCCAGTGGAGATGAGAATGTTATTGATTCCTCATCCTTCTTATGCTGCCATCTCTTACAAAGAATGACCCAAGCTTTACTCACAGAAAATATTAATTATTGTACATTGGAAGAATGTTCATAACTGTCTTTTCTCTAGGATATGAGTGTGTGTCCTGTGGACTAGATGTGGTTTTATCCACATTTTTGTGTTCTTTGGAATCCCAAGAATAGTGATGGTCAAATTTGGTGGAAATTTCTGATTTTGGCTGACAGAATTTTTCTAGTAAACTATGGCTGATAGCTCAATAGGTTTTTCAAGAAGAAAATTCAGCCCCCTCCTTAAAAAGCCTGGATAATTCAAATCTGCCCTTTTGGATGACGTCACTATTCCCCTCCTTCCCATTGTGTAACTGCAAATATTGCCTTTTTAAAAAAAGTATTGCCTGTGGCAATATGGTCTATCCATGCTCTTGCAGGTACCTTAAGACAATTAAGATCTTTCTTTTTGCAATTAAGTATGAATTGACCATACATCTGTTTTGGAAAGCAGAGTTTCTGAATATAGACAGGCATGTGTAGTAACGACTATACCTAAGCTAAACTGAGAACTGTAGCATGTTTATGACTTTAAAAGTGAAGTGTGATTTCCATATATATGATATTTGCATAAATATCATTATTCTGCTGTGATGATCCTCCTCTGTATATTTTGTTTGCCTATTTTCCATAATGCCATAAGATGTTCTAGGTCATCCGGTGTGACTAAATCTCCTTTTATAGAAAAAGCAATTTTCTATCTACCGGTTACAACAGCATCCTCTTCTCCTGAGGAGGCTGATGGTGTTTAGTAACACTGCTTTGTTACCAAAGGTCAATAGGGATGTCAATAAAGGGTGTTGTTATTAATGTCCTGTTGCCATCCTTCAATGTTAAGGAGATTTTTAATTGGTGCATGTTGAGGTCTGGGCTTTCTAAGGGAGGCTTTTAGCTATAATTTAGAACCTGGCACATTCATGGAATTTCATTTTTATAAAAAGAACTGCAAGGGTGATGTCATAATGGCCAAACAGAACAAAGGAATATTTTGTTCTCTGATACTAGCTTTTGTTACCTGATAGTATACTGCCATTAAATTGGAAGATTCTAAAAGTTATTACATCTATCTTCCATGCTGACAGTTTTATTTTTACTTTTAAAAACAAGTGCTAATGTGAAATATATAGCAGACTGTTTTTTTTTATCTTTGATCCCAAGAACACTTTGTTATAAAAACATTCTTTACTATATTGGCCCAAATTTTGCCATTATAGGAGATGATGAATGAATGAGTTACTTTTCCTTAAACAGAATAGAGAAGGCCCTGATTTAAATAGTCAGAGTTTTCTTTGTTACATCTATGCAACCCATATTCCAGACTTTACCAGAAGGAATGAGAAATCTGTCCAAATAAGCCTATATCACTTGTGAGAAGATTTCACCTTCTACAAAATTGCCAATACTGTAGATTAGCCCAGAAATAACTATTCACAAGACCTTTCAAAGCCAAATGATGCTCATACCCTGTTTCCATGGGAACCAATGGAAGACATATGTATCTTTAGTCAAGAGAAGGATTTATAAATAAATAAGCTGCAGACACATCTTGGATTCTGAAGTTGGAAATATTCCTACTGGGATTATATTGTGTATAGATTTGAAGCAAAGCGCTTTCTCCATCCTCATGTAGCTTTGAAGTATAGCAATATTTTAAAACACTGCTCCAGATGTTGTTTATAAAATGGGTGATTAAGACATACTGCTGTATGCCTCAAGAAGGAAACATTTAAATGACAGGCAGCTCTCTTTACATCTTCCAAATTGAATGATTATAAATGAATTGAATACTCATTAGAAATATTGTATGACATTTCAACTTTAGGACCTCCTTGTAAGATTTGTATTGCTTCTTTGTGCTACTTTATTGTAATAGAAACACATTCCAGACTTACTTGGAAGAGGAAAGCTCTCTCATAAAAGAGTATCCTTACAAGTTATGTTTGTCCTTAGAGTGGATAAAAACTGAATTTTCTTCTTTCTTCTTGTATAGAATCTCAAGTAGTTACTCTTTGCTTCTCTTATCCCCAGACACTGCCCTACGATTATTGGGAGTATGTTATCTATGGGAAAAGTGATTTACTTGTATGTTAAACTGATACATCAAACCTAAAATATAGGAAAGAGTCAAATGGTCAGGAACACCTTATTTTTCTCTCTTTCGCTGAGAAATGTTCAGGCTCTGTGCAACACTATTTCAAGATTCGCAAAGAAATAGAGATACAGAGTAGAAATTGAGAGCTATCAGCATAATTCCACCCCCTCAAAATTTTTCTAGTTCAGTCTTTAGCCTCTGTCTTTTTCTCAATTTTTAAATTCTCCCTTTAATCTAAAGAGTATACGTTTCTTTTGCTTTGATACCCTTTTCAAACATTACTTTTCACTTATTCCATCTGACCCTCTCATACAGATTCAGTTAGATTGAAAGTTTGTAATGTTCTATTTGATCTTTCCTCTTTCCCTTTCCTTGATTATCTTTATGACTTGGAATATAAAAAGTTGCTTTAGCAGTCTCAACTTGTAGCAACCTCTAATTGGTTGTTTCTGGGCTCCAAAGCTAACTAGGTTAAGAACATAAGAACATGGGTTCATCTTGCTCACAGTCTTTCTCATAGTGGCCAAACAATTGCACAAGGAGCCCCTCTAATCTCCCAGCAGATGGCCTTCAGAGATACTCACACTGACATCAAGCCTAATAGCCAATAATCTCAGTAATTTCCATGAATTGATCCAACCTTTAAAAGTCGGAGTTACATTGACCCTCTTCCATTTCTCCCCTTCAGAGGTTGTGTGCAGAGACAAGTTGCATATTTTAGTTAGAAAGTTTATGGACTTGGTTTTTAACCAGCATGAATAGATGCTGTCAACATTACATGTTGATGTTCAGTTTGTCAGTGTAGTCTAGCACTTCTTTTCTTGTTCCCATTATAATATAGCTCAGTTCATCTGATGCTCTTCCTGAGAATCTCACCCAATTTTGCTCCCAGGAAGGCAAAAGCGAAGCATTCATTCAGCTTCTTTGCAATTTCCTTAGCACACTTGATTCCTTCATTGTTCAAGGCAGGGGTCCCCAGCCATGGCTCGTTGGGAACTGGGCTGCGCAAGTGGTTGAATGCACAAAACCATTCCCTCCTCCACCACTGCCACCACGCACTGCCACCACTGTTGTCAGTCTGCAGAGCCGGAATGGTTGGAAACCACAGGTTCAAGGGACCAATGGTTCCCCTGGCTGGTTTCCTGTTTGTAATATATTTGAAGAATTTTTTGTTATGTGTTTCCACAGTTTTGGCATCATGCCTATCAAATTTTCTTTTTGCCTCCCTCATTGTCTCTTTGCATTTCTTTAGCCAGACATAATGTTGTTTCTTGTTTTCTTGATTAAGACAGGACTTCCACTTTCAATCAATACTTTCTTTGGCACCCATAGCCTCCTTTACTAGGTCAACGAACCATGCAGACCTTTTCTTGGACTTTGGGGCATTTTCCTAATTTTAGGAATAATCTGTGCCTTTGTTTCTCCCTTACTGTAGTTTTAAACAACAATCAAGCTTTCTGGGGGATATCTGCCCTTTTGATCTTTTTTCCTGTTTCTTTTTCATTAGTCTTCTTAATTTTGAGATGTTCATATTTCTTTTTTTAAAGTTATATTTTTATTGTTTACATATGAATATATTGAATACAATGTAATTGTCCTGGCATTCCACTTACCATAAAACAAAAGTAAAAAACAGAATAACATATAAAGGTAAAGGTTCACCTCGCAAATATGTGCTAGTCGTTCCCGACTCTAGAGGGTGGTGCTCATCTCCGTTTCAAAGCCAAAGAGCCAGCGCTGTCTAAAGACGCCTCTGTGGTCATATGGCGGCATGACTAAATGCCAAAGGTGCACAGAATGCTGTTACCTTCCCACCAAAGGTGGTCCCTATTTTTCTACTTGCATTTTTTACATGCTTTCGAACTGCTAGGTTGGCAGAAGCTGGGACAAGTAACAGGAGCTCACCCCGTTAGGCGGCACTAGGGATTCGAACCGCTGAACTGCCAATCTTTTGATCAACAAGTTGAGCATCTTTAGCCACTGGGCTACTGCGTCCCTAGAATAACATATACAGTATTTTAAGCAGTGCTAATGTTGTAGAATAGTTTCTGACCAACTTCTACCTCGTGTTTCTAACCATTGATAGGATCTGTTCCATGTTGAATGGTATTCTGTATCTCCTTTATCTTTTATTTTTAGTGTTAGTCTGTCCATTTCCACACAGTCTAGTATCTTCCTTATTGTCTCATCCTCCAAAGGGGTGTTTTCGTTTTTCCACTGCTGCACATATACAATTCTTGCTACGGTCAAGATATGTAATATTAGATATAAATGTTAATATTTCTGAAGTCGAATATGACTGTATTGGATTTGCTAACTAGGCTATGGCTTTTTTCAATGTTCAGTTTTATAGTATAACGGTAACTATACCAAATTCATTCAACTACATATCACTCATGAAATCCTGAGCACTACTTCAGGTAGGTAGGTTCAGCATTGCCCCTTCCTTTAGGTCAGTTCCATGACTATCTGCTCTAGCAGACTGTCATTTATAGTATCTAAGAATTTTTCCTTGGTCATAGCTTGAATGCACATTCATCCCTTTGGGGATGTGAAGATCATTTGATTCAATGCTCTCTTTCACATACAAGGCCATGCCTCTTCCATAGGGTGTGCCAGTCACGGAATTCAATTTTTTTTTTACTATGGGCATGGCTTGATGAGCGTTGTGTGGTGTGGCTTGGTGGGCATGGCTTGGTGGGCGTGGCGGGGAAGGATACTGAAAAATCTCCATTCCCACTCCACTCCAGGGGAAGGATACTGCAAAATCCCCATTCCCTCCCCACTCCTGGGGGAAGGATATTGAAAAATCTCCATTCCCACCCCACTCTGGGGCTAGCCAGAGGTGGTATTTGTTGGTTCTCTGAACTACTCAAAATTCCGCTGCTGGTTCTCCAGAACCTGTCAGAACCTGCTGAGTAGCATCCCTGGGGTGTTCCCTGTGTTTCCTATAGAGTTTGGGAACAATCAGAAACAACCATATTCCTTGTAATTTGATTACCACGTTTCAGTTATACCCATTACATCTATAATGTCTTATAAGACCAGTTTACCATTATGTTTTTTAATTAGGACTGTAGGAAGTTTGGGATTAAATAACTCTTCAGTTTTGGACATGGTCTCTTGACTGACGTTCTTGTAGTATCTAATGCAGAAAAACATACTTGTATGTGGTGCCTCCCATAGTGCTTATAATCATTCAGCCATTTGGGGTTTTGTTGTTAGATTAGTATTTGGGAGATTAAGGTTCAATCTTATGCTCAGCTATTGGAAGATCCTGGGAAATCCTGAGCAAGCTCTGCTTACTCTCTGTGTTGTGGAGAAAAACTAGGAGAAGAGTGTGTGTTATGTATACTACCTTGAATTCCTTGATGAAAAACAGGATACAATATATTTTTTAAAATTTAATTTATATGCTGCCCTTCTCCGGAGACTCAGGGTGGCTTACAATGCGTTAATCAATAGCCTTCATACTTTTGTATATTTTTATACAAAGTCAGGTTATTGCCCCCACAATCTAGGTCCTCATTTTACCTACCTTAGAAAGGATGGAAGGCTGAGTCAACCTTGAGCCTGGTGAGATTTGAACTTGCAGTAATTGCAGGCAGCTGATGTTAATAACTGTTAATAACAGTGCTTTAGTCTGCCGCGCCACCAGGCTCTGTTGCCCACCAGATTATAAAGATTATAATAATTTAATAATAAAATTATTAAGCATGTATTCCTTTGTTGGAAGAAATATCCTTCTGGGTTCAGTTCTAAGTGGAGAAAAAGACACTGGAAACATGGAGACTGTTTGGGAAGATGGTTTAAAGATGGAGAGGATCACATGGCTTGAGTTCCTGAGCAGAAAAGGGAAGAGATGCTGGGAGTGTCTTGGTTTTATGCCCTCTGTTGCGCCCTACTTTAGAGTTTCCTGTTTCTGTACAATAAATGTATCCCATTGGCTGTCAGATTCCCAGGGGGTGGGGGTCTTAGTTAACTTTGTAGGTTTGCTGGGTGATGTAATCTTCCCAGGTACCATGTGGTGAGTTTCTGTTGCTAGATGGGTAGAGGACTAATCCTATCTTTGTTATGTAGAATGGACTGGGTCAGGCCTTAATGGCCCATTAACAAAGGTGGGGGGGCTGAGTTTCTGCCTCCCTTTTTGGGGAAATATTCTGCCCTTTTAATATTTCCTAAAATATTTCATTTTCTAGGAGAGGAGTGGGTGCTAACTTCCCACATCTTTTAAGGGTATTGAATTGTATTTTAATTGTAAACATAAGAGTATTGGTGTCTTTGATTAAGGAGTAATATTTTCTGACATAAAGCCCTTTGGATATTTTAGATTACATTATAATGCTATTTTAATTTCTAGCCAGTTAGAACAATGCTGTCTTGAAATTATGGAACTTAAAGTTCAATATATCTGAAGGGAAATCCTATTTAATTCTTTAGTTGCTTCTGGGAAGCCCCATATGGCAGAAAATAATACTTCTTGTTGCTTGTTTTTTCAGTTTGGTTCATGAAAAAACTTGTACAACAATGGCTAAACAGTTCATTACAATAAAATTTGTTTACAGTTTAATAGAAGGCAGCGCATTGAAACAGATAAAGCTTTAAAAAAATGTGTTTTGAGTTATTCTCCATAACTAACAAAACTTTTATGCTATTCTGGTTTTGACCACAGAGTGGCAGAGGTACACAAATTCTACCTGACAGAATAGGGTTATTCTTAACAGAAGTACAGATGATATCAAATGAAATGTCAGTTGTTATGATCACACGGGCTCTTATTATCCCTTCATGCTCGTTGTTCTCAACAACTGATTGATTTGCTGATTTATAAAACAAAGCTTCTGGAACAAGTCCACCTAAGGGGGCAAGCAAAATGTAAGGATAAAAATGTAGAAATTCAGTGTTGAAAAAATAATAATCAAAAATCATGTAGTACACAAGTGAATTTAAACAATAATGCATATTAATGCAAAACTCACAGAACCGAGTTACATAACATCAATCTGCATGCTGTAATAGTTTTTAAGGAATCTTAAAAGGGATTTGAGTGAAGCACCCTTAATTGTATGTACCCATGTTTTTTTTGTTGTTGTTGTTCATCCCCATTCTAAAAGTTTATGTTGGTTTCTAAAATAAACATCTGCAATTTCACTTTAACTGAAGGTGAAATTGGGAAGAATGACTGCATCACCGCTTGCAGTCGGCTTTAAAACCTCTGTCGCTTCTCTGAAACATCAATCATTTTTCTCAATAATATGTAATATTATGTTGATAGCAGTAAACAAAATGATAGTGAAGAAGGGTGAGATAGCAACTATTCTGATACATAGTCCAGTGTAAAGCATTATAAATATACTGATGACACCCAGATGACTTTCTCCACATCGCTGCTCTTGCCGTATCTCCCTAAATGTCTGTTTGCAGGTGTGCAAAATCTAAATTCAAATAAGATGGAGGTTGTCATTGTAGAGGTTATGATCTGAAAGATGAGATGAAATCTACTGCATTGCCCCCCAAATGATGTAGTCTGAGAGTGCCTTTGGATCCAGGCATAGTTTACATCAGCTCTACCTTGTAGAGAACTAATCTCAGAAAAGAGTTGTATAGGATGAAAATGATAATAGCAGTAATAGCAACAATGATAACATTGTACTCCCATTTTGGTATTTTCTCAGTCAGGGTTGAAAGTACAGGTAGTCCTCGAGTTATGACCACAACTGAGCCCAAAATTTATATTGCTAAGTGAAACACTTGTTAAGTGATTTTGCCTGATTTTACGACTTTTCTTGCCAAAGCTATTGAGTGAGTCACTGCTTTTGTTAAGTTAATAACAGGGTTGTTAAGTGAATCTGGCTTCCCCATTGACTTTGCTTGTCAGAAGGTCGCAGAAGCTGATCACATGACCCCGGGACACTGCAACCGTCATAAATATGAACCAGTTGCCAAGCATCTAGTTTTGTCAGGTTCGCCTGATTCGCCAGTTGCGCCCCTTTCTTGATCGGGATTCCGTGTGCACAGTCACTCATGCCCTCGTCACCTCTCGCCTGGACTACTGCAACGCTCTCTACATGGGGCTCCCCTTGAGGAGCACCCCGAGGCTCCAACTGGTCCAGAATGCGGCCGCGCGGGTAATTACGGGAGCTACATGGCGCTCCCGCATAACACTGCTCCTGCGCGAGCTGCACTGGCTCCCAGTGGTCTTCCAGGTGCACTTCAAGGGGTTGGTTACCACCTTTAAAGCGCTCCATGGCATAGGACGTAGTTATCTCCGAGACCGCCTTCTGCCACCGACGACCTCCCATCGACCCGTGCGCTCCCACAGAGAGGGCCTCCTCGGGGTGCCATCAGCCAAGCAATGCAGGCTGGTGACCCCCAGGGGAGGGCCTTCTCTGTGGAGGCACCTACCCTCTGGAATCAGCTGCCCCCAGAAATAAGGAGAATCCAAGACCTCCATGCCTTCCGCCGTTCCCTTAAAACTTTCCTTTTCCAACAAGCCGGGCTGGCCTAACAATGCCTTTTAAATGATTTTAAATTTGTATGCTTCTTAAATTTTTTGGCCAAATTGAGATATTTCCTTTTAATTTGTTCTTAATGTTTATATTATGTGTTTTTATCTGGCTGAGTTCCCAGGAAGAAGGGCGGTATATAAATTCGAAGTAAAATAAAATAAAAATAAATAAAATCTGAATGTTGATCATGTGACCATAGGGATACTGCAACGGTTGTGTGAAAAATGGTCATAAGTCACTTCAGAGCCACTAAATGGTCGCTAAATGAAGTGTTTTAAGTCGAGGACTACCTGTATTGCTGTAACAAGGTCCTATGCTACAAAGTTTATTTTTTTTAACTCCTCACTCTGCTCAATTGAACAGGATTTGATTTTACAGTGATTCTCTTTTCAGTAGCACATTAACAAAATTCCAAAGTGATATCCTCCAGACTAACCCCTTGTAAAAGCATCTCAGTTCTTGACAGATGCCATTTACACCTTTGTTCTAATTTGTTTTGGATTTTGTCTCTTTCTCTTTTTCCCACATACCTCTTTCAATTTGATATGCTGTACATTTTAACATAGAGAATGAACTTCTTTAACATTTAGGTAACACCTTTCTTTGAGCATTTAAAACAAATGGGCATGTTGTTATTGTATCTGGCAAGGGTTTTCATGATAAATTTCATTTCTCTTCAGTTTTTAAATTACGTTTTTAAATTAGAAAAGTCAGGAAGCAAGGGAAAGGAATCAGTTTTTCTTTAAAGTTTTATTGGATTTTTATTTTTAAATATACATCAATATCAATTCATGAACAGTGTGGCTTCTGGGTATAATTCATTTTTATACAAACAGCAATGATAATAATAATAGTTGTTACATAGGACTTCCAGGGTGACATCATGGTGGTGCGGCATGGAGGAACAGTGCTCGTTCTTTGCTCGATTTTTCATGTTGGATAGCCAGATAAAGGCGAAGTTGGACCTTGGAGGGGTCTGCGTGAGATAGGGGATACTATGGAGATGACAGGAAGAGTGGTGACCCCCCCACAGCAGGAGATAACCCCTGAAAACCGGTGTGAAAGAGACCAACTCTCATGGTTGGGTCTGGAGGCCTGACAGCCTGTTTGAGTTAAAGTGGAAGCAAAGAGAGAGAAACAGCGAAAAGTGTCAGTGACTGTTGACAGGATTGAATGGGATACCGATTACTTCTCTGAATTGGAGGATCCTATTAAGAAAGTGGATAAGTGAGTCTCCAAAATAAAAGAAGCTTTTATTTTGATTTTGATAAAAGAAGATTCCAATGCAGTACCTTAAAATAAATACAATTATTAGAACATTTGGTACATGAGAAAGCAAAAGTCAGCTTTAAAAAAACAAACAAACAAACAAACAAAAAAAAAACAAAAACCCCACCATGTTGTACATTTCATTTACTTCAATTTATAAACAAAATTTAAATATCACATTTGGTGCTATTTCTGAAAATGGTGTTAAATACCTTGTCATTAGCAGGGTTAATTTTTATATAAGCATTAGCACACTGAGCTTGGACATTTTATTTTTTAATTCATTAGAAGAAAGAGTAAATAGATGGACTTTTGGCATAATTATATGCCAAAAGCTATATAAACAGTAAAACTTTAATGGGCTGTTGGAGGGACGATGTCTATTGAATTTGAATATTGGTTAAATCTGAATTTACATCATTTGCATAATTACATAACAGCTGTAAATGCACCATTTGCAGTAAAATCTTGATTTAATCCACAAACGTAATTAATTAACAGACAGTATCTATGAAATATCGGCAAAATCTGAACAACAAAAAAAGTATATTGTATTCAGGGTCCTCTAAACAGGTTTGTGAAGATTTATTGTACTCGCAACAATCCAGGTTGTTAGAAAAGACAACTAAAATAATTTTATGTGAGTTTTTTAGGACTTTAAAATATGACCACTGATCCTTCTCCATTTCTGATGATGCAAATATGAAAAACGATGTCTCAAATTGTGGTGCTGGAGAAGGCTCTTGAGAGTCTCTGGGACTGGAAGGAGATCTCATCAGTCAAGGTGGAAATCAACCTTGACTATTCTTTGGAAGGGCAGATACTGAAGCTCAAATACCATGGCCATCTAATGAGAAGAGAAGACTCATTGACAAAGACTGTGATGTTGGGAAAGCTTGTCAAAAGGAGAATGGGATGGCAGAGAATGCGATGGTTAGATAGTGTCATCAATGAAATGAACATGAATTTGGGCAAATTCTGGGAGACAATGGAGGACATAGAATACTAGGGATCCTAGCATCCTATGACCCATTGGGTCGTGAAGAGACAGGCATGACTTAGTGACTGAACAACAACAACAAGATTCCTAAAGTATTTGGTTGTTCCATTCAGACTTTGGATATTCCAACCTTCCTTTTCTTCTCTATCCTCCCTGAATTAGAGAAGGAAGAGCGAGGAACTTCAACAGCTCAAGCCAAAACGCTGCCAATTTAGAGAGATTCAAAGGCTATTCCAGCTCTTCATGCCTGGGAGAAGAAGCTCACTTCTTTATGGAGAAATTAGATAATTGGGAGATGAATTAGATGTAGATCAGACAACTCTAGAAGCAAAGTTCCTGAGCAGACTTATCTGCTAATAATGAACCAATTTATCTGCTAACAATGAGCTAACCCACAGGTGTCAAATTTGCCATGTCACATTGCCACCATGTGACTTTTCACAACGTTTTTCCCATTCGAGGAACTAGGGTTAGCATGGCCTGCGTGTGACGCATCCGGCCTGTGGGCCACCAGTTTGACACCCCTGAGCTAACCTATCCACTAACAATGCATAGGTTTGAGACATTCCTGCTGTTGTAAAACAAAGGGCTCTCATTAGAATACATAGATGGTAAAAAGAGATATATGAACCTTGAGTCTGCAAAAAAAAAAAAAGGGGGGGGGCTTTAGTTTTATATTTGTAGTTGCCTTTTTTTTTTTTTTCATACCAATTGCTTTTTTGGTATCTATTTTATCAAGGACTTTGTCCTTGAATTCCTTCTGGCAAATGCTTTAGTTTAGGTTTTAATCTAGGAGAATCCATACAGTAAATTCATTAGGTAGCAAGCTTTTAGAATCCTCAAAAAAGGGAAATGATTATTAAACATTCTATTATTGTTGTCATGTTACTATCGGAAAAAGGATTGGCATTTGTTACTTGGAATCTGTTTGGCTTTTGGTATTCTGTATTAAAGCCCTGAGCAGAATGTCTTAGACATTATCATTTAATGAAGAACATTACCTTCATCTAAAAGGGGAATCATATTAATGGTTACTGCATTGTTTAGTGATGAGAAATATGCATGTGTACATGCACACACATTGATGCACAAACACCTTCCTTCCTTCCTTCCTTCCTTCCTTCCTTCCTTCCTTCCTTCCTTCCTTCCTGCCTGCCTGCCTGCCTGCCTGCCTTTCTTCCTCCCTCCCTCCCTCTTTCTTTCTTTCTTTTTCTTTCTTTCTTTCTTTCCCTCCCTCCTCTTTCTTTCTTTCCTCCCTCCCTCCCACCTCCCTCCCTCCCTCCCTCTTTCTTTCTTTCTTTCTTTCTTTCTTTCCTTCTTTCTTTCTTTCGGTGGTACATCTTCCTTTACATTATAAATTTTCCACCTACTATGATAGATTGCTGCTGTGGTAACAGAAGGTGGTGTATAGCTTGAAAAGTTGAAATTTCATGCTGGAGTAATATCTGAAACATATTTAGAGCAGCTGAGTCAGCCTTGTTCTGTCACTCTCTCTAGAAGAAAAGTCACACGTTTTTGTTTTTGTTTTTGAGGTGGGATGTTTTGTACTTTGGGAGTGAATAATTAATGTCTGTTGCAGTGATTCAGTGTTATGTGGGTTCCTATTAGAAAGCATTTGTTACTGAGCTTACTTAGTGATAAATAGATGTGAAGAATGGCGGTGAACAAGTCAAAGAAACTAAAGTCACACAATCCACCCACCTCTGGTTGGTACAGAATAGAGTTCTGTTGCTGAATTGCAAGACTGAAATGGAAGCTGCACCAGTTCACTATTAGTCCCTTTTTCATTAAGGCAAAAATATACCTGCTGTGTGCATAAAACTGGTGCAACAAACTAGATAATGTGAAAGTCTTGCAAAAGCCTAGCAATCAAAAGATGTAATGGACTGAAATAATGTGGAAACGATGGCCCTGTCTACATTACTGCTATCAAAAGAAACAATTCTGTTGCTAATGGAAAACTATCTGGATTTCTTTGCGGTATTTTATGTTACATTTACAATAATATTGTATTACGGTTAAATTTCAGGCCTTGATTTCTTTTCCTTATTGGAGAATCCAAAGCTTTATATCCAAAATATTCTTAAATCCCACCCTCCTAATTTTTATTCTTGACTTGAGATTAGAACACATAGTTTTTTTATTATATCTTGAACAAATATCTAAAATAACAGAACCCAATAAAAAAAATGAAAGGTTTTTGTTTATCTAAGGGGATTAATTTTTTTTAAAAAATCAACCAGTGATGAAAATAAATATTAGCTGTGAACATTATTCAGATTTTACTAAATCAAATAGAAAAGAATCATATTTTCCAAAATACGGCTCAATTTGCTTTCAAGAAAGCAATTTCAGAATTCTGAAACTGAGAACCTCAACTCACTTTCTAAATGTTTATATATCTTCATCAGTTTAAAAAATTGCTTCAGAATAAAAATAAGAATCTTAAGTACATGTTGCTATGGACCACAGGTTGTGTTCATTTTATTCTGTATGTTGCAATATATTACATTAATGTTTATATAAAATGTAACTTTTAATTCACCTATTAGTATGGTTTCCCATATGAGCAATCCATATTATAAAATATGATTAATATATGTCTTGAAGAGCTAGACTGACAAATCAGTGTGCCTGTTCTTTCTTTAATTAGACACAAGGGGGATCACCAGAGATCTTAATTGTATCTCAGTCTCTTTTGCATTTGGATTTACATGTGTTTATTTTACAGGCTTGCAAAGATTTTGTGAAGACATTGAAATGATGATTGGATTCCAGCCAAATAAATTCTGGAGAGTCTGTTGGGCTTTTGTGACCCCAACTATTTTAACAGTAAGAACTCAAGGAGTGGGGATTAAAAGGGGAAATTGTCTTGTTTATTTATTTCTGGTATTTATATGCCATCAAAAGATTAAAAAAAACCTCTATAGGTGGTCTGGGCAGTTTTTCACTATTGGTTGCTATTAATGGCCAAAACATACATTAGGTTGAATTTCGTTTTTATAGAAGCAAAAATCATGAAGCTAAAGTATAGATTTCTAAGGTGTATTTAAACACTAGAATTACATTTATGTAAATTTCAAGTACTGGAATACACCTCAGCATGAACATTCTTCACTGGATGTTATTTTTCCTTTTAATGTTGATCCTTGGCTTCCATGTTCTCATATTGATATGCATAAATAATCTATTCAATTCTTATCTAGCACTATGCTGGTGGAGGTTAATTAGATGCCAAAAACTCTCCATTAAAAGCCCTATTGAAATGTGCTGAAATGAAGTACTGTGTGTCTGCATAGCATCTTCTATTATTATCTTTGGCATCCAAGCAAAAGAAATTTTAGTGAACTGTAACCAGAATTCTCCCCCATGGGTCTATTATATTATATTTTGCATAAATATAAATTAAACAAACCTTTAAAGTGTGTGTGGGTGTGTGCATATGTGTCTATACTCACAATAAAATACCCTTCTCATTGCAATTTCCTACATTTAGAAATATTTGCTTTCTTTAGTAAATTTCTCTGGTGTCATTCGGGAAATCTTGCATATTTCATAGTACATTTCCAATTAATGGATGCTTTTATGTCTTTCTTTTAAATAGCCATGTGGAAACCGCTTAATGGTGAGATTGCATATTAATATGACAGGAATATGTATGCCCAGATCATTTGGGCGAGGATATTTTCCCATATAATAGTCATTAGGTTTGGATACAGAAGACTAAGATTGTGCAGTTGACCTCAGGCTTCTATTGACACCACAGAATGTTGCTCAGATGCTCTTTCTAAATTGTCTTGACAAAATCAAATTGCCCAGACATAATTAGTACAAATCTAGCACATGAAAACATTGCCCCGGTTTATGCTTAACAATAAGCCATAAATGTGATATGGTTTCGGTGAATCAGCCCATTATTGCTTAGCACTATATGTCAAGCCATATGGCTCATTTAGTAACACCATGGTTAAAAGAAACCAAAGATTACTGCATATGTTGTTTCAGAATGATGTCATTAGTTGCGAAACATATACAGTATAATCACTCTTTAGTCTATTCCAAACCATTATTATGCTTGGAATGCGCTACAGCTGAACATTCACCTATATCTCATTGTTATGGCAGGTAATTGGAAAAGTTCTCAAAAATAAGCTGTATGATTACATGCCTTTTTAAAAATAGAAATGGCATAAAGGTGCTTTCTGTGCAGCACTAAAATTACAATTTTTTAAAAACACATATTCGTGAGTGAATAGTGCCGTCTCTTGCAAAGTATTCATTACTCTTTAGAACAACAGTTGTTCCATTCCTCAAATTCATTCATTGAAGCTGAGCAATTGGGACAAATTGTTCTAGTAAACATGGCTTTCCTTTTTTAGATCAAAGCTAATGTATTCCAAAGGAAAGCACAGACAGACAGACATCCAGGAGAATTTAGGAACAGCTAATTCCCAGCGCCACTAGGTGTCACTCTGTTGAAGCAGCTCCACTCTTAAAACAAAATACATTTGAGATACAATAAATAAAGGCAAATCTGTTTCAATTTCTTTCTCTTTCTCTCTCTCCTTTAAATAATTTTACTTTGACTTAGGTTTGCATTGTCATTCCTTGCTTAAAAGTTAGCATAGTTTTATGCATTTATTTATTTATAAATATTTTTTGTACACAATTACATCTATTGTATTTTCGTCATAAGGGCTTCCACACTATACACATATCCCTTTGTTGCTAAATACAGCTAAGAATTTAGTGAGAAAGAAAAAGGGGGTTTCGTATGCCTGATTTGTTGGCTATAGTCTCAAATTGTCATATTATGGCAAGGAAACTTTGGCTACTTTTTTAAAAAAAAATCATAGGACAAGCTTTCTATTTGTATTGTATTCTTTGTTCCTTTTCTGCTCCAAGCAGCATTGTCTTTAGACTCTACACACATGCTTAGGATTTCAAGGTTAGGTGGTTAGAGATCCCTGAAAGTATTGCTATATGCAAAATTGAGATTTGAAAGATAGGTAATCCATGTCTGACAGTGATCCTGCCCAGCTATAATCCAGTAGGATATAGAATAAGAAACAAAAAAAAAAAAAAGGTTGTCCTTAAACTGCATTAGGGTAAAAGGTTTCTCAACTAGATGAAGTATTTTCTGATTTAAGACTCATTTTTCCTAAATCCATAAATTCTATAGTAATGTATGCCTCTTTTTTTTTACACCTTCAGAAGGCAAAGCAAACACTTGGAAGGACGTTGTTATCATTCATGCATTGAAGTCATTCAGCTGTTGAGAACCTGCTTCAATCCTATCAGATGTGACTGAAGTCCAAACTTCAGTGCAGCTGAAGATTAAAGCCTTGTGTTTCAGCATGGCAATGCCTGTTAGTTAAAAGAATGGAGTCTTATGGGAAAAAAAAATAGTGCGCAGCCTAAAGCAAACATTTTTTTCATCAGCAACCAACACCATTTGTATAAACGACCAGGCCTTTGCGGCAATACAGTCCAGATTCAACTTGCCTGACTTGAAAGCAGTAAATAATTTCTACATGGATTGCTCTAGAACAGGACTGTCAAACTCCCGGCCTGTGGGATGGATGCGTCGTGCATTGACCATGCCCACGCCTAGTTTAACGAAGGGGAAAAAAGTCCCGACACATCACATGACGTCGCCGTGATGACATGAGTTTGACACCCCTGCTCTAGAAAGTCACACAACAGCGTTAAGCACATCATGTAACCGAGGGGTGAAATCTACTTACCTTCTTTACCGGTTTGGAAGTGCACGTGCCACATGCACGCGTCACACACGTACGCAGATCCTCTGCACACGGGCAAAACCTACGCATGTGCAGAGGGCAAAAACACATTACTTCCTGGTTAAAAACAGGAAGTAACGACATCTGGGCGGGTCGGCGGAGCCTCGCACCGCCATTGCTACAGGTTCTCCGAACCACCTGCCACAATTGCTACCGGATCGCCTGATCCGGTCTGAACCGGGAGCATTTCACCCCTGATGTAGCCTAAGAATTTGGTTTTCTGCAGGGAATACAGAATAACGCTAGGAATTAAGCATCTAGGAAACACAAACTCTTTCCTTTTCATCATACATACATACGCATCTCTCTCTCTCTCTTTTATTATTCCTGAGTAGGGGCACTGTGGTAGCAGGAACAGATTGCCCTGTGGCAGCATTGGGGGAAATGAAAATAGGCAGTCGTCTGCCAAGTTCTACAAAGATGTATCTCTGCCATTCAGTGTAGCTGTTGGTGCCAGACATGGCTAGGTCTTTTCTGCTTTGCTGTCACTGCAAGTTGACATGGGTGCAAGTGGGTCAAGGAGCTTCAGCTTAGTCCAAATCCCCTGCCTGTCCCAGATTATTAGTTATTTTCCCATCAGATGCGACTCTCTGCAGTAACGTAATACAGGTTAGCTGTTTTATATTTCAGGATCCAAACAGAAAACCTTTGGCTGCAGCTTAGACTTTCTTCTAAATACCTCTAAAATGCTTGCAAATTTTTTCTTTGTGTTCCTTAGCGATACAACATTGATGTGCAGCTGTTATTTGTATTGTCCCTTAGCTATTTTTTTTAAATAAAAAAAATACAACACATCAATCATTGAATGTGGATTTAAGCAAAAGAAATTGAATGGGGAGTAGCAATGGCTCCTTTTTTAACTCTTTACTTTTCAGCCAATTTTTAAATCTTCATCTAAACATATTATTCTTGTTATTCCATATCAGGAAAAGATGGATCCAATTTAGCTATGGAGCAATTAAATAAAATATGTTTCATATTATGAGGTTACTGAAGATGCATTAAAATCCTTTGCATTTTTCTTTTTGGTTGAGGCATTCAATAAAACTAATATTTGATACCTTGGAATAATTAATCTTACAGTTTGAATTGATCCATGTTAACCTGAAGTAAACTCAGTCACTTTTATATGTTCTCTTTGATAAATCTCCATTAAATTATTCATCCCTATGCAGTTAACAGAGGATATTGAGCTATGCACCAACATACAGACATGTGGTTCTTTATACTGTAAATGTAGTGGACTAATAAGATAATTACATTAAGCAATGCTGCCAATAGACTTCATAATAACTTGTTTTAAACTGTAGATATAATATTGTGGTTTCATTTCCTCAAAAACACTTAACTTTTTCCATTGAGTTATATAATATTTACACAAGGTGATATTGCCTTAAATCCAATCATATACAGGTAGCCCTCAATTTATGACTGAAATTCAGCCCAAAAGTTTTGTTGCTAAGTGAGAAATAATTGAGCCCAAAATTTATGTTGCTAAGTGAGAAATTTATTAATTTGCCCCATTTTATGACTTTTCTTGCTCCATTTGTTAAATGAATCACTGCCGTTGTTAAATTAGTAACGTGGTTGTTAAGTGAATCTGGTTTTTCCATTGACTTTGCTTGTCATAAAGTTGCAAAAGGGGATCACATGACCCTAGGATGCTATAACCATCATAAATATGAATCAGTTGTCAAGCATCTGAATTTTGATCATGTGACCATGGGGATGCTGCAATGAATGGTCACTAAATGAACTGTTGTAAGTTGAGGACTACCTGTACAGTCATTTATTGTTATGAAGTTGCATATCTATACACACAATTGTTTACACTTTCATAGAAATTGTGTGCATTCATTTCATATCATGATGATAATCACATGTGGGTTTTTTTCCTTCTAGTTCATCCTTTCCTTCAGCTTCTATCAATGGGAGCCAATGACTTATGGCACCTATCATTATCCAGGCTGGTCAATGATACTAGGATGGTTGATGTTGGCTTGCTCTGTTATTTGGATTCCTGTTATGTTTGTGATAAAAATGCATCTAGCTCCTGGGAACTTCATTGAGGTAACTCCTACGCCTTCTATTCTGCTCCCCTTCTTTCAGAATTTAGCATAGGATTGGCCTATCATATGTTTCCAAAATCATGTTTAGAAAGTTTTACTCTGTGGTTATTATTGATCATTGTTTCCTTTGGATGAATGAGCAGCATCTGGAGATAACTGTTAGGATCAGATGAATTCAAAACATAGCTCTAACATATATACCTGTCAGAAATCCTTGGAAATATCCAGAAAATTTCATACTGCAGATGGTTCCAATGTAAGGAACATAGGTAAAATATGGGGAAGAACCACAGTTTGTGCATTTTGCTTAGGGCCTCTCACATTACCCCAACATCAAAGATAAGAGTGATATTCTAGAAACTTTCAAAGTTGATTCATAATAGCATTCTACCCTTAAAAGTACTGTATTTATTTATTTTTACTAGAGAAATAGGCTTCCAGTGAGGTTCAAGATAAGGCAAAATTCCCCTGACTCCATCTGAAACAATTTGTTCATATTTCATTTTCAGCAGAATATTTCCTGAGCTTCTCAGTTTATTACAATTGATTGGGGAGGCATAAGTTGCAAAGTGGTAATTAAGCAAGAATTAAAATAATTGGTATGGAGACTCAATTGCCTTTAATAGGTAGTAAACATATAATTGTTCCCTTTAATACTGTCATAAATATGTTTCCTTTTTTTCTGTATAACATGCACCAAATTATATTTTGAAAACAGAATTCAGATTTTCATTGCCTCAAACTCTGCAGAAATATTCTAGTTTCCTGCCTGCAGATAAAAATAAAATTGTAGCATGATAATTAAAATATTTTTTTATTACATTCCTGGTCATCACTGCATTTTTTGAGAAATTTGCTAAGTAGGAGTCATATTATCTTGATGCAGGAACCAACTGCTCAGATGATTTGGTTAAACAATTGATCACATTTGCCGTGGCATTTGAGCTTAGTCACTAGTGCCTCTAATGGAGAGATAATTGATGATGGTGAAGGCTACATAAGTAAATAGAGTTTTTATTTATTGATCTTGAGCTAAACAAACTTTGTACCGCAGATATTTTAATATAGTTGTCTAGACTAACATTGAGTAATGTCAATTGATCCTGATCTGTATTTGTAATTGATTCTCCCTTCCCTTACAGAGGCTCAAGTTGGTCTGCTCTCCTCAGCCAGATTGGGGGCCATTTTTGGCTAAACATCGTGGTGTACGTTATCAGAATATGATAGACCCACTGGGAACATCTTCCCTTGGACTTAAACTGCCACCAAAAGATTTTGAATTGGAAATGCAATCCTAGTAATTCTCCTATTTATGACTATGTTGTATAGTTTCTTTCTTTCTTTCTTTCTTTCTTTCTTTCTTTCTTTCTTTCTTTCTTTCTTTCTTTCTTTCTTTCTTCTCTCTCTCTCTCTCTCTCTCTCTTTCTCTCTCTCTCTCTCTTCTCTGAAAGTGGTTCTTTAGGAAGTAAGATTTATTGTTGCATGCTCACAGTAAACACTAGATAGACCACTTTAAGTACTAGATTTTGTTCTTCATATCCATTGGTGCCAGGAAGGAATACTTCACTGTAGAACGGTAACAGATGTTGCAGTAGGATAAATTGTTTTGTGAATGCTGGGCCAATTTTGCTCTTAGGGCTAATTTACATAATTTGGTTTGTTTGTTGCAGCCACATGGGTAGAATACAATAATGCAATTGCTGATACCATATGGACACCCAGAGAACATTGCTTCCCTGTTACTGATAGACCAATGGATTGGCAACTTTGTACAGCACTGGGTTGTTAATTTTTTTGGGATTGTACACCTGGATTGTTATCTTCTTGGGATCTTAAAAAAAGCAACCAACCAACCTAGCACAAAAGTATCTTTTGCATAATTATATGATATGAAAAAGCCAGCAAGGGCAAAGCAAAGACAACGAGTTAAGCTGACCAGCTTTCCTTGACTGGGTTTATCAAATTTATGCTCATTAATTTTAAGGGACATTAAATTAGACTTAGGAATCATTGAATCAGATTGCCATATATGCAAAACTGTCTAAAGCTGACAACCAAGTAGTAGGGCTGCATTCGGGACAAATCCATTTTTCATACCTGTATTTCCCAAGATACCATCGAGTCTTGTATTTTAATGAAAATGTGTGATAGCAACTATTTATATGTAATAGTAGACACATCGGGCCAGTGGCCTCTTGCTGCTAAGCCTGGCCAGTTCTGAAACTTGGTGCCTCAAGCCAGTGTTTTCCACTGTAAACATCTGCTTATTGAACAAGCTGAGTTTTCAACTTAAAATACTGTAGCTTGAAATATATGCTCATCTGGAGCTTATTCTAAAGTCACTATGCTTGTCACACATAGAAGTGAAGTTGGATTTGGATGCATGAAAGAAAAGAGAGGATGCAGCTAAGAACGGTACACAACAGCTGAGACTAGATTCCTACCTCGCTATCTAAGTGCAGAAGGGCTTCACTTGAGTCTGAACGGAATTCTTCAATATTGTGCCCTAGGAGTTAGATGTGGCCCACTGATTCTGCCAATATGTCTTCCATTCAGTGGCTGCTAGTCACTTTGGCATCACTGAGCTGCTTTTTACCACGTGCAGCCTTTTAATATAATGCACTCATAAAGAATGATGTTTTTAGCATAGATTTGGAGAAAGATGAATAAGCCTTTCAGGTTTTTTTTTTTTAAAGTTGTATATAGTGAACAAAGCAAAGCAAAACATACTGACTTGTGTCATGTTTCACAAAGCTGTATTTCTCAGCTAAAAAAAGAAAATCAAGGTGAGGCAGATGGGCACCCCTGCACTAATTTATTAATTTCAAGAATTCAGCATTCCCCATCCTTTTATTCCTTAAAAGAAATGCTTCATTTATGAGTATTGTTTGTGTCTAGATTTTCTTGGCACACTGAAGAGGTCCCAATGTCAGGTTGGTCCCAGACTGATTTCTGTTCCTTTCTTCACTCTTTGAGTTCTAACTTTTACTTCTGAAGAAGCCATCATATAATTTGTGCCTAACTTTATATTGATATAGCAGAATATATATCTTAGCTTCCACGTACAGAACAGTTATTAGTATTTAGCTCCGTAGTTCAGCTGTGTGATTTGCCCCTGCTCTTTTCTTACAAAGTTATTTATACAGCCTTTTGATGTATTCTTCTCTTTCAGTCAACAGGGTGAGGGAAATAGCTCATCCCTGACCCCATTCTATATAAATGTAGTATTAGTAATAGTTGTTGTTGTTATGATGATATATAATACGTAACTTCACAAAGACAGATTCTTCCTCAGAACAACTATTTTGAGGTGTGCACACCTTATTTTCATTCACCCACTCCCATGTGGTCATTCCGTAGTCACATCATAACCCACCTTTACAAGTTGCGATAGTCAAGAAACGTTCTCTCTCAAGAAAGAGCAAGATTTTAGCTCAACGGCTCAATTCCTTCCATAGATAATTATGCATTGCATTTCTGCACACAGTATATAGCCCATAGAATCTTCTTGCAGTATATACAATACTGTACAAATATTGATTTACAAAATAATTTTAATCTATTGAGTAGTTTGGGATGAGAGCTTCGTAAGAACAATGGACTCTATTGAGACAAACCAGTTCATTGTAAAAGCAGTACCCACGGAGGAGATAGACATGCCTTTTAATAATTGGCTCAATTGTAACGTACAGCATCCTCTTGTACTTTATACATGCATCTCTGAGGTTTTAAAAAGTGATCAGTGTTCATGTAGCATGTTCTAGGGCTGTTATATGTCCCTATAAAATATCTTAGCAACCAGTGTAGAGGTGGTGAATTCTAGAATACAGTAGCTTGCTTGCTTCTTCTCCACTCTTGTGTTTGTAAGAGCTGAACTAATTGTACTTCTTTCAGGGGACTGTTTTTAATTCCTTTTGTCTCTTTGTCTTCACATTACAGGGTCTCAGGTAACTCTTGTGTTTAAAATCTGTGTTTGTAGATAGGCAGATTTCATCTTGCTTGGGGTGGGTGGGTGTGGTAAATGTAAAAAGAGAAAACTAAAATGACTCTAAATTTTGTTGTAAGTTTAAAAAGTATTTCTCAAAATATTTATTTTATATTTATATTAAATATATAAAATGAGGTGTATTCCAGCCAAAGTTCAGCACTTTCCTCTATTTTTAGTGAGAAAAACTTTAAGAATGTGTTTAGATCACTTCATGGAAATAATTGACATTTAAATGGGTTTGAGACTAGCCAAAGTGTCGCCTGAAATCCTTTTGCTGAACTTTCTCTTTCATGGGGCAAATAGCATTGCCAATTCTTTCCCGCTATTGGACGACTGTCAATCATTGAGCCGCCAAGGAGAAGCACAATTAAACAAATTGCCATCAGTTGGAGTAGAAAATAGATTTTAAAAAAATCTATTAACCCTGTTCTTGTTTATGTTACATATTACAATTTGCTGGAATTTTCATCCAAAAGGTTCCAATGAAATGAGGGGAAAGTGTGAAAGTTCATGAGATAGGTCGGTGGTTCTCAACCTTTTCTTCACTTAAATACCTTATGTGGCCACGGAATATGGCCACAGACCCCCAAAATTTAACTCAAAATTTAAATCATAACATTTCTTTAAGCTTTTGTGCCCCCCCCCCCGTGATGACATTGTGCCCCCAAGGGGTTCACGGACCACAGGTTGAGAACCACTGCAGTAGGTGATTGTCAGCAGTGTGTGCCTTTAAGGTTCTTCGTTGATCCTCGTATAGCTTGAAGCATTAAGTCCTTTTCACAAGCTTACCAGCCTAAGTTTAGTGCTGAGGGCCCTTTTGCCAGATGATTCAGTGGGAAACTATTTTGCATTTGTTCAGGGATTTATTTCTTGTCCAAGTTATGTTTTCAAGAACTACCTCTTGTTCTTAGCATAACAAAATTTCATAAACATGAGCTCGAAAATTAGCTTCTGTAGGCATTAGTAGCTGGGGAATAAAAATCTGTTGCACATGGAAATGAATAATTAATTACTATAGTTTTTTTAAAATGAATAAACAACACAGTGGAAGAAGCTAGCATATTTTATTTTCAGTCCGACCTTATATATTTTTTAATCAAATTATATATTTGACAATGTATACAATATACATTGTATATGTCTTAATTATCTTCCTTTAAACTTGGTAAAACATTCAGAAAGAACATTCAAAACTATTACTAAAGAAAACAGTAAAAATATTATAAAACAAATATCAATTAAAGACCATTTCCACCTCTACCAACAATATATTAGTGGGAAGCACAGTCAATTAGATGTTACTTCAAACTTTACTGGAGGTAAATGCTAGTGTTCCAGTAATCAAAATGAAACAATAATAGCCCTGCAGCCAACATATTTTCCTGGGAGTCAAGAAAGCAACAATATCATAGAACACTGAAGAACTATATTCCAAGCAAGAGCACATACAATATGTTACATGCTGCAAATTCAATTTTTAACTCTTGGAAATTTTAGGTTAAAAAATGGAGTCCATGAATATTGGCCAGCTTATAAATTCAAGTGAATGAATGAATGGGTCTGGCTATCAGTTTGTAGAAATAGTTTTCTGATATATGGGCCAATGATTTGACTCAAATAATTTTATTTGTTGATTTGATTCCACTTCATTTCTGCTAGGAAAGGAGGAGTTTATGTCTGCTATCTCATTGCTGTTCATAAATGAAACCACAGCAAGGCGAAGCCAAACTGGAGATAAACCATTTGTTTAAAAATTACTTAAAACAAGTATCTAGCAATTGACTCCTTATTCAGTAAGTTGATAAGATGGTTTTCTTATAACGCCTGAATTTGAAAGAACATTGAAAGGAAAATATGCATGGCATGTTTTAGAGCACACCTGATTACCTAAAAAAAGTTTATGGGTTGATTTGTTGTCAGCCACATTGGTAATGCAGAAACATTGGTAATAATTAAAATTAATGCTGAAAAGGAAAGATGTTAAAAGCTGCATTCTTCTTGATGTAGAATCTATAGGGCATGTGCTTTTCACAAACAAGAACTCTGTATAATATTTTAAAGGTCAGTCTTTAAAACAGTCCATTTCTGTACAATGTTTTATAAATTACCTTTTGATGCCACAAAAATCTACATAATTATTTTAAAATATACAGAGCATTTTCCTGACCTGAAGCAGGATTATGCAGTTTTAGCTTGACCAAGGAATGGACCTCCTGATGCAAACATTCGTTTCTAATTTTATTGTATAGAGAAAAATAACTGCTTTTAAATTATTCCTGGTGTTCAAATGGTAGTAATTTTCCACTGAGTTTGATGGTGAAACTACTTTTGACTTGAAGCTTCAGTTGAGGGTGTTCAACACGAACAGCCTAATTATTAGTTTATGTCGAATCACCTATAGTATAGAATCAGAAAATTAAGATGAGAAAGAAAATCAGGCTAGGCTACTGTGACCTTTTTAGTGAGAACAAAACCATTTCATTTTTAAATTTGTCAAATATAGTATGCCTCTAATCTTCCCAACAAAAGTTGGTTTGTTGAAAACAAAAAATGTGTATTTTACAGCTCTTTGGATTGTCTAGTAGCAAATGCATATATTTTATGAGCACATCCTGAACATCATAAAATATTTTAGTAAATGTAATTTTTAAAAATTAATAAGAGTAAAATAAAAAGCCATATTGCAGAAAAGTGTCATATCTCTTTCTATAACTGTTGATCTTACAAATAATAGAAACAGTCTTGAAATTTAATGTAAGTTGTCTCTGTGGCATATTTGTCTAACCAAATGAGGTCAATTTTTAATGAATCAGATGTACTCTTCTTAATGTATATATTAAAATGAAGATCAATGCAAAAATATTCCACCTTCAAATTCCTTATAGTTACCTGTAGAATATGTTTTGGTTTGATCCAGCAGCACTTTGTTTAAGAAAAGTGGTTTTAACTTTTATAAACCAACATGATTTGAAATGAGTCTAGGCTTATGTTTAATTTGGATCAAGTTATTCTTTCTATCAAGTTCTATCATGTTCTGCACCATTGATTGGGTTGGTGTGCTTTGCACATCAATTATGGTGGGAGAAGGTGTGGCAATAAAATAGCATTTAGCATTGATTAGCCTCTACACTGCTCTGCCATACCATTTGCACCCTTATATAGTTCATAGTGATCTCTTGCTAGAGTTAACTGCTATTTTCATGCAGATGCTATTTTTCTTTCTTTCTTATTAAATGGCACCTTTTGCAGGTTTTGTATTTCAGGAGTACAAAAACAAGGGAAAAAATGCCAGTGCTTTCAATTGTAGCTTGGCAGGGGTTCCTTTGCTGTAAGGACAGGTTAAACTAGCAGGTGTTGCTGTTGTAATAGCTTCTGTCCTTTAATATGTAACTTGAATGGGACATCCCAACCGAAGGTAGGTCCCAGTGAAAGTAAGAACAGGTGTGCAGTGGTAGTATTTGTTAGATGTTTCCTAGCTAGTGTTTTTGACAGAAAACTGTAACTGTTGCCATCAGCCATGGTAAATTGCTGCTGCTACTGTTGTTATACTTGGTATAAACAGTTTTGAGCTACATTGACCAATGACTGGATATAAAATAGCTTCATATATTGCTTTGATTCCTTTTGCATTAGCCAACTGTTTTCCTTCTGGGAAAGAGAACACTGTACCTGTTAGCTTGGCACACTTGTTACAAACTGGAACCCCAGCAATGCAAGATCAACGGTAATCATGGAGAGCAATCATTGTTTAATGAATGATTAAAAACAAAGGTGTGGCAGTTGCAGCCTTACTAAATGTCTTGAAAATATGTGTTTTTCTTAAGGCATATTTATTTGAATGGAAATAACATAAACCAAAAGCATAGGTGGTGTGTTTTAGATACAAGGATCTGTGTATATGCTGGCCACCTCCAAAGTCTTTCTGACTTCATGATTCTATTGTCCAAAACCGTAGCTAAACTTCTTGCATATATTAAAACTTTGCATAGTGGCCTGGAATGTAGCATTCCATCTTTGACTAAAGAGGAAGGAGGGCGGGGGGATGAATTTATGGTAATAATGGCTTTTGCCTTTCTGTTACCACGAGGCAGCCAATAACCAAAGAAAGAGGGAGCGAGTGTTGTATTTTCAACAGGTTGAATTTAAAATGTGAAAGCTGGGCTAGACTTTATTGCTTGCAATAGTATGATTTTGCCCACCATGTTTTAAATACATCTTCAGGTAACCATTTGCCTTATAGGTGTATTTCATTGTTAAGAATAAAATTAATATTTGACTAGAATATATTGCTGTTCATCACCTAGAGTATATACAGTAGTGTACTTTGTGTCTTTTACAGGGCAATCCTATGCCGATTTACTCAGGAGTGAGTTTCACTGTCTTTATTGAGACTTATTCCCAAGTAAGAGTATATAGGATTGTAGTTTTAGGCACTTTATTGTGGACCTATCATGGAATAGGTTAATTCTTAATTACTTGCGTAATGTCATAAATACTTACAGGCATTCTATAGGGGTACTGCTGCCTATGGATAAAGATATGTACCCTAATCAGGAAGTTATATTTTGTCCACATATAAGCTAATAAAAAGCATTTATGTTTCAAAGGATGTGTATCATATATATACATATATCTTATATAGCACCTATGATGATATATTATACATTATTCATTAAAAAAATATCATTGTCCTTGAGGCCCTACCTCAAATTTTGTATTATGTGTACAAATGCAATTTATTGTATTATATATTTGGCTATTATATCTGATGTTACAAATTAGAATTTATTCTCTAATCTATAAGGTCAGGAAAGAAAAAAAAAGAAATCTAAATAAACGTCTAGTGTTTAAAAAAATAATGATTGTGACTGTATTGAATGTATCAAAGCATGTTCCTTCCATTTTTCTCTCTCTCCTGGGCATAATAAGTATGAGTGGTTACCGAATAACAAAAATAAATTTCTCAGTAGTTTGAAGGGAAGATAGTAGTACACAGATGCAGAAGCAAATGTCAACTAGATGGTTAGAATCTTAATGATTTGAATGCACTGCAGCACATGAAATAATTATTTACTTATAGAAGAACATTAAAGAACATATTGGATTTGTTTAAATCCTTTTATTATATTAATTCAACCACACACAATATTAAAAAGTAGAAGAAAAGAGAAAAAAGTTGGGATAATTTATTTCCTTAAGGGAGATAAAGAGAGACTCCAGAGTGCAAAAGGTAAATTTTTTTGAGAGTAATTTTTTTTTGAACTCAGCAGTTTTCACGCTTGAACAATTATTCTTAGATTTGTGCTAAAAATGTGCAGTTCAATTGGCCAGTGTGTCAAAACAGAATTACATTCAGGTCTGAGTAAAGCAATTGAAACACCCATTCACTTGCATGGAAGTGTCTTAAACCTGTAGCTAAATATATTCCCCCCCCCCCCCGAAATATTATTGGATTTAAAGTGGCTTCATTCTGAACAATCCATACATTTAACCAGTGATGGGTTGCTCCCGGTTCACACCGGTTCACAAGAACTGGTAGTAAAAAATTTTAGTAGTTTGGAGAACCGGTAATAACATTGGCTGGCCACACCCTCGAACCGGTCCCCAGCCTGGTCGCCGCTTGCTTACCTCGCCCACCTCATCAGAGTCTTTTTTTTAAACTTTTAAAAGCATTTTTTCTACAACCTCTTCGGCTGAAAAATTGCTTTTAAAAGTTTTTTAAAAAGACTCTGATGATCGTGCGGCTCAGCTGGGATCTTCAGAGGCTTCTGAAAACATTTTTTCTGCAACCTCTTCAGCCGAAGAGGTTGTAGGGAAAAAAAATCCCTTTAAAAGCCCCTGGCAATCCCAGATGACTTGCCTGATTGTCAGAGGCTTCTAAAAGCATTTTTTTCTGCAACCTCTTAAGGTTGTAGAAATAATGCTTTTAAAAGTAAAAAAAAAAAAAGTTGGCCACGCCCACCGAGTCACATTACCCCAAGCCACGCCCACAAAATAAACCACACCCACAGAACCAGTAGTAAAAAAATTTAGAACCCACGCCTGCATTTAACCCACATCTTCCTTACACATAAAGTTTCAGGAATGTTTCTAGCTGAAAGGTAAAGACAATTGCTGCCTACCTAGATTAGTATTTGTAATGCAAAGACAAGAATCTATGTAGTAATTATATGCATTTCTGGAGTTGGCACTGATAAATGTTGACATACCAATGCTTTTGACAAACCATCTCTAGGATCTAAATTGACAAAATGACATTCAATCGCAAGATCACAGCACGGCACAGAAAAAATAATCAGACTAAGCATACCAAAGGGAAACCTTTCCATTATATTACCGTTGTGAAGTTAAGAGCCAAACCACAAATTACATATGAACTCTACAACTAACTCAAAATGTTGTTTCTTTTTGTAAAAGCAGCTATAGGGGACGGGCTGTGTGTACTATGTCATATCAATTACAGCTTAAGGTATAAATCCACTGAGACTTTTAGCAGGACAATAATATTCATTTCCTTCTCTTTCCAAACCAGAACACCAATCCAAATTACACATCAGCTTCTACAAAACAGCTAATATGCAGTTCATCTGAAGTGAATAACTTCAAAGGTTTAGGCACTAGCTTTTCTTATATAAAATATATATTTAGGCAATAACTTTTATATATAATTGGGACTGCCACTGCCACCACTAATTGACAAAGTAATTTGTGAGTTTTATATTGGATTGATATAGACAATGGGGTGTCTTGTAGACTGCAACTTCCATCAGTTTGATCTGTGCCCAATTGCACCAGCATTTTGGCCTGTTTCTACATTTTAAAAGCACTTTTGGCCTGTCTCCAAAAGATAGTATCTTAGGAAAAGAATGTGTATATCTTTGTGACATATACAGTTCTGAAGGGTAGCTTATGGAAAGAAGTAAATTATGATATTACCTGAAGAGAGAGAACAAAGTAAAAATATATAACTGCTATCAAGAAGATTGGAACTATTCATTTTCCTTTTCCTCTTTCTTTTTTCTTCGCTGTTTACAATTCTTTATTACCTTTCGTTTCTCTTACAGTCTTTATTAAAAAAATTCTTTAATTTTTTTAGATGACATACAATCATCAAAACTATTTTTATCCCATGTGAATTGCGTTCATTTAAACTCATCAAATCTCTTCCCTTTCTATTCTATTGAAATAATTCCAGAAATAGGAATTTTATTTTAAAAAGCACCATACATTTCACCCAGATATATGATATTATCCTACAAATCAAGACTGTGAATTCTAAACTCACGACAGGATGGTACTGTTGCATACACTATATTCCCTTGATCGGTTTTGCTTTGGCTCTCAGCACAAGTTAGCCACCAAAAGGGATTGGCCATCTTATGGTTAATTTTTGCTGGAAAAGAGATACAGTTAGAGAAGGTAAAGAAAATAATGCAGGCTGTTTTTATTTCTCCTCCTTTTATAATATTCTCATGACACTTTGCTGTTCTGGAAGATCTCCAAAGAACTCAAGTAGTGCTGAAGCGAGGAAAAGAGAAGAAAAGTAGGCCAAAATTCTTCCAGCAGGAATCTCTAATGGAAGCTTCAAACCAAGTATTTTACTAGGAACTGAGGAGGTAAATGGCAAGCAAAGAAGGAACATATTATAGAAGTCTCTTCAAAATAACCACTCATTCCATTTCTAGTCCCTTTGAGCCCACTTTAAAACACACCCATAGGGAGCCAGGTTGACTATTTCCAGATTTATTCAGGCTTCTGCTTGTCTCTATATTTGGAGAACCACAAATAAATTGACACATGTCTTTTATGGCTAATAGTTGAATGGAGACATTTTTCAGCCAATAAATGCTTGCTTGCTTGACCCCCTCATCCTGTTTCTCTAAGTCTACCCTTAACCTCCCACACCTCCATTCTTTCACAAAGTAATTTTTTTCTCTATTTCACTTTCAAACTTCCAGTGCTGGCATGCTGGCAGTTCTCCACGTGGGCTCCTTTATCTAAATCATGTTACCATTCTGCTGTGATGGGATCCCAGCAGGTAAGAGATAAGGAGTGCCAGGTATCTCCTCAAATGAAAGCACACACTTTAATTTGTCAGGAAGAAGAAGCAAGCTTCTATCTTTTTGAAAGAACTTTTCCCATTAGAAACACCACTGGTACTGGGATACATCACATATGCTTAAAATTGGGTACAACAGCACATACTCAATGAAATCATATAGTTAATAGGACTGCACCTTTACTTACAAAAAATCGCATAGAAAGTACAGGGAACTACGAGGAAATTATGAAGCAGAAGATGGTACAATATAACACTCGGACTTAGAAAGTGTTTTGTTGCTGCGTGGTAGATTTGCCCTTCTCAGCTTTTCCTCAACATCACTGACACTGTAAACTTGGTTCCCCTCACCCCCCACCCCCAAGTAATAAATGTTTTGATTTTTTTAGGAAAGTATAATAAATTAAAGTCTTGCTAGTCGCATTAATCTCATGAAGTAAATTCACCCATGTGTATATTCCAAAATCTACTGTACAATTTTGGAGCCAAGTTTCAAAATAAAGACATAAAATAATTTTCTGCCGATTTTTTTTTTTTTTAAATCTGATGACTTGGAAAGTTCTTTCATCAGATAATTGGCATACAACATTTTTTGCTGCATTGGACACTGCTTATTTTAGCTCAGTTTAGGAAATCACTTTTTGTATTTGAATGATACTTTCCAGAAATATCTCCAGGTTTCACATTCTCAGTTATTTCCCAGTTATTTTTGTTTTTATTTATTTGTTTGATTGATTGATTTGTATAGCCGCCTATATGAAATATCTGTTTATAGCAGATTACAGCAATTAAAAACAAAACAAAAACAAAATAAAAAGAACAATAAGAGCTATAAAATACATATAACACAATCCACAGCTAAGGTATAAAAAACTTACAACTACAATCAACAAAACCACTGATAAGCTCTACCAGGCACCCAAATCCCCAAGCCTAGTAATGAAACCATGTTTTATGGCCTTGTTGTTAGGGATGGAGCCAATGTGATCTCTCTGGAGATGATGCCCAAAGGTTGGGCACCACAAAAGAAAAGACTCTCTTCCAGGGCCTTGTCAGATGACATTCCCTTACAGGACTCAGAGAAGGCCTCTCCTGCTGGACCTAATGGGACAGGTAGATGCAACCAGGGAGAGTCACTTCCTCAAATAGTCTTATCCAGGGGTGAAATCCAGCAGGTTCTGACAGGTTCTGGAGAACCGGTAGTGGAAATTTTGAGTAATTCGGAGAACTGGCAAATACTACTCTGGCTGGCCCCAGAGTGGGGTGGGAATGGAGATTTTGCAATATCCTTCCCCCAGGAGTGGGGAGGGAATGGGGATTTTGCAGTAACCTTCCCCTGGAGTGGGGTTGGAATGGAGATTTTTGCAGTATCCTTCCCCTGCCATGCTCACCAAGTCATGCCCACAGAACCGGTAGTAAAAAAAATTGAATTCCACCATTGATCTTATTCTATATTTTATTAACGGAGATCCACAACAGTTCAGCATACTTAGGTAAAGAGAAATGTGAAGATCTTGAATCTTGAAACAAATATCAATTGTTTCAAGCAACTAAGAAGAGTACAAAACTTATTTTAAGACTTCCTACCAATCTTTATTTATCACAGGCAATCAGCAACAAATCTATGCACCTTCTCCATAAGATCCACACATGTTACATATATTGTATGGAATATAAATAGATTGTGTTGGTTTAAAAATGATGAGGGGGGAAATCAGTAAGTCATGGTAATATCTTAATCATACTAATTCTAATAACAGGTAATATCTTAATCAGCCACCTCATCTGATTAAATGCAATCTGGTTAACAATGCTTGTGGGGATAAATTTAATTAATCCCAAAGAATTTCCATATTTGAAAACTACTATACAGTATCCAATTTTTCCCAATTTAACAAACATGGATTATGATATATAATCTGATTCCAAGTGATTAAATAAACAACTTAATGAAATGTATTGATTCTATTTTTCAGTGTAAGAATAAAGCAATGTACAATTGTTATCTCCTATTCTTTCTGCAATGCCATTCAGCAAGGGTTAAACTCCGCATGGGATTATCTAGTGCTTGATTCAATGGACCCACATTTCCCCCCCTTCCACGTGAATTACGTACAATCATAAAGAAGACAAATAACAGGTTGATGAGTCACAGATGAAAATATCTGTCTGAAATATATAGGATTCTTTTTGCCAGGAACAACAACTGAGAGGGATTCACAGGCAGCATGAAGGTGACCTACGCTGAAATTACTAGTGACAGCGAGAAGTTAAAAATGTTACTCAAGCCAAAAAAGAAAACAAAGAAAACAAAAGTAGCATACAGTACATATAATTCCTTCAAATACTCCTTATTTTAGTAACAGCAAGTTTTGGAGATTTTCTCTTTTATCTTAGCAGTCCTGTTATACATCCCAGGCATATCTGCAACATGCTAAAACCCTCTTTTTCCTACAAACAATTTAAGACAATCTGCTTGGCTTTTTCCTATGAGGAATAGCCGATAATACTGAAATAGGCCCATAGAGTTGGCCATCTTTTCCTGAGACCATACAGCAATTGAAGAAAGTCATAATTCCAAGAAAAGATGCTGTACCTTTAAGAAATTGCCAACAGATGCAGATAGTCAACTAGACTTTGTTTTTTTCTTGAAGATGCTTTGATACTCATCCAAGAAGCTGCTTCTAGAACTGAAGAAGCTTCTTAGATGAGAAGTGAAACTTCTTCAAGGAAAAACAAAGAAATTGCCTCTGGAAAAAAGCACCTTTGGGACAACTGAGAATCTCCATAGACACAACTCTACCATTAAGTGAAGTGGTTGCTAAGTGAAACTACAACTCTTAATGATCTTACATCAGTTTAATGATCTTACATCAGCTTTCTTTTGCTCTACAGACCTGCAAAGGTCATAAATATGAGGATTGGTTGCAAAATTACTTTTTCATTACACAACTATGAATGGTCTCTTAATATGGGCAAACTGTACTTTGTGAGTGCTCAGTGCATGCCAAAGCATTTTTCAGTGGTGCAGTGGTCAGAATGCAGTACTGCAGGCTACTTCTTCTGCCTGCCGACTGCCTGCAGTTCGACCATTTGATTCTCACTGGCTCAAGGTTGACTCAGCTTTCCATCCTTCCAAGATTGGTTAAAATGAGGACCCAGATTGTTGAGGGCAATATGCTGGCTCTGTAAATCACTTAGAGAGGACTATAAAGCACTATTATATACTGAAGCAGTATATAAGTTTATGTGCTAAGTACTATTTTTCTCCATTTAGACCTGAATCAGAACGCTGCATAATTCTGCTATATAATGAGGATTTGAATCTAGTCCAATATTCCAGTACTGAGTAGTGTGTCAGTTTTGGAAGACAGTTTTCTTTTTGCTTCTTAACTGTCTTAACTGTCACATATTTTAGCTGGGGAAGTTGTTGAAGCGGTAGAAAGTTAGTCATAACAACATTCCGTATTCAAGAACTTTTGCCTGCGTTTGATGGAGACTGCCGGAAGATTGTATTCAATTGACTGTGAAGAGTTGATTGGACAATGTGATGAACTTGTGGGTGTGGGGCAGGGCTGTGAACTGTTAGGTGGGTGGAGAAAACCTGGAAGCTTTCGGATTTGGGTTTTCCCAGATGTGCCAATATGACATCTTTAATAAATTGGAACTTTGAGGAACCTCAAGCCTCAGAGCTTTATTTCACTGGGGGTGTTCCTTGGAACCCTGACATTGTGAGCTTGTCATTAATATCAGCACAATCAGATTATTTTTTTCTTTTTTTTAAAAAAAATAGTATTTATTGAAATTCCATTTTATATAATGGAAACATTATATAAAAAAACACAACACAAAAAAAAAAAACACACACACACACACACAAAGACATAACAAAAGTTTTTTTGTGTTTTTTTGTTGTGTTGTGTTTTTTTAAAGATTAATTTTTCTACACAAGTGATATTATTTTTGATTAAACATTTTGATTGCCTATAGAGGTCTGGTTATTAGGTGATTTAGAAATCCATTTAATTAAAGAAAAAAAATAAGAATGGTATTTTATGTTATTTAAGTGAAAGGCTATAACTAATTGGTAGTACACACATTTTAAATTTAAAAGGTTTCATGGTCCTTGGCTAGATACAGTCCAATGGACTGATCTGATATTAAGCAGGGGAAGATTGTAGCTCAGTATTTTTGTACTTAAAAAATCCAGATGGCTACTAGATGGCAGCAAAATTAGACTTTTCTTTGTCTTTCATGCCACGTAGAGGGTCTCTAAATTTCTGCAGCCCACAACTAATAGTCCTTCTGTAACTCAATGTTTGAACTCATATTTTATAGGAAAACGTTTCCAGATTCCATTTTGGATAACTTTAAAAAGGCTCCGATGCTGGAGAGTAACTTCCAGTCAGCGATTATATTACGTGGAAGAAATAAATAGCCTGATTTGTTACCTGGCATGTTCCTATGTTACAAATTCTTTTGGATTTTCTTTTATGTTAGCATGATGTCTCTGGATCCACTACAAATAAATCTTAGAGATGATCCAAAGGGGCTGTTGCCAGTTAGTCCTGGTAAAATGAAAATTAGAAAACATTTGACAGTTGCCAATGTTATACAAGAAGAGAGTTGTCACCTGCTTGGAATAGACAATTCATGAGACATTCAAACGGATGCAACTTTCAACACCGGGGCATTTGATAAGGCAATTCTAAGCAGAGATAAGAATTAGGAGGGTCCAAAATATTAGGGAAACGAAGCACACAAGGAGCTTAAAACTGGTGCCTTGATTGAGGTCTTCCTTTGAAAGTGTCCTGCAAGCAACCTGATCTTACCAAACATCTGCTTTCAAATTGGGTAGACCAAATGCAAATTAATTTGCCTTGACTTTGCAATGTATGTCCTCTCTTGAGGTCACATGACTTGGTAAGGCTCTGTGCTCTTTTTAGCACCTGTTTTCTCTTCAGGAAGTTGACCTTAGCAGGTCATTTCTGATATATTTTCACTAACTGGAAGCCTATTCCAACTATGGCTTTTTTTCTTTCTTTTCTGTTTTGTAATCTCCACTGTATTTTTCCTCTGCTGTTTTAATCACTAAACTAATAATTTAAAACATTAAAAATTAAAAGCCTCCTGGAAGTGCTGTTGCTATTGAATGGCTGCATCAAAATTCTTAAAATAAAATTCAGCCTTGAAAAAAATAACTAATTCCTCTAAAATCAGAGAGGAATTAGTACCAACAGAATTTGCTGGGAAACCTTCAGGAAATGTTTAACACATTTCAGCCAGCATAGTTTCACCTTCCGGTTTCTAAAAATTTTTTGCCAGAGTCACAGACAATTATTTTAATATATTCATAAACTTCTGTTATGCCCTACTTGTATCTTGGATTTTCATGGTTGTCTCTTTTTTTATATATGTAACTTATTTCACTTATTGTCTTCTTGCATTGGAATGATGTGTCAGCTTTCGTTGGGGTTGCCAAGCCAATTATTAAAAGTAAAACTGTGGTGCACAATTTGAATATAAGCCATTTTATTTTTAAACTCCAAATTTCTTATGAATTTGAAAACTAGGAAAGACCTGACTGTCATATCCCTAAATGGTCCTTGTGATGAATCAACTACTATTAATACAATGCAAGTCTAGGTCTCAGGAAAGATCCTCACATCCTAGCTAATTACTAATCTGACAAATTATCCTTCTTATTCACTATCACTTCTTTTTGACTTACCATGAATCATTAAAAAAAAAAAAGCGTGATTGTATTTGCGAGACACAGCCAGCTTGTCCTGAATTAACCTAGTGTTCTGGAGAATCCTATGCTGGGTTTCTCAGGGGTTTTGGGTTCAGACCAAGAGCTCAGATGTGCTGCAAGAAGGATACCACCTCTCTTGCACTGTGGGATAAAGCTGTCCGAGGAATTGCAGCTCCAGCTGATTTTCAGAATGGCTGGGATCCTCAGTTCTCTTGGGCAACAGGCCATTTCAGCATACGGAAGCATTCCTGGGTGGGGCCAAGGCAGTGGTGAAATGCAATTTTTTTACTATCGGTTCTGTGGGCATGGCTTGCTGGGTGTGGTAGGGGAAGGATACGCCAAAATCTCCATTCCCACCCCACTCCAGGGGGAAAAGATATTGCAAAATCCCCCTTCCCACCCCACTCTGGGACAAGCCAGAGGTGATATTTGCTAGTTCTCCGAACTACTCAAAATTTCCACTACCAGTTTTCCAAACTGCTAAAAATTTCCGCTACCGGTTCTCCAGAACCTGCTAGATTTCACCCCGGGGTTATTTCACCCCTGGGTTATGCCAGGGCAGCTCTAGCTTGGGAGGGAGTGAAGAGGCTGAAGCAGTTCCCCTTCATGCTGAGGATTTGTGTGAGAGCCCCCGTGTCTTTAAATTAGCAGTGGGAATGAAACAGCAAGGAAGGCACCGAAGAACCTTACAGGTTAGGGAAAACCAGATGAATGACAGGCGTCTTTCTCTGCTGCTCCTGAGCCTCCTTCTCGGGGTGTAGAGAGTTACCCCCAAAGAGGGATGGCCCGAGAAAAAGGCGTCTTAGCGCTCCACTCTCTTCCCCACCTATCACCTCCCCACCTCTCACTCAGCCTCCTTATCACTCAGACGGAGGGCAGAGACAAGTTGGTCAGATGCTTAGATAACAGCCTCCTTCCCGTTCACTTGCTCGGTTCTTTCCGAGATGCTTTTACCTCCCTCTTTGGGGCGGGAGGGGGGAGGGCGGGGGTGGTTTAGACCGATCCATTAAGATCCAAGAGGGGAGGGGGGAAAATCCAGCACCCAACCGGCGAGCTCGCGGGGGCCGCCTTCTCCTCCTCGGCAAGCCGAAGCTACTGAAGGCGGCAGGGGCGTCGACGCGACGGAGCCGAACAAAGATTGAACGTCAAACTGGGCGGGAGCTTGCGAAGCCCCACGGGAAAGGGCCGTCTGAGCCGGGCATCATCCCCACGGAAAGCACGTGGGCTCTTCCAGGGTAGCAGGTTCTGACCGCTGCTAGTGCTTGCACTGCTGTGTCGCCGCTCTCGCTGCTCTCTCTCTCTCTCTCTCGCTGCTGCTGCTCCGAGCAGCGGCCAAAACAAGCGCTTTAAGTTTGAAGGCTCTGATGCTCGAAAGAGAACTGGAGCCAGGCTTTGCCGTGCGGGGTCTCCACGGAGAATACAGCGCGATCAGCCCCGATGGATGTCATGGTAGGCGTTTGGGTTTGCCTGGCAGCGGCCAGAACAGGTAAGAGCCGGGAAAGGGGGTGGTGTGGTGGTGGAGGAGGAGTGGGGGGGGGGGGATCTCCGCCCCGGCTTCTCGCACGCAACGGAGATGGGGGTGGTGGGGGTGGTGGGTGAGGACCGGAATGGGAGAAAAGCTTTTGCAAAGAGGCGTCTTGGTACCGGCGGGGAGGATGCTCCAGGGGAAAAAACACACACACACACACGCAACAGCCCTGGAGTAGGAATCGGGCTCTCTAAATGCAAAGACAATAGGTAGCCTGTACACGGCGGGGAGGATTCCGCTCACCTCCTTTCTTTTCTTTCGCTCTGCCTTCCTTTCCTTCCCCCCCCACCACCCCCACTCCCCGCTTTCTCTACAAAGTAGGGTCGTGTGGAACCGCGTTTGCGCTCCCCCTCGAGTTCGCGAGGCAATGTGGGGGCTGCGTGTTAGGGATGGTAAGCAAAGGGATGGTGCGTGGGGGGGGCGGAGGGGGAGAAAGGAAGGAAGGAAGGGGTGGAGCGTTTTTATTTGAAAATAAAATAAAATGAAATGAAATAACTCCCTTCCCCCCCCCCCAAATAAACTGCCGATGGCTTGGGAAAGTGGGGTGTGTATGTGGGGAACCAAAAAATAAAAATAAAATAAATAAGGTGCGCCACAAGAGCGGCCGAAGGATCGCGTGGAGTGGCTTCAGAGGGGACTTCGGCGCGTCGCCCTGGAGCCCCTCCGGGGTTCTCGTCCTTGCCAGGCGGAACTCGGAAACTTTGCCTCGTAATGGCATTTGTTCTCGGGAGTACCGGGCAAAACCCCACCCTGGCGGAGAGGGGGTCAGAAAGCCCCGCGCCGGGGACACGCGAGAAAGGGGAGCCAGTTGTGGAAGGCGGTGCGTGCTTGGATCGCAAATCCTCTCCAATCAGCCACATGGTCCCTGTTCTATCCCCCCTCCCAAATTCCGGGCTTTTATTTCCTTCCTTCCTTCCTTCCTTCCTTCCTTCCTTCCTTCCTTCCTTCCTTCCTTCCTTCCTTCCTTCCTTCCTTCCTTCCTTTAATGACCGAGTCTTTTGCTAAGAGGCACCAGGCCAGTGGCAGCCTGATCTTTCTTCTCCTGCTATCCTAACTGCCCGGTGGGGCCAGCAGGTGAAGATTACCTGTCAGTGGCAAATCAGATCCTCGGGGAGGATTGAAAGCAAGAGAGCGTTCCTTTCCACCCCCCCCCCCGAACATTAAGGGAAGGTTATGCCGGAGAGAAGAAGCAAAGTGCCAGTTTCTTTGCACGGGGCTGGCACTCTTTTATTGTCTCTTCGCTCAGCCGCTTAACAAGCAGCTGCCTCCCTCGTTCTGGGCTGTTCCGGGAGGAGGGGAGAACTATGGAAGGGGAGGCGGGGATAGGTGGGAGGGTGGTTGGGGTGGTTGAGGGGGAGATCGCGCAGATACAAGACCGGCTGGAGATCTGGGATGCGGGGATGGCACTCCATTCAAATGGCCTTGCGAGTGTTGGGGGCGGAGACTCACGCCCATCCCCCGAGGAAATCTGGTGCTGAAGCTGGAGGGAACGGCGTGGTTTGACAAGCAGACTCCGGTAGCGCAAATCTGACACTTGGCTTTACAATTATTTTCATCCCCTTAGCTTCAGTTGGAGACGTGGGAGGGGGGGGGGTAGGAGGGGAGGGGAGGGGAAGGAGTTTAAATCCCCAACCAAGATGACTATCTTCCATTGGCTTTTCCTTTGTGTTCTCGAAAAGAGCCCCATCCATCGTTTCATCCAAGAAGAAAATAAATAATCTGAAGTTTAGGGATGCTTCCCCCCCCCCGTTTTCTGCTTGGTGGGGTTTTTATTTTTATTTTTTACAGAAGATGAAAAGGCATTTACCAACTTGGTGGGGAGATGAGACATCTCTCATTCTTCACTTGACAGAGAGCAAAAAGCAAATGAAAGAAGAAACAGAAAAACTCTTCCCTTGCTTTTGGCCAAGTGGTTTTTAAACCAAGACCAAAGGAAGAAATTTCCCGAGTCCTTTACGGAAACATTTATTTCTCCAGTGTTGGCCTCTGAAATATTTACTTGGGTAGAGTTCTCTAAGGCATAAAATCACTATATTCTTTCTTCTCTGCTCTCACCCCAACTGTCTTATTATGGATGAACTTCATTTTTTTTTTTTACCTGATTGTCTTCTAGGGCATAGAAGCTGTGGCTGGGAAAGTAAACAAATACATTACAAAGAAAAAGAGTCTGTGTTGAGTGTAAAGAACTGGCTGCTTTTCGGAGCAACAGGATGCAGATCAAGTGAATGGGCGCACAGGAGTTGCTATAGTTGTGCCTTTCCCCAAATATTTGCAGCTTACAGTAATTAAAAGGCTCTCATTTTAGTTTGTATGCTCTGGAGCAATATGGCTTTCCCATGTGCAAATAAATAAAAGGGGGGGGGGAATCAGAAAATATTTAACCAAAACAAATAAGCTAAAACCAACAACCTTGCTGCTTAGTGAAAATAATGTATGCTAGTGGTTTGTTTTTAATCTTTAAGTTTGTTTATATTTGGGTTTTTTTCTTAAAAGGGTTCTTAATTTAGCTTTGGGTGATTTTTGAGGGAAGTGTATTTAGAGATTTCCTTCACACATTATATTATTGCTTCTGAATCTACAGTGTAGCTCTATAGCCTATAGAGTATGGTACTTACTAAACTGTGTTAAATATAACTGTTTTTACATCCTAGAATACAGCACTTTTTAAGGAACAGGCTGGTACTCTTACCGAGGTGTACTGCAGAGCACATCTTCTGCGGATAATTTAGCTCTTATATAGTAGAAATGTACCTTACATTTTATACTCCAAACTATAGAACTGGAGGAGCAATTATTTTATATCCCTCTATACTTAAGATTTCTACAGTCAAGTATTTATTATTCATATTTGCACCTGTATTCCAATCACTGCACAGGAAAACTAGCTAGGATCTTGGGTAGCTCTCATTGCTTTTCAAATGAATCAAATGGAGTTGCTGTACTTTTGATACTGAGAAGTGAAAGATTGCAAAACTGATAAAAGTATTTAAGAAGCTGGACTGTGTCATAAAAAATTTTTGGGGGGTCTAAATTCAATTGCAACTGCTATTCATTTTGGTTAAGGGACACCAATAGCAGTGTTTCACTGGCAATGAATTGTATGTCCTTTGATGAATAAATCACCCCTTCAACTTGTTCCTGAGTTTTGCAAATTGGACCTAATTAGCAATCAGGTCCTAATTCTGAGGACTGCATGGAAGTGTTGCCTGGCTGGTCTAGTTAGATGAAATATTTCTCATTCATAAAATCACTACCTAAGTTTGAATTGGGGCTTTTGAACCTTGCAAGAGGAACTAAATTTGGAAAGAAGTTTCATCAAACTGCTCAGGAGTGTATAAAAAATAGTGAGTTCTAATGCATTTACACTGAGATCTCTCTTCACAGGTTTTTATATGCTGTATTTGAAATCTGACCTATAGTTTTAAGGTATAAATGCATGTATAAATTGAGCCAAAACACTTTTTTGACAATCATGTTCTATGTCAGGGAATGGTTAATAAAAGACATTAAGATAATGCATTTCTAAAGCATACGATACCAATAGGTTATTTTCTGCCATTGCATCTTGTTGATATTAGGAATTACCTGGCTCAATCTTATGATAGCTTCCAATACTTTGACCATGAATTAGTCAAAGTCTTTTCTTTTCTTTTTGCAAAATTAGATTAATCAGATTGAACTGAAGAAGAAAGAGAAAGTCAGGATATGGATTCTTAGGATCCTATATCTGCAATTTTTAGAGCAAATCATTTTCCATTTAACTGCTCCTTTTGATTTATAAGAAGAAAAATGAACGTAGTCATCTATTTATTCTACTGGATGCAGATGAAATAGCTATATATGTATCTGTTTAAGATTTGATAGGAGATTTTAAAGCTTCAGGGAAGAAAGCAGATGTGGCCGTGCAAACTGAAGCTGCAGCTTTGGGTTGATTAATTATTAATCAACACAATCATCTAGGGATTGGACTAGATGCTCTCATAGGTCATTTCTAAACCTTATGTTCTATGATTTTATGATTACTTTAACCCCACTGTCCAAATTGCTTATTTGCATGTATATAGACACAAGCACACACATACCACAGTATCAAAAGCCAGCAAAAGAGGACTGAGTAGGCAAAAGTTCTGGAATATAGTATTCATGGTCAGCCGAAGAGCTTAATCTTGAGTTGACTTAAGGTTGCCCTTTTTAATTGGACAAAATCACAGAGTCTTGATTGCATTCCTATAATTTTATAGACTTGACATAGTTATTTTAAATGTTGCAATTTCCTTGATGCAGAGGAAACTTTATCTGGGAAGATATATAGGCAATAGTTAAAGCAGTGTTCCCACTTTGGTGAATTTGCATATTGAATGGTAATTACAAAACAGATCTTATAGAAACCTCTTGAGATTTCTTTTTAAATGGTTGGAATTATCTTCCTTAACCATTTCCCAATAATATCCCTTACAGCTTGATTATTTCCTCAGATTTTGCAAACTGGAAATTGTCCTCTCTTACTGTTAATTCAATGGAAAGGAAGCTTCATTGACTGACAGAAGAAAATGATGTTACCTAGAGATTTTCAGCAGTGGATACCACAATTGGGAGACTGTGACTGGAATTACATTTAAAGACGTTACCGTGTTGGTATCCTAAACATAGATATAGCACAGTTGTGGTGATTTTGAATGCTGCAGATTCAAGTATTCTCTATGGGGAGGATTGCAGTTCCATCATGCTGTCATTTACTTTATTAGTAAAGTATTGAGCTAAACATTTCCTGAGACCCTACATTATATTCTAGGTAGTAGACATTTCCTTCTAACCTACACATGAAAATCTACTTGACTCAGAATTGTTCTTGTCTAGATGTGCTTAATTCTGCAGCCAGAGATTTTTCTGGGTAATTCTACTCCATTCATATAATTTAATCTCTTTACAACTTTGAAGGCCTATTTTCCATATTGTTGTCTCTTTTACAACATACATTGTTCTAGAATTCTCTTAACCTGAGGGAAAAGACAACGGCAATCTGTTTCTGAAAAATATTTCTAAGAAAAGCCGTATGGACTTGTTCATGCAATCAGCAGGAATCAAGATTGACTAAAGGGAAGTGAAGGGAAGGAAGGAAAGAAGAAAGGAAGTTAGTTCTAAAGTTAGGCATTTTCTCCCTCATCCTGCCACTTTTTTATAGGACTTAATTATAATAATAAAATATGACTGCACTGTCCCCAGCCTTTATTTTAGTGTACATCCAATTATGGATGTACGTAAAAGAGTATAAAATATCTCTCTTGCTTATTTCTTTTTGCTTGGTGCATTTGGGCAGAGTGGGCACATTCCAGTTCCCTTCTATTAGCCTTTAGATTTTGGATGCTCTTAAAGGAGAACAAATTATTAAATATTTTATTATGAAGGCATGGAGAAGAGCAGTTTGGATTTTACACATGGTTTTGGAACAGCTCTTTCTTTGATCTATGAATGAGATCAGTAAGCGAAGACTTTAACGTTTATGGAGAGTCTCAGTAATCCAGGTCATGGTTGTCTCAAAGATGGTTTTTCAAAAGGCAACTGGACTGTTTTTGTTTTTTCTTCTATGAGGAGGAAGAAGATATTTCGCTTCTTATCCAGGAAGCTTTTGGATGAGAAGTGAAACCTCTTCTTCTTCCTCAAAGAAAAACTAGTCCAGTTGCCTTTTGAAAAGCCACCTTTGAGAGAAGTATTTAACATTTCCTCATGGGCAGATTTTGAGGCACCTGCCTTTTAGAGATGATGATTTTACCGTGTAAGGCCCATAAATTCCATAAACATTTTGAGTGGTTGATAAATATCGAAAAATGTGAATTTTCCAAACTATATTTTATAGCTTTAATCTATTGAATCTTATCTCTTCCTTTCTTTTCCCCAAAACCGTGTAAAGTGTGTGTTCTTCACACATTTTCTTTCTTCATTGGGTGTCAGAACCTTCCAAACCCTGCCCATTTGTATAATGAAATTGTATACATCTGTGTACTATTTTATTTCTGTTTATAATTGGTTTTCATTATGTTTATATATAGCTTTTATGTTTTTATGTCTATGTGCACACCACCCTGAATCGATCTATGAAGGAGATGGACCTTTTAAAAAATAAGATTGATAAATACATAAGTAACTAGCTCCTCTCACACTGCAACCTCTCAGCTTCCCAAGGAGTGCTCAATATGATCTTTGAACCCCAAGTTACCTCCTTTTGACCTAGTTAAACTTATATAGCAATAGCACTTAGACTTATATACCGCTTCATAGTGCTTTTCAGCCCTCTCTAAGTGGTTTACAGAGTCAGCATATTTTCTCCAACAATCTGTGTCCTCATTTTACCCACCTCACAAGGATGAAAGGCTGAGTCCTTATGACTCTACTAAGACTTTTACTCATTAGCAAAGTAATTTTTTGAGACTATCCATTATTTTTCTCTCCCCCGTAAGTACCCAGTCTGTACAACGCTTCATATTTGACTAAAAATAAAACTACAAGTCCTTCAAACCATTCAGGAGCTGAAATGGAGCATCTGTAACTGCAGAATGCAGGGATGTAATATTAGGAAAAAGATGTGGCTGTTTTTAAGAGTAACAGAGAGATGCTGCATTGGCACTGCTCCGCATTTTGAAAGACCTTTTCTGAATTATTATATGTAGTTGTGTAAACAGATGTAAAACATCTTTCATGCTGCTTCAAGAACATAAACACCCACTGTTTTATTTTAACTTTGGAGGAATATTTTTGCTTCAACACTAAAATAATATTAACTACATATCCTATAATTAGGGCAACTCAGGCAAGCTTCACAGATGATAGAGTTAGCTCACAAATAGAGGCAGAAATGTGAATTGCATGATCACGGAAAAGCTAAATCATAATTTAGTGTAGCGTGAACGTATAGCAATGAGCCTTCTGAATGGTACTCACTCATGAAAGGAAAAAAGGAGGTTGGTAATTTCTGCTTTTCATTTACAGAAGTTTGTCATGTTGTCTAGACTTGGAATTATAGATAGTCACAACTGATTTTATGTTAATTTATGCTTAAGTACTGCAATCATTCTTATTTTACATCAGGCACAGCCTTCGGTCCCAAACAGCACAAAAATCTGTTACTTAAACAAAAGTGAAAACTTCAGAATTCTTTTAGCTTCCCAGGAGGAGAAGGAAGAGATGCTAATATAGATGTTTGAGGTTCCTTCATGTCAATCTAAATTTATATGGGTAGATTAATTTATTAATCACACTTATAACTTGCCCAGAGCCAGCTCTAGATAATTAGGCACCCTAAGAAAAGACATATACTGGAACCCTCTAGAGCTGTGATGGCGAACCTATGGCACGCGTGCCACAGCGGGCACGTGGAGCCATATCGGTGGGCACGCAAGCATTGCCCTTGTTCAGCTCCAGGGTGCATAGTGGGACTGGAAGTCGGGAAACGGGCCTCTGGTAGGGTGGAGAAGGCAGTTTTTGCCCTCCCCAGGCTCCTAGAAAGCCACCGTAGCCTGGGTTGGGTGAAAAATGGGCCTACCGGGCCCACTGTGCCAACACGTGCCAAAAGAGGGGGAACCGGGGGTGGTGGTGGTGTAACGTGCGCATGCGTGAGAGGGCAGGGCACATTGAATTATGGGTGTGGATACATGTGTGTGTGATCCCCCCCTGCTTTTGGCACACAACGGCAAAAAGGTTTGCCATCACTGCCCTAGAGTTTGGCTCATTGTCTGATTTTGTTAGGAATTTCAAAGTGTGCCCTCTTGTTTCTTTCTTTCAAGTTTTTGAGTTTTACACTTATGATTTTCAGTTCCAAATAATTTTTTTCCTGTCCTCAGACAGAGTGAGGATACGCGTGAGAGAGAATTGGGATGGGAGAGGGTACCTGCCAAGCACAGTTTCTTGCCCTCATCTTGAAATATTCATCTATTCATTACCAATTTGGGAGAGGGGCATTAATGCCTCCCAAGTCATAGAGCAGGGGTGTTAACCTCAAGATCCAGACCACAGGATAATTAGATCAGGCCTGCGGGGCTGCCCTGGAAACAGTGAAAGACTGGCCCATGGTGCCTCTGCCAGTGAAAACGAAACTTGGGAGGGCTGTGGGCACCCCCAACATGAGTGACATCAAGCTGGCCATGTCCATCCTGGCCATGTCTCCCTCCGAGGTCAAATAGAACCCTGATGCGGTCCTCAATTAAATTGAGTTTCACACCCCTGTCATAGAGTCTTGTCTTGACCTAGCCTAGAATCGATCCTGGACCAGCTAACGTAACCAACGTTTCCCAGGGGTTAAAGTCAGATTTACATATCACGCTAAGCTATTTCCTACTTAATGGCAATCTCAGTCTCTTTTATGTCCTTAATAAAATTTTAGAAAGAGAGGCAAAGAGAAAATTTGCTTTAAAAAAAAACAGAGTAAGTCTGGGTGACAGAAAGCAGAGAATATTTTTATTAGAACGTTTTATTTTTAAAAGGATTTGAAAAAGTGCTCTGAACTATACAGTCTGCTGCTTGTTCAAGCAGCCCAACTTTTACCAAGTTATCATCTGAGGCTAATACTTTAAGAAGTTAAATGAATGTGATTCTTGCATCTCGGTTGTTTTTCCATTCAAAATAATAAACCAGGAATAAAGAAAGCTTCCTCCTTAGTTTTGCTGTCTTGTTTCCTACAAATGCGTTCAGTTCAAATTATTTTCAAGCCACAAAGCATGTGAGTGAAGCTTTCTAATATAGGGGATTGTGGGATATACATGATTTGCAGGGAAATGATATTTTGAAGCATTGAGTACAGCATATAGTAAACCCTCAATTTAAGGGAACGGAGGGAAGGGTAGCTGTTAAGGCTGTCTGTTAAATGGCAAATGGGATTTATTTTTGAGCCCCCAAAACACTTGTACAGCAATCACCCCCTCCTCCTTGTGCAACACTTTCCAGCAGTATTCCTTACATACTGGCACAATGCTTCACTTTTGAGTTCCAAAGACCTACCACTGTTCTCCACTCTTAAAGTGGATGATGAGATGTCTCAGGCAGCTGTTATATTAGAGCTGATTTAGACAGATTAATACTGCAAGCCTGATCCATGTGGTAAGCGTGGAACTGTGGATCAATCATCAATTCTGAGGTAATGGAGGAGGATCTTGAAGTATAGCAAAGATATATATGAGTAAACCTGCCTTCCTACCTAAGCATTTTGTTTAATTACTGCAAGCAAAGGAGTGTGAAACTTGGAAAATTGGTTTCATTGACTAAACATGACTTGATCAACGTGTCCTACAAGCACAATGACTGAAACCCCATTCCTTGTTTAACTGCTATATTTATACCTCCTAAATACCAGATAAGAAATAGAAATAATATTTTCTGAAAAATTATTACTGAAAAAGGAAGTCCCAATATAATAATGAACATTCGGGCAACGTTTATATACCACAGACTTTGTCCATTAAATCTGAAGTATGCTAAACTGAGGTCGGTTAAATTGAGAGATTAATTTAGGAATGGGATCAATTAATTCAAAATCTCGTGTGATTTCATGTGGATTACTGAGCCAGTGTATGAAGAGTAGTGCTACAGGGGGCTCCACAGAAGAACAGAAGGAGGTACATGATTTAAGCGCTTTGGGGGGTGGTTGTTGTTATTATTATTGGTTAATCTATGGTGAGATTCACAGCCTTTGAGGTTGGTGAATAGCCCAGCAGCTTGAGTCCTAACCAAGGACCTAGGAACTGTTAAGGTATCGTTGGAGGATGTAAGCTGTTCCGAGTAAGGTGGTTTTTTGTAGAGTCAAAATGTTCAAAATGTTGTTGTTGTTGTTGTTGTTGTTGTTATTATTATTATTATTATTATTATTATTATTATTATTATTATTATTTGCTATTTAACAGACATTTAGCCTTAATAGGTACTCCTCCCCTTATTAGTTCATTAGACTGAGGGTTTCCTTCACTTACTTTGGAATTACATTGTTTATATTAAATGTTTTAAGAAAGTTATTTAATCAAAAAAAAAAGGAAAGAAAAATAACAGTTGGAGACAGTCATCATGTTTTATTTTGCAAGGAATAAAAGTCCAGTTGCAAACCTGATTTTGTCAGAAATGACAAAGTTATTGACATGGGTGTTCCTAGGAAAGAGATAAAAATGTGTCAAATGGTGAGCGCAGCCCTGCGATAAAAGCCTGGTTGCCTTTGTACATCCATGCAATATTGAACATATGTATAAAAGGGGCAGGTTTGGACTGTGAAGCTGCCATCTTTCAGATTTTGACATAGCCCCCTCCTGTCATCGTCCCCCCACCTCCCGTGGGTGCTCTGGTTGTTGGCTTGTTTTTGTCTCAGTAAGACAATTGCAGTATTAGAAATTCTAAAATAGATGAACCAGAATTCAGAATCGTATGAACAAAGTAGTGTTCTAGAGGAGATGTCTTCCTTATCTGTGGCAGTGGAGCATGCTGTATGTGCTAGAGCATGTGAGGATCTTGCTGGTGAACACATGAGTGGTGTCAGTTTTGACAATGCCGACTGCCTGCTGGACTGTGAAATGCTTGGAATCCTTGTTGTGGTGCAGATGTTTGCAGCCCTTAGGCAGCTCACAGTTGTTTCTTTAAGCAACTGCAGGCTGACAAGTCTTTTTTGTGCCGAGTCAGTATAAAACCATTGTGCATGCATGCTTTGCACCTGTTTATAAGTCATTTCCATGCAAAGTTGCCTCAAGGTAAATGGGCAAAGTTGCCTAAAAGGGGGCTTTTTATAACAATATTGGGTTGACAGCCTGAAAACCTGGAACCTACAAAATGCAAATTTGGCTCTGTGTCAGTAACTTGGTCTCAGCTAGTGGGAATCCAACAGCCTAGCTTTCCAAGTTTCCCGGGGGAACAATTATCCTGACTCTGTGCTCCCAATAATTCCAAATGTAAAACCTTTTTCCTTCTAGTGGAAACTGTAAATGCATCCAAATTACATTCTAAATCACATTCAAAAACCTAGAACAAACCTGTTAAAGAAGAAGTGTGGCTTGTAATCTGACACATGCTTACCATGCACCCATTAGGCACACATCGCTTGGCCAAGAAATCACAATTTTTTTTCATCCTCTGTGTCTTACTGTTTGTCTCTCTGGTTCTTAAAGACTTATTCATTTGTAGGGCTAGAATATCATGTCATGTTGCTGCATTAATAATCATAATTTATTGTGCATTATAGTCCATAACTGTTCTGAACAATGGGTCTCAGTTAAGGCAGTGCAACATTTTGTGGCTCCTGCCCTCTGGAACATCTCACCCCCTGAGATGAGACTGGCTCCCACTCTCTTAATGTTTCATAAGACTCTTAAGACCTGGCTCTATCAGAGGGCTTAGCACCCAATGGGGGAGCTTCATACTGGAGCGAGTTGATTAATTCCATTGATAATTCAACCCCCACTCACTCTCCCGTATGTCAGGCTCCTCTCTGCCATTTAACTGTTGTTTTTTTTAAACCTGCTTCTTTTACAATGGTTTTTTTACAACCTGTATTTTTTACAATGGATGATTGTAATGTTTTTCAATGTTTCCCATGTTGTAAGCCGCCCAGAGTTGGTGGATATGAGATGGGTGGCAAATAAATTTTATAAATAAATGTTAGAATGCAGTATGGCAGGCTAACTCTGCCTACTACCAGGAGTTCAATCCTGATTGGCTCAAGGATGACTCAGCCTTCCATTCTTCCGAGGTCGGTAAAATGAGGACCCAGATCACTGGTGGGTTGCCCCCGGTTCGCACCAGTTCTATAGAACCGGTAGTAAAACCGGCGGGAGGCTTCACCCACCAATTCCAATATCATCAGAATGCTTCTGTGCATGCGTGCGGCCCCACTGCAAACCAGTAGTAAAGGTAAGTAGAACCCACCCCTGAACCCACCCCAGGGGGGGTATGCTGACTCTGTAAACTGCTTAAAGAATGCTGTAAAGCACTATGAAGTGGTATATAAATCTAGGTACTAAGTACTATATGAGATGGATGGCAAATAAATCAAATACATTTTTTGTTACTTACAGAACAAGTGCTGATTTAAAATTCATATTTGCATACCTCATTGTACATTATTGTATAGTATCTTTAACTATTGCACTTACACTGAAATCAATCTTTTGTCTCATAGTTGTAGGCCTTGGAATGGACCCTAGCTTACAGATTGACATTATCAAAGAATTGGATCTTGTCAATATGACTATCGGAGTTACACAGGTGTCTGGACTACATAACGCCAGCAAAGCATTTCTCTTTCAAGGTAAGGCAAATACCTATCTAATGTTTAACAGTGAATAATATGATCTATTTGTTTATATAAAACTTTGCTTTTCTTTCTTCTGTTCCTATTTTTCCATTGGAGATTTTGACTGTCATGGGTTTCATGAGTCTCGACATGGGAGCAAAGGGCATAGGATGTCATCGAGCAAATGCTGCAATTCACCAACGCACACACAGCATTATATAAGCCATCATTTGGATATCTTTGTGATTTCTTTTGGCTCTTGAGAACTTTGTATGAATCAGCTGAGAAAGAGGTTGCTGCAGTCAATAACTTTATTTAAAAATCTTATTTATGCATTTAAGGAATGTATCCCTGTTTCAAGATGGATAGACTCTAGGTGATTTCCATACAGTATATTGAAAACACAATAAAACAACAATAAAAAAGTAAAGATAAACGATAGAGGCACTGATGGCTCCATAAGTATTTCCTCAGAATTAGGTTTTTACCAGCTTCTGGGATGTCAAAAGAGAAGAGGCCATATTTGTTAGAGGAATGATGGTGGTGTGGGAGGACTGTTCCATAGGAGAGACATACAACAGAGACTATCTGCTATCGCCTTCATCCCCACCCCATAATATGATTTCCACCCTAACTGGGAGCTTTAGCAAGTCCTCCCTGCCTATAGGAGTGGACAGACAGAAACCATATAAGAAATGTGATATCTGAAATACCCAGGTCCTGAGCTATTTAGGGCTTAAAGGTAACAACTAACATCTTAACCTATACTTGTAAATTTACCAATAACCAGTGCAGAACCAACAGCATGTGTATTGTGGCAGTACCATGATGGATCAATAAATTTGCAGGTCATTGTATTGTGGACTAGATAAGGTTTCTGAATAGTCCTCAGTGGTAGAAATCTTGTTAAAGCCAATTGCATTAATTTACCCAAGAGATGATAAGTGACCGTTTGTCCTGTTCTACTTAAGACTACAATAAACGCCTAGCTAAAGTTGGTAAAAGGCCATCCTGACCATAATTTTATGTCTTTTTCAAGCCATGAGTCTAGGAGTCTTCCCCTCCCCAATTATGAACCTGCTATTTCAACTTGGTATTATCTTGGAATCAATAGGCTTCTGAATTAATAGTCATTCTATCTTGTTTGAGTTGTGTTTAACCCTTTTTTCCATCTAGACGGGACAGCCTTTAGGCAACAAGTCAGTCTTTCTATCATAATTCCCATTGAGTTCAGAATAGAGATGTACAAGTAATTATCATCAGGCTATTGATGATACCTCACTCAGAACTGATGGATAACATCTCGTAATGATTCATATGCAGATGTTATGTAGGTAGAAGAAAAAAAATCAATAGAATCTATATGCTTGATCTTTTCTGTACCCTGGTTGGGTTGGCCTCCTTACATAGGAGAGAAATTGCTGTAAATCATTGCTACCAGTTCCTAGTCCTTGTAAATAATCCAGAAAGATTCTGAAATTGTGAGTATTGAGGGCGATTGAAAGATCTAAGAAGACAGGTTGGTCAAAGTCAAAGTCCTCCATCCAAGTCTTGCCACAAGGCATATATGTGGTTTCCGCCCCATATATGGGCCTGAATCCAAACTATCTGGATGATAACCTATAGCATATGTAACTGGAACCCTACCACTTTCCTCAACAATCTCCCCCTCCCCGTCAAAGGGAAGAGTTGGAGATTGGATGGTAGTTAAGCTTCAGGTTGAGCTTCTTCTTGAATGAGAAGGTTTGGAACTTCTTCCTTCAAAGAAATAGTGATTACTGCCTATATCCAACTCCCAGTTTGCTCCCTGACTGCTTTAATCAGCTAGGTAATGCAAGAATCTAGTCACAAACAGTGAAACTAAAATTATAGAGAACAGCAAGATGATCCCAGTCATTTCAATAGATTCCATCTATCTGGATTCCAAATCAAAGTGAATGATGATCAACTTTGAACACAAAATTCTCAATCAAATAATTCCAGTATACATTGTTTTTTCCTCACCCGTTCTTCCCTGGCAGGATCTAGGACATACTCAATAATGCAACTGCAGTCCATAGAGGCAATAAGAATGGACAAATAGCTATGCCTTGCCACCCTGATTACCACACAGTAGGCTGGAATATGAACTTGTATCTGTGTTTCATCTTCTTTACTTACTGTTTGATGGCTGTATCACCTAGGCATCTCTTAATGTGCTTTATTTCTTAAGGTTCTTGAGAAAACCATGGGGCTGCTGGGATCAGCCAGCAGAAAAAGTCTATTCAGATCAGATCTGATAAAAATGTCTTAATTAATTAAAATGTATCCAATTCAGTAATATTACTATATTATTATAATACAGTATTATTATAGCATTACTGTGATACTGTATTATTTTAGTCTATTTGTTAACAAAGGTCCCTGTTGGAAATATATACCCAATAAGACATTGTTTAAAGAAAAAAGAAATTAAAAAGGCCTTTTGTTTTTATGGCATGAGTTCTTTGACTCCACTATATTCCCTGGACAGTGTTACAGGAAATGAGAGCATATTTTGCTGCACAAACTAACTTCGTTGCAGACATTCAAGCATGAGATTAAATTTGCATTAAGATCCAGGATTTCTTTTTAGTATATTGTTCAACTGACAATTTTTTTTTTTTGTAAATAAAGCTTTACAGGAATAGATGACATATTTGACAGCCTGATTTTCTGCAGACTCCTGTGACAATTAGAAATAGTCTTGCATTGTGCATTTGGTGGCTCTTAGCTATTTCCTCTTTTTAATCAGAATCATCATAATTAATGTATTAAAAATAGGATTTTTTAAAATCAGCAAGTATTATAGAGGACAATATGGAGGTCTGTGTTTGGAAGTTAAAAAAATGGGTGAATGATCTAGATCAGGGGTCTCCAACTTTGGCAACTTTAAGACGTGTGGACTTCAACTCCCAGAATTCCTCAGCCAGCGAAGCTCTGGCAGTTGAAGTCCACAAGTCTTAAAGTTGCCAAGGTTGGAGACCCCTGATCTAGATAGTCACTTACTTGTTTATGAATTATAACAAATGTGCCTTTTGGTATCAGCATTAGGTCAGGGATTCCATTTTTACCTTAAAGGGGGCCACGTTGTATAAAAATATTACCTTTGCTTTTCTTGTTCTATCTAAAATGGCTCCGTTTGCTTTGGAAAGTATAGATACACAAATGTCTTGGTTTACATAGTTTATGTGGGTGTACAAGTAAAATATAAATCAATGAGTAATCTTAACCTGCAGTTTAACACAAAAATAGTACACTGCAAAAAGGTAAGGAAAGTTGACTGATACAGTGTTTCTGCTTTCAAAATAATATGTGGGTTGGAGAATGAGAGTCACAGACAGCTACTGTTGTTGTTTGGATAAGAAAAAGTATGTATGGAATAAAAATATTGACTATTTGCATGGTGCCACCTAAACATACAACATATTTCTCATACATTTTTATGACATTTATTGTAGCCCTGTAATGTAGGCCTTTATTATTAAACACTGTTTTAACCTTACAGAAAATATAGATATACTGTAGACCCAGTGGTGAAATCCAAATTTGTTTACTACTGGTTCTGTGAGCGTGGCTTGGTGGGTGTGGCTTGTTGGGCATGGCAGAGAAAGGATACTGCAAAATCCCCCTTCCCTCCCCACTCTTGGGGGAAGGATATTGCAAAATATCCATTCCTACCCCCTCTGGGACCAGCCAGAGGTGGTATTTGCTGGTTCTCTGAACTGCTCAAAATTTCCTCTACCAGTTCTCCAGAACCTGTCAGAACCTGCTGGATTTCACCCCTGTGTAGGCCTGAAAACAACGGGTTAACCTAAAATGCTATTTAAATGAAAAACTCCCCTACCCATAGCTATTTATTATCATATCTGGCTAAATGTCATGATGCAAGCTTATTAAGATATGTCTCGGTGAATTCCATCAATAACCACACATAGGAATTCTGCAGAAACAAATAAACAATGCATCAACATGACACATAGAAGAACACACTGAAATAGAGAAATTAGCATATTTTCATATAAAGTCAGTTTGTTAATGTAGGACAAAGCTTAACATGGAAATCAAAAGCACAGAACAAGATAAATCAGAGAGGGCAATTGAGAGCTAAGCATGAGGCCGAGTACGGCACATTGGGGGTTGAGTGGTTATATAAACCCGACAGGAAGCATAATCAGTTTAAGCAAAAGTTGATAAGGAGGTTAATTTTACTCAAATTGAAGTACTAGGGAAATGGGAAGTTTAGGGAAAGTGAAATTCTAACAAAGGGTTATTAAGGGAAAACAGCAATTGAGAAAGTTGTGCACATTTACTTTTATTACGGTTATTATTATAGATGATCAAATCAAAAGCTGAATTTTCACAGGGGAGTAGAAAAGGCAGACATAGAGATCTCTGAAGAGGCTTTCAGATTCCTGAATTGATGGGAAAGTGTGGCCTGTGTCAGATTTTCATGGTTACCATTCTTGTTAGTTCCAGAACCAACACAAAAACTTTGTGAGAATAAGGGTTGACAAAGACTGCAACCAAATTATAGAATTGATTTATTAAAGAAATTTATTTAATTGTCTCACGGGGAAGAGCTCTTGGCAATGCACAATATTCAAAATTAATAAAGCATTATATCAATTTATCTGAGAGCCAATTTGGTGTAGTGGTTAAGAGATGAGACTAGAAACCAGGAATTATAGCCCACCTGAGGCATGAAAACCTGCTGGTGACTTTGTGCCAATCACTCTTCCTCAGCCCAGGCTTGGGTGACAAGCCGATTGGTCAATTCCTGTAACAATCAATGGATCAACATTTGGTCGATCTGAAAACAAGCAGACTTTGCACTTGTGATAAAACTGTAAGAAAGAAAAAAAAGTGAGAAAGGTATCAATATATAAGATACTGTATGTTATATTAGAAATACATGCAAATGAATAGTTATAAAACTATCCTGCTGGTGGCTCAGCTCTGATTAATCTTCAAAACCTTTCTAGAAGAGAGTCAAGTTTTTACAAATTTCTGGAAGGCCCTGACAGATCAGAGAAAAAAAATCAAAACATAAAATACAAATTAGATGGACATGACCTTGTAGATGACCCTCACTCTGTCAAGGACCTTGGAGTACTCATTTCTAAAGATCTAAGTGCCAAAGCCCACAGTAACAACATTGCCAAAAAGGCATTAAGAGTTGTTAACCTAATCTTGCGTAGCTTCTTCCCTGGTAATATTGTACTACTAACTAAAGCATACAAAACATTTGCTAGACCAATTCTCAAATACAGCTCATCTGGCTGGAACTTGCACTGCATATCAGACATAAATACAATTGAGAGAGTCCAGAGATATTTTACGAGAAGAGTCCTCCATTCCTCTACCCGCAATAAAATACCTTATGCCTCCAGACTTCAAATTTTGGGCTTAGACAACTTAGAACTACTCCGACTTCAGTCTGACCTAAGTGTAGTACATAAAATTATCTGCCACAATGTCCTACCTGTCAATGACTACTTCAGCTTCAACCACAACAATACATGAGCAAATAATAGATACAAACTCAAGGTAAACTGCTCCAAACTCGATTGCAGAAAATATGACTTCAGTAACAGCGTGGTCAATGCCTGGAATGCACTACCTGACTCTGTGGTTTCTTCCCCAAACCCCCAAAACTTTAACCTTAAACTCTACTGTTGACCTCACCCCATTCCTAAGTGGTCTGTAAGGGGTGTGCATAAGTGCACCAACGTGCCTACCGTCCTGTCCTAATATTCCTTTTTACTCTTACTCTTTTCATGTATTCAAATTATGTTTATACTTTTACTTGTTATCTTATATATGCTTGACAAATAAATAAATAAATAAATAAATAAATAAATAAATAAATAAATAGAACTGAATCCAATTTTCAGATTATTTTCACTCCTTGACTTTTATTTAGAAAGTTAGATGGTATAAAGAAGACATGACCTTGATCAAAGGCTTTCTTTGTGATGTTATCAATATCATTTTTGAAGGCGGAAGTTTAACAGTTCCCTACCTGATAAAAATCTTGGCTTTATACTTGTGAGTAGCTTTCAGTGACCTCAGCTTTGCTACATCCTTCCTCTTTGGAGTAGGCATAGGATAGTTGAGACACAACAATTTTGTAGGCACTAGAGTGAGAATGGCAAAGCTTTGGAGGATGAGCTTCTCTTGAAGTTTGAGAGGCTGACATCATAAACTAGATGATATTGTGGAAATTCCAGTTTACCAATTCCATTTAATTTGTTTCTGATAGTATGTGCAAAGAAACCAATACAGCTGGCACCACCAGATAAAAACAGCCACCAAAAAAGTTATTAATGATGTCTCGTTAGGATTGTGCAGTCTTGTTTTTGAGGTGCTCTGTTTTGAGATGGCTGGGAAAAAATCTGAAGAAGAAGACCATAAATAAATTTGAAGCAACATTATAATACGTGAATGATAACAACACATTATTTTTTTTATTTACTTATTCAATCTTCTGTACCATTCCAGTTAGAATAGTCTGCTGTGTGACCTTGCACCACTCTTTCTCAGCCCAACTCACCTCACATGGTTGCTATGGGAAATATAGGAGGAAGGTGTGCTGGATATTTTCACTGCTGAGTTAGTTGTAAAAATAATAAAGGCAGGATACAAATCAATCAATCACTAGGTCAATCAATCAGTCAATCAATCTCATAGTTGGCTTTCAGCAATAAAGTTATAGTCATGCAAACTGTAAGGAATAGAATAGAATAGAATAGAATAGAATAGAATAGAATAGAATAGAATAGAATAGAATAGAATAGAATTCTTTATTGGCCAAGTGTGATGGGACACACAAGGAATTTGTCTTGGTGCATATGCTCTCAGAGTACATAAAAGAAAAGATACTTTGGTCAGGAATCATAAGGTACAACACTTAATGATAGTCATGGAGAACAAATAAGCAATTAAATCATATTAGGAAACAGTCAACATAAATTGTAAGGATACCAGCAACAAGGTTATAGTCATACAGTCAAAAGTGGGAGGAGATGGGTGATAGGAACGATGAGAAATTTAATAGAAATGTAGACTTAGTAATTCATTTGACAGTGTTGAGGGAATTATTTGTTTAGCAGAGTGATGGCATTCGGGAAAAAACTGTTCTTGTGTCTAGTTGTTCTGGTGTGCAGTGCTCTATAGCATCGTTTTGAGGGTAGGAGTTGAAACAGGATGCGAGGGGGCCTGTAAATATTTTCACAGCCCTCTTTGTGACTCATGCAGCATACAGGTCCTCAATGGAAGGCAGGTTGGTAGTAATTGTTTTTTCTGCAGTTCTAATTATCCTCTGAAATCTGTGTCTGTCTTGGTGGGTTGCAGAACCAAACCAGACAGTTATAGAGGTGCAGATGACAGAGTCAGTAATTCCTCTGTAGAAGTGGATCAGAAGCTCCTTGGGCAGTTTGACCTTTCTGAGTTGGCGCAGAAAGAACATTCTTTGTTGTACCTTTTTGATGAAGGAACAGCAAATATCCACAATATGCTGTGCTGTTTCCAGTAAAGCAGAGGGAGTTCAGCTTTCTGTTTCTTCTACTGCCCTTGTCAAAAACTTAACAGGGAATGGTTAGTCATTGTATAGACATTATATAGAAGGAATGGCTATCTCACAGAAAGAAGGCCAACACTGAGAATCTTGTTCCTGAAAATTTCCTTGGTGGAAGTCAGAATTACTTGCCAAGGGTAAAGCTTGACATATTATTAACTTTCTGTCATTTTTATCTGCTGATTTCCTTAATAGATTGTGGAATTGCTATAGGTATAGTATAACATTGATTGCAATGTTATAATGTTGAAATAATTTTTGATTCCTGAGGACCACAGGCAGAAGATAGATTTTCTCCATGACGATCTATCCATAACTTGGTCTTCACTTACAAAGCATTTGGCAAAGTTCAGAGCACAAGCTTGTTAAAAGTAAATGAAGGATAGATTAGGAAGTCTGGTGAAATGGATAAATAGCTGGTTCAAAAATTATACTCGTTGAATGCTCATTATAGGATTCTCATGAAATTGAAGATAATATTGAGTAGGCTGGCTCAAGGAAAGCCATGAATCCTCTATTCTTTAATATTTTTATTCATGACTTGAATGAAGAAATTGAGAGAATGTTTTATCAGAGTCATAGAGGATACAGAATTGAATGGGATAATTAGTATTCTACAAGACAGAAATAAAAAATTCAAAGCCATCAGGTTAAATAAGTAAAATGGACTAAAATTATAATACAGAATTTAACAGAGGAAAAATGCCAAGTTTTGTTCATTTAAAAAATAAAAATTGCTAAAAGTTTGCTTTCAACTACTATTTCAAGATTTCCCCCTCCATAAATACAGTTATCAAAGTAGGAATTCCCCATGAAGGGGGGGCTGAGTTCAAGTCTTAACTGTAATATCATCCATCTCCTCCCACTTATGACTGTATGACTGTAACCTTGTTGCTGGTATCCTTATGATTTATATTGACTGTTTCCTAATATGATTTGATTTCTTATTTGTTCCCTATGACTATCATTAAGTGTTGTACCTTATGATTCTTATGAACATATCTTTTCTTTTATGTACACTGAGAGTGTATGCACCAAGACAAATTCTTTGTGTGTCCAATCACACTTGGCCAATAAAGAATTCTAGTCTAGTCTAGTCTAATAGCATATAAATTTTCTATTGCCTTATGTATAACAGGAGGGGGCAGCACTTCCTAGTCTTTTCTCTAGTGGAAACCTGGAGCTTGAATAGAATTGCCAGTAAAAAGAAATTAATCAAAGCTAAGTCAGTCCTATGGGAGAATATGAAAGGGAAATGGGCTGAAAACAACAGCTACCCAGGATTATTATTTTTTTGATAGACTTAATTAACAAGTTCTGTTCAGAGGCTCTTATTTCCCTGCCTTTCCTGTCTACTATCAGTTCTTCTGTTTTTCTAATCAGAAGAAAAAGCAACTTGCTATTTTAGAGCTTGCTTCCAAGTTGTGACTCAGTCCAAGTCATTCACCATGCCTGCATATACTACTTCATATCGGATATGTACTTCATGTACTTCTTCGGAGCATTTGTGGCTAAGGTATATGATTGTCAAGTCTTATCTTCCTAGATAGAAGGTTAAAAAGCTGTAGATGGTTAAAGCCAGCTTGAATGTGATCATACATGCTACCATACATACTACCATATAACCTACTATACTATACTTTCCTTCAAACATCTCAGTCATAGTGTTCCCCTATTATATCAGAATGTATTGCATAGTGACTTAAAATTATAACTACTGTACTTTTATTAGTAGTAATTTATGCGTATACATTAGCACATGCAGATTAATCGTATCTATATCCTTTCTTTCTTTCTTGATGATGTTTAGGTAGCTACTTGAATGAAGCTGGATAAATCAGGAATGTTCTCACTTAACAGCTCAGCTACCATGTCTCAATAGACAGCCCCAATTTAGTACAGCGGTAGTTTCTTGTGCTTCCTCCTACTATTTCTGTGCCTATGTAAATTTAAACTGCATATTTTTAATGTGATGGATGCTCAAGGAAATTCAATAATATGTAGTTCAACAATATGAAGCTGCAAGGTGTCCCGAGTTTGAACTAACAGAATAACAGAGTAGGAAGGGACTTTGGAGGTCTTCTAGTCCAACCCCCTGATTAGGCAGTAAACCTTATACCATTTCAGACAAATGGTTGTCCTATCTCTTCTTAAAAACTTCCAGTGTTAGAGCGTTCACAACTGCTGGAGGCAAGTTGTTCTACGGATTAATTGTTCTAACTGTCAGGAAATTTCTTCTTAGTTCTAGGTTGCTTCTCTCCTTGATTAGTTTCCACCCATTGCTTCTTGTCCTGCCTTCAGGTCCTTTGGAGAATAAATTGACTCCCTTTGTCGCAACCCCTTAGATATTGGAACATTGCTATCATGTCACCCCCTAGTACTTCTTGTCATTAAACTAGACATAAACAATTCGAGCAACAGTTTTAGTACCATCTTTCTCATTGTGTTATTCCTGTCCACATAAGAAAAGGCAACTTCTATTTTTACAATTAAGGCAAATTTCATTTAATAGAAACTTCATCTAAGGAGTATCACAAGTTTGTTCTTTGAGTAACCTTTGATAAAATATATTACAGGAAGGCTCTGCTTCGTGCTAGGACACGCCAGGCCAGTGGCTTTCAACCAGCTGCCAACTCATGCAGGGAATGTAGGCTGATCTGTGTTAATGGGTTTGTATGTAGACAGGATTTCAACCGAAAACTCTATTTGACAGGGTTCTCTGGACAGCAAATGGGATCAGCTTATAGAAAATTCTGTAAAAAAGTCAGATCTTTTTCTTAGCTACCATAATAGAAAAAGGGAAAGGATAATACTTATAGTAACAGAAACAGATTCGAGCTCTCTGTTAAGAGGTTGGTTTTGTTTGTTTTTTTAGCATTTTTATATATAGCTGGAAAAATGGAAAACAATAGCCTCCACTTCTAACTTCAAAGAATTCCAGTACCCAGATCACATGCCCTTATTAAACTTCTGTTTAAATTAAGGATTGGTGAAGATGTCAGTTCAGCTTTTGTCCATATTCATTTTTTAAAGCTTAAATTCTTTCTGTCTCATTTATGAATACATTTGTGTATTTTATTAATGAGCAGAATAAAATTCTCATCCTTCTCTTGTTTTTATCGGTCATAGTCTTTGACCTAGTTTCAAAAACTGTCTTCATTGGTTTCTTTGCACAGGACTAATATTTTTTTTACCTTGCTCTAACAAGATAGATTTTTCATCCCTCTGATTAAGTCTGTTCCATTTTTGCATTTTTTTTTTCATCTTGATTATTTCTTTGAGTTTAACCAACTTTTTTGCACGTCCAACGAAAAGTCTTTATTCAGGTCAATGTCTTGGCTTGTCTGTTGCATTTCCACTTAGGAGAAATTAAATCCTGCTGCAGCATCTGAATAAATGAAATATTAAGCACAAAGCACAAAGTTGGTTTGTTTGATCAAGGTTAAAATAAAGCACATTTTAATAAACATGGAATTCCATTACAGACTTTTTGCTGAATTAGATCTGATAATAATTTATGGATTTGCATACGTAAAAATGAATTATGGGAAGAATGGATACTTGCATGTAACATTATAGAGGTGACAAAGTTTATAGTGATGAAGATTGGAAGCTACTTCTTAGAATATTCTTTTATTCTCATGTCAATTATGGAAGTGTGTAGCTTTCACATAACATCTACCTGTTTTGGACTTAAGCCATGTTTTTCGCCTTCTTGCTTTGGTAAGGAATTTAGCCTATTTCTGTCAAGTTCATCTTCCTTTGTCTTTACATATTATTTATATACCTCCTTTTACCCCCAAAATGTCCTTTCTTTCAAGCAACCTTCAGTATGCTAATCAAATATATTAGCTGTTGTGCTATTTCAGCAGAACTGATAATGAAAAGTATAGTAGATAACAGAAACAAAGGATTTTGGTTTTTAAAATGCTGTTGTTGCCTGCAAGTAGGTGCACTTATCCTTGTATAAATTTAATCGACATTAGATTTGCAAGATTCTGTTTTAATAGCCATAATTAATTAATAATATGGCAAGTAAGCAGTTTTAGCCTTCCTGTAAAGTTAATATCTTGTTTAGAAGTGTGTGTCCACATATGTACTCAAATGTTTATATATAAACATACTGTATATATATGTACAGGAAGATCCACCCACAGAAAGGAAAGTAATTGATAATTGCTTTCCTGAAGGAGAAGGATAAGAGGGTAAATAAGAAGGAATTGTCCAATGGGGGATGTGGTTGCCTGTTGTCGAAACCGAATATCTTGCAAACTGAATGAATATCTGTCTGAATATTTTTTTAAATTGATTTATAGAGCTGGAATAGAATAGATAGAACTAGCTTAAATGGTAAGTATACAGGTGAAACTCGAAAAATTAGAATATCGTGCAAAAGTTCATTTATTTCAGTAATGCAACTTAAAAGGTGAAACTAATATATGAGATAGACTCATTACATGCAAAGCGAGATAGTTCAAGCCTTGATTTGTCATAATTTTGATGATTATGGCTTACAGCTCATGAAAACCCCAAATTCACAATCTCAGAAAATTAGAATATTACATGAAATCAATAAAACAAGGATTGTATATAGAACAATATCGGACCTCTAAAAGTATAAGCACGCATATGTACTCAGTACTTGGTTTGGGCCCCTTTTGCATCAATTACTGTCTCAATATAGCGTGGCATGGATGCTATCAGCCTGTGGCACTGCTGTGGTGTTATGAAGACCAGGATGTTTCAATAGCGGCCTTCAGCTCTTCTGCATTGTTCGGTCTCATGTCTCTCATCTTTCTCTTGGCAATGCCCCATACATTCTCTATGGGGTTCAGGTCAGGCGAGTTTTCTGGCCAATCAAGCACAGTAATCCCATGGTCATTGAACCAGGTTTTGGTACTTTTAGCAGTATGGGCAGGTGCCAAGTCCTGCTGGACAATGAAGTCAGCATCCCCATAAAGCTCGTCTGTGGAAGGAAGCATGAAGTGCTCCAAAATCTCCTGGTAGACGGCTGTGTTGACCATGGACTTAATGAAGCACAGTGGACCAACACCAGCAGACGACAAGGCTCCCCAAATCAACACAGACTGTGGAAACTTCACACTGGACTTCAAGCATCTTGAAGTGTGTGCCTCTCCATTCTTCCTCTAGACTCTGGGTCCTTGGTTTCCAAATGAGATGCAAAAATTGCTCTCATCAGAAAAGAGGACTTTGGACCATTGAACAATAGACCAGTTCTTTTTTTCTTTAGCCCAGGTAAGACACTTCTGACGTTGTTTGTTGTTCAGGAGTGGCTTCACGAAGAATATGATATTTGATGCCCATGTCCAGGATCCGTCTGTGTGTAGTCGCTCTTGATACCCTGACTCCCGCCTCTGTCCACTCCTTGTGAAAGTCCCCAACACTTTTGAATGGCCTTTTCCTGACAATCCTCTCCAGGCTGCGGTCATCCCTGCTGCTTGTGCACCTTTTTCTTCCACACTTTTCCCTTCCACATAACTTTCTATTAATGTGCTTTGATACAGCACTTTGGGAACATCCAACTTCTTTTGCAATTACCTTTTGAGGCTTTCTCTCCTTATGGAGGGTGTCAATGATGGTTTTCTGCACAACTGTCAGGTCAGCAGTCTTTCCCATGATTGTAATTCTTCCTGAACCAGACTGAGAGACCATTTAAAGGCTCAGGAACCCTTTGCAGGTGTTATGGCTTACTTAGCTAATTAGAGTGGGGCACTTTGAGTCTAGAAGATTGAACCTTTTCACAATATTCTAATTTTCTGAGATTGTGAATTTGGGGTTTTCATGAGCTGTAAGCCATAATCATCAAAAGTATGACAAATCAAGGCTTGAACTATCTTGCTTTGCATGTAATGAGTCTATCTCATATATTAGTTTCACCTTTTAAGTTGCATTACTGAAATAAATGAACTTTTGCACGATATTCTAATTTTTTGAGTTTCACCTGTATGTTGCTTGAAGTCACCAGTTTGGTTTCTTCTTGTGAATAGCCACCAATAGCCTCCCACCGACCAGTACGCTCCCATAGAGAGGGGCTCCTCCAGGTGCCGTCGGCCAAACAATGTCGACTGGCGGCCCCCAGGGGGAGAGCCTTCTCTGTGGGGGCACCTACGATCTGGAACGAGCTCCCCCCGGAGATACGGAGGATTCCGGATCTGCGTACCTTCCGTCGCGCGCTTAAGATGTTCTTATTCCATCAAGCTGGCCTGACCTAAACTTTTCCTCTTTTTAAATGGAATTTTAAATTTGGTTTTAATTTATTAGGGTTTTAAAATGGTTCAGCCAAATTTATTTAATTAGTTTTATCTCCATTTTAAATTTTGTATCTATATGTTTTATTTTATGGCTGTTCACAGCCCTGAGTCCTTCGGGAGTAGGGCGGTATACAAATTTAATAAAATGAAAATGAAAAATGAAACAGACCTGTTAAGCAATTACTTTACAAGCCTTGATACAGAACTGGATTAACTAATCAATCATGTGATGCTAAATTAATGAATTTTAGCTGTTTTAACCAGTTTTATGATAATGTTTGAATTCAAAGTATCTTTTTTCCTCCCTTTTTTCCTTTTTTTACAAAGGAAAGAAATAAATACTGTCCTGCAAGTTTCAATATGGGTAGGTTACTGGGACCAGAGGTTTAGTCTTCTGAGATTTTGGATTCGGGCCTGAGCCCATCCTCAGAAAACTTCTCCCTACTACAAAGAAGTTCCTAAAGACGGGTCCAGCATGAGTCCAAAAGTTCAGAAGATTAACCCTTTGGTCCAGATGACCAACCCAGATTAGATTTTGCAACATTATCCTGGGACACGTATATTTGCCTTCATTCATGAAATACTGTCCTTTGTAAGATCCCAGAGTGACAGGTGTTTTGAGGGAAGTCTGGTAATATCTATATTTATATCATTTATTGATCTCCATCTCTATCGCCATCTCTATCTCTCTTTAAAAAAAATCTTTTAGTTATAGCTAGAAATGGTTAAATTAATGGGTTAAGCCAGACATACAAGGGGAATTTTGTATCAGAGCATTTGCTTTAGTAGGAGTTTTCCTTTCCAAAATGGTCACATGGAGAAGGGGACCCTATGTTCCACTTTCAAATCTGAATTATAATAATAAGATTACAGAGTCCACCTTTAGAATTTCCTTTGCCTAATTCCAGATTTTCCATATAGACTGCAGTAGGTTTGTGGCTTTAGATCTTTCTTTCCTTGAGAATGCGAAATTCTTTAGAGCCTTTGTAGCAAATGTCCTTCTGAATCATTTTTAAAGTTTTGCCAGGATTAATATTTGTCCAAATGCACTTTCTTGTATGCTAGTTGCCCTAAACCATAAAGGTTTTTCCTGGAATCATAATCCTGATGAATTTTATTTTGTTTCTCTACCCCATTCAATATAAAGAGAGACAATGAGCAATATGTGACTACCTTTCATCTGAGGTACATTACATGAGGCAAAAGTCTTCATGATGCATATGTTCTAATGTGAGTAACCAACCTGAGTCACATGAGTTGTTGCTATAAGATGGCTCAACAGTCTCAGCCAGCCTGGCCAATGGTGAAAAACAATAGCCATTGTGACTCATCAAAACCTGGAATGCCACAGTTTGCCTCTTCCTATTCTCATTGAAGAATTATTAAAATAACATTATAAGCAATAGTGGGTTCCATTTACCTTCACTACCAGTTCAGAACCGCGAGCGCACGAGCGCTTACTTCGTTCGCTCGCGGTGCTTCTGTGCATACGCAGACCTTCTGTGCATGCTCAGAGCATCTGTAATGATGTCCGGGTGGGTGCCCGAACCGTAGAAACCCACCACTGATTATAAGGCAGTGGCACTTAGGTCTTCCTTTGTAGGCTTACAACTGAGAATCCTACATTTTAAAAACATGAAACAACACAAACTCAAATACAATTAACTAAAAGGAGGGGGGGAAGCTTCTTCGAAACATTTCTTGCTTTGATAAGCTCGGGCAGCAGTCTTTCTCATACTTTTTGGGTGCCTCTCCCAACAGCCATGCCCGGAAAGTGAATATAAGCAAAAATGATTTTAGAGATCATGGTATATTATCAAAGCATATCATTAAGCTACTGCTAAATCTGCCATCTCTTTTCCTTTCACAGAAAGGCAATCCCTTATTTTTGCAGAGCAGTGCTTTGATGGCACATGGTTGTGATCATCCCTGTATAAAAGCTGCTTTTCTCAGCTTTGCCTGTTATCTACAGACAACTCTAATGCCTAACATTTCCTATTCAGCCTTCAATAAGATCAACACATACAGTATTCTATAACTAACGGTTGACTGCATTGTCCTAGTCAAGCCGTGTTTGTGTATTTGCTACCTTTTTTTCACGGTCAGAGAACTTACCCTATGTTTATCCTGCAGAAAAGATGTATTCCATGAGTAGCTTCTATAGATAGATATTCCTACCACTACAATTACTGCCTTTATTCAGTGCAGAGATATAAGCTCTGGCAGAAGAATGCAACATGATTGAGGATAATCACAATTTGTGATCTTTTTGATGGTCAGGCCACTATTGTTAGGTAGTTTGCACTCTAAATATAGGGTGCTAGTAAATGTGGGTATATCTAAGCTGAAAGAAAAGGGAATATATGGAATACATGTTTGGTGAATAAATGTTTCCATGAATGAGCTAACAGGAATCGGTCTTCTTAGAGCCAGTAATCTGTAAATAGTGTCTATTAGCCTAATAGAATATGGATACTCCCCCTCATCTAGAGAAAAGAAGGACATGATAGCAGTATCCCAGTATTTGAGGGGCTGACACAAAGAGGAGGGGGTCAACTTATTTTCCAAAGCACCAGAAGGCAAGACAAGAAATAATGGATGAAAACTAATCAAGGAAAGAAGCAACCTGGAATTAAGGAGGAATTTCCTAACATTGAGGACAATGAACCAGTAGAACAGTTTGCCTTCAGAAGTTGTAGGTGCTTCACCACTGGGAGCTTTTAAGAAAAGACTGGACAGTCCAAGCCACCTATTTGAAATGGTATAAAGTCTCCTGCTTGAGCAGGGGGTTGGTCTCGAGACTTCCAAAGTCCCTTCCAGGTGTATTCTGATTGATCTGTAAATGGCTTTTTCTAACACCTAACTCAATCTAGAGTATGTTTGTTTATTAAGTGTATTTAATTCAGCTGTCATCTTCCATCAGCATTTCTGTTAGGTTATGCCGTCTCATCAGTGCATTGGTCCATCCAATCTTAATTATGCAATAAGGAATCTGGAGGTGACTGGGTTTTTTTCTCCACTCCAGCCATGATTGCATATAATTTATTGTTTTAGCTTAAAAATTCCAAACCTGGTTTTGAAGAGCAGCATACAATTTTAAGAAAGCAAATAAAAGACATATAGGCAGTTTGTCTTCCCTGCTGCCTCTACTTGTTATTTTTTCCATGTTTTTCTACTATCCATAATCCCAGGCTCCTTGCACAGTTTCATCTTGTTACAATTTATATCTGTTCCTGGTCTAGGAGGCCTTTGCTCATGATCACTCACACCATTGTTGTTTCCCAATTGGAGTGTTGCAATGTGCTCTACATGGGGCTGCCCCTGAAGTCTACTTGGAAATTATAATGTGATCATGTGTACAGTGTTGGGCTCCCCTAGACCTATCCATGTTGCACTTCTGTTTCATGGGCTGCAGTTGCTCCCAGTTTCCTTTTGGGTGCAATTGAAGGGCCTGTTATTATCTGTAAAGCCCTACATGGCACAGGGGCAGATTATCTATGGGACTGCTTCTCCTTATCTACCTGTCCCACTACATCATATAAAGTAGGCATGGCCCAGATTCCTTCCCTCAAATGCTGCCAGTGGGAACCATGAAGCCAGTGGTGGGATTCAAATAATTTAACAACCACTTCCACCCAGGGTCAGGTTGGCTGTTGTGAGAGGCATGGCCCATCCATACAGCTCTGCCATATATGCAGGACAAGCCTCCCGTGACAGCCAACCTGACCCTGGGTGAACCAATTGTTAAATTCACACACACACCCTCTATCAAAGTGGATCCCAGGCACTGCACTGCAATGAAGAAACGGGCAATGGAGTGGCCAGCACGAGGGAAGGAGGAAGAGCAGGGAGAAGAAAGAGGGAAAATGGCTTTCTCCTTCTCTCAAGCCGGCCACTCCATTGCCCATTTCTCCATTGCAGTGCAGTGCCTAGGATCCACTTTGATAGCTGGGTGTAGGTAATTTAACAACCAGTTCGCCTGAACGGGTGCGAACAGGCTGAATCCCACCACTGCATGAAGCATGTATTTTTCCTCGCAGCGTCTGCCCTGTGGAACTCCCTTCCCCTCAAGATCTGGCAGACAACACCCCCCCCTACCTACACACATACTCTTAGTTTCCACAAAGCCATTAAGAGATGGCATGGCCCTATCCCATGAACTGGGATAGGGTGGAATGGGAGATAGAAGATAGTAATGATGGTTGAATAGGAAGAGATTGTGCAACCTCCTACACTGAAGGAATTGGGATCTGAGGTTTTTGCTTTTATTTTATTTTCCTTATGCTTTATTCTACAACTGTTGGGAGGCACCCAGACTCGTGTTTTAAAGATAGTTGGCCATACAATGCATTAATGAAAACAACCCAGACCATATAAACATTTTTAAATACATCCTTGCCTGATTTTTCAGACATAATTGACTGATTTTGAATTGACTGTTATACAAGCTACAGAATAAACCACATTTTCATTAAATGGCCAGTTAGAAGCTGTTCTTTTCAACTGTCCTGCCCAATAGATAAACACTTAATTGCTTCTCTGGGAATACCAACTGGGGCCAATGCTTCATCTTATGCCAGAATGTAGCTATATGATTTTGGCATATTGCCCTGAGGTAATAAACCATTTTTAAGCAAACTGTGGCAAAGTAGCATAGGAATTAGTATATGTCTCAGGGTTTTAAGTGTAATACATCAAGTGTATTATATGTAAATAGTTAATATTGGATTTATTGTCACTTGACAGGTGCAAACAGATCCTCAGTTATAAATTAACTATCATTAATATAAAGTAGTTAATTAATTAATAAAGTTTAAATTAGTAGCAACCTGTTCACCTTTCAGTTTTAATCATTGAAAATTGCAAGGCTAACTATGTAATGTAATTTCTAAAATTGTAATTCTTAAGCAACATTTACAGTAAATAATCAGAATAGAAAGTTTCTACATTCTTTCATTGTATACATCCTGATTAATGTTAGCTTTCTTTGTTTAATACTGATGGAAACATTCAAATTTGAATAAAATAGTGACATAGAGGGTCTTATTATACCAACTTACTTTTTTTTTTTTAACTTGGAACACCTATTTGGAACAACAATTCCCTTTCCTTTTGGAAAGTTTAGACTGCAATTTGAACACAGATTAGGATGAGTTCGATTTACAACAAGCTATGAAATGCTATTTATGCCAAGTGAGTGAAAATCCTTCATCATTTTATCAATGTTTTGAAATGCTTTTAAAAGCCAAGTGCATTTGAATATCCAATGTTTTCGAAATCACAATAGGATATGGAGATTTATTTACATATTTGACAGACTTTTAGTAGTCTTTGAAAGCCTCTGCAAAAGATCTTTGTGTGTTCTTTACTTCTTTCTATCCTCCCCATCCTCTGATTTATTAAGAGCATTACAGAAAAATATTTTTTCTGACAAAATTAAGCTTTCTACCTTTTACTATCATTTCAGAGGCAGGTTTTTTTTTTTTGCAGGACTATCTTCCTCCCCAAATAAAAAAAAAGTTATTCTAAGAAAACTTGCAATAAATTATTATAGTGCATCTAAATAATGGATTTTTTTTTTTGTATTGCCTCAGGACTGTTCCCTATTAAAAGCATTTTAATGTGTTTAACCATCTATACTACCAATGATAAAAGTTTCAGCAAGATCCTCAGAAAATGGAAAGGTACTTTTATTGAGTGATATGCCACATCTATTTTACTAGTTTTCTTCAAAGGGAGGAAAATTATAAGTGTCAATGTCAAAACCGAGAGAGTTGTTATATTTGGCTTTAATTGCCTGCCTGGCCTTTTGTTATATATTTTAGATCAAGTATTTCAGTCTGAAGATAAATCTATTTTAATGTATAAGTAGAAGTTTATTAGAGTTCAGTATTTGCAGTACATGGAGTTTTACTCTTATATAAAATCCAAGAACAGATTAACAGAGTTGGAAGGGACCTTGAAGGTCATCGAGTCCAACCCCCTGCCCAAGCAGGAGACCCTACATCTGCCTCTACCTAGGATTGAACTCAGAACCTCCTGATTGTAAGGCAAGAGCTCCACCTCTAGGCCATCGGGTCTTGGTACCATTCCTCTTTATCCTCCAATTATTACTCATATTATATTTGTCCACTCAACAGTTTGATACATTTCGCTATATAGATTGTACTCTACTTATATCTTTTGAAAGCTTGCAGAAGCTGGTGGCTTGGGGCAAGGAGGAGACATTATGAATCTCTGCCTGAATTGTAGCTTTTCTGGATCTGTGTGGGTGCACCTTTGAATTAGTTTTTGACTCCTGGCGACTATCTGGATTAGCCCCTGCAATTTTCTTGGCAAGAAATGGTCAACAACCATCTCTTCCTTCCTAGGGCTGAATGAGAGTGAGTGACTAGCCCAACACCTAAATTGGGACTAGAACTCCTGGTCTCCTGGCTTCTAATCCGATGCTTTAACCACTATGGCAAACGGACTCTCTAAATTGTAGCTTATCCCTTGTATAACTAGGTGCAGAGATTTCTTTGCTAATCCTACAATGCTTCCTGGCTTAGTTTGTGACACACTATGTTTTAAGCTTGGTTACACACATATAACAGTTACTCTCTGACTCATTTCTTGCATGTGGGTTTATGTTGTGATTTAATTTGTCACTGGACATGTTTCTGGTATTTACTTAAAATACAAGATGACAAGAGGTAAAATTACAGCTTTTTTAATTTTATTAACCAATTTTCATTTCGAATTTTAACTTTTGACTGACAATGCAAAAAAAGAAAAAAGAGGTAAGCTTGAAAAGTCCTTGTTGTGAGGACAAGAATGACTAAGATCAGAGACAAAGAGTTTGAGAACAAATAGGTACAAAAAGTGATTCATTGATGTCAAGTTTGTTTGCTTCATTCTTGTGGTAATGCTTTGAGTAGTAGGAACAATTTCATGTTCCTATTAATTCAGTTATTGTGTTATCTTTTAGGATAGCTCATGTTCTCCTTCATGTGTTCTTGAAGACAAGATTGATAAAAACATCTTCAGTGGAGCTTCAGTGTATCTGACAATTATATATTTGAGCAATGAGAAAAATAATATACTAAGTACCGTATAGAAGATAACATTATTTAGTTCACAAGCAAATGCAAACTTACCTATGTTTATATTAAATATCTTAAGCCTTATTTTTAATTCAAAATGCACACTTTTATCATTCTTACTTTTATTTTTACATTCATTTTTATATTGTACAGCTTCAAATAACATAAATAATGCTTCCATCTCCTCAGAGGTGGGATTCACTTACCTTCCCTACCGGTTCGCAAATGTGAGCATGCACACATGTGCAGTAGTTGCACATTATGTCTGGGTAGGTAGGCAGTCTCTGCTACCGGTTTGCACGATCCGGACAGAACCGGCTGAATCCCACCACTGCATGTCCTCCTATTTTCTCTATAACAAACCTGTGAATGCTTGGGCTGAGAGACTGTGACTGGTCTAAAGTCAGCTTCCATGAATAAGAGAGGTCCATACAAATTATGGTCTCCTCTTTTCTAGTCCAGCACTTTAACCACTATATCAAACTGGCTCTTTCTTTTCCAAATTATATAATGCAGTTTGCAAATAAAAAATATAAAAAGCTGTCAACGTGTTGCTTCAGAAATGAGAAAATAAAAAATAGGTGGCGCAGTGGTTAGAATGCAGTATTGCAGGCTAATTTTGGCAACCGCCAGCAGTTCGTTCCTGACTGGCTCAAGGTTGACTCTGCCTTTTATCCTTCCAAGGTCCCGGATTGTTGGGGGCAATATGCTGACTCTGTAAACCATTTAGCGAGAGGGCTGTAGAGGATTATGAAGCGGTATATAAGTCTAAGTGCTATTGCCATTATTATCATTAATTAATTTAAATTTATTGGCTGCTCAACTCCAGCACAATGTTGACCAATTGACAGATGTGGCTTCCTCAAGATGACTAGACCATCATCTTCATAACTGGGGCTGCCTTTTGGAAAATTAGATGGGCAAAGAAAGAGCCCAAATTGTATATTCCTTCCTTGGTATATTTGTTCAATATTATTATTTGTTCAAATGCCAGTTTGTAGGCTCTTGGGGGCACCTTAGTTTATTTAGTCATTTAAGCACCGACTGCTGTTTTATTCTGGATCTTGAAACAAAACAAAACAAAAGAATTCTTCCTGCCTTCTGCTGGTATATTCAATTGTTGTTGTTTTTTTTTTATGAACTGCCCTAAGGGAATGGCAAACAAGAAATGTAAACACTTTATGCTACACTTGTATTTTTGTTTTTGTTTTATGAAATGCCCAGCAGTTGTTTCATATTAAATTTCAACAAACTTTAATACCAAAGGTGAAATTGTGGCTGTGGTTTAGACTAATGTATCCCATGTTAATTGATCACTGTGTGATGAATACAGGATATTAAGTAGTTACCACCATTGCTTTTGTGATGAATATCTTTTTTCCCCCTCTCTAGTTCCTAAATGCTATGTGAATGTGTGCATGTGAGATATATAGAGAGACAGAAAGAAACACACACAGGGAGTGTGAATAATAGGACTGGGAATCTATTGAGTGATTCTAATGATGCCATAAATCAAGAGAATGAAGTTTGAATTGCTGAAATCCCAAGACGGAATGCAAGGACTGTTATTTAGTATGTGTTGTTTATGTGTTTAAATAAAATACATGGGTCTGCCTCACAAATAAATCCAATGAATTGGCTTAGAAAGGTTGTTTCTCTCCTCTGTTGAATCAGATTTGGACAGATGATAGTTTCTTGGTTTTTTCCTTGATGACTGAATAGAACGTTATGAGTTAAAATGCATGTCAAACATTAAACAAGCATTTTATGCCTTGATTTTGCCATAACACAAACCCAATAAGTTTGAGAGAGGTATCTTGCTAAATCCTGATTTGACTAACTATGATTTATAAAATAAACAATATTGAACTGAATTCACAAATAATTCTAAGCCATAAATCGTATTATAAAATTATATAAATTACAGTGGCTGAAGTCAGACCACATGCTAAGCCAGGATCAGACCAAACGTGTTAAAAGTGGGTGGAACAAAAATTCATTTTCTTTCTCCCTCCCTCCTTCCCGTCTTCAAGTTTTGGAGAGTTCAGTGAGATGTAAATATATGAAATGGGTAGCTTAAGGCTACTTTGAATTCTGCTCCACTACTTCACTTGACAAGTACGACCCTTGACTTACGATCACAATTGAGCCCAACATTTCTGTTGCTAAATGAGACATTTGTGAGCCCCATTTTATGACCTTTCTTGCTGCAGTTGTTAAGTGAATCATTGCAGTTGTTAGCTTAGTAACAAGGCTGTTAAGTGAATTTGGCTTTTTCTTCTTGCCTTTGTTTGTCAGAAGCAAAGGGGATCACATGATCCCCTAACACCACAGCTGTGGTAAATAAGAGTCAGTTGGCGGGCGTTTAAATTTTGATCACAATCATAGGCATGCTGCAATGGTTGTAAGAGTGAAAATCTTCATAAGTCACTTTTTTCCAGTACTGTTTCAGTAACTTCAAATGTTCACTAAACAAATTGTTGTAAGTCGAGGACTACCTGTAGTTCAAACTTCTGCATACTGCAGCAATTTTTCAATGACCATTGAACTTGTGAGGTAGCTTAGAGATCCTCAGTGGCTAAGACACTGAGTTTGTCGATCAGAAAGGTCAGCAGTTTGGCGGTTTGAATCCCTAGTACAGGTCTCCTGCGTGAGCAGGGGGTTGGACTAGATTACCTCCAAGGTCCCTTCCAACTCTGTTACTGTTACATGAAACAGATAACTGTGTATGATTGGAAAGGTTCTTGCAACATAACAAAAGAAGTCTCTTTTCTCACTAGTTTAAGGCCATGACATTTGTTAGGTCACTCATTCAACCAGAGGTGGGTTTCAGCAGGTTCTGACCAGTTCTAGAGAACCGGTAGTGGACATTTTGAGTAGTTCGGAGAACCGGTAGTAAAAATTCTGACTGGCCCTGCCCCCATCTATTCTCTGCCTCCCGAGTCCCAGCTGATTGGGAGGAAATGGGGATTTTGCAGTAATCTTCCCCTGGATTGGGGTGGGAATGGAGATTTTACAGTATCCTTCCCTTGCCACGCCCACAAAGCCACGCCCACAAAGCCATGCCATGCCCACCATGCCACGCCCACAGAACTGGTAGTAAAAAAATTTGAAACCCACCACTGCATTCAACACACACTTTAGTACTGTCTCCAAAATTTATTAAGTGTCCGCAGAACCTGGTAAAGTCCACATGGACATGTTCAGTAATATCACAAGAGTGAGACTCCTAAAATCATAATCGGGTGCATTTATCACAAAACAACAAGAAAATACAAATGTGTGAGTACACAATTGGTTACAAAACATTACCATATAGGGTGATCAACTTCTACAATAGATACATGTACATTTAATGCATATCCCAATGTGTGTCAATTAAACTCTCTCCCGATTCCACATTCCCAAGCAGACTCATGAAGTACAGATATATAAATTGATTGTAGAGAATTAGGAAGATGTTGCTCCAAGAAGGTCTGTGCCTCATAAGTACTGTTCTGTAGAAGGTCTGTTCTGACTTTGTGGACTTGCTCATATAGATAGGGGAAAAGTGGGTGACTTATTGCCAAATCTATTACACCGGTATTTTAGCAATACAGTATGTGCCGTAAAATGGAGATGATTCCCTGTCAGTCATCACAAGCCAAGAGCTCCACTCTACAGGGAAAAAAGCTTAACTACTTGATTGAAATCCTGGATAGAGTGGAAGGGGCAGTGGCTCCCTCCCCAGATTCAATGAATGAGCTAGAACTGGATTAATACCTTGTGTATCACTTCTTTATCAAGAACAGAAAACAGGCTTTAATTTAAACAATGAAATTGCAATTCATTTTCAAACAGGTGATTACTTAATTTACAGATTTGGAAACTGGCATATATAAGATCCTTATGGACCTTGAAATCAGGAGTGCCTAATTTCTTAAATTTGATAAAGCATTGCAGAGAAGCATCACTATTTCCCATAAAGTCAGAATTAAGATTAAAAGAACATTCTCGTGATAAAATATGACAAATCTACAGTTGAAACTTTTTTAAATATCCAGGCACCCCACTCATCCAATATCATTTAAAAACACTCTTACCTTTGGATGCTGAGCAGCTTTCTTAAATTACATGGAATATGTTCCAGAAAGCTTTTCATTGCCGGTTGATTTTAAACTTGAGATAATGGGTGCTTACAAGTTAAGAGCAAGAGGCAATCTCTCACAGAAAACTGCCCCTGTAATTGCTAAATTTCTGAAATCCAGTCCAAGAGGCCATCTTTTACAACTTTCAAGGCAATCTAACCAATTGAAATATCATAAGTGCAAAATCATGATTTATCCTGATCTTTCTTTACAAATGCTTCACCTGAGGAAAGATTTCAATTTAACTGTACACTGGCAAGGAACAAGAAAGTTAAATGCTTTTTGTATCCAGCAATCTTTTGCCTTTTTCTCGGAGATGAGATCAAAAGATTTACAAGCCCATCTGCTGCTGGGGAATTTTATAGGCTCTGTGTTTATCAGATGAGTAACAGATTTGCATATATTCTTTTGGTCTTTGTTCCCTTTTCTCTTTATTAGTTGTTGCTACTAGATGAATTTAGCAGATATTCTCCCATATCTGTATGCACATGGTCACAAGGGGTGAGTGGGGTTAAGCCAAACCAGAAGTTTAAAATGTCAAGCATTTATGACAACAAAGCTTACATTGCAGCTATGATATTCAGAACAATTTGAATATTCCTTGAACTATTTTAATCAGCTTTACTGAGAGTCGGGGGACAAAGTTGGAAAGTTTATTGGCTTGCAAGCTGAAATAACAAAGACATAGAAACTGTATTTCTGAAATTCTGAAGGCTAACAATGGAGAGCTATTTACTAAGACAGAACTTATTAATTATTAGGTTTATTATTTTTATACTCAGTTACATAAATTAAGGACTTCTCTAACTGAAGGACAAATTATTAATACTGAAATAAAAGATATTTCCCAGGAAGCTGAAAGCTAATCGGCAAAACCATTGGTAAACAAACTAGAACCAACAGCCTGACATAGTAGCAACAGTAGTGGATTAGAATGTCTGCAAAAAAATACCACTTCCTTCCAACAAGAACTAGTAGGGCTGCAAAATAGCCAAAGTAATTGAAAACGAAGAAGTCAAAATGCTTTGGTTCTTTAGAATTTAAATAGAAAAGCACCTGCACCCCAGATTTAACCATTATTGTTAAGAAACACAAAAAATCCAGGTAGGGGTTGTTGCAATACCTGGAGGCAACAGAAGAGAAGAGAAAAAAATTGGATAAAATCACAAAATATAAAGACCCGAAAAGAGAAGTAGGATGACTGTGGCAAAAGAAAGCAAAGATAGCCTCAATAATAATGGGCATGTTGAGTGCAATTCCAAAATATCTGGAGAAATACCATGGGCATTGAAAAAATTACCATCAGTCAATTGTAAAATCCAGCTTTACTTGGAATTGTTTACATCCCTGCAACAATACCTTTAAAAAAATAATAACATCTGCCTATCCCAGGGATGGAAAGAACTGAATAGATGGACAAAAATGCCAAATCTACTCTAAACATTTGGCTGACTGTGTTACCAACTATAATTTATTAAATGGATATTTCATTGTACTGTATATTAAAATCTGAGAAAGACCTTACTAGATGTTTAACTAATGGACAATATCTTTCTCAATGCATATGTTAAAATATTAAATGGAACAATAAGAAGCAAGAGGTTACAGAAAATAATATCCCTTTCAGTCTGGATTTTTGAAAGATCTAAGAATTTCTGCCTGGTAATTGATATTTTGAATATTAGACTGACTTGAACCAGCTTCTCTAGTTTCATTGAACGATGAAAAGCCTCTTACTAGGCTCCACATTGCATTTATTAAGTGCATTCTAAGAAGATATGCATTTCAACTGCCTTTGTTTTAAACAGTTTTTAGTTTGGTATGTTCACCCAGTGGCTTGAGTCATTACAAATGGGTTTGTTTTTTTGGTTCAAATTATATTGTGGCACCCTTTAAGGATGATCTTTTTCTCTTTTCTCAAATCTTAAATTTCTTCTATTAGACAAGATATAATGGGTATACAGTAGTGGCACTGGGCACTGAATGACTATTTTGGTTTGCTGATGATATGTTTTTTCTAGATAAGTATTCAATGTAGTGCCAAAACCTATTGAAATTGTACAATTGTATGTTTATATCTTGGTTATACTTTTAATTGGAAAAATATAAAATGCTGCTTTTGGGGTCCATTGTATCTATAGGCTTTGTAAAAATTAGGATTTACCATTTACAGACTCTATAAAATACTTGGTTTTCTTTCCCAAAATATGTTGCAATATGTTGAATTAAATATGTCTAAATGCATAGACACAATTTCAGTAGACATAACTCAATAGTTAAAACTTCCATTAAGTCTCTGGGGAAAGATTAATGTTATTAAACTGAATATTACATCAAGATTAATGTATATTTTAAGAAGGATTCCAAAGTTAATTCCTATTAGATACTTTACACAGATAGATAAGTTAATGAGAAAATTTTTATAGCAGGCTAAAGCCCTTCAGATATCCTTGGCAAAACTGAGGTTATCTTATGATAATGGCAAAAAGCTTTTTCAATTATATCATTGGACTTTTATTTTAACTTCTATGTCCTTTTTGAATGAGATAATCTGTGAATATCTATCCCTTTGGGGGGACTTTCCTTTCTACTTGGAAAGTAAATGTATAACACCTCTAAAATCTTGTCAGGTTTAGAGTGTATACCTGGATTTTTGTTTTCAGCCTTAAAAACGACCATTAATAGAGTCAATCATTAATAGATAAGTGGTCTAGGCTATAATTTTTAAGAGAAAAAGACCAAAGTACTGAAATCAGAAATACAACTAGTCCTTGACTTACAACAATTCGTTTAGTGATCATTCAAAGTTACAATGGCACTGAAAAAAGTGACTTATGACCATTTTTCACATTTACGACTGTTGCAGCGCCCCTATAGTCACATGGTCAAAATTCAGACACTTGGCAACTGACTCATTTTTATGATGTGTGCACTGTTCCGGGGTCATGTGATCACCTTTTGGAACCTTATGACAAGCAAAGTCAATGAAAGAAGCCAGGTTCACTTAACAATCATGCGACTAACTTAACAACTGTGGCAAGAAAGGTTGTAAAATGGGGCAACAGTCACTTAAATGAGTCATTTAGAAATGGAATGTTTTTGGCTCAATTGTGGTCATAACTCAAGGACTATGCGGGGTGGGAATAGAGATTTTGCAATATCCTAACCCTGGAGGGGGGAGGGAATGGGGATTTTGCAGTATCCTCCCCCTGCCATGCTCACCAAGCTACGCTCACCAAGCCAGTTTCCCACAGTACTAATTGTAGCAAGTCTGAAGGCCTAATGCAAAAGATGGCTTCCAGGCCTGACAACTGTACAATCTCCATTACTTCTGGTCTACTTACTGATACTACAGTATATCTCTGCATTAGACAAAGTTTTAACTGAAATGATTGCAAGGATGAAGGACAGCACAGCAGCCTCCAAATTGTCCATGATAAAATTTATATTTAAGATATAGCAAACAAATGCCGAGAATATCCTACTCCATTTTAAAAATGAAAAAAAAAACCCTTTAAAAAGTAAGCTTTTATTGGAGATGTATGATATGAATTAAATTGTTTGTAATATAAGTACGCAATAGTCTACAAGAAGTATATCTTCTCTTCTTAATGAAGAAGATTCATCATATATTGCAAGATGGAGTTACGTAAGTAGGACAAAGAAAAACGTTTTTTTTTTTCATTTTATTGATTAAAAGAGTGAGGTGAAGAAGAAAGGAATGAAAATGAACTCAAATAATTGTAGAATGCAGACATACTGGACACAGAGTTCAACTGGGACTTTTATTACAATTCCGAGAAATAGCTCCTCATGGTCACATAAAAAGAATTGCTAGTTAGATAACTGGGACAAAACATATGAAGAACGGTTGCAGAAATTGGGTATGTCTCGTTTAATGAAAAGAAGGACTAGGGGTGACATGATCACAGTTGTCCAATATCTAAGGGATTGCCATAAAAAAGAGGGGGTCAACTTATTCTCCAAAGCACCTGAAGGCAGGACAAGAAGCAATGGATGGAAACTAATCAAGGAAAGAACCAACCTAGAACTAAGGAGAAATTTCTTGAGAACAATTAATTAGTGGAACGACTTGCCGCCAGGAGTTGTGGGTGCTCCAACACTGCAGATTTTTAAGAAGAGATTGGACAACTATTTGTCTGAAATGGTATAGGGTTTCCTGCTTGAGCAGGGGGTTGGAGTAGAAGGCCTACAATTCTGTTATTTTGTTATAACCTTGGCCCTTTTACTATAATTATCACTTGCATATTTCTATTAATGGGTTATAGTTTGTATACCCGTAATTAGGAAAAATTAGGGAAAAAGTTGAGAGAAGTCTTTCATGATTTCAGGAAACTGAGTTTGGCATTAGGAAAATGGATTTTCTGAATGTCAGGGTCGCTACTACCCTTTTAAGGATATGTTTACAATTACACGGGAAGAAACCCGATATATTAACTGTACACACACACACACACACACACACACACACACACACACACGTTCCCAGCAAAGCCAGCCTGCAGTGTTAATTGACATTAAGAACATTAGTGAAAACAAACAACCAATAAATAAACAAATAACATATACAACACACAGAAATCCTTGTATCATATTAAAACAGCTATCTGCACTGTATGTACTATAACCGTGGGGAGGAAATGCTAGCTTATAACAATAACTTTCTGGATTACATTTGATCAGAGAAGATATAGAGAGAATTCTGCAGTATTGACATCCCCAAGAGAAGGTCCTGGATTGATTTAGTTTTAAGCTCTTTTCTGAAGCATCCTTAGTGAATTTTTTTTAAAATTTGATTTATATGCCGCCCTTCTCCGGAGACTCAGGGCGGCTTACAATGCATTAAGCAATAGCCTTCATTCTTTTGTGTATTTTATACAAAGTCAGCTTATTGCCCCCACAAACTGGGTCCTCATTTCACCTACCTTAGAAAGGATGGAAGGCTGAGTCAACCTTGAGCCTGGCGAGATTCGAACCAGCAGAAATTGCAGGCAGCTGTGTTAATAACAGGGTGCACTAAACCACTGTACTATCAAGGCCTTTCTTATTTATGTGTCGAACGCCTGGTGAACGATTTTTTTTTTAAAAAAATTTAATTTGATTTATATGCCGCCCTTCTCTGGAGACTCAGGGTGGCTTACAATGCACTAAGCAATAGCCTTCATTCTTTTGTATATTTATACAAAGTCAGCTTATTGCCCCCACAACTGAGTCCTCAATTTACCTACCTTAGAAAGGATGGAAGGCTGAGTCAACCTTGAGCCTGGCGAGATTCGAACCTGCAGTAATTGCAGGCAGCTGGTCTTAATAGCAGGGTGCTTTAGACCACTGTACTATATGGGAGAAATTCCTTTAAATAGGCATAGGTTTACATGTCAAAACAAACACTCTGAATTTGACTCAAAACAAGTGCAAAAGTGAAAGAGTCAGAACTGGGGTCGCACTCAGTAGTGGTTTTCACTTACCTTCGCTATCGGTTCGGAACTGGGAGTGCGCGTGTGTGCGTGCACATGTGCAGAGCATCCATAATGATGTCTGGGCAGGTGGGCGGAGCCTCCCACCACCGCTACCAGTTTTCCTGAACCAGGGTGAACCAGTAGAAACCCACCACTGGTCCCACCCACTAGAGATAGCAGATGGTAGACTGGCTGCTGCATCCTGGACCTGGACCTACTGTAGCTACAAGGTTTTCTTCAAAGATGCTAATTAATTTGTTTGTTTGTCTGTTTGTTAACCAGAGCATGGATCAAGTCAGGTTAGTTCTATCTATGAAGGGGCATAGTTGGTAAATTAAGCGGAGATGATAAAAGGGAAACCCTTGCCAAGTGAAAGGGTTGGCAAGGGGTTTGAGAAGCTTGGCAAGGAAGCCTCAAATTTGGAGCTTACTTGTCAAAGAAGGTCCAACCCTCAACACTAATTGTGCTGTATTCAATAACCAATGGTAAAGGAAGCCATGGCTTGTTTGATTGCTTATTTTCTTAATAAAAGAACACAAAATGAAAAGGAATAAAATAATGATTGAAAAAGGAAAAAATAAAGCAACATATCACTTGTGCCAAATTATACATATAAAAGATTCTAACAGCAATTTTCCCTTTCTCTCTTTCTCTTTCTCTCTTGTATATGTGTGTGTGTGTGTGTGTGTATACAGTATAATTTGGTGCAATTGATACGTTGCTTTATTTTCCCACTTTTCATCATTATTTTATTTTATTGTTATTATTTTATTTATCATTATTTGTATATATACACACACCAAACACACATGCTCACATACACATTACTTCAAGTTAGTGTTGACACCTAGTAACTGGTTGGACAAATCCCTGCAGTTTTCTTGGCAATATTTTGAACATGTTTCACCTCCCCACCCCAAGGCTGAGAGAGGTTAATAGGCCCACCTGGCTTTTTGCCTACAGGTGAGACTAGAGCTCAAGGTCTCCCAGTTTTTAGCATTTAATAACTATGTTAAATTGGCTCTCATATATAGAGATAAATCAAAAGATGTATACCATGTTACATAACAATTTCAATCAAGGATGACTATATTTCATTATAATTGTCCATCCATAATCTATGTTTGCAAGCAACTTGTTTATAAATTGTGAGTAGCATCAGGTCTTCATCCACTGAGTAATTGAGGCCATAAATTTCCAATGTTGAAGGATGACATAGCACCATATGTAAACTTTGCAGTGACTAATCCAAGGTAAACATCCTGGCTAAATGTGATGGATGAGCCTGTGTTTCTATGCTTTAAATATAATCTATCTTGTTCTCCTTGTTTCTTGGCTCCCAAATCATCCTCCTGCCATAGTTCTTAAACTGGACCAATATCAACAAGGTTCTGAAAGATGACAATTGGGCTTTTATCCTGACAGGCTATCTTTATAGCAGAAGGAAGGAAAACATTACTGCTCCCTCTTCCTTTTTCTCGGGAAGTGTTGTCTCCCATTAAGTAAAGTGGCTGCCTTGAGCAGCAGAACTTGATCTGCCATTGATGGTGGCCTAACATATTGAGACGTGGTAGCGCAGAGGTTAGAGTGCAGTACTGCAACTACTTCAGCTGACTGCTAGTTCAGCAGATTAGCAGATCAAATCTCACCGGCTCAAGGTTGACTCAGCCTTCCATCCTTCCGAGGTGGGTAAAATGAGGACCCAGATTGTTAGGGGGCAATATGCTATTTAGTATACTGTCTTTGGTGTAAGCCGCCAGAGTCCTCGGAGAGTGGGCTGCATAGAAATATGACTAATAAAATAAAATAAATAAATATTGCACTGTATTATTTTACGAAGTTCTGCCTCAGACGCTAGTCAATCTCTTGGATGGAAAACAGAAAGTAGCATTTGCTACTTTGCCTTAGGTCAAGAGGCCTTGATCTAGGTCCATTGCCTGACACTATCAAACCTTGATATGTTTCTGGGCTGCAGAGTGAAGGAAAGTATTCATCGGTAGAAGTGAGTACCATGAGTATTAAGGAGCTTCAATAAAGATCAAGTGTCTTGTACTATGGCAGAGAATGCCATCAGTTGCCTGCCTCTCCAAATTGGATGTTCAGTAACTGGGAGCTAGAAAACATTGCAATAGGCATTGAGGCTATGTTACTGAGGGCAGCCTGGAAGGCACAAGGTATTCTGGAGGTCTTCTTCAGAAGGTGAATAATCCTTCATGTATTGCCATGGTCAACTGGATACCATTCCTTGAATGGTGCCTCATGGTCATGCAACATTCCATTTCTCCTTCTGGGATACCTCAAGATGCTTTTTCAAAAGGCAACTGGACAACAAATAAACAAAGGAAGTCCAGGTGCCTTTTGAAAAAGCACCTTTGGGACAAACATGACCTGGATGACTGAGAATCTCCATAAAACATCTTTCTGGGATAGTTAGCCATGCTATCATTCCTTTTCCCATTTTCTAGCCAGTCATAGGGGGATTTGTTTGGGTGATGCCCTTAAGCAGAGAGACCTGGGAAGCAGGTATATGAGCAGTGCCCAGAGCATTGGTTTGATGGTGGAGAGCCAGGTTGTCTCTCTCCTACCGGTAAGGTACAAGTATGAAATGTGTTGCCAACTTCTGGATATTTTGTGATATTTTACATTCCCAACTGGAGAGAACAAGAGAGAAAACACAACTGGAAAAGTTGTAATTTTTTAAATGGATTCCCCCCCTCCCTTTTAATAAGAAAATATTGCCAAGTAGTTACTTACTTTCATTTTACTTATTCAGAGTTTCCTATTTTTTTTTAAAGAAAACGAAGAAACAACCCATAGAAAATAGTCGATTTTCAATACATGAATATATTTGATCTTTTCCTATTCTCTGTTTGTTTTAGACCTTCAATCAAAGAATTGATATGTTACTCCCCGTAAAAATGTTATTCTTTGCATATTTGTTCTTGGTGTAGGTCTGGTTCATTTCCTTGCTGATTTATAGTCATATAAAATAAAGCTAAATAAACCCGACCAGGGATCTGTGCATATTGACAATCCTGACATGGCCAGGAGTTGGGATTCAATGAACCACAGATTACTGTCCAGTGCACAGAATTACAAAATGATGCATTGTTGTATAATAGCCTGCTAACTGCAACTGCTGTTGCTGTACAGAATCTTAAGTCCAGCAAATGTTTTTCAAGCTTCATAGTGGTGTGATAAAAAGAAAGAAAGCCCATTACCGATGCTAAATCTATATTTCCCAGTTTTCAAATTTGCAAACACGATAGCGTCTTAACGTTATTTTTAGATTTATTTAGCATTTCTTTGTTATGACTCTTTCCTATTATGACAGTGACTCTTAATAGCAGTGTACTTTGAAATACGTCCACAATGACAGCATCCTTTTAAATAATAGGAATAAAAATAGTTGGAGTCATTATGCAGTATTACAAGTTGCAGACATATATAATCAAAGGATAATGTAGTAACCAAAGCCTGGCAATTTCCTGTGGTGAAAATAAAGGACTGTCTTGATCTTCTCAGGGAGAATAAAAATTAATGCTTCCTGCAATGCTTCGCTCTGCTTCTTATCTGCTAAAAATTCAGATTAATTTGCCACCTCAAGCAGTATTGAAATACAGAAGAAAATGGCCCTTTTTCTATTTTCTGGTTCTCATATATACCTTCTTATTATATTATGCTAGCTAGTCAATTTGTAATGTGGTTTGGTGTGGCTGTTTGAAATGTGATTGTGGCATCTGCTGGATTTTGAATGAGAATGATGAAAATGCCTTATAACTCATCAAATCCTTCATTCATCCAGCCTAGGCATCATTGGCATTGACCATAGAAATGCAAAGAATTTTCCCAGCCGTATCAGGAAATAATGCAGGACCGAATTCTAGAACTTCAAGGCAGATACTTTATCTCTGGATACATACCAAAGCTGTACCTGCAAAATGGGGTCTCTAATATATAGGCAGAGCCAATAATCCCTTTACACATTGGCTTTGATTATATGTAAATAGACTGCCTTTAAATATTGATCAATCCATTTTGGTCAGAAAAGGGCACAGTAATAAGACTTCCAGCTCCCTTGCCTGAATACGTGGTTACTATTTTTCAGTCCTGCTTGCTTGACAAGATTGTTGTAAAAGCAGAATGGGAACTTCCATGCAACCCCCCTCCCCATCAATCTTTTATTTTCTTTCTTTTTTTGGGGGGTGGGGAAGAGAAAAAGGTTATGAAGGACGTGCCAGTGTCTACAAAAATACAACAATAATAATACAGTGAATAAAAACCCCTCTGTGTTTCCTTCTCTGCCAAATGAAAGCAAGCACATTGGGTTTACATTTCTAAAAGCTCTCTGAACGTTTTCCCTATACAGAACTGCCGTCTGAATTTACCACAAGATTTTAGACAATCCAGTGACAGTATAATCTTTCATTTGGAGGTTCCCTGGATGGTACAGTTGGTTTTGCTGTTGTTTGTCATGTATTGTCCCAGTAAAGCTTTCTTTTCTCAGCTACTAGATGCATTCTGTTTTTCCTATTTTCATCTCAGTTCTGCTTGGATCTGTGCTAATGTTATTTTCTCAGTTCCTTCGATGAGCCATAGAAATTAATGAATAAATTCTCACTGTACATATAATGCTAGATGTTTCTTTAGTTTTCCTTTCCTCTGGACTAGAATAGAAATTTATATTTTTAGAAAAAACTTTGGAAGGGATGCACTGCCCATATTTTGGAAGCTGATTTTTTTTTTTTTACATACTGTTATTTGTATATTCTTTTTAACTTCACAAAGAATATTAAGTAGAATTTGATTTAGGTAAAACTTGGAAATCCAAACCCAATTCTTTCCCAAATTCTCTTTTGATTATTCATTATTTAAACATGGCATGGAAGTTAACAGTTGTTTCCTAATACAAGTTCTATCACAATTGTGTGTGTGTGTGTGTGTGTGTATGGATGTGGATGTGGATGTAGATGGATGGATGGATGGATAGATAGATGATAGACAGATAGAGACAGATGGAGATAGAGACAGAGACAGGCAGGCAGGCAGGCAGGCAGACAGACAGACAGACAGACAATATTGTTTGGTCTTTAATGGCAATCACAATGTTTCTAATGCTTCCTTTTTAGCAAATAGCACTGTCTAACTGCTTGGCCATTGCTGCTATTCGTTATCACTGTTGTTGCTCAGCAATGTCTTTATTGAGGGAAAAAGAAATGTAAACATTATTTCTTCTGTAGTAACTCAAGGCAAAGAATGCAGAAAAGGTAGAAGGGCACACGTGTTGGTCCTATTTAAATAAGAGCTTGTCTTCAGAAACAAAAGCTGCTATGAAGCAAAGGTAGCAGTTGGCATACAGATCACGTTTATGGCTACGGATGAACCCACAGCAATGGAAGTTATCAAACTTGTCATATTTTATTCATGAGTTTGTGGTGTGCTTGAGTGAAGTAAAAAAAAACATTGTAAATCATAATTACGGTTTTACAAGAAGGACAAAACCATGGTTGTGATGCTTTCTAAAACATATTGGGTTTCTTCAAAATTTATATAAAAATCTGAAGTACCATTGAGTTGCACAAACTGATTTTTTGTAAAACTCTCCAATTGCCATTGGGAAGAGCAGGAATAATATGTGTTATGGCTATGTGCACGTTTTTTTATAAAAACTGCTGGCTGTAATTCAGGAAATATTGTCCCCCATATGATGTACTCTTTGAATAAAGGATTGCATATCGCCAAATTTTATGTCATGCAATGTTATGTACAATGTTACATTAAACATTGACTATGTAGCATTATTAAGGAATAAAAGCACTGAGTATGCAATGGCAGTAGATTCATAAGCTTTGACCAAAGTACACTTATTAGTTAATATGGTAGCCTAGGGTGGGCTTCTAATACAATGTGATTTTTCAAGTGTAAAGAAATAATTGGAAACAACAATATTTATGAGATATGTTATGCGGCAATTTCTAAGCAACCAATTTTTTTTTTAAAAAAAGACAATTCCTTTGATTATAAGTTCTCTATAGTTGCATTAGTCTACCTAATGCATTCATCAGTGAAGTTAAAGTCAAAAATTAGATCAGGGTGTCTTATATTTGCATTAGTTCATGCATCCCTGATGTAGAACGTGATGACAAGTTAATCTGCTGTAAACTAGGTGTGCAATGCATTTCTGTTTTTTCTTTACATTTGTCTATGGATTTGGGTTCTGAATTGATTTGCAGGTTGCTCTTATGAGCGGATGGGTGGGAAATCTATGTTGCTTGTTTATATCCCAGATCCTGCTGGCTAGGGAATTCTGGGAGTTGAAGTCCACACATTTTTAAATATGCCAAGGTTGAGTCTAAAGAAATGAACATAATTTATATGTTAAGTAAATTCACCGGAATAAAATATGTGTTCAAACAATCAGGACTGAGATAAAAGCCTATGTACAGAATAGGTCTTTTTTAAAGCTTTCTGAGATCAATCATTTTCTGGATTCAGGTCTTGCTTCTAGGTATATTGACACAATTCTAAAGATGTCCATAACACATTGATATGATAAGATTTTATGCAGTGTGAAGAATGTAACCCCTACTTGTTTAATGAAGACTTTATACATTATATAATGTATATAAATTTCATTAGATTGGTTTTGGATTCTATGAGGATTTGTGATGCTTAGAAGGGCAGTAATCATTCAATTATGTATTTTAAAGTATTTTTCTCAAATGAACCATTGGGTCAAAGACAGTAGAATATAGAATTAAGCTGTCACTACCATATATATTTTAGAACATTTTCTAGGAAGGTTACGATCTACATCAATTCCCCTTTAGAAAGAAGGCGAATTGCCCACCTAGCAATTCGAAAGCATGCAAATGCAAGTAGATAAATAAGTACCACTTCAATGGGAAGGTAACAGTGTTTTGTGCACCTTGGCATAGCGTCATGCCTGCCACATAACCACAGAAGTGTCTTTGGACAAAGCTGCCTCCTTTGGCTAAGAAGTGGAGATGATCACTGGCCCCTAAAGTTGGACATGACTGGACAGGGGAAAATGTTAGATGAGTAGTCAGATGGAGTCAGAACTTGTAGCAGATTCATTGGCTTGTCCAAATTCAAAGTTGTGAGGTTCATCAGTCAAGGAATATAGAGTGAGAGTTGATGGGTCATTGTCATCTGACAACGGCACTGTCTTCTGGTTTGCTTACTTGCCTCACTTCCTCTGCTGGCTCAGATGGCAGTCCATCTGCTGTTGACATTTCTGGAGCTGGTTCAATGTCGGTCCCCTCCTCTGACTCTAAATCTGAGACCACCATGACAGTTCCTGGAAGGGATGGTGGGTTTAGTGGAAGATCATTAGATCATTTGTTTTATTGGCTTGTAGTAATTAATATTACCTTGAATGAAAACAATTGGTACATGTAATGAAGAGGCATGCTTGAACTGTAGTGGGTTGGCCCTTTGTCATGAGGGATTTTTTAGGCACTGCCTGGTACATAAATTGGTGCATATTCTCTTTGTTGGAGTGGGGGGAGGAGCATCCTGTTCAACAATAATTGCCACGAGCCAGTTTTCCCTAGAGAAATTGTTTCTGGTGCTCAATTATTCAGGAGTAGGCAATGGCCAATCTCTTTCTCTGCTTTCCTTCCTTTTTATAGCTTAATTGAGCAGGAAAAAGCTGCTGCTAAGGTTAAATTCCTTTCAAAACGAGAGTCTCTGAATCAGTAAAAATGGAAGTCTTTATTACGTATATCAAAGTTAAAAGAACTAGAGGGAAGTTGAAAGAACAAAGAAGAATGAGGAAAAAAAGCTCAATGACTTTTGAAGTGGTTATTTTAGTCGTTAGTACTTCAGCTAGGAATAGGCACGTGCAGACACAAAACAAAGAGAAAACGAAATCTAAAAATAGTACCAGTTCAAATAATTTTCTATAAAATCAAACTTTTATTCTATATCTAGTTTCCACTAATCCCTGGATAGAGCAGGATAGTTTTCTAGTGCCTTTAACTCTGCCTCTGCATCAGGACTATTCTTGAATCAGCTCTGAAACAAAGGTTTCCACTCCTGTCATGAAAGAAAGAAAGAAAGAAGAAAGAAGAAAGAAAAAAGAAAGAAAAAAGAAAGAAAGAAAGAAAGAAAGGAAAGAAAGAAAGAAAGAACTGCCTTATCTTTTTGAAAAGTTTGTCTGAGAATTTGCCCTCCCCACCCTTGATATGTGACTCAGAGTTTGATTTTCCAGAGTTTTAATTGTTTCTGCCTCCTACCTAGACTGACAAGTCAGATTTTATAGAAAAATCAATTTTAGATTTTCCTTTCTGTCATGTCTTGACCTCTCAGGATACAATTTCTTCCGATTCACTATAATATGAACTGGAGAACAGCTTAAAGAAAGGAGAAAGTGTTTGGGTGTCTTAAATTTTTTTTACAAGTATCTGTACTGTGTCAAAGTAATTAGCAAAACAAAAAAAGCAGAAAAATGACTTAGGGAAACAATTTTAACACAATAATATTACATCAAAGTTTACCAGATTAAAGGACAAAAAGAAAAAAAAAGGAATGTAAACAACATCCCCAAAATTCCTATGCCTAAAAGCCTTGATGACATTCAAATGTTCATTGCAGATCTTACACATATCTATTATATATTGTTATAAGTCTCCTCCATGGATGAAATATCCACTTTTCCTAATAGCTTTATAGATTTCCAATGCTGAAAATATAGTCAAGCAAAACATAAACATTCTTAATCATAATGGATCAATCTAAAGTTGCATTAATATCTTACAGATTTCAACACAAAATGTAGCAAACACTTTCCTGGTAGGACCATTCCCTCAAGAATTTCACTGTGCTGAGTTGGATTACTTTTTTTTTTTATTTGATTTATATGCCGCCCTTCTCTGGAGACTCAGGGCGGCTTACAATGCGTTAAGCAATAGCCTTCGTAATTTTGGATATTTATACAAAGTTAGCTTATTGCCCCCACAAACTGGGTCCTCAATTTACCTACCTTAGAAAGGATGGAAGGCTGAATCAACCTTGAGCCTGGTGAGATTCGAACTTACAGTAATTGCAGACAGCTGGTGTTAATCACAGTGCTATCAGTCTGCTGAGCCACCAGGCCCATACTTCTGGAAAAAGTGAATTAAATATTTATACCTTCAGATTATTACCATACATTGATTTTAGTTTTGGTTATTGTTGGAATTAGAGCCTCAAATTTATCATTCCTTTTGGATTCAATTTCAGTATATGATTCCTACCAAAATCCTGGCAAATACTGGATTCCATATTTTTTTGTGGGGAGAGGGTGGAATCAGTTTTAATATTAACACTTAATGCTGGAAAATTGATATGGAGACGTCTGGATTGCAAAATAACTGATTCTTTTATAACTGAAAAGCTTACTGTACAGAATAACTGCAGTTTATAGAATGGCTCTTTCTGGGTGTCAGTTCAGCAATTGCAGTATTACTTTGCACCTTTTTACTTCTAATGTAGCTATTTGACAACCTGATGTAGAGGTTAAATCAAAGTTTGATTTGGTCAAGAGTAGTTTGTTTTACTTAAGCATTTGTTTCAGCTCTTTGATCCTGATGCCATTGTTGTCTCTGTTGGTAGGGTCTTTGGATAAATCATTAAACTCTTCTAAACCGATATTCTACTCATAGAAGAATGTGGAAGAAGTTTATGAAATTGACATTTACTATATATGCAAAATAAATAATCACAATGCTCTATTTTTGTGAGCCAGTGGTAATTCACATTAAAGAATGTGAATTCATTTCTTTTGATCTGAAAATGAGATGAATACACTATAACCTTGTTTAATTTACATTGGACATCTCAGAGGGTGATTAATAAGGATTGGATGCAAACAACATTCTTCTGGAGATGCAATTAATAAGTTGGAACATTAACTCATGATGGATACCAGCAAAAATATTGCTTTTGTTTATTCCTTCACTTAGTTTAAGCTTGATCCTTTCTGCAAATGCCCCAGTTTTAGATGTCTGTGGAGATTCTCAGTCATCTAGGACAGGGGTCCCCAACATAGTTCAGAACTGGGCTGGGCAACTGGACTGTTTTTTCCTTGAGGAGGAAGAAGAAAATGTTTCACTTCTCATCTAAGAAGCTTCATCAGTTCTGATGGCAGGGGGATAGAAAGAGTACTGGAGGTACTGACAGTTGAGACTGGATGTGTTGTGGCCCGTACGCGGCCTGTGCAGCTAGTAGCTGATTCAGACAGCAAGGAGGCTGGTGTGGTGCTGCGCCAGCAGCCTGTGCAGCTGGCACTCGAGTTGGATAATGAGGAGGCTGGAGAAGATGTGGTGCCAGAGGCGAGGATTCAGCCAGGGCCTTCAGAACCTCCAGAAGTGAAGAGGATGAAGAGGAGGAGCCTCTTCTCAATGCAGGGGCGCGCAGAGCTGCCAAAAGGCAGGAGTGGCTCCTCGGGAAAAGGTCTCCTTGAGAGTAAGGTTTGGGGCTAATTGGCCACTTCTTTAACCTATTTAAAGAGGAACACTGACTGAAGCAATTTGCAGGGAACAACTTAGTTCACATACCTTCGTGTCTTGTCTTTCTTATCAGCTTCCTGCAAATTGCTTCTGGGCATTCTGCCAACCATAGTAAGCTTTCAGTTATTATTCTTTGAATTCTTGGTGGCTGTTAATGCAATTAATTAACAGCCATTGCTGTAAAAGACTGGTTTATTTAGTAAACTAAGGTTTGAATGGACTTTGTGTGTGCTGCATTCTTTGGGGTCCATAGCTGGGGCAGAACAGGATGGTGGTGGTGGTGGTGGTGGTGGTGGAAGAATAGTTTCTATTATGATGGTGGTGGGGGGAATGGAAGGATTGTATTTCTTTACAGAGATCTGGTCGTTAGTACTCTCTGAGAGCTGTTGAGGCCATTTGGGTGTTTATCTGTGCCCTCAGGGTCACCTGAATCAAGTGCAGTTAGTTGTGGAAAAGTTAGTTGTGCAGTTAGTTCTTGGAAAAGCTGCAAGGGCTGCATTGTAAACTGGAGATAGATAGTGTCATATTCCCACTTTTCTGTTGAGGGAGGGCTGTTCAATTCTAACAAAGATGGATTCTTTTACCCCAGTTTTAGATTTTTTCAGATATAGAAAAAACATCTATCTTTCCATTGTTTATGTTCCCTTTGAACAAATTCAGTCCTTCAGTTCTATACAGGTAGTCCTTGATTTACAATTCATTTAGTTCTCCAGTTGGGATGGTGCATTGATTGAGCTATGTGATGGACATGTGGGTGCAGGGGAAGGCTCTTGGACTTTCTTTTGGGTGGGGAAAACCTGGAAGCTTTCAGATTCAGGTTTTTCCAGATGTGTCAATATCGCATCTCTAATAAAATGGAACTTTGAGGAACTTCTAGCCTTGGAGTCTTCTTGTGTTGGGGATGTTACTTGGGACCCTGATACTTTCTGATACCTACCAGATGCCTGATGGAGTCAGCTTGGTTGCTCTAATGTGCTTGAGGACATCTCTTTGGTTGATGATACTGTTGAAGAAGAGCTGACTGATTTGTAAAATATGAAGTCAACATGATTGTTGGGACATGATTGTTCCCAACTGTCCCTTTATAGCCTGTTTTGCAATAACTGCCACACTGTATTTAGAAGTTTAGAAGATGCTGTTGGAGAACCGTTGCTCAAAACTTAGACTATGGGTGAATCTTCTGTCCCATTCTGCCCACCATCTAAATGAAACCACTGGGGAACAACATCTGGAGTTTTGGAGTAGTTTATGATAAGTATGCTGATTTTTCTTTGTTATATTTCTCTTTGCTATCCAACTCCAAGGGAAGCAATTGGTATCATTGAGTCTTGCTTTTGTTTAATTAGTCTGTTAGAAAACAGGAAATTGAACAGTCTTTTATCTTTCCTTATGACTGGGTGTGTAAATTGAAGCCATAATTAGTTTTTTAATGACTGAATTTAGTATTTTATGTTTTTTTTTAATTTTTAGCATTTCTGCTAAAATTTGTTAGCCACCTTGAAAACTAGTTGGAATAAAAATGAAAAAAATAACAATAATGCAGATAAAGGAGGCTTACCTGTTCTTGGATACCTGAAAGCCTTTTCACTGTGTTGTCATAGTTTGGATAGCTATTTTGGTTACGTTCCTCAATCCTGAGATAAATAGCATTGGTAAGTATGTTTCAGCATGCATTAAAAACACATGCCTTTGGATCCCCTTTGTCACATCAAAATAGCCCAGTTAACTTTGGAAATAGGTATAAATATATGGTAGGTTGAATGAGAAATGTACTATACAATTTATAATATAGATATATTATTAATATGGTTATATGGAGAATATTAAGGAATAATTTGGCAGAATACATGAATAGCAGAAAATAAGAAATAAAAGCAATTCAAAGAAAAAGCAGTGTGAAGAACCCTGAAAGTTAGATCAGGCACTGAAAATCTACGTTTGGTGCCAATTATAAATGAACAGTGAGAATGTATTTTGAGAACTGTCGCGCACTAAATGTGGCACTATCAAACTGTTATCATTTATAAATCTCAATGATGAAGCTTAACAATAGAAGGAAGGTGTCTTCAGCAATCTCTGTGCGTACGTATCTATGCCTTTTAATCAGTTTTTGACTCCTGATGACTGCCTGGACAAGTTCGTATAGTTTTCTTGGCAAGGTTTTTTGCAAGTGACTTCTTTTGCAGTTGTTGACTTCCTAGGTTTGAAGGAGATCCTCAAATCCAAGGCTGATCCAAGGTTATCTAGCTCAGCGATCACCAACTGATGGTCCACGGACCACTGGTGGTCCACAAGAAAATTTTGGTGATCCACAGAAAAATTATTTGCATTTTTTATATTGCACTAAATCAGGGGTCCTCAAACTATGGCCCCTGACCAGATACATGCAACGAACATTTGTGTTGCTGCAGAGAGTCTCCCCTTTCAGGGTCTTCTTGTGTGGGTCGGAGGGGGGCAGAAATTCCAACTTGGGGTCTGCTTCAGCTTCCTGGTGCAGGGCTTTGGGCAAAGGCTGGAGGGAAGTGCTGCTGGTGGCAAAGAGCCGGAGGACCTTGTTCCAGTGGGACTGCCTCATGGCCTGGAACTGACAGACCATTTCAGCCCGCTGAGCCTCCAGGCACCAGTACCTGGCCTTGCACTCCCGCAGGTCTTCCATCTGCTTGGAAAGTCTATCTCGTAGTCCTCAGTGAGGTGCTTCTGCTGAGCCTCCTTGTCGATCAGATCCAATTTGAACTGAACTATTTTGCCAACTCTTTCTCATGGTGGCTGTTCCAACAACTGCTTCCTGTTGAGGCCCTAAGGAGCCTGCACTAGGACGGAAGGGGCCACCGAGGCGCCTCTCGATGAGAGTGGCCATCGAGTTGGCCATACCCACCCAGTCACATGACTACCTAGCCACACCCACCCAGCCAGTCATTAGCCAGATCATATTAGTGGCCCACGGAATTGAAAATTATGAATTTAGTGGTCTCTAGGTCCGAAAGATTGGTGACCCCTGATCTAGCTGGCTTATCCCTAATGTGGCACTAAAACTAATGCTCTCCCAGTTTCTAACCTGGTGCCTTAACAATTACACCAAACTGGCTCTCTTATATCTCAGCACAAGTACTCCCAACCTGGGCTGTGGTACACCAGATACCAGAATAGGTCTTTGAGGTAGACTATCTCTTTTCCTTAGTCACTGCATTCTGCAATATTTGAACTTCCAAACCAAATTCCTACGGCAGATTGCAATCACTTAACCCTGAAGTTAATTAAAAATGGATCTCTCTAGCCAGGCAATCTGTGTTCAGGAACCTAGTAGAACAGCTAGAACTGGAAAAAATATATTTGCACACATCTGTCTAAAGTTTGGTAATGCATTTGCTCTGCTCCACAAGTACTTTTTAATTTAAAAATGCTCAAATCCTTATTTCCTTATCTCAGGCTTTCTCATAAATATATTTCGAAATGCAATATGTTGGGTCACAATCTTTAGGGAGGATAATCTAAAAATCTTTAGTTTTATGGAGCTGTAACTTCAAATTTATCTGCTGTTCAGAAAGGAAAATATCATTTGGGTTGGTCTTGGCAAAAAATGCAGTGTTTCATTATTTAGTGTGACATTAATGTTCAACGTGATCAAAATTAGATCTCCCAAATGGACACGAGCTCTATAGAAAAGATAGTGAATCTTTAATGAGTCTTGCAAATAATTTCTTCCCCCACTTTTCTTTGCATATTGCCATTGGCTATATTGTCTTCCTTTCATTTCTGTGACTTCTTAAATGTTTTTAAACCATTCTTTCAAGAAGTTGAAGAACTACAGCATTACTTAGGGAGTGATAAAATTACTACACCTTGTGAGCAATAACAGTAAAGTGTTAACTAATTAATTAGTTAACAAGGCATGTAATTTGATTAACTCATGATTTAAGAGCAGATGATGCACTTTTAGTAATACTGTGACTTCCCGAGCGCTTCCGCTGGCAAAGGAGTAAACATCTAATTTAAGAGATCAACAGGTTGTTTCACTTCAAGAGCATCTTAATTTAAAAAACTGTCACTGAGACTATGACAATATATGGTACAGCCCCTAGATACAAGTGAGAATGCTACTATTTTGGAAAGCATTGGCGTGAATAAAGGTGCTCATATCAGTTAATACAGCAGTTATACTGTATAAGTAATATGAATATTTCTAGTAGTAGCATTTACAATTTACTATGCTTTTTTGCAGCTATAAAAGCATGGTAGGAAACTAAAAAATCATATATAGTTTTTAAAGAATTGAAAAGATCTGAAGATTATCCATCCATCTCCTGCCCATTTCAAGAATCAACCACTACAGCATCACCATCCCATCACCCATCTCCTTCCATATGATTGTATGACTGTAACTTTGTTGCTTGTATCCTTACGATTTATATTGATATTGTTTCCTGATAGCTTATTTGTACCCTATGACTATCATTAAGTGTTGTACCTTATGATTCTTGATGAATGTATCTTTTATGTACACTGAGAGCATATGCACCAAGACAAATTCCTTGCGTGTCCAATCACACTTGGCCAATAAAAAAAATTCTATTCTATTCTATTCTATTAAAAAAGCAGTAACCAAATATGATCATTCAGCCTCTGTTTAACAGTTTGTTCCACTATTGAACCGCTGTTACCATTGAGAAATTCTTCCTGAAATATAACACAAATGGGCTCCCTTATAATTTGACTCCCTGGTTTCATGTTCTCTTTTCTGCTCTGCCCATCTTCTATATTAGAGCCTTTCGTATACCTCAAGAGAACAATCATATGTCTCCACAATCATCCCTTCTTCAGGCTAATCATATCCAGTATCTAGAATTCATAAGTACTTCCTTCCAGTCATCATCATTTTCTTACTATCCCATGGACACACCCCAGTTCGTCAGTCTCCTAAAATATGCCGTGATGGGAAGCAATATTCTAAAATTATGCAGCCATTGCAGAATAGACAGAAACTTCAAGAGAGACTTCTCTTGAACTTGACATTACACATGCAAGAAGGAATATATTAGCTATTTTTTTTTGGCAGTTGAATCTCATTATTAACTCATGTTCAGTTTATATCCCTGAAAACACACAGCTGTTTTTAATATTTATTGCTGCCCATAATGCTGTTGCTTTTTTCTATTCAAAAGAATTCAAATTTCAAGTGCATTGAAATTCATTTTGTTGATTTCTTTGCATTATTCCAGCTTGTAAGGACCCCCCACTAAACCTCAATACTGCCCTTCTAAGATGTTTTTAATATTCCCTATCTTGGTGTCATTTGTAAATTTGATACTTGTATTTTCTGCCTCTCATTCAAGTAATTTAGAAATATGTTGAACAAGCATAATAGGGAGATGTGCATCACATCATTTGACATGTCTTTCTAGTTTTCCAAAGAACATCTTTCTTTTTTTTTTTACTCTTTGTGAAGATAAGGGCAACTCTTGTGCTTCTCCAGTCCTTCTGGCACTCTGCCTCCAGGACTCCGCAGAGATCCCAAATGGAGCTGCAAAATTTCTGCTCATCTGTGCATTCCTTCATGCGTAAATTTTGTCCAGCCTTTTGAGTAAGTTGCACTCTTCAGTTCTTGCATCCTACACATGAATTTCATTCTACCACAAGTCACTAATGCCCTCTATATCATATATGCCTGGAAGACTTCTCACTCTTATCATGCTCTGTGCATTTTTTAGTAGCTGTTGAAACCTTTGTCATATAACTTCATGTGACTCCTCAAATTAAAACAAGCATTATATGAAATGGGTCCCATGATTAAATAATTCAAATCTTTCTCATTGGCAACATCTATGTGGCCAATTGTTTGCTCCCAATGTTATTCTTTATTTTCCTGTGCTTAATCAAGTAAAAGAGTAAAAAAGTAAAAAAGTTAATCAAGTAAAAAAGAGCCTTGGTAGTACAATGGTTTAAAGCACCCTGTTATTAACACAGCTGCCTGCAATTACTGCAGGTTCGAAACTTACCAGGCTCAAGGTTGACTCAGCCTTCCATCCTTTCTAAGGTAGATTAAATGAGGACCCAGTTTGTGGGGGCAATAAGCTGACTTTGTATAAATATACAAAAAAAGTATGAAGGCTATTGCTTAACGCATTGTAAGCCACCCTGAGTCTCCGGAGAAGGGCGGCATATAAAATCAAATTAAAAAAAAAAATTAAACACACCCTGAGGCTCCATTCCTTCAAGGTCCTCTTCAGTGTTTCATAATTCCTGTCAGTTCTTTCAGGCTGCATCATTTGTTCCCAAGTGAACTGGCAGAAAAGGAAAATTGTCAATAATGTTTAAAGAGTTTGAGAGTCTTTTTTCTCAGGATACATTGCCAGCAGAATGCATCTTCAGTCCCAACTCATGGGTGTGTCCAAATTATTATCATTCTACCTTTTCAGGATAAAGCAGAAATCCTTACCCTTTCACAGCCTGCAAACATCTCTTCTTTAGTCTATGCGATTTGAGGCAGTTCTTTTTTCAGGGGCTAGAAACATTGTTAGTAGGGAGGTTCTAGAATATACTCTGAAGCCCCAAAGAAAATGAGCTCTTTTTGACAAGCTTGGTCTTTTGTGTCACTTGGCTTCATCTCTCCATCCCCTTTGCTTGGCTTTCTTTTAAATTCTGGAGCATGCCTTGGTTCTCTTATTGCTCCTCAAATGTGTCCTATGCACAAATTCACAATTCTCTATGATAAGATGGTGGGTTGACAGATTCATCTTTAGATTGTTCTTCTTCTTAGAAGGACAATCAGCCTGCCCTTGCAGGTTATGTAATTCTTGGCTTCAAGGAGAAAAACGAATGTAACATAAAAAGCACTATGTGATCCTGAGGACATACTGTATATCTGCCCTTGGTGATGCAGAGGGCTTAGTTGCTGGTATGGGGCATAAGTGGAAGAGTTGTTTTTTACAGGTATTGTGAATGAATCAGCCAGCATTGTATGTGGACTTGCTTCATTGTGAGCCATCTTGTCCAGCGGTGAAATCTACTTACCTTCCCAACCGGTTTGGAAGTGCATGCACCACACGCTTGCGTGTATGTGTCAAATGCATACTTGGACCCTCTGCGCACTCTTCTGTGCATGCGCAGAGGATAAAAAACAGGTTACTTCCTGGTTAAAACCAGGAAGTAATGACGACCGGGCGGGTGGGCGGAGCCTCATGCCACCATCGCTAAAGGTTCTCCGAACCACCGGCTGCCATTGCTACTGGTTCGGCCGAACCAGTCCAAACAGGAGCATCTCACCTCTGATCTTGTCTCTTTCATATTTCACCAGGACTTGGAGGACTCAGGGAGGCCGGAATTTGGATTGCTTATTCATACCATCTGATAGTGGTTTCAGATCTTTCATTTGTGGCTTCTGAGGAGGTTGAGGATAGGCATGAAGTTATGAATTTATTTCAGATTGGACAATAAAGGAAATTGTTATGGATTTGGGGACATCTGGATTGCTGCTGCTGACTTTTCTACTGGCACTAAACCGAAATGAGGGATAAGGGCATATTCTAGCTAATGTACTGAAAATTGTGATTCTTTTTATCTTGATTGGTTTGGTAAGAGCAGGAGTAATGCTGCAGAGAAGTGAGGTGGGTGTGTGAATGGCAGTTGATGTGCTGGGTTTGGAATATTTACATATACAACAAAATGCTGACAAAATATTTAACCAGGATAACTTTTATTAATGTAAGTAATTAATCTTACATTAATAAGATTTGCAAAATCAGAAAATGGATATTCTGGAATGTTGTGAGCTCTAAGATGTAGTTTGTTTAGCTTTAAGCTTAAATTCAGTTCTGCCAAGATCTTTTGAATCTGGATTGTGATTATGATAAAGATTTGGAGCTTCTCTAGGAGTCAGTGCCCTTACTTGAGGATCTGCGACCAGGAGGACCTTTGAATAACTCTATTTTGTGACCCACTTGCATTATTTTCTGTATTGGAAGGTCCTGCTCATGACCACTCATGCCTTAGTTAGATTTTAGATTTAGATTTTTTAAAAATCATGTCTTTATTATTTTTATAAATAACTCAAGATGGTGAACATACCTAACACTCCTTCCTTCTCCTATTTTCCCCCCATAACAACAGCCCGGTGAAATGAGTTGGGCTGAGAGAGGGAGACTGGCCCAAAGTCACCCAGCCAGTTTAATTTCTGCAATGCAATGTATATGAGCTGGGTTTAAAGACCTTCTGGAAACTGCAACTAATATATAATGCAGTGACACAGGAATGTCCTTATAATTGGTATGCACAAGTAACATCATAAATCCATGTGTTTCTGTGTTCTAGTGGGAAGGGAAGAGCTCTTTTCTTTCTTCATGTCTCTTGCAGAACTTTTATTTGTTCATTTAGGTTGGGTTTTTTTTTTGGAAACTGGAATCTTTATATATCCCTTAAAACAGCCTCAATTAGCTCAGCGGAAAGTTCTACTCCAAGCATACCCAGTGAGCAATCAACAATTTGCAATCAGTCAACATTTTCTTTTCCTCAATTCTCTTTCTTCTGACTCTTCCCTTTTCTTAGTCATGTGCTTGCTGTACAAATCTCCACTTTCTTTCCCTGTCAGCCCACCTAGGAAACTGTAGCTCATTCACTTTAGAACTATTAAGGTTAAAAACCTTGAAAATCTGATTTCCTAATGTCCCATTACAGAATTTTAGGCATGTAGGAGTTATGGTTCTATTTGCTAGTCTGGGACAGATATGGCCTGTAGAAATTTTCATACTGAAAAAACGTCCAAATCCTATAGTAGTCCTGTAACAGGAGAAAGTCAAACAAATTTAACTTAAAGTCAGGATATTTCATGTCAAGGATCCCAAAGGTATAAATAATCCTGAAGCACAGGCTTTCTGAACAGAATTTCCTGAATCTCTGCTTGAAGAACTGAGCTACTATCTTGAGCAAAAACTGATGCCAGTGATGAAATCTTGCTATAAAGTGAATTATCTTCTTTCAGATGTGATCGGTATCATGATAATCGTTTTCAGAATATCTTTGCCTTTCAACTCTTGGATTCTCAAGGGAGCTAAAAATTAAAATCCCCAAAAGAGAAGAAAATCCATTGCTTAAAACTCATGTAAAAAGTATTTCTTCTATTACATTATTTGCCCATTCCTATTGATATTTAGGACTTGGAATTCTGAGGACCCAACATACTAGGGCAGCTTGCTAGGCAGACATTAACATTAAACTATGAGTCACAAGCCACTTATATGGGCAGGAACTGTGGTATATACTTCCCCTGAGCCAGAAAAGAATTGATTTGGAGCAGATGGCCAATATACTATAAGACCCTGATTTCCTGAATAAGCAAAGAGCAAATGTAGTTGCTTTTTTGCTAACAAAAAGAAGGAAAGAACATAAAGGGTGAACTCTGAATAATTTCAGAAGTTTACTTGGAACTAATGGGTTTGACTGGCAATGTTTACATTTTACTAAAGTCTTGAAAAAATGCAGAATATATTTTTATGCTGCCTCATTATTTTCAATTATCAGTTGAGATAAAAATGCAGAGGGATGAACTGGTTTTATAAGTTTGCACATTAGGATGGGATCCTTAAATCCCAAAAACATCTGGCTAATTTTGTATACTTTTGCAAAGGAGAAGCATTATTTTGTAATATGCTTTCCTCTTCTGTGTTTCTCTGTTGTTGCAGAGCCACGAGAGCTTACCTTTGAAACATTAGCTGTTCACCCTAGTAATTGCTGTATCCTCTAATTTAATGAAAACCCATTAAACCGAAACAATAATTAAAATGAGACATCATCTCGGTAGGAGGTTTGCATATTAAAATCACAGAGCATTTCAGGACTGGTATATCTTGTATTTGAAAATCAGTGTTTGAAGCAACATCTAAAAACACTGATTTATTACAAATAATAAATTGTAAAGCAGGGCTGTTCAACATGATGCCTTGCGTTTATTATTGAATCTATCTTTGCAGAGATAGCAACACAGAGCCCATAAAGTATCTGAAAAGTCTTGAAAAATGGAACAGCCTCATCCAAAGCTGCTGCAATGATAGCTTCTGGCTGCATATGAAACATTTGCACCGGTTTTGTCATTTGAGCAGCAAATATGTTTAGTTTGAGATGCTGGGGTCTTTGAAATATGAAGAGTCAAAAGCAACCTGTCCCTGTGTATTTCACGGAGGATTACTGTTCTGTTTGCACAAATGACTTTCTATTCAGATATATCCAGTGTACATAGTTAAACGTTTGCATTTCTTCTTGCAATCTTATATGTAGATGTGCATGTATGCACGCACAACACGCCCATACTACTTTTCTTTCTTTATAATGATAAATGTATTTTGGTTTTTAATTCTGCATTTTGTGGGGATATTTTTTTTGCAAAGAACAAAGCAAAACAAAACAAAAGAAGGGTAATATATGAAATCTATGTAATTTTACAGTTCACATCTGAAAGTAATGGTGATTCATGTATTTTGGGATCAAGAATCATACCAATGCATGCATGGAAAGTATTCTTGCACTTTAACTGGAAACTTGCATTTCTGGATTTTGAAGTTTAGAATGCAGAAAAGACCCATTGAGTTTTACTGGGTATTAATTTTCTGTAGGTATGATTTTTGAGGCTGCAGGTTTTCTTCCGTTTATAAACTGGAAGATGCTCCTGTAAAGACTACTTACTGTATATGTTCATTCTTTGATACACATTCTCTGATACACATTCATGTTTACTCATTGATTTGTCTAGAGTTGATGGTTTGGAACTGTAGATAAGACAATTTTGGTTTTAAAGCACAACCAAAGCACATGGTCCTAGGTTTGCTTTCCAATACTTGATGACACTTCCTTAGAACATTTTCCAGGGCAGGAGGACAACCCAGTCCTGCAGCTAAGGGCAGCACAATGCCATAGGAAGCCAAGTATGTGAATAGCTAACACCTTAGACATTGTAACAATTACTACATGTATTTTGTTGCTTAGTCGCTAAATCAATATTTGTAACCCCATGGATCGCAGCATGCCAGGTCCCCCTGTCTTCCACTGTCTCCCAGGATCTGTCCAAACTCATTCCTACTGCATCTATGACACTATCTAACCATCTCATCCTCTGCCATTCCCTTCTCTTTTTGCCTTCAATATTTCCCAACATCAGGATGTTTTTCAATGAATACATTGTATTTAGGGAAACTTTAAAAAAATGGCTGTAGAACTCTTCAAACTAGACTGCTTGGCTTCTGAGAAACACTAAGGAACACTGAATTAAAGATACATTTTGGCTTTGCTAAATTCAGATATGTGAAAAACAAAGTATTTTTGTTCCTATATTATGAAAGTTCGTAAGCAACCCCCCCAAGTCAAAATAAACAAGTGGGACAGGTTAGATTTCCATCTTCTTGTGATGGAAGAGACAGATCTCTCTCTGTCTCGCTCTATCTCTCCCTCTTCTGGGCTTCAGTGAATTCTCCAGTCATAATGTGCTTCTCTAGAGCTCAAAAACACTGCAAAAAAAAAAAAAAAAAAAAAAAGGCCCTAGGAAAGCAGATGATACATTTGTTATTTACATATATATGTGAGAGTGAATTGTGTTGTTGATTTAGCAAAAGTGTAGGATAATATGAATCAGTCCAAGTTAGGTTTTGCATGAATATGGAGTTGAAGGTTGGTTGTTGAATGCGATAACAGACACGATGTGCTAAAAAAATATGATGAAAGTATAACATGCCTGAGCACAAATAGAAGGGTTAGGAAATGGACGAATTCTAAGCAGAGAGTAAGAAAAAGAAGCATCTTTGTTGTTTACTGTATTTCTGGCTAAATATATAAAATTGCTTTGGTGATGTTAGAAATACATTGGCTGTGGATTGAATGCAGTTGTATTTTTATATAGATTTCATGTCATGGGCTAAGAATATGAACGATTTGCAACAAATGTTAGATAGATTGGATGATACAATGAGAGATACAGTCTGAGAATTAATGTATCAAAGGCAAAGTAGTTGTGCTTTACAAGAAAATTGGACTGAATTCTTGCAGGTTATACACAGGCAATGCATTTTTTAAAAAAGAATAGCAGAATTTCTCTAATCTAGTATTAAAAAGGAACAAATGTTTATCGAAGAAGCTAAGGTAGCTCTATGTGTAAGAGCATGCTTTATGTACTGATTAAATATGTCAGAAGTAAACTAAGTTGAATACAGTAGAAGCGGATTGTTATGTTCATAAAAAAGAAAAGTGTGAATAGTATGAATGAACATGGATAAAAGTTGTGATCAGTATCAAAGAAATATATCTATAAAGGAAATGCGAAGTTTAGAAACATGAAATCAATTAATAAACAAGGAAATAAAAAAGAAAGACAGAAAGAAAGAAAAGAAAGAAAAACCTTTGAGGGCAGGACAAGAAGCAATGGATGGAAACTCATCAGAGGGAGATCCTAGAAATGAGGAGAGTGAGCATGATTAATCACTGCAACAGTTTGCCTTCTGGAATCATGGGTGCTCCATTGCTTGAGGTTTTCAAGAAAACATTGGACAGTGAGTTGTCCAGGATGGTATAAGGATTCCTGCCTTGGGGTTAGATAAGAAGACCTCCAGAGTCCTTTCCACCAGTGGTGGGATTCATTTTTTTTTACTACCGGTTCTGTGGGCGTGGCTTGGAGGGTGTGGCATGGCTTGGTGGGCGTGACAGGGGAAGGATACTGTAAAATCTCCATTCCCACTCCACTCCAGGGGAAGGATACTGTAAAATCTCCATTCCCACCCTACTCTAGGGGAAGGTTACTGCAAAATCCCCATTTCTTCCTGATCAACTGGGACTCGGGGGGCAGAGAATAGATGGGGGCAGGACCAGTCAGAGGTGGTATTTATTGATTCTCCAAACTACTCAAAACTTCCACTACCGTTTCTCCAGAACTGGTCAGAACCTGCTGAATACCACCTCTGCTTCCAGCCCTAGGATTCTATGAAATATAATGTGGTACTTTGGTCATATAGAACAGAATTCCTCAACCTCTCTGGTTTTGCAGACCGGTAGAGGGGGGAGAGGGGATGGTTCAATGTGAGGAGCCAACAAGGGTGTGCACATGCGCATAGCTCCATTTGTACCCGCTGCTCACACAAATGGAGTATGTGCATATGTGCTCACCTGCTGCTCATACAAGTAAGGATGCACACACACAGACACACTCGCCCATTGCTTCTGTGGGACATTTCCGAATAGCTCAGGGCCCAGTAGTGAGCCTTGGCCCGGGTGGGGTGGGGTTGGGGACTCCTGATATAGAAGGAATGAGTGAGAATTGCATCACAAAACAAAAATACTAACCCAGAATGAATGGACTGAGAAGAAAGGGAAGACTGGGAAAGTTGTGGTTGAATGAAATTACTGAGATCTCAGAAGGAGATGAGAAATTTAAAGAACAAAAGACATTCATTATAGGAATAATTACGTGGACATGATGGATAGAAAGATATGGAAAGATGGTTAATGGAGTTACTATTACATAGGCGTGGCTACTTTTATTTTTCTTATATATTCAATTTCTTTGGCTTTATAGTTCTTGCTCCTTTTGGTGCTTTGTATAATACTGCTTGCAGGTGGCTCTGTGGCTATGATCCTGAGCTTGTTGATCGAAAGGTCAGCAGTTCAGCGGTTCAAATCCCTAATGCCACATAACTAGGTAAGCTTGTCCCAGCTTCTGCCAACCTAGCAGTTCGAAAGCACGTAAAAAATGCAAATAGAAAAATAGGGACCACCTTTGGTGGGAAGGTAACAGTGTTCCATGCACCTTTGGCATTTAGTCATGCTGGCCACATGATCATGGAGACATCTTCGGACAGCGCTGGCTCTTCGGCTTTGAAACGGAGATGAGCACTGCCCCCTAGAGTCAGGAACGACTAGCATAGCAGTTGATTGATTTCAAAGGAAAGATTATCAAATTAATCCTATATAATTCGGCCTCAGGTTCCTGCTCTCCACTGCATCATGTGCAGAAATAGGCATCACCATAACTTACAAAATACCCACAAAACATCTGCTTGACATTTGGCAGAAAGTATTTTCCAAAGAAGGGGCTGCTATCAAATATATTTCATCATATTCTATCTGAAAGCAACAGACCTACTCTGTTTCTTTCTTTCTTTCTTTTTTTTAAAAAAACCCCTGTCATATTAAAGCTTTGGTTTATAAGAGTGTTGCTTAGAAAAACCCTGTTGTGATTTGTATGAAATTTGGCAGACTTCACTCCCTCATAAAGGGTTAGCTTGCCTGAGGATTTCATTCTATTCTGCAGAAAAACAAACATTTACAACTGTGTGTTTTTCCCATGCTAAATTACAGCAAATGGCATTTTGTTTTTAAATCACACTTTGATCTGGGCATAGAGTTAGATCAGACTTTTTCCTGAATGACACCAATTTGATCTGTTTTAATGCTGTAGTTTGCATGATATTCAGCACAGAAGTTTACAGTGGTCTCTGTATATCTTAGACATTTGTGAAGAATATTGTGCTGGAAGTAAACTGAATATAAATGTATTTCAGTGTAATTCCAAGATGATCAATGTTGGAAATGTATGAAGCAGGCATGGGATTTTAAATGAGTTAGCTGATTGGAAAATGACACAATGGCAGAAGAAATACAGGATAAATAACTGAAAACATTTTTAAAAATAAACAGACTGAATTATTCCCTGAGGTGCACATATGGCTGAGTAACAAACTTACTTAGTTACTGAGGATGAGGGGACTCAGGATGAAAGAAGTCACAGATTGCCCCAAAGTCGCATCCAAATATTCCTTAGTATCTAACCACTAGTGGATTGGATTCAAAAATTTCAGCAACTGGTTTGCTGCCAGGTTGCTGGGTGGGTGTGGCCATGGGGGTATGGCCGACACAGCTTCCTGCACCACAATGTGGGGGAGGGGTGTTTTCACCTTCCCCAGGCTCCAGATACTTTCCTGGAGCCTCCAGGAGGGTGAAAACGGCCTCCCCCGGGCTCTGAAGGCCCTCTGGAGGCCAGAAACAGGCCTGTTTCCGGACTTCTGGTACTTCCAGTAGGCCCATTTTTCACCCTCCCCAGGCTCCAGAGGCTTTCCTTGAGCCTCCAGGAGGGCGAAAACAGCCTCCCTCGGACATCCAGTAGGTCCATTTTTTTGCCCTCCCAGAGCCTCTGCTTGTGCCCTGCACTTTCCTGGCATCCAAAATGGGCCACATGGAGACTCCTGGGAGAGGCGGGGTGGGGTGGGCAGGGTCAGCCAGTCCTTGGAACAACTGGTTCGGCAAACCAGATTAAAATTAACATCCAGTTCGCCCAAACTGGTCCGAACCAGCTGAATCCCATCCCTGCTAGTGTCTAATGAGCATTGTAGTCTAAATCCAGTTTCCCAGCTTGGAAAAGGTCAGGAAGACAGTGCTTCTACAAAGGATTTTAAGTTGTGTCACTGTCTTGGGAGTGTGGTCCTCCGGAAGTCAGAATTAGTAATTCAATTAGCAGTCCCCAGTGATGTGGTACAGGGGTGCGTTCTACTTACCTTTGCTACCAGTTTGCAATGGGATCGCGCTCGCTTCGTTTGCCTATGACGACATCCATGTGCGCAGATAGCCTATGACAACATCCGGGGCAGTGGGCAGAGCCTCCCACCAGTTTTACTACTGGTTCTTGTGAATCGGTCCGAACCAGGGGCAACCCACCACTGATGTGATAGATATTTCTCTTGCTGGAAATGGTCTGACAAATCAATCATTTCTGATTGTTACAAATTTGGGATATCTGGCAAAGGAACAAGTAAGCACTTGTGAATAACCGACAATTAGCAATTGTAAAGATGGAAAGAAAATATTGTTTTGTGTCCTGTTTTACATAAAGAAGACACAAACCTAGGTAAGAAATTAATATTCTGACGATGAACCACTTTTTCTTCATAAAAATAGTAAAATTGTTGTAACGAGATGTGCTTGCCTATGGAAATAAAACATCTCCTTGACTTTTCTTGCCAGAAACAAGCAAACAAACACACACAAACACCTTTCTTGCCAAGAATACAATACCAAAATAGTGAAAATTAAATCATATACTAGCATAGCACAGGCTAGTGAAGACACCTCAGTTCAGTTCAATTTCCAATAAGCACAAGACTCTGATTTTCATCTAGCTTTTAATAATTCCTAAATGGTTAAATATTTCCTAAATCACAATTCCCACATGGTATCTCAAAAGAATTTGCTCTTTTTAAAGGTCACCTGAGAGAAAATGTTCATAGTTCAGATTGCCTTCTCAGGATTTGGTGTTTTTTTTTTTTTTTGTTGCTCTGACGACATCTGATGTTGATTGGTAGATTTGGGTTTGATTGATGGATCAGATGTAAATCTTGCTTTAACTTATTTATTTATTTATTTATTTTATTGTATTTGTATACTGCCCTACTCCCGAAGGACTCAGGGCGGTGAACAGCCATGGAATAAAACATATAAATACAAAATTTAAAATAGATTAAAACAAATTAAATAATTTGGCTGAACAAATTTAAAATCCCAATAGTTTTAAAACAAAATTTAAAATTTTCATATGAAAAGGGGAAAGATTAGGTCAGGCCGGCTTGATGAAATAGGAAGGTCTTGAGCGCGCGACGGAAGGTACGCAGATCCGAGATCCTCCGTATCTCCGGGGGGAACTCGTTCCAGATCGTAGGTGCCCCCACAGAGAAGGCTCTCCCCCTTGGGGCCGCCAGTCGACATTGTTTGGCCGATGGCACCCGGAGGAGCCCCTCTGTATGGGAGCGTACTGGTCGATGGGAGGCTATTGGTGGTAGCAGGCGGTCCCGTAAATAACCAGGTCCCAAGCCATGGAGCGCTCTAAAGGTGATAACCAAAACCTTGAAGCGCACTCGGAAGACCACCGGGAGCCAGTGCAGCTCGCGCAGGAGAGGTGTTACATGGGAGCGCCACGTCTCTCCCGTCACCACCCACGCGGCCGCACTCTGCGCCAGTTGGAGCCTCCGAGTACTCCTCAAGGGGAGCCCCATGTAGAGAGCATTACAATAGTCCAGACGGGAGGTGACGAGGGCATGAGTGACCGTGCGTAAGGAGTCCCGATCTAGAAAGGGACGCAACTAGCGAATCAGGCGAACCTGATGAAAAATCCTCCCGGTCACGGCCGTCAAGTGCTCTTCTAAAGACAGCCGTGGGTCCAGGAGGACACCCAAGTTGCGAGCCCTTTCCATGGAGGCCAATGATTCGCCCCCAATAATCAGCGATGGCACCAGCTGACTATATCAGGACATCGCAAACCACAGCCACTCAGTCTTGGATGGGTTGAGCCTGAGCCTATTCCTCCCCATCCAGATCCGCACGGCCTCCAGACACCGAGACATCACTTCAAGGGCATCATTGGGGTGGTCTGGGGTGGAGATGTACAGCTGGGTGTCATCAGCGTACTGATGGTACTCCACCCCGAAACCACGGATGATCTCGCCCAGCGGCTTTACATAAATGTTGAACAGAAGGGGCGACAGGACTGATCCTTGTGGCACCCCACATATAAGTGGCCTCGGGGTTGACCTCTGCCCCCCTGTCAACACAGACTGCGACCGGTCGGAGAGAAAGGAGGAGAACCACCATAGTACAGTGCCTCCCACCCCCAACTCTTCCAACCGGTGCAGCATGATACCATGGTCGATGGTATCAAAAGCCGCTGAGAGATCTAAGAGGACCAGGACAGAGGAGCACCCCCTGTCCCGAGCCCTCCAGAGATCATCCACCAACGCGACCAATGCCGTTCCCGTGCTGTACCCAGGCCTGAAGCCCGACTGGAATGGATCTAGATACGTCGTTTCCTCCAGGTACTGGAGGAGCTGTCGTGCAACCACACTCTCAACAACCTTCGCCATAAAGCGAAGGTTGGAGACTGGACGATAGTTAGCCAATACTGCCGGGTCCAGGGAAGGCTTCTTGAGGAGAGGTCTCACCACCGCCTCTTTCAAGGCGGCGGGAAAGACACCCTCTCCCAATGAAGCATTTATAATCCCCTGGAGCCAGCCTCGTGTCACCTCCCGGGAAGCCAGCACTAACCAAGGAGGGGCACGTGTCCAACAAACATGTGGTCGCATTCAGTCTACCCAGAATCCTGTCCACGTCCTCAGGGGTCACAGGATCAAACTCTTCCCAGATAACATTCTCAGGACCTGCCTCCATCATCCCCGCTGGATCTACCCAGTCGGAGTCCAGATCTTCCCGAATCTGAGTGATTTTGTCATGCAGATACTGAACAAAATCCTCAGCTCTTCCCTCCAAGGGGTCCTCCCGCGCTTCCTGGTGGAGCAGGGAGTGGGTCACCCTAAACAGGGCGGCCGGGCGATTATCTGATGATGCAATAAGAGCAGCAAAATGAGTACATTTTGCTGCTTTTATCGCCACTAGGTAATTCTTAATATGAGATCTTACCAGTGTCCGGTCAGATTCAGCATAACTGGCCCTCCAGCTACTCTCTAGGCGTCTTTTCTGGTGCTTCATCTCCCTTAGCTCTTCGGTTAACCAAGGAGCCAGGTGAGATCGGCACTGGGTCAGAGGCCGCAAAGGCATGACTCGATCCAGAGCTCCAGTGGCCGCCCTATCCCAGGCGGCCACTAGGTCTCCAGTCGAGGCGTGAGCCAGGACCTCGGGGATTGGCCCAAGCTCCATCTGGAAGCTGTCAGGTTCCATCAGGCGCCTGGGGCGGTACCATCTTGTTGGTTCCGCCTCCCTGCGGCGGGGTGCAGCAGTTCCCCAAAGCCCTATGGCGGCCCGAAGTTCCCCAAAATTACAGATTTTAATGATGGAGGCTCCCACCTCATGATCTTTCTCAGCTACATCACTCCAGTCCTCTCAGCAACTAGCTGCTGCAGCGGCGTTGGTGGGGGGGCCGGAGGCACAGGCCTCCTCGTGGGCATTCTTCGGTTCTTCCTCATCTCCTTTGACGCCCACCTCCTCCCCCAGCGTCCAATTCCACTACTCCACTGCGGGGGGTGTGTGTGCAATCCGCGATGACGCCAGTGCCCCACCACAGCCTCCACCACAGCCGCCGCCCCAGCCATCGTGCCAGCGGGCTCCCCAGATAGGAGCATGGGCATTCCTTTATTTCACTGCCGCTTCACTGTCTCTTCCGCTGCCGCCACTGCCATCCATAAACCGCAGACGCCGCCCTTCTCACCCTTCTTGCGGCGACCGCGGATCAGCTGTTCCTCGGAGCCTCGCTGCCACGCTGTTTTCGGCATTCTAGAAAATGTCTCAGAGAGCACAGAAGCCCTCAATCCACTGGCCTCAAGTAGCGCTTGCTGGGCAAGGGGGTCTAGATGGTCATACGGCCCCCTGGAGCTCCCCACAAGCCAAAACCCCCCATCTCTATCTCGGCAGACTTAGAGCCAGGTCACCATCTTGGAGCATGCACAAGGGGAATGCTTAACCCTTGGGATGAAATTTCTCCCATTCTATAATAGCTGTTAACCCATTGGCCTTTCAGGCAGATGGTACCCTGAAGTCCAACAAATAATGATTTCTTGAAGCCGAAATGTGAAGGATTTCTTTATAAATGCAGAGAAACTAAATTAAAGTAAAAGACCCAAAGTGGATCAGATTTTTTAACCCTTTGAGAAAATGTTGAGTAAGGGATTATAAGAAAAACAATACAATAACTTCACTGAACATGAAAAGGTTTCGTAACTGCTTAATACATTACAAAGGTCATTAGCAGGTGGAAATTAAAACCTGCCCTTGACTGATCTTGAAAATGCTAAGCAGGATCAAATCTGGGTTGGTATTTGGAGGAGACAATATCAAGAAATCTAGATCAGAATTCTGAATCAGACTGGAAGAAGGCACAGTGGACATGTCCATGTACCATGTTTCCCTGAAAATAAGACCCTGTCTTACATTTTTTTGAACCCCGAAATAAGCACTTTGCCTTATTTTCAGGGAGGTCTTATTGTTTTGGGGTGTATGGAGGAAACCAGAGGAAATGGCAGGGACCGGCTGCGCATGCATTTAAATATTTTCGTGGAGGGCTTATTTTCGGGGGGGGGGAGGTTATTTTAGTGCATGCGCTCAAAAGGCCGATTGGGCTTATTATCAGGGGTTGTTTATTTAAGGGGAAACAGGGTAGTCACCAGAAAACGGGCTTCAGTTGAGGAAAGATTTGCTAAATTCTCTACAGAAGAAGAAAATGACACTTTAGAAAGCAAAAAGAGCTGAAATTGCAAAATGACATTTACAGAGAATGAAGCCAGAACAAAGGCAAAGAAAACATGCCACTTTGCTCTCTAAGATCTTTAGAGTCAATGGCTTATGAGCTATTTGTAAAATTATTGCAAGGTCAGATGTGAGCAATTTGTGTAATGGATTCCCAAGGCCACGAACTATAAAACCTGAAAGTTCAGGTATCAAATTGCTTCCTCTTTCATAGATATTTAATTTGGAGAAATTGGGAACATTCTGTAAATCTTGTATAGATACAGCAGCACTGGAACCTTTGGTTACTTTGATTCAGGGAAGTAATATTGATGATGTCAGATTAATATTTATACATTTTAGCCATGATTTTTGTTAGAAAAGGGAATACTGCGAGGACATCAAGCAGCTAAATGAAAGTAGTGTTGGAACTTTGTGATATAAACATGGTGGCGAACCTATGGTACACGTGCCAGAGGTGGCACTCAGCGCCCTCTCTGATGGCACGCAAGCTGTTGCCTCAGTTCATCTCTGCTGTGCATGCGCATGCTCCTCCCGCCAGCCAGCTGGTCTTCGGGTCTCTGCCACACATGCGTAGGGGCGGGGGAGTGGAATGCATGCGGAGGCCCCACATTTGCATGCATGAGGCGGAGTGCATGCGGGGGGGCTGTGCATGCAGGTGCAGAAGGCAGGGCATATGTGGGGGGGGCTGCGTGTGCATGCGGGGGTGGGCTGCATGCTGGGGGCATACATGCATTGCATTTTGGGGGTTCGGGCACACATGCACACATTCCCACGCATATGTGCCGGGGAATGCATGCATGTGCACACTTTGGGCACTCGGTCCAGAAAAGGTTAGCCATCACTGTGATATAAGCTCCATCCTATTTATACTTGTATTGCAACATTGCACACATGCACAAAAATGGAAAGACAGGTGTGAGTTTACAGGGTTGCTTTCATCAGTCTGACAAAACCAATAGATTCCTGTAGTTGCCCATGATAACCTTTGCTTCCAAACCTCATCTTGCTGAGGGAGTCTCTAATGCTTTTATTTGTTTCTGTTGTTACGTCAGTCTTTGATAATTTTATTTGTGATTTTTTTTTAAAAAAGAAGGCTGTGGGCTTTTGTTTTCTGTACAGTGATATCTTCTAAGAAGATTTTGAAAAATGTGAACATTCTCAAGAGGTCCATGCTAGGAAATCAAGTCTAAATAGTCCCTGAAACTTGATATCATCACAATGGTACCATCTGACAGTATTTTGATGTCACAGTATACATGTCAGGGTTCCAGGTAACACCCCCAACAAAAGAAAACTCTGAGGCTTGAATTTCCTCAAAGTTACTTTTATTAGAGATGTCATATTGGCACATCTGAGAAAACCCGAATCTGAAAGTTTCCAGGTTTTCCCCACCTAAGTAAAAGTTCAAGTCACTGCCCAGCACCCTCATGTCCATCCCATGGTCCAATCATCCACCATCCAAACTGGAACACACCTCCCAGTCATCCGACTCCAGGTGCCAGGGCAATGCATCCTTGACTCTCTGAGAAAGGAATATTATTTTGACTACATACTACATATCACCCATACTCTATGCAATCCCCCTTCCCATTTTCCCATAGAAGAATATGTAGCAGGCCTGAAGACCCAAATATAAAAGATGGCTTCCCGGTCTGACAATACATACTTGGTTTACTTATCAGCAAAGTGGAAATGGAGACAACATCAATAAATTATATAGGAAAAATAATCTATGGAGCTGGGTGTGTTGGTGACTTGAACCTTCAGATCTCCAGGATTTCTTATACTTGGATTAAAGACTCTATGTTTATCACAGAGATAGTTTGGTGAAAGAAATGTCCTGCTTCATTTTTGAGTCTTATGAATTGAAGAGTCTGACTCATTGTCAAATAAGACTTGTTTATGTTTATGCAAGCTGAGATAAAAGAAAAGAATAACCTGAATTATCTCTGACTAATTGAGAGTATTATTGATAGCACTGTATTATTGATGCTAAGAGAGATCAATCCCACTGAAGCTAAAGCTATGCAATAGCTATTACCATGTATTTCATAAATGTTCTCAATATAGTAGTGACGTTCCTTGAACAGGAAAAACAGACCTATATTAAGATGGAAAAATAGTATTAAAATTACATTACAATTGTAATTGAACTTGTATTATATAATACTACAATTAGCGTCTTTGGACAGTGCTGGCTCTTCGGCTTTGAAACGGAGATGAACACTGCCCCCTAGAGTTGGAATGACTAGCATGTATGTGTGAGGGGAACCTTTACCTTTAGCTATATAATAGGATATATTGTAGACTAAGCCAACCAATTGTCCTGGCCTAAGAAGAAGTTGAGGGTTAAGAATACTATTTAAAATCAACAAGACAACACAAAGTTGCAGAATTCCCTTAGATTAAGGATAAGACATGGTCCCTTTCTATTTGAAGTCATTCTTATTAAGAGAATGGCCAGCCTATTTCAACAAATGTGTTCTAAAAACAATAAGGTGGTATTGATCAAAACTTACCTGCAGATTCTTTATGTACAATTCGGAGGATCAAATGATCCGTTTTCTCCCACGTATTGAAAAAGGAAAAAGAAAACGATTAAAATCTATCTAATCTGATTGGAGAAAGTATGTCTAGATTAAAAGAAATATAGCATTGTCCTCTCTTTCATTGATGTCATTGCTGGTGCTGCTATTGAGCACCTGTGTTTAAAAATCACAGATTTTTCAAAATGCAATTCTGCTCATTTCTTCTGTGGTCTCTGTCTAGGTTGAGATATGGATAGAAAATTCCACCTTTCTTATAGGGTGAAATTTGAGATTAAAAAAACGTACACTGAAATCCTGATAAAACGTGTGTGACTATATTTCCCCTCATTTATTGTTGTTTTAATATTAAATACATCTTCACTGTCATAGGGAATGTCCTGTATTCAATTTTGTGTCTGTTGTAGGAGATCTGAGACTCAGAATCAGGCATGATGATGTAGGTCTTCTGAACTGTCATTATCTTTGAGCCACAATCTTTATAATATTTATCCATATGTTTGCCTGCTAATGAAAGAGATGGGAGACCTTTTTATGGAATACTTTTGCCTAAATTCTTTAATCCTCAGGAGAATGACTGAGCGCTGAAAAACATTAAACCCACAAGAAAAGTTGCTAACACCGCACACAAAAACGATTGTTGATAATTTTGGCAGGAACCAGTGATGAAATCTAAAATTTGTTACTACCGGTTCTGTGGGCGTGGCTTCGTGGTAGTGGGTAATGTGACTGGATGGGCATGGCCAATTTTTTTTTTTACTTTTTAAACCATTTTTTACGTGTAAAACCATGTTAAAAAATGCTTTCAAAAGGTTCTGACGATCCCAGCTGAGTTGCCTGATCGTCAGAGGGTTTTTAAAAAACCCTCTGCCGATCAGGCAACTCAGCTGGGGTCGTCAGAACTTGGATCATCAGAGCCATTTAAAAGAAAAAAAGCCTCTGATGATTGCGTGGCTCAGCTGGGCATGGGGAACGGGTGCAGGGATTTTTGCTACTGGTTGTCCGAACTGCCCGCCGCCATCGCTACCTACTCACCTGAGCCTGTCTGAACCGGGAGCATTTTACCCCTGGCAGAAGCGGGAGGACAACATATGGAGTAAAACTTCGAGTATTGAACTTCTTACTCTCTCAAATATACTGGCGCCAAATGCATTTTCTGAGAGAACCTTCCTTGTGTTACCTCAAGAATTATGGTGTGTGTTAGCTTAAGAGTAAAGGGTAAGGAAAATTAAATCACCACTAGGCACTCTATATAGTTTAGCTGCAAACTAGTTAGAACTGGAGATTTAAAAGATTTTTGCTGAATGTTGAAAAGTGGGCAGTATATTTGTCACTATAGGAAATAATGGATTTTACTGAAGTGTCTCAAATTTTGTGTCTGCTATCTTTGATGGGGATTCGGTTGACTTGGAGACAACTATAAAGGGTTTAATGATGAAATAGACACAGTAAGTAAGAGGCCTATTATTGATTCAGTTTCATAATAATCCTTTTCCAAAATTAGATGGTCTGTAATATGAGGGTTTATAAACTCAGCCAACTGTTTAAATTGTTCTATTAAGAATGTGCTACATGCTGGATTAACAATAGATATAGTTGTATAGCCATGATATTAAAGGCAATGAGAATATAGTAGCTGTGTCAAAAGATATAGTTATTTAAACATAAATTGTTGTAACAGAGATAAAAGTTGTTGGAATGAAAGAAACAAGTAGGTAATACCTGTATTGCCGGGGTACTAGAGTTTGATCGTAGTCTCTATTATACCTAGCAAATGAATAGTAATGAACCTTGTATGGGGACGAGTAAAAGGAAACCATTAGTGAGCAGGAACAAAAACAATTACCTGCATGTAAGTATGGCCGTAATGGGTTTGTCAGTGGGATAGTGAAACAGAGTACTGAGAAACTGATGAAATCAATATACTTTCCATTTCTAATCAGCTTTGTGAAATTTTGGTGCACAATTTGGTGGAAACAAATGTCTCCCAGGTGATGACATTTTATTCTTAGGTCTGCCTGTGTTGTACAACACATTGGCCAATGATTTTAATCCATTACGACAGTTTCAGCTTCTTCCCATGCAATTCCCATGCTGTGCAGGGCATCTCTGTATGTTTTATGCAGAGTATGCTTCCCCCCTGTCTTTCTTTCCCTCCAGATGGCACCTAGTACATAGCTATCTGGGGATATCAGTATCAAGGTTGATGTAAGCATGCAAAGAGGAATAAGGTCGAAACACAGAGCCCATAAGAATCAAGCTCTTGAATATGCCAAAAGCATTCTGCAGTAAATCCTGTAGGTATAATGCACACAGATGCCTAAGAATCAAGGCAGCTGCTGTGAGTCATTCCAGGCTATAAATGGGAACCTTGATCTAGAACATGAGGTGGCTGTCCTTGATCTAGTGCTGTTTGGCAGCAGTGTATTTAGAAGGAATTACTGAATTCAGCGATGAATAATTTCAATGAGACCATTTATCATTTTTTTCTTAGTTTAGATGCTAGAAGGAAGCTGTTCATTTGTATTGTGCCTTGTCTTGTATCTTACATGTCTGTGTGATTTCAGGAAATGTCAGGAAACAACTTTGTTTCACGAATATTTATATGAAGAATCCCACAGAGCCTTCCAGATGGCTGCTCCCCCCCCTTTTTTTTGATTCAAATCCAAAGACAGGTGCATTCAGTGTTACCCAGATTAGGGTAGCAGCAATCTGAAAAATAGAGCTGATGCTTATTTAATCTAGAATCGTGGCATGGTTACAAAATGCCCTAACAAACTGTCAAAAATTGTGATGCTTTATGAGAGACAGAGACAGAGAGACACACAGAGAGAAAGAGGGAGGGAGGGAGGGAGAGAGGGAGAGAGAGAGACGGGGGTGGGGGTGGAGAGAGAGACGGAGAGAGAGAGAGAGAGATGGGGGGGGGGAGAGAGAGAGAGAACTAATTTGTTAATCACTTGCCAACCAGAGCAGCTACAAATCAGGAGCCTCCAATCTGGATTTGGCATTGTACCCAACCATTTCAGTACCAATAAATAGTAATTATAATGATTTGAGTAGTTTGCTTTTGTTAAAATAGGAATTAGGCAAAAAAAAAGTCATGGCTCAGATAGAAGCATTTTGGTTTGATTTTCAGCTGTTCCTATTGACACAGAAATCATGTGAGAAAGATCCGACAGTTTATTTCGGTGGCATTGTAGGAAAAGACTGGTGCTAGTCCATGGTAGCAAAAAAATTAGGAGAATTCTGGTAGCATCTTTTTTTTGTCTAACACATTTTATTAAAAGACATGCTTTCATTAACTGCTTGATGCAGGTAGAGAGGCTGCTCTGTGCATCTAATGAAGTGAACTGCAGCGAACAAAAACTTATGCCTTTTAATAAAATGTCTAAATTGCAAAAGGTGATACCAGATTTCTTATTTTGATGGGAAAATTAGCCTGTGGAAAGACTGAGTAATGCACGATTAGTTATAGGAGAAAGGATAGATGCAATCATTGTTGAGTGGCTAAGGGCAGAAGCAAATTACTCACCCTTTGGTGACTGTGCCATTCTGGAATACACTCTGCTACTTGTTCAATCCAGTTGTGTGTTCTTTTTCTAAATGGGGAGCAAAAGGTAAGGTAAAGAGCTAGTGTTGATAAATACGTAAGGACATTGTATAATGTTGCAGATAAAATTTCAACAGAAAAAAAATGGGGAAATTAAGTTATTCCTTATCCTAGTTAATCCTGTCAACAATACATTGTGAATAAGATGTCACAAAGTTTGGTTGGAAGCTTCTAAGCAATGAATCTTTCATAAGGTGCTGTTGTTTCCAATGTTCCATTTTGTTTTTAATAGACTCTCCGATTGTACAAAAGGTAGTAGGTGTTTCCTGCAGATGATTAAGAACTATACAAAAGCCTGAATTTAACAATCACAGATGAGAGTCCTTAAGACATTGTCCTTATTATTTCATACCCTGAGAAACCGATGTCAATGCTCTTGATTGGCTAATCAATGTGGAGGACAAATGTTAACTATTCAGAAATATTATTCTGTAAACTTAAGTTTACAGAAACAGCCATCCTTTGTTGAAACAGCCATCCTAAAAGAATAGCAGAAAATTTTGTTGCAAGATATATGTGAAGACAGATAAGTATAAAATTCCATGGCAGCTATCAGTGATCCATAGAGCCGGGGAAGACAAAATTGATGGCAGGATGATATTTTATAGTACTGCTTACCTCATGAATTTTTAATTTTTTTCTGCTGATCTAAATATCAACCTCTTTTAAACTTCATGATCCTAACTAGAGCATGGAATGTGAAGAATTAAATCACTCCTTCAAACAACTATCCTATACTTTTGAATATTCACTTGATTTAAATGTCATAAAGAAAATAATTTGACTGACTAAAGGAACTGCTTAAAGAAATAATCTATAAATTCAAAGAAAAAAAAAAACCCAGCTACCTTAGTAGAACTTACTTGAAAAGCATACCTATTTCTTTGTGCCTATTTTGCTGAGTTTGCATTATCACTTAAGTGAAAAAGTAGTATTTTATTGGATATGACTAGATAAAATAATACTTTATATTACCCATGAAAGTGGCATTTTATTATAAGGAGACAATCATGTTCAAGTGATAATAGAAACACTATTTCTCCCTGTATTTTACTATTTTTTATTAATAAAAAAGGTGAACCTTACATATTCTTTGAGCCTACAGCATTACTCAACTGCTACTTTAACTGTTGCATTCCCTCAGTGCAAATAAACTTGCCCCCCAACTGCTATGCAATAACATACTTATCATGGTGATGTATTTGAATTATTTTTTTTTCATAGTTTGGGTAGAACATAAGGCTTTAACATTATTAAACATATATTTAATTTATTTGTTAGAATAATATCTTGCCTTTGGGACTTCCAGTTTGCTGTTTGTCCCCGCTGGACGCTCCTTTGGGATCGTCGCACCCACTGCCTGTAAAGAGCCGCCTTTATAGCGGAATGGCGGCTCGAAAAAACTCCGTTTCCATGAGGAAACGGAGATAGAGCAGGCTGGGGTGGGTTGAGTCCTCTGCCTAATCCCAAAAGTTATTTTTTTACTTTTGGGACGGAGCGGAAGAGACTCCCCGTATCCCCAGCCGATGCTCTGGGCTCTGGGAGATCTCTGCTACACGCAGAGCTAGGTGGCAAAAGCAAGCCTGTAAACTTTTGAAACTAATTAAAGAAGACGTGAGCTGGACCGCTGACCCTGAGGCGCAAGTATTTTTTTTCTCTTATTTTAGAAAAGTTACTGAAGTTGTTTAAGAAGTGAAAGGATTTTTAAAATGGCAATTGCCGTGGCTTGAAGAGAGGCTGAAAAGGGAAAGTCCTTCCGTTTTCTATTACAAAGTAGCGGAATGAATACTTCTGGCCGTAATTGAGGCAAAACCTCACTCTCACTCTTGCTTTTTTTTTTCTTTTTTTTCCCTGGGGATCTGATATTGATCTTGGTTGGAAACAAGCCTTTTTTTTTTCTCTCTCTTTTCCACTAAACCTTGTCGGTGTAGGAAATGGCATCGGGACTCACACAGCTAAACAAACAGGGGGGGGGGAATTTCCCCCATTAATAAATTACATCAGCAAGTTGTAACTCTCCAGTGTCAGAAACCTGATTTTAATATAATAGAATTTCTTCTTGAAGAGATTGTAAGAAGGGATGAGATTGTGAACCAGCAACTTGAAAAATTTAAGCAGGAAATTAAAGAAATTGGTGAATTGGTGAAATCAAAGTTTGACTTTTTGAATCGAAAGATTTTAAACACAGCTAATGGTTTATCAGACTTTCTGATTCGGGTGGATGCAAAGACTAAATTATTAGAGTCTAAAATGAAGGAAACTGAGGAGAATTTGGATGACAAGATTCAAAAAATTAAAAAGGATTTGGTAAACATTCAGGATAATAGCTCAGAAGACAAACCTAAAATGGAGATTGACCAAAAGACTGGTAATGAAGAAAATGTGCAACAGAGGATTGAAAGAGAAGTTTTAATGATTCAATATAATTTTACAGAATATGCAATTAGACTGAGAGGTCTGCAGGAAAATAATAGAGATGACTTAAGGAAAATATCTTCTGAAATTCTGGCTGGGATTTTAAAGGTTCAACCTGATGAAGTTTTTTGCAGGATTGATAGAATTTATAGAATAAACTCCTGGTTAGCAAAGCAAAGGCAATTGCCTAGAGATCTGGTGATCTATTTTACAGATGAAGAAATTAGGAATAATATTGTGCAGAACTCTTTTAATTCTACTTTGCAATTTCATGGAAGAAAGATTTGGATTTTTAAGGAGCTCCCGACTAAGATGCTAATGGAGAGGAAGAAATTTGGCTTTCTAGTGACTGAGTTAAAAAAAAGAAATATCCTATTTAGGTGGGATGCTCCAGTTGGTTTAATATTGAGACACCAAGGAGTAAGATATCAACTGAACACTGTTGAAAAAGTGGAAGAATTTTATCAAAAAAATTTAAAAATGAACTTAACATCTTTAGGCATAATACAGGATAAGCAAAAGGAGTTGGAAACAAAAGGAAAATATCAAATTACAGAGGCTGTGGTGGATAAATTGTCTTTGGACTCCCTGGATACCCCAGCTGGACTGTCTATAAATAAGAGAGCAGTGTCATCCAACTCCAATGTGATGAACCATCAAGTCACAGACAAGTGCGCAAATCAACCAGTTGATATACAAGTGATGGAGAAGAAAGATGAGATGACAAAACTAACCCAACAAGATCAACTCATAAAGCAGAATGAAAATCGATCAGCCGACATACAATTGGTAGGCACGAAACGAGGATGGAAATTCAACCCGCAAAAGAAAAAGAAAAGAAATAGATCTCATAGAAACAGCAGTTTCTAAACCAAGCAACAGTGAAGCCAGGGACTTTAAAAAATGAATGAATATCTGAAAGGATAGTGGAGGCGAACAATTGTTTAATATTATCCTGAGGATTCTGGCAGATCTCTGTAATGCCGTGATTTTGGGATGTGAAAAGAGCCTTACCTTGTTGGATTTGAATTATCTACTCTGGATTTCTCTTACTGGTAAATATATCATAATTATTTTGAGTTACAAGGCAAGAGAGTCACGCTGAGGCATGCAGAAGATCTGGATGTTACTCATTAGGATGATGGGAATCAACAATCCTGATGAATACCACAACTATAACTATATGGATATAATTATAATGTCACTCGGGTGGTTGTTTTTACTTTTATATATATACGAGGATATCTACTACTGATGGGGGCAGAAGATGATTGAAGATTTTGAACAAACTGTTGCACCAGCATGTTATTTTACCCTATTATGGGTGATGGATTTAACAATCCAGTGGAAAGACACCAAAGAAGATATTATATGGATTATAAATTTAAAGTTATGGTCTTTTTTTTTTCTTTTTACAAAATGGAATGCATATATAGATATGTGTATATCTTAGTAAAGTGGGCAGTGGGTTACATTTAGAATTGTATTGCATGATTTTGTAGGAATTGAAGGGTTGAAATAGGTTAGTTTATTGATTGATTAGTCTAAGAAAAAGGATCCTTAAGTCATATATTTAGGGGAGTGGAGGAATTGGATAGAACTGAATAAATGTTAAATTTGGATGTAGGGAGAAGGCCGCTTTAAAATGTTATATTAATATATATAAAAGATTAAATGTTAAATTGTAATAATACACTATAAGTTTAGGGGAGGAGAAAAAGGGCAGATTATCGTAAAAATGGGAGTTATAAGAATAATATGCTAAGGGTCGGTATTCTGAGGAGGGTGTAAGGGAAAGGAAAGATATTATGTATGTAATTAGTTATGAAATAGCCTATTGTTGTGAAGAAGTCACAGGGGGGGATGGGTGGTGAGGGGGGGTTAGGGAAGGGGGGGAAAGGGGGAAAAACTTGTATTTGAAAACTTTTTCAATTAAAAAAAAAATCTTGCCTTTGATCCAAGAGTTTAAGGAGAGTACTCCCGCCTTCAATTTTCTTCCAAAATATCGTATTTCTGTCAGGTAGGCTGGGCAGAAATAGTGTGATGGGTCCAAAGCCACCTTCTGAACTATGAGTAAGAAAAATAGATATTAAAATCATGTTAATTTGTTCTCAATGTTATTTCCAATGACAAACAGTCAGTCAGTCATTTAAACAAATAAGTTTTGAAAAAGCTGGAAGGCCAGAGTACCAAATATTAAGATATACACTAGAGGAAAAAAATGTTAAAGTATTTAACATATTTTATACTTCTAATTACTGTTGTAGCTTGGTCCTGCTGTTCATAGTGTTTGGGAGAAAAATAAAGGGTAAAATAGAGAAATGGAGAAGATAAGCACATAACTCTAAAAAGAACTTGGGTTGAAAATTTTATTTGGAAAATAAATATAAAAAAAGATGCTGAGATGCTAGAAAAAGTGCAGAGGAGAGCAACCAGGATGATTAGGGGACTGGAGACTAAAACATATGAAGAACGGTTACAGGAACTGGACATGGCTAATGATAGCAGTGTTCTAATATTTAAGGAGCAGCCACAGAGAGGAAGGGGTCAAGCTACTTTCCAAGGCACCTGAAAGCCAGACAAGGAATAATGGATGGAAACTGGCCAAGGAGAGATTCAACCTAGAAATAAGGATAAATTTTCTAACAGTGAGAATAATCAACCAATGGAACAGCTTGTCTTTGGAAGTTGTGGGAGCTTCATCACTTGAGACTTTCAAGAAGTGATTGAACTGCCATTTGTCAGAAATGGTGTAGGGTCTCCTGCTTCAGCAGAGGGTTGGACTAGATCAGTGGTGAAATCCAAATTTTTTTTACTACCAGTTCTGTGGGCGTGGCTGGGTGGACGTGGTGTGGCTTGGTGAGCGTGGCTTGGTGGGCATGGCAGGGGAAAGGATACTGCAAAATCTCCAACCCACTCCAGGGGAAAGTTACTGCAAAATGCCCAATCCCTCCCCATTCCTGGGGAAAGGATATTGCAGAATCTCCATTCCCACTCTACTCTGGGGCCAGCCAGACGTGGCATTTGCAGTTTCTCTGAACTGCTCAAAATTTCTGCTACCGGTTCTCTGAACTGCTCAAAATTTCCGCTACCGGTTATCCAGAACTTGTCAGAACCTGCTGGATTTCACCCCTGGACTAGATAACCAATAAGATCCCTTCCAACTCTGTTAATCTATTATGCTTCCAATTGGGAACCGAAGAAGAGGGCTAAAAACCATTTTTCTAAGGAGTAGCCTCCAGAGTAACTGGGAAGCAGTAAAGAGTTTCTGATTTAGATTACAAAGTCTCTGTAAAGGGCTATAAATAGAAATGAATAGAGTTTTGGAATTCTAGAACATCCACTTAGCATTGTGAGGTTGTCATACCAGAATAGACACACGAATGGCACCTAACGGGTTTGAAAAGATTACAGTTTTTGGATTTGAATTCTCTTTCTCTGGTTTCTCTGCCCCACTACATTTGTTTCATTCCATTCTGGTTTTAGAAAGCTATCCAGCTGATTGCTTTCTTCCACCATGTCTTTTATCAAGGTGATAGCAGATGTTCCTAAGAGAGATGAATGAAAAACTCAGAGAATGTAAGCCAAGACTGTAAACCAAGACCCAGTTCTATCAGGGTCACTCCAGCTAAAGCAAGCAGCCACCTACATTGAACAGCAATAACATGGGAAGATGCTAGAGGCAGGTGACCACGTTAGTGACAGCAGCAAAGACATCATTTCAAATTGTGCAGGAGAAGGAAATGGCAAACTATTGTTTTATTTTATCTATCTTATTTTTATTAAGAAAACCAAATGGATAGACAAGATAAAGTGATGGACAATATAGTAGCAGACGATGAGCCTCCGCTCAGATAGCATTTGATTTTATTGGCCTTTTGGAGAGGCCTCAAGATGTGGTTTTTCCAATAGGCTGTGGATCTACTGGGATCAAGGAAATCCTCAGATGGGTCTACTAAGTCTGAATTTTTAAACACTCTCTTGGATTAAATGTATATTCTGGGTTTTGTGGTTATTTTACGTGGTATGTTTATTCTATTTTTATTGTATGCCACCCAGAGTCCCATTCAGGAGATGAGTGTCTGTATAAATTTGATACATAAACACATTTTTTTTAAATGAAAAAGATCCTACTGAGGACAAATTGAGGATTTTTGGAGTGCTAATAGTTTTTAGGCATAGCCAGATTAAAATGAACAAGTCAAGGTGGTGAACATATCCAACACACGTTCCACCTTCTATTTTCTCTACAACAACCACACCTGTGAGGTGAGTTGGGGTGAAAGAGAATGGCTGGTCTAAGGTAACCCAGCTCAGGTCAAAGCTAAGGCAGGACGTGAACCTATAGTCTCTTGTTTTCTAGCCTGGTGCCTTAACCACTGGATCAAACTGACTCTCCATATTATTTATCACTTGGGAAATGAAAAGAAAAAAGAGAATGGCATGGCTTTCATTGTAATGATATAGTATAGCAAAGACAATACTTGATATCAATGACCAAATACTATCAATTAAACTTTGTGAATAACTTTTTAACATTCTGGTTATATAAGTTTATTGTCCAACCACTGATGCAAAAGAAGAGGAAGCTGATATAGTGAAGTTCAACCTGAAATCAACAAAACATACAAGCAAGATGTACTACTGTAGGTGGAGAATGGAATACTACATCTGGAAGCAGTAAAGAGGAAACAATAATTGGATTGTATGGTTGAAGAAATTGAACTGAAGCAAAAGAACAACTTATCAATTTCTGCCAATCCATTTTTTTAACTGCTAACACAAACAAACAAATGCTGCTTACGGTATGTTCATGGCAATGGTGAAATCCAATTTTTTTTACTACTGGTTCTGTGGGCATGGCTTGGTGGGCATGGTGTGGCTTGGTGGGCGTGGTGTAGTGGTGTGGCAGGGGAAGAATACTGCAAAATCTCCATTCTCACCCCACTCCAGGGGAAGAATACTACAAAATCCCCATTTCCTCCCTACTCCTGGGGGAAGTGCAAAATCTCCATTCCCACCTCACTCTGGGGGCAGCCAGAGGTGGTATTTGCCAGTTCTCCAAACTACTTAAAATTTCTGCTACCGGTTCTCTGAACTGCTCAAAATTTCCACTACCAGTTCTCCAGAACCTGTCAGACCCTGCTCTATTTCACCTCTGGTTCATGGACGTCATCAGATAGAGTACACAGAAATCAATAGTTTATATAATTGGTACAAGAAGGTGGAAGAACTCAGTTATAACAGTAATGAGGCCAATGACTGACTATGGAACAGATTACAAACTAGTCATGTCCACGTTCATAGTTAAGCAACAGTGAAAAAACAAAGCTGTTTTTCCCAGTATGATCACCATTTCCAAGAAGAACATCAGGAATTCCTTTGAAGTCCTGAACATCATGAATGAGGAACCACAGGAACTGTGCAGTGAAATAGTTAAAGATGAATGTGAAAAGAGACTAAGAACTAGAAGAAGACAAAGTGGAGAGTAGAAATCATCAAGAAGAGAAACTGAAGCTAGGAAAGAAAAGATCTCAGGAAAAAAATTAACAAAGAATTTCAAAGCTCTGATAAAAGACACAGAAGATAGTCTTGTAATATTGTAATATCTTTACAAAAGATATTAAAAATGGAAATAGACAGTGAAAAAGAAGAAAAGTTTTTCAAAAAGTTCTTTGAACACAAAAGGAGAGTCCAACTTCAAATTAATATTCTAAGGAATGTCAATGGACAGATTCAAAAAAGATCAAGCAAAGATGGGGGTGTGTGTACTGACATTCTATACATGAGAGAGATAAATATCCAAAACACCTTAGAAGATATATTAAAAAATGAAGTTAAATTAGCACTTTAATACTACTAAGTTGGAAAGAATAGGAACTGATGGAATATCTACAGAAATATGTCAATCAACAGAAGAGAAATAAGTGAAATTTAACCAAAATATACCAGCAAATCAGTAGGACAAAAGTGGTCAAAAGATTGGAAGGGGTCAATCAACATAGCAATAGCACTTACATGCTGCTCCATAATGCTATATAGCACTCTCTGGGCAGTTTACAATGTCAACATATTGCCCCCAACAATCTGGGTCCTCATTTTACCAATTTCAGAAGAATGGAAGACTGAGTTAACCTTGAGCTAATCAGGATTGAACTCCTGGCTATGGGCAGAGCCAGCCTGCCATACTGCATTCTAATCACTGTCCCACCAATGTTCTTCAATAGAACAATACCAGAAACAAAGCAGACTTTGGGAATATTTCTCATCTCTCTTTCTCTCTCTCTCTCCCCTCTCTCTCTCTCTCTCTCTCTCTCATCTCTCATCTCTCCCCCTCTTTCTTTCTTTCTCTCTCCCCCACTCTTTCTTATTCTCTCTCTTTCTCCTTCTCCTTCATTCTCTATCTCTCTGTCTCTCTCTCTGATTCTCTCTCTGATTCTCTTTCTCTCCCTCATCTCATGGGCCAGCCAGTGTCTTGGGGCTGAGAGGAAGTCAAGCATCTCCCCAAGAGACCAAGCACACAGAGCACCAGCAAGGGCTGGAAGAAACACCTGTGAGATCCAGCAAGAGATGAAGCTTCCCTCCCAGTCTGGAATATGGAGCGAATCTCCATCCCCCACCCTTACCTTCTCAGGCCAGGCGAGGAGTGACTGGGAAGGGAGGGCGAGGGGTGGGGACAATCACTGGTGGGTTCACCCATCAGGAAGCTACAGCAGGGGGAAGAAACAGCCCCGGGTTGCTGCCACCCATTGCTTTGGCCCACCTGCACTGTCACCCCCCTTGCACCATTATCTCATTCCACTTGGCAAGGGCTGCACTGAAAAGTTGCAAGTTGCATGAACCTCCCTCTATGATGGAGATTTACAGCCCCACCATGAGCTGCCTGGCCAGTCCCATATTCCAGAGCTCTAGTCACAGGACTGGCCATTGCTCATCCCGGAGCAGCTCCTCCACCCGGGTGCGCCGCGGACCACCAAAATTTTCTCATGGACCACCAGTGGTCTGCAGACCACAAGTTGGTGATCACTGATATATAGGACAAGGAGCAATGGTCTGGCAGATATATGGAGAAACAGACTGAGTCCAGGTTGGCAAGGCTGAATACTTTTTCTTTATTAATTCAACCAATATGTGGAATACATATTGAAGAGAGCTGGATTGGAAGATCATGGGAGAGAAGTTAAAACTGAAGGAAGAAACATCAGTAACCTATGCTATGCTGATGACACTACATTAATAGCTCAACATGCAAATGATCTGGAAGCACTAATAAGTCAAGGAGTATAGTGAAAAATGAGACTAATATTAAATATGAGTACAATAAAATAGAGCTAATCAATCTAGAATTCTCATCAGAAGGGGAAAAAATTACTAGGGCCAAATTATCATATTTTGGACATGTTATGCGAAGACTTTGCTCTCTTGAGAAGTCTAGTGCTGGGAAAGGTGAAAATCAAAAAGAGAGAACCAGAAGCAAAGTGGATGAACTTAATTACAGTAGTGACAAATTGCTGTTGAAAGATCTGAAAGCCAGGGCTGGGTCAAATCATTCTGGAGGTCTGTTAAAGGCACATAATCAGCCCTGTTGATAGACAGACACAGAGATGGTCTGGAGCCACTTCATAACATTTTATTTTTGTATTGGAAGCAGTAACGGAGAGGGAACAGCTTGGCAACCCTAAAAGAAGCGATAGGAGGCAGTTGCATTTTCTTTTGATAATGAAATAATGAATAGTGTTTCTGCTTTTTCTCTTGTTTCTCTGTGTGATTGTTTGGAGAAGTAGGAGCCAGGCTACACAAATTCTGCTTTGTGAAAATAATCAGGAGGCAGAAGGGAGGTTTAGAATGGAACATTTGCTAGCATTCTCAATTATAGTCCTGTAGAAGAAATGCATTTAGGATTTTTCCTCCCTGAGATGTTTTTCTTCACAGTTTCATGCTGGATCTGGCTTCTCAAAATTTGTTTTGCTGGTTTCTTCCACCATACCAACTTTGGACCCATTTTATTTTCAGACACTTATTTTGTTGATGGACAGGCATCAACTGGAAAAGTTCTGAGGTTACTACATACTTTATCTCCAGGATTTAATTGAACTGAAAGAATAAAAAGATCAAGCATGTTTTTTTTTTTACAGTTTAGCCTAACTAAGCAAAAAAAGTACCCTGGAAGGATTACATCATTTTAGGGAAGGTTTTTACGCTTATTATTATTTAAAAGGTTTTTTCTCTGAATTTAAAGATGCACTTGATTGGTGACTGAATCCATACAGTTTTCTTACCAGTGTTACTATTTTATTTATGACATGTGTATGAATGTTCTAGTTTAAGCAACAGCCAGGAAATTCCTTGGTAATCCTCTATCTAAATACTAACCAATGTCAACCTGATTTAGTTTCTAGGATCAGGGAAGATTACTTAGATGTTGTCATCTTATAAAAATCTTGAGTCATGTTTGTCTGATCTCATCGAGCTAAACAGGACTTGGTTAGGATCTAGATCAGGGCCAAATTATCATATGGGGTGGGTTCTACTTACCTTTACTACTGGTTTGCAGCGGGGCCGCGCATACGCTCTTCACTCGCGCACATGCACGCTCTTCTGAACATGTGCAGAAGCGTTTTGATGATGTTGGGGTTGGTGGGCAGAGCCTCCCGCCGGTTTTACTACTGGTTCTATAGAACCAGTGCGAACCGGGGGCAACCCATCACTGATCTAGATGAAAAACCCCAGTGAAATACTAGGCTAGACTTGGAAACTAAAGTATCCTGGAAGAAGGCAATAACACACTACTTAGATATTATTATGAAGTGTCTAGAAGTTGAGCTTGAGTAGAAAATACTTTACTTGCTTTGCTTAACTTTATCTTGGTTGACCCAATAGCTGTAAAACTTGCTCCTGGCTGGATTAGCATGTGATTAAAAGTATTAATAAAATTTGAGACCAGGTGTTTTTCTCGAGATATGCTGGTCATACCCAGATATCCAGCAGCATACACAGATTCAGTTAAGGCTCGAGTTCATTCTTTCTTTTCCCGGAAATATCAGTTTACAATTTCTTAAGTAATCAAAGTTATCAGGGTGAGACACTTTACATAAACCATAGCCCTTGATGCCTATGATTGAATCAGACTGATCTTTTTATTTTTTGATTTCCCTTTTCCAGAGTCAGGAAAGAGGAACATTACTTTACAAAATTAAATGTCACATACAACTCTAATATTCTGAATGTATACACAATTTCATCCGTAAAAAAGAGATCGTGTTGGAACAAAGCAGGGCAGAAATTTTGATTAAAACACCCAAAGAAATGTAAAAAGAGTGGAAACAGAGTTGATATATAAAAGGTCTGTGGAAAGATAATATTTACATATAATAAGGAAACTCGGGAGAAGTGAAAAATATTTCATTTTTCCATTTTGGGAAATATTCCAGAGTAAGTGCTGTGACAGAGTATTAGTATTGCTAATTATTTGTTAGCAACTACTTATTTATTTGACGTAGAAGCTGTTTGGATGAACATGAACTACATAAAATGGAAAACAATAAAAAAGAATGTCAGCTAGATAAAACACAAATCAAACCATCAACCAGAGCTGCATAAACAACCTACCCCAAGTTAGGAAAATACTCGGGTTTAACCATAAACCAAGTAGTTGTGACAGCAAACAGCAAGAAATTCCCCAATAATTGTAAGGATGGGCCAGATCTATAGACAGGAAGATGATTATAACTGATTTGAAGTCCACAATGTATGTTTACTTTGCTTCACCATTTTTTGCTGTATCGAACCATCTCATTATCCATTCCATCGACATCTGTTTTGAATGGAAAGATCTTCATTTGCATTTCTACTGTTCATAAATAGAAGTACCCTCCAGGCTACTTATAGTAGCTATAAACAAAGCTGTTTTTGGATTTTAAGAAATTCTGGAAAGTGAGCTATGAGTTAAATGGATTCTTTTGGAAACATTAACATCAGTGGTGGGTTGCCCCATGTTCGCACTGGTTCTATAGAAACGGCCCCGCCCACTGACCCTGACATCATGAAAATGCTTCTGCGCATGAGCAGAAGAGCATGCACGCGCTTGAGCAAAGTGAGTGCACGCACGGCCCCATTACAAACCGGTAGTAAAGGTAAGTAGAACTCACCCCTGATTAACATGCATAGAAACCACCAGGAGCCTGAGTAGATTATTGTATGAATACAACTATAAATAAATGAAAATGGTACAGTAGTGAAATAACAGCAGATCTTTACTATAAAGGGATCTAGTTTTGGTGTTTGTAATTAAATCAAATAAAGAAGGCCATAATCCAAACTTCTAAAAAATTAAATTTCATTTCTTGCAATTGAAGAATATTAGGCAGGTGCATTGCTGGTTATGGAAGTAATTAAATTCTACAAATTAACCTTGATTGGGCTATCCTAAATGAAAAGCCGGCTTCAATCTTAAAGGGACCATCTTTGAAATTTCACTGTTCTGCTGTACAGTACATTTTGCTTTTCAATTAAAAAAAGAGCTTTCATATTCCTTTTTTGTACCAGCAGAAATGGTTTTTTTTTTTTTTAAAAAAAAGTCTTGGATAGGAAACCATTGAAAATACTGAGTTGTTGTGTTGCTGGTACAGATACTAAAATATGTAGAAATTGCTTTCTCAAAGTAGAATTAACTCACAGTGAAATAGGCCTCTTTTTACCTGCTAGCTAGCTGGAATTCCAGTACATTCTAAAATTACATGAATGTGTTTTATCTATATAACACAAATAACCAGTGATGGGATTCTACCGGTTCAGACTGGTTTGGGTGAACTGTTATCTCCAACTATCAGCCGTGACCAAACCGTTCGTTCCGATTTTGAAGTGGGCCCGCCCGCCCACCCCTGCATTATACTCACATATATTTCCGTTTCCGAAGCCCAGCTGATAGGTGCAGCAGAGTGGATTGCTCCGCCTCAGCTGTTTTCCTTGCTGGCAGCAATGCAGAAGATGAGTTTTCTCCAAAATGCATATGTGCATGTTTAGTGAACTGAATGTTAAACTGGTAGGATCCCACCCCTGCAAATAACACAGCTAAATTGATACAACTATGCATTATCAAAACATTCTTTTGGAGTACAGTTTATAGGAAAGCTCTTTTTGCACAAATGTTATTTAACCTTAATAGGTTCTGCCTAGCAGTTGGAGAACAAAACTTGCATGGAGCGCCATGCTGCTGGATTATCCCTTTGATAGTTGCAAAACCCTGCAAGCAATGGAACTGAAATACCTAGAAAGAAATTGCTCTAACTAGATAGAAGCAAGATCAGCGTATGGAAGGATAATTAATTACGTAGCCAGTGATATAAAAGCAGCATATGTAAAACTTACTAATGTACTTTACTTGGGCTGCTTTGTTGAACTTGTGTGATTATTTGATTGCTTGTTGAAACTTCTTTCACCCAAGTGAAAAAGTGGACAGAAGCCAAAACCTAGGGCCATCAGATTCAACTAGATTTGGAACTCTAGAAAAAGGTAATTTGGTCCAATTTAGCCCCTGGATGAAAATGATATTTGAAAAGAAACCAAAAAAAATTATGTTCTCCCATTATCTAACATAGGGGAATTGGACTCATTTTGTTTCTTTCTAGAACAGGAGAAACTATATAGAAACAATGAATTATATAGAATAGAATATAATTCTTTATTGGCCAAGTGTGATTGGATACACAAGGAATTTGTCTTGGTGCATATGCTCTCAGTGTACATAAAAGAAAAGATACATTTGTCAAGATTCATAAGGTACAACACTTAATGATAGTCATAGGGTACAAATAAGCAATCAAATCATATTAAGAAACAGTCAATATAAATCATAAGGATACAAGCAACAAGATTACAGTCATACAGGCATAAGTGGGAGGAGATGGGTGATAGGAACAATGAGAAGATTAATAGTAGTGCAGACTTAGTAAATAGTTTGACAGTGTTGAGGGAATTATTTGTTTAGCAGAGTGATGGTGTTCGGGAAAAAACTGTTCTTGTGTCTAGTTGTTCTGGTGTGCAGTGCTCTATAATGTCATTTTGAGGGTAGCAGTTGAAACAGTTTATGTCCAGGATGCGAGGGGTGTGTAAATATTTTCACAGCCCTCTTTTTGACTCATGCAGTATACAGGTCCTCAATGGAAGGCAGGTTGGTAGTAATTGTTTTTTCTGCAGTTCTAATTATCCTCTGAAGTCTGTGTCTGTCTTGTTGGGTTGCAGAACCAAACCAGACAGTTATAGAGGTGCAGATGATGACTTATATTTTATATAAATCAGTGCCAAGGTTTTTGAGCTTTGTTCCTTTGTGTAAAGAGATCACAACTTTATTGCATGTCACAGCAAAGGATGAAATTCATAGGGAAAAATTATACAATTATGAAAGGATGAACCAAATTATATTTCTATAAAATATTTGAGTTACACTTATTTAAAGTTTACTTTTTAAAGCAAGGAATCAAGCAAATAAACAAAAATATCTCCAGCAAACATTCTTTATGAATTACCTCAACTAATTGCAGAATGAATGCCTGGTCCCAGTTTAGTTTAAACATGCACAGAATGATAGAGAAGACACATTTTATATTATATGCCATTAAGTAAGCCAATAACAGTTTTTGGAATCATACAGGTAGACCTCAGCTTACAACCATTCATTTAGTGGCCATTTGAAGTTACAAGGGCACTGAAAAAAGCAACTTACGACTATTTTTCACATACTGACCATTGCAGCTTCCCCATGGTCACATGATCAAAATTCAGATGATTGGCACCTGGCATTTATTTATGATAGTTGCTGTTCCTGGGCTCATGTGATCGCCTTTTGCAATCTTCTAACTAGCAAAGTCAATGAGGAAGCCAGATTCACTTAACAACCATATTACTAACTTAACAACTGCAGTTCCAAAAATGTTTTCCCAAAAGGCAACTGGCCTTTCTTGGGGGTTTTTTCCCCCTTGAAAACATTTTGCTTCTCATCCAAGAAGTTCTGACTGAATTGTGGGGAATGGAAGGATTTTTCCAAAGAAAAAAGTCCAGTTGGATTTTGGAAAGCCATCTTTGGGACAACCATGATCTGAATAATTGAGAATCTACATAGATATTTAACAACTAAAGTGATTCACTTAACAACCATGGCAAAAAAAGGTTGAAAAATGCAGCAAAACTCACTCAACAACTTTTTTTGTTTAGCAATAACAATAGCAGTGCTTTGAAGCCCTCACTAAGCAGTTTACAGAGTCAGCATATTGCCCCCAACAATCTGGATCCTCATTTTACCAACCTTGGAAGGCTGGAAAGCTGAGTCAACCTTGAACCTGGTGATATTCAAAGTGCCAAATTGCAGGCAGCCAGCAGCCGGCAGGCAGCAGAAGCAGCCTGCAGTACTGCACTCTAACCACCGCGCTACCACAGCTCTTGGAAATTTTGGGGTCAATTGTGGTTGTAAATCGAGGATTATCTGTATCATTTTTTTTCTCTGATGAGAATGCAGGGAATGTCTCTGAAAGGTGGGTAATTTTTTTCTTCTTTCCCTTGAATATGAAAAACTGAGGTAGTGACCCTTACTCTCAATGGAAACTGTGGTTTCTTATGAAAGAAAAATTCTAAATTCTCTGGATTTCAAGGACACTAAAGCATTTTTGTGATATGCATATCAACATTCCATAATGCAATGCTTTACAGTGAGCTCAGTTGTTTAACATCAGTTTATAACGCTGATGCTCTCCAAACTGATCTTAGTAACGTGAGAAGTCAAATCTTTGGGACATGAAATGATAATTTACCAAGACCTGATTATCATTTGGGGAAAAGGATAGCTGAATATTTGTATCAGTGAATGTTGGCTATTATTAATATAATCAGTTTTACATTTCTGTAAGAAAACAAGAATGTAATCGTTAAGCAGAAGTTAATTGTATGCTGTGAAGAATCTAATATTCTTTTTACCAACTTTCTTTGGCCTGTGCTCAAACATTTGCATTTTGCTACATGCCAGTTTAACCTGTATTCCGAATGAAGAGCTACATGGGTAGAGCCATCAAGCAAACACTGTATAGATAAAGATGAGAGACTAATACCCTGAAGGTGAGACTGCCTTGATTTGATGGTTTAATGTCACATTCGGAAAAGTATAGGCATGACTTCCGTAAAACAGTTATTGCAGCAATCAATATGGGGTCAAATAGAAGGCTTGGAGCTCTGATCTTTTTGCTTTCTATTCAGTTAGTGGCCTCAAGCAAAAACATGTCCTGCATACAAAAGGGTCCAGGTAGATGGAGAATACTTATAATCTGTTTCCTGAATTTCTCAAGATACCCATGGTTTCTGCAATATATAACAATCAAATATTGTGGAAAACTATGGGTGTCTTCACTATGGAGATTCTCAGTCATCCAGGTCATGGTTGTCCCAAAGGTGCTTTTTGAAGAGGCAACTGGACTTTCTGGTTTTTCTTTGAAGACATTTTACTTTTCATCAAAGAAGCTTCTTCTCTGAAGAAGCTGAAGAATCTTTTTGGATGAGAAGTGAAACCTCTTCAAATAAAAACCAGAAAGTCCAGTTGCCTCTTCAAAAAGCACCTATGGGTGTCTTGAGAAATTTAAAACCCTTGGAAGACCTACAGATTGATTCACAGTGTTGAATGGCATATATGAGTTGCAATTGATGATATAAAGATTGAAAGCTAATTCCTGGCTAGTACACAGCTGATTTACCACAATGCATTCTACTTACATGCTTGGTCCGGAAGCACCAGGTGTGTGTATTTGCTGGGGAACTCAAGTGTACAGGATTTTTTCCTTCAGTTTTTTCCTACAACTATCACAATTAAGTGAGGCAAGCAGGGCTAAGAGAGACTGACTGTCTGAAAATCACCCAGTGAGCTTTTATGGTTGAAAGTAGATATTAATTTGGAACTCCCCAGTCCTGGCTTAGTAGCTTAACTCCTATACCTTCCTGGCTTTGCTTTTGATGTATAAAGCTTTAAATAATTTATGGCCAGAATAAATAGAACAGATTGCCTTCTAATCTGCTCCCACTAAAATTCACAAAGTGCTTATTATTACATCTTTATGGTGCCTGTGGAGGAATAATCTCACCATTCAGACTCCCTATATGTGAATATTGTTTCTTTTCCCTTGTTTTCTTTCTTCATTTTAATGTACTTTTTATATCAATTTAAATACCTTTAATACCTGTCTTTGAATATTTTTATTTATCTCACAAGCTGCCTTGAGATGTAATTGCATAAATGGTGTAGACATATACTAAGTAAAAACCATTGTATATCTTAGAGTACTTACCATGATCTGGCTGTTTTAGAATATTCTGGTGTTGTAAGAAGTCTGTTTAAACACACATATGCAACACACCTGCCCTTTGGAAGTTCCAGATGCAGTTAATGTTGTTAAGTAGGCTTTTGTTCAGTTTGGGATCTTGCCCTGAGACAAAATCCAACACTACGTGAACAGATTTTCACTGCTGCTCTGGGACTTGTTCATCTGTTCTGTTTTGTTCTTCTTCCAACCTGCTGTTGAGTTTCCCAACTACAAAGAGCAGGTTGTTTTTTTTTTTTTTTAAAGCATACATGGGGCTGCAGGAGAAAAAGAGAATTGCCCCCTTTTCTGTTTTGCTGGCATGAGATTTTCCCCAGCAGAAAGATTTACCAAAATGGTAGGTCTGGAATGTTACTCTTTTAACATATGGAATTAGAGTGAACTCTTTGGCCTTGAAGGGAAAAAAAACAAACAAAAGAAAGAAGCTATTAATGGAATTTAGGAGTGGTACAGGTAATCCTCCAGTTATGACCACAATTTAGCCCAACATTTATATTGCTAAGTGAAACATTGGTTAAGTCAGTTTGCCCCATTTTATGACTTTTATTGCCACTGTTGTTAAGTGAATCTGATTTCCCTGTTAACTTTGTTTGCCAGAAAGTCAAGCATCTGAATGTTAATCAGGTTACCATGGGGATGCTGCAATAGTCATAAGTGTGAAAAATGGTCGTAAGTCACTTTTTTCAGTGACTTAGACTTCGTAGAATAACTTTATTGTCACTTTGAATGTACAATAATAGACATACATTAAAATGAAATTTCGTCTCATGGAGCTCTCAAAGGGTCAATATATACTACATAAATGTGACAAAATAAATAAATACAAAATTATGCATATACCCATATATATTACATGACACAGAGAAACAACACAGTTTGGTTCAGATATATACATGTACATGGCAAGAAAAACGAATCTTGCGAGTTTACCAGGCAGAAGGCATAGGGAACATTGTAACTTTGAACAGTCATTAAATTAACTGTTGTTAGTAGAGGACTACCTAATTACTATGTAATTAACATAGCTTCCCCCCAGAAAAAAAGCTAGGATATGAAAAGCACTAAAACCAATTAATCAATGGAACCGATTTTTTTCCGGACTTGTGGATACTCCATCACTTGAGGTTTTCAGGAAAAGATCAGCCATTTGTCTGAGATGATATAAGGCAGGGCTGTCAAACTCATGGCCTGTGAGCCAGATGCGTCACGTGCTGGCCCCGCCCCTACTTGGTTTAGCGAAGGGGAAAAAAAAGTCCTGATACATCATGTGACACCACCGTGACAACACAAGTTTGACACCCCTGATATAAGGTCTCCTGCCTTAGGCAGGTGGTTGGACTTAGAAAACCTCCAAGGTCTCTTCCAGCCCTGTGATTGTATGATTTTACAATTCTATGAAATTCTATGAGTAAAAAGGTGAGCGAGTGAGGCTATCATTATCTGCTACTTTCATTTTTGTTGTTTTATTTTTCATCTCAAAAGGGCTAAAGGGAATGTGACCAAAAGTTAAAAGCGATCTGAATGCTGTGCATCTCTAAACTTCACACTGAAGTCTAATAAATACTGCATGGAAGCAATACTTGGCTCGTGTAAACAGAGAAGTCCCCAAATCAATTGTCACTCCTGTAGCTATATCATCCATGACAATGTATTAAATCTATGGACGGGATGGTGGGGGTGGGTGGGTAAGGATGCTGAAAGAGCATTGCTAGCAATAATAGATCTCTGCCAGCGCATCCGCATCAGAGCAAATTGTTTGACTTCGATAGGAAACTAGAAAAACCAAGACAGTACTGAAATTTCAGTTTTGCCAGGGATTCAGGTTTCAGCCAGGCCCTCTAAATTTGGGAGCCTATTATCTTGTTTCCGCACACCCCATGAATCAGCAATGTAATCTTGCTCATGGATGGCTCATCATTTCCTGTCAGAAACTCTGTCAGAAAATCAGTAAGATGCCTGATTGTGAACTTGTCAGGGTGACAAACTGATAAAGAGGATGTTTTCTATTTTCACATTGCAGCCAAGTACAGCACTAGCAAAGAAGAGGCAGGTTTCTCAGAACAAAAATTATTACCACGGGGAATGGAAATAGGAGCCAGCCCATTCCTTAATGGTTTCTAATGTAAAAAGTTTAGTGCTATGTCTCTTTTTTCCTCTTACCTCACTATTCTTATCATTCTTTTTAGCTGTAGATAGAGAAATCCATGCAGCATCCCACACAAATGAGAAATTAATTCAGCTCTTCCGGAACAAAAGTGAATTCACATTTTTGACCAACATTCAGCAGCAGGCATCAACTTCTGGAGTTATTCTGTCAATACGAGAGTTGGAACACAGGTAAGCAGGAAACCTGTCTAAATACCTGATGGCATCAAAGTGCTTTATGGTGACCTTACAGTATCTAATCACAAAACATGAAGTTTCTGTTTAACAGATTCCTGAATCATTGTTTTCTCTTGTTAAACAGAGTTGCAGGAATGTAATGTCTTCAAAATGTGTTTGTTATGTCTGCATGGCACTCTGCCAAATAGAGAAATATACTAGGACTATAACCCTGCTTTTTGTTTTACTGATCTGCCGTTTTTATTTATTATGTTCATTCTATAATTTATTAGCTGCTTTTCAGAAAAATTTAATGCAAGACAGTTTAGCTCAAGAAAAACCATCATGTGGATAACCCATAAATACTAAATCGTAACCATAAAAACAAAACTTCAGCATTTAATGCACCATATTAACAATCAGAAGAGAAACAGATCGGATTCACTTACATAATCAGTGCCACAGCCAAGGAAAAAAAGAAGTTAAATTTCTCTTTTAAATTAAGGGATGGGCTAGTATTCAAAGTAGTCTTCTTTCAGAAGTAGATGATAGTCCTTACGATGAACAAAATAGAAGCTGAACAAGTTTATTGGATTGCCAGAGAATGACCAGGGACCTGGTACCTTCTAGAGACCTGTATCAGATAGGTTTCTTGCCTTTAAACTTATTTATGCTGGCAATACCAAAAATCATAAAAGCAATACTAATGTTCTGACCTAGGCTTCCTTAGGAAGCATACAGCACAATCTTAGTCCCAGCAAACCTCTTTTATTCATATGGCTATGAATTATTGTCATTTGAAAGACTTCTCAAACAGTCTTTCAAGGGAATGTTTATAAACACCCACCTTATCTCCCTTTGAATGCTGTCAGAGAACTAATTGCCACATGCAGGGCAAGACCAAACTTAGCATAGAGTCAAACAGAACTTTCCAAAGCTTTAACCGCCCAGATTAACCAATTGCTTCCTGCAAAAGCTCATATCCCATTCGCTCCTCTTTTATGTCTTATGGAAGGGGCCAATCATCGCCATGCCTTACTCCCAAGTTGACCCTGTTTTCTTAATTGTTCTTGTCTTCTGGCAGCTTTGTGCATGCACATACTGGGGACAGGCTCCTGCTGTTCTTCTGCCTCGCTGATGTCAGACTCCAGAGGCTCCGGAGGCAGCAAAAAACTACCAGATGGTCTTGGCCCCCTCTCTGCCTCCTACTCAGAGCCCTCGTCTGAGCATTCCCCAGACTCCAGGACTGGCCCATGTTCCTCCCCAACCTCCTCACTGTCCGAATCTGCTGCCAGCTCTGCTGGCCGCTGGCGGGCCAAAACAACTAAAAGTTTCTTTTCCTTTGTGATGATATAATGACCTCCCCCATATCAAATCAAATCAAACCTTTTTATTACAGTCTTTGACTAACCTTTACATTAAAGAGAGTGTTTGACCCAACAATTTGTTGTTGAGAAAGTTAAAACATAGGACAATAAAACAACAAGTCTAATTAAAAGTTGTATAGCTTGGTAAAAATATTTCACCATCTGATTTGTGAACATGTGGTTAGCACACCTTAAAAAATAATAAATAGAAAATTTGTGATCAGAACACGTTTTGGGGCATCATGAAAAGGACACCGTATGAATGAGCATTCCTGCCTCTCTGGATCCACAAGGGCAAAGTCTCTGTAAACAAGGAATCCCATGAAATCTTCCCGCCAGTAGAGCTGATAGGGGGGCATTAGAGCTGCAGTGACGCAGTGGTTAGAATGCAGTACTGCAGGCTAGTTATGCTGACTGCCGGCTGCCTGCAATTTGGCAAATCTCACAAGCTCAAGATTGACTCAGCTTTCTGAGACCGGTAAAATGAGGACCTAGATTGTTGGGGGTAATATGTTGACTCTGTAAACCGCTTACAGAGGGCTATAAAGCACTGTGAAGTGATATATAAGTCTAAGTGCTATTGCTATTGCTATTAAAGTGGGTTCTGGAAAAGGCCCATCTATACTTGCGTAGTATTAGATTGTATAGATACCCTGCAGTAGAGGGTCTTTTGTCTGTCCAATATTTAATGAGCGAATTCAGGGGGTCAATCTTACACACAATAAAAGTATTCCCATTTATTTTAACAGCTTGAAGCAGAAGTTACAACCCTTGTATCATCATGCATACTTCGTGGTTGACTGCATGGATATTAAATTTATAAAAATAGAGTAGTCCTCTATTTTTTTGCTTCAGTTCATTTTATATCTTGGATTCCTACAATTTAAAAAATAGATAATTATTAAATGTACCTTGTGTGACTTTTATATGACAACTTGCTTAATCTAAATATAATAATATATTTTAGAAGTATTTTTATGCTCTTGGAAAAGAAAATGATACTCCTGTCATTGTTCTATCAGTAGGAACAGACTTTAAATGAAATGTAATTAAGAGCAGAATATCAACAGATACTGCTGGGATATCTCAATATGTTTGGAGACCACCGGGGGGAAAAAAGAAACCCATTGTAAAGAAAGCCAAGTATCAGATAGATAAATGAGCTGGAAATAAAGATTTCTTATTTGAGCCCTTGATCCTTGCAATTAGCAGTTTTTATCATCTGAGGATATGGTTTTGTTTCACTGGGTCTGTACAGGATGATTAATTTAAGGTCGTATCCTAAATACATTTTTAGTAATACATTTCATTGAAACAAAGAGAATTAGGGAAGTTGTTATTGCCCAGCTGCTGAGACAGGAACATTATTTCTGCACTCTCCCCCTCTTAGATTGTGTGAAAATTCACAGGAAAGTGTTTCCTTGAATTAAAATGAATGCTTGGCAAAAAAGAAACATTAAACAATGGGTAAGAAATATATTTATCCCTTCAGATAGCTGTGGATTCCAAATCTATTTTGCTCACATGGATAGTGGTAAAAAATGTTGAAAATTAAGGTTCATTACACCTGCATACTTATTCATTCTCCAATTCAATGTAAAGATGTATATGAAAACGTGCTACAAATTTAACCCTTTTCCTAAATTTCCAGAAGGTATGGCTGGTAGATAAATTAAGCTTTCCCAAGTTGATGGTTGTGAAAAAAAGAAAACATTAAATACAGAAGTTGTTGTGGCCGATTTTAGGAATCATACTCTTCACAGTAATATATTACAGTACATACTGGTGCATCTTTTATATTTAAACCCTCATTGGCAAATGATGTTGAATCTGTCTTTTTGCTTCTATTTTAAAACAATGTGTTGTGCACACTGTCATTGAGACAAAGGATACTATATCTATATATGGTTTTTATGGAAGCTTTTTTTCTGCATTTGTGTTATGTACAGAAAGTCCATGCAATTCTAATATGTATATGAAAATATAAGTGAATATGCATTCCTAAACATATGTGAATGTATATGTGAATATATAGCATTAGACAGCCTTCCAAAAATCATTGTTCAGGTGGATTTTGTACAGTGTATCTTACATTGGTTGGTTCACTAACCTAATATGGTTTGACTTGGTTCAGAATGTTGTGTGAAAACCGGCCTCTGTAATTTGTAAAATATAATCTCTGACCTAACATTTTGTATAAAGCCACTTGTGTTTTTTTAACCATTAACCTAACCATGGTTTACCAGATTATGAACCAGGCTAAATTATTACAGCTATAAAATCAGTTTTAATTTTAAATTGTATTGACCCCAAACAAGGGGCAAAATACATAGTAAACTAAATCTTAAACATTAAAGAAATGTATTAAAATCTAAAGCTGTAGGTAAAATTAACCGTTGTTGCACTATTAAGCATCAAATTGCTTAATTAATTTGGTGACCCTTCTGGAGGCCTCAAATGGCTGGTCTAAGGAGAATGCTCTCATCCTCAAAGCTACCATAACTGTGAGTTAGCAGAAGCTTTATTAGATCAGCTCACCAAGCTCCAGAAAAAACAGAGTGCAAAACCAAATGATTCTATTCCCCTAGCAGACAGGGCAAATTCCCTTCCAGGAGTAAGCATTGCAAAACTTTAAATTGATTTGAGAGCAAAGACTCTCATGTGAGTTAGCCAAAGAATATTAGGAGAGGAGGAGAACTTTTCAAAAAGATCTCTCTTTTACAGTGGTTCTACTTAGGCCATACTGAATATTGCTGCAAAGACTCTTTTCTTCAACTCTAATCAAGCTCTATCAGAACAAGTGAAGTCAAGTGAGAAAAGTTAATCCAAAGAATTTTAAAATCTAGACCAATGCTTAGCTTCCAGAATAACTGAAAAATTTCCTGTAAATTTTCCTGTAAGGTCAGGGAGGCTTAGGAGCTTCCAGCGAAAATTAATTTGAACCAAAAATTCAGGTGGCAAAACCGCATATGAATTTTGACAAAGCTTGGTCCTGATTAGTCACAAAAAGAGAATTAAATAAACTTTGGGAAGCTTGCAACTGTGTTGTAGAAAGACAGCTTGAGCAGAACTTAAATCATGATAATCGCAAATCTGTGTTCTGCATACCAGGTGGCTGATTACCCTAATCCTAAATATTTTCTCTTGCAGCTGGCAAGTTATTACCACTGCAGTTAGCATATTATAGGATAATATTTGAGAATTTTTGGGCCTGACCAATGACAGCCCTTTGTTGTCTCTTCTGGAAAACCAATGGGTAAAAAAAAAAAAAGCCCAGATATTTAAATACCTTAATTTTGGTGATACTAAAACTGTTGGTTTTCCAGAAGAGATAGCAGATGACAAGCCTTTTGGAGAAACTGAAACATCTTTGGCATTATTATATTTGAGAACCAGTTTTTTCCTTTGCAATAGTGGGAAAAGGGCTCCATTTTTCTGTCTCAGGCCAATTTGTCTTGTAGAAAGCATGGCTGCATTGTCCAATGGTCCATTGGCTTGACCCTATTCTGGGACATGGAATAAAATAATTAATATAAAAGGTAAAAAAAATGAAGAGGAGTCAAATGCATCTTTGTTTTACCCCCTTTTCAATGGGGATTAAGGATGGAAGGACTCCCATCATAATACAGTGAAGCTGCATTTAATTCTTTTTATGCAGTTTTACAATCTGTAGCAATGACATTGGACAACTGAGAAAGCCACTCATTTCTCCCAAAATCGATCTCCAGTGACAATATAAAGGATACCTCCCACCCAGATTAATGGTTTAATAATTAATTAAACCATTAATCTGGGGCATCCTTGTATTCTAGCCACAATGAATAAAACACTGATCAAGGGTAAGTCTCCCACTCTGAATCTGGCTTGCCTTTCTACCTGGATATTGATTTCCACTAGGCAGTCAGTTTTCCGTGGCATGAAGCTATGCTCAGTCAGATGATACAACATTAATATATACAATTCCTGCCCCAAATTATTATAGCTGCAAGGTCTAAAATAGTTAGAATGTATATGCCATTATATTGTGAAGTCATACCTTGGAGACAGAAAAAGAATTGGATGGCTTAATGTAATAAGTTGCAGGTTCCTGGTCCTAGGCAAACCAGGCAATAATTATAAAAGAGGTGGATAGGTGAAAAGGGAAACGTCCTGTTTAATGGGGGAAAAAAAAAACTCAAAATGTTTTTTTTTTACATTCCTGAACTGAATATGTTTTACCATTTTGCAGCTGCATGCTTTTGCGAGTATAAAGCTTTGTCCGATTTTTTAATATTGTTTGGTTATGCTTAGCATCACCATACAAGCAACTCATACAGTATGCTGTCTTGAATTGTGCTCTAAAGCAGGGGTCCCCAACCTTTTGGACCTCAGGGACCACTAAATTCATAATTTTAAATCCCGTGGACATAATAACTTTATTGTCATTGTACATGTATACACAGTATACCCATACAATGAAATTCACTTAACACCCAAAGACCAGATCCCCATCTGACCTGCACAAAAAGACCCCAAAGGGGGAGACTCTCTGCAGTAACACAGATGTTCATTGCATGTATCTGTCCCAGGGACCATAGTTTGAGGACCTCTGATTTAGTACAATCCAAAAAAGGCAAATAATTTTTCTGAGGACCACCAAAATTTCCTCACGGACCACCAGTGGTCCACGGACCACCAGTTGGTGACCGCTGCTCTAAAGATTATCCCCTTTTCAACTATTGTATCTTTTTCAATATTAATGACGGCTGAATATATCATTGAACGTATTTCTTTCTATTTCAGCTTTTCCTTTTCCTGCCTTTTTATTTTAGTACAGGTCTTCTGTTGTAATCTAGGTCAGTGATAGCGAAACTTTTAGGGACTGAGTGCCCAAACTGCAACCCAAAACCCACTTATTTATCACAAAGTGCCAACATGGCAACTTAACCTGAAGGTTTTGTGAGGAATTTCAATCACTCTTTCACAATTTGACTTCTCCCTGGTGGCAGTGGATTTCTTTAACAGCACAACTCAGGAATGATGGGAATGTAGTGCACTAGCTTTTGGAGGGCCATCACATCCTTATTCATTCCTCCCTCCTTTTCTTTCTTTCTTTCTTTCTTTCTTTCTTTCTTTCTTTCTTTCTTTCTTTCTTTCTTCCTTCCTTCCTTCCTTCCTTCCTTCCTTCCTTCCTTCCTTCCTTCCTTCCTTCCTTCTTTCCTGCCTACCTACCTTCCTACCTACCTATCTCCTCTAATTTCACCCTTCCTTCCTTCCTTCCTTCCTTCCTTCCTTCCTTCCTTCCTTCCTTCCTTCCTTCCTTCCCCCCTCCTCTGAATTCACTTTCCTTCCTTTAATCCTGTATATTATGGTTCGTTATTGTTACTATTTATTAAAGAATGCTGTGTAGCTTAGAAGCAACTGTGTTTTGTGGCTGAAGCTATCCTGGGCTGTTATTTACACACACACACACACACACACACACCCCTATTTTTATTCCACTTCATTCCACTTTCCCTGGGTCCTTGGGAAAGGAGTGGCATCTTTTCCCCATCCCCGTCTTTAATAATCAGGACTTTGCGAGATTTAAGCACATATTTTGAGGAGTGTCTCTCCTCTTTGATGGTGGATGAATGTACAGTTTTCTGATTTGTATAGTGTTTAGAGGCAGGTGCAGCAAATGAATAGTTTTTGTGATCAGCTTGAATGTACAGGTCAGGTCAACATTGACTGCATCAGTAGAGCTTGCAGCAGGATATAATAAAGCAACCATGTCATAATTCAGATCACACTGGTAGCCTCCAACTTTTCAGGTAAAGTGACTTGATGCATGGTTCTAGAGCCAAGATATAACACTGACATTCCAAATGATTGTTGGCTTAAAGGGCTCCTTTTTGTTGAACCTGTGTCATCATTGTTGTGTTTATGGTTTTGATTGCCTATAGATTTTTGTAGTATATTTTACTTGTTTTTCTTTGCTGCTTTTTTAATTTTTGCTTTGCAAAAAAAATTTTTTTAGTAGTTGCGTATTGATGCCGTCGTGAAAAATTTAATTGACTTTCAACAAGAAGGGTTTTCTACATTAGTGAAATAATATTTCAATATTTCTTAGTTTTGAGATTTATTTGTTTTGTCCTAACTCTTGTCTGGACTATTGTAACACGCTCTACATGGGGCTCCCCTTGAGGTGCACCCGGAGGCTCCAACTGGCGCAGAGTGCGGCTGCGTGGGTGGTTATGGGAGCAACGTGGAGCTCCCATGTAACACCTCTCCTGCGCGAGCTGCACTGGCTCCCGGGGGTCTTCCGGGTGCGCTTCAAGGTTCTGGTTACCACCTTTAAAGCACTCCATGGCTTAGGACCTGGTTACTTACGGGACCGCCTACTACCATCAATAGCCTCCCACCGACCAGTACGCTCCCACAGAGAGGGGCTCCTCCAGGTGCCGTCGGCCAAACAATGTCGGCTGTCGGCCCCTAGGGGGAGAGCCTTCTCTGTGGGGGCACCGATGATCTGGAATGAGCTCCCCCCAGAGATATAGAGGATTCCGTATCTGCGCACCTTCCGCCGCGAGCTGAAGACGCTTTTATTTCATCAAGCTGGCCTCGCCTAAATCTTCTCCCTTTTAAGTGTAAATTTTAAATTTTTACTGTATTTTAAAATATGGGTATTTTAAATTATGGGTATCAATTCAGCCAAATTTATTTAATTCATTTTATTCGATTTTAAATTTTGTATATCTATGTGTTTTATTTCATGGCTGTGCACCGCCCTGAGTCCTTCGGGAGTAGGGCGGTATAGAAATTCAATAAAAACTAAAAAAAAACAACAACTAACAATTCAGGAGAACCTGCTATTGTTGATTTATTGTCATGGCATTTGAAAGAAGTGGTTCCTGTTGATGCAATGTACTAGGCAGTGGTGAAATCCTTTTTTTTTTTACTACCAATTCTCTGTGTGTGGTTTGGTGGGCGTGGTGTGGCTTGGTGGACATGGCTTGGTAGGCATAGCAGGGGAAGGATACTGCAAAATCTCCATTCCCACACCACTCCAGAGGAAGGACATTGCAAAATCTCCATTCCCACCCCACTCTGGGGCCAGGTGATATTTGCCGGTTCTCCAAACTAGTCAAAATTTCCACTACTGGTTCTCTGAACTGCTCAAAATTTCCACTACCGGTTCTCCAGAACCTGTCAGAACCTGCTGGATTTCACCCCTGGTACTAGGGATCTACCACACAAGTATGCTGTTCACTTTCACTTAGAACAGCTCTATTACAAAAATTATTTCTGCTTGGAACAGCGTGTGTTAATGTAGCAGCTATCCTTCTTTTAACAGAAAACTTAATTCATATGATACGATGTCACAACAATATTAACAAAGCATAAATAACCAGTGTAAATCAAGACATAAATTGCAGTTGCTTCATAGGAATAAGGTGTGAGTTGTAGGGAAAAAATGTTCTCAAAGATTAAATAAGTATTTCAAAAGCAGTAGAATATGCCATTTTTGAAGCAATTATTTAAATAGTTTATACCAGTGTTTCCCAATCCTGGTGCTCCTCAAACAGGGTGGATTTCAAACTCATGTCTAGACATCCAGTATTCATGTTACCTGGAAGTAGACCATCCACAGGGGGAGGGATAAAAAAGATGGATGGCAGCTGTGTCCACTATCTTAACTCTTTTTAATCCCCCCTACCAAGCCCATGACCAGACGTTGACCCAACAAAACTAGAGTATATCAAATTGAGAAAAGAAGATATGAAGGCTTCATGTAATTGCTAATTAACTGTCATACTCTCTTTACTACTTTATAAATATTTCAGACAAATGTTAAACAAAAATGGTTAATTTATGCTGACTTGCTGAATTTTTCTCAAAGAGAGTTAAAACTTAAAACAGGAGAAAACTTAAAATTGGAAGGTTTTACTTGCCATTGGTTTCCTTGTGCTCAGCTAATGGAAAGGTTTAAGTTGGATAAGAAGAATTATGAATTCGAAAAGGGTAAAACCGAGCTTTATGTAGAGCTCTGTTCAAATGATGATCATATTATTGCTAGGATGTATAAACTTTAGTTGAAAATGGAAACAGAGGTTGAAGAAGTTAAAAAGTTTCAAAATTAATGTATAGTTGAACCAGCAGGAGAGTATGTGGAAGAAAAGGCTGGAATTTACACTGAATTATAATCTTAAAGCAAATTTTTATAAAATGATGTATCGCTGATGTATAACACCAGGTACACTATCAAAACGGTGTAAGACAATTTCAAATATTTGTTGGGAATGTAAGATGCATTTTTTTCATCCCTGGTGGACGTACGTGAAAGCTAGAAAATATTGGGATCAAGTATGTATTTTGATCCAGAAGATTTTAAAAGTAAATAGACAATTAAAACCACAGGTTGTCTTTGGGGTTTAATAGACAAACAAATGGAATCTTTTTATGGAACTTTGCTTTTATACATAACAACAGCTTCAAGACTTTTATATGCTCAGAGGTGGAAGGATCTACAAATACCTACAATGGAGGAATGGATTGTAAAGTTGATGGAATTGGTGGAGATGTTGAAATTACAACTTTGATTAAGGAAAAGACCTTGAATCATTTTTTTTTCTATTTGGAAAATATTTTTATATTTTTGGGAAGAAAATGAAAGAAATGAAATTATCAAGTCCAATACCAAGAATGGCATGTGGTAATTCTTTGGAACGGAATTCTTTATTGTTTTGTGCCTATAAACAAAATCTTGCCAGACTGATAATTGCAACTACAATATACTCTGTGAACTCTTAGAAAGAGGCTGTCTTCACCCTCTTTCTCTCACACTTGATATCTGGATTGAACTGCCTCTTATTCCTTTGCACCCCTCCTTCCTCCGGATTCATTTCCTCACTACATTTCCTCACAGAAATATTGTTCTGGGGATTTAGCAATTAAAATTATACAGGATTGTAGAATAATAAAGAAGAATATAAGAGTAAGAGGTCGATCTATTTTTTTACTTATATATGTACCAAAGAAAGTTAGAAGTCATTTTTCTTCTATTTTTCTTTCTTGCACTTTCACTTTTTCCTCTCCTGAACTTTTCCTTTATTCAAATCTTTTAACTTAGTATTTGTTTTAACGTAGTATTTTTTAAAATCGATGAAGTTACATATGTATAAAATATTTGCAGGCCAAGTCTTAATGTGAATGACTCTGCCATCATAGCCTAACTATCTTTCCTTTTTTTTTCGTTAAACAAATTATCCCAGAGATTAGATTAACTGAACCAAATGAAATAGTAATATTTGGCCATTCTTGAACAAATAGCTCAGCGAGAGGATACATAGCATATGTGGGAAGCATAAGGAATGAAGAGAGATGTTATACCAAATGGGCAATTTGGTGTTGTGTGATTCTTTCTGCAGTAGCAGTCAAGGGAAGGCCTAACTAAAATGGGGAGGCTGATAATGGTGAGGGAGGAAACACACCTACATGACCATCCAGAATAATCCTAGGGATAATTGAGATTCAGATGCCAGAGAACAATAATCTCTCTTCTTCCTATGCAATTGAAGTTGCTATTGCTTCCTAATATGATCTGGTAATTCATTTCACCCTCACTAGGATGTTCACTGTGCATCCCTCCCAGGGGTGGGTTCTACTTACCCTTACTTCCGGGTTGCAACGGGATTGCACGCATGCACGAGCAAAGCAATGCATGTGCAGAAGCTTCTGATGATGTCAGGGTCAGTGGGCGGAGCCTCCCACCAGTTTTACTACTGGTTCTATAGAACTGGTTCGAACCAGGGGCAGCCCACCATTGATCCCTCCCAAAGGATTATGTTTAGTGAAAGAAGATAATAATCCTAGTTAGAAGAAAGATATGATGGTTTGATTAATGGAATACCACAGCTGTACTTTCCTACTATATCCACAAAATAAATTCAAGATCCATTTGGAGGGGTAAGAAATAGTAGACTCCTAGAACTTTATATATCACTGCCTAATAAGAGCTAACAGAGAGGATAGATCAAAATGGGTATTTCAATGTTTCTTAACCCTGGTTAAGGTTCTAGAACTGGTTTATTATAATCTAAATTACTTCAGAAGTAATCTGATTTGAATCAATGTTCTCGACGCAGGCTGAGGAATTCTGGGAGTGGAAGTCCACACATTTTATAATTGCTAAGTTGAGAAACACTGGTGTAGTTTAAATGATGGACATAAGGATTAAAGAGTTGGCTGAAGAATTAGGTCATCTTGAGTCAGCAGGTGTTTCTCTGGGGAGAAAAGTAAGACAGAACCCTATATATAGACTCATATGTTAGAATGTCCTTCATAGTTTTTATTTGAGGGTCAGTTCCAATGTAAAATAATAATTTGTTAATATAATGAAACTTTAAATTCTCCTTAAAATATTTTAAAATGTAGGTGTTTTGGGAGACCACAAATATTCTTACTTAAGGTCAAGAAGAAGGGGACGGCAGAAAATGAGGTGGCTGGATGGAGTCACTGAAGCAGTCAGTGTGAGCTTAAATGGTCTCTGGGGGATGGTAGAGGACAGGAAGGCCTGGAAGAAAGTTGTCCATGGGGTTGCGATGGGTCAGACATGACTTCGCAACTAACAACAACAAAGGTCAAGTAGCATGGAATCTGCACAAGTTGTGTTCTATGAAGCAAGACTATCACCTGGGATCTTTTGCACCCCAAAGCTATAATTAGGGCTATTTGTTTTCTTCTTGTACATCATTGTTAGCAGGGACAGGGGCACACCAGTGGAGTTCTTTTCTTTTATCTTAGCAAAAAAGAGAACAAGACTTGAATTTGCTCTCTTACCTACTGTGTAACACATGGAAAGGGAACAAACAGATGCCTTTTTCTGCGTCTGACTGTTTTCCAAATGGATTGGGCACATTCAGTTAGTATGCCTGTCAAGCTTTGTGAAAAATTTGGAAAAATTGTGAAATGAAGATCTGTTTGTTCCCTTCCTACCTACCAGCTGGTTAGCACACTGGGGGTGGAGAGAGGAAAATATATTTTTAATTTTTCTTTTTAAGAAGTCCATTTGTTCTCTTTGCCTCATCTTTGCTTACAAGATAGGGCAGATTGAATAATCATCATCATTGCAAATTTATCCTTGTTATTTTAAAGTTTTGGGAAGGAATTCCAGATTGTCATGGCCATTATCTTTTTTCCTGGGTGCTAAATCTTAAAAAGAAAAGATAATCTGGGGAATTAAGAGGGTAGGCTTGGTTGTTTGAAGCTTCTCTCCACAGGAAAGAGCTTATTTATCCTTCCCCTCAAAAGGTTGCTTTTTAAAAGGGAAAAAAAGCCCAGATTGCAATGTCTGAGTGAATAAAGATCTGGGATCCCTAGACTATAGAGCATATGTGTGCCTATTAATCCAATCCTAATGATGTCACTGGTTGTCTAGTAAGTTCCTTGGAAGAGAAGTTCCAAACGCTGATAATGGTAGTAATACTCCAAGTCCCCTGGACCGCAAGGCGAACAAATCTGTCAGTACTAGAAGAGATCAATCCTGACTGCTCTTTAGAAGGTCAGATCCTGAAGATGAAACTCAAATATTTCGGCTGCCTATTGAGAAGGAAGGACTCACTGGAGAAGAGCCTAATGCTGGGAAAGATTGAAGGCAAAAGAAGAGGGGGACAACAGAGAATGAGGTGGCTGGATGGAGTCACTGAAGCAGTAGGTGTGAGCTTAAGTGGACTCCAGAGGATGGTAGAGGACAGGAAGGCCTGGAGGAAATTGTCCATGGTGTCGCGATGGGTTGGGCACGACTTCGCAACTAACAACAATTCCAAGGAAGATCTGAATCAGATTGTGTTTAAAACTCAGGTTGGTTAAAAAGAGAGGGGGGGGGGGGAGAAAGATGGCTTTAAAATGTCATTTAACTCTTATTTGTATTGCAATGAAAGCACTTTAAGCTATCACAATATTCTAGAGCTCTGTCTTACAAAGAGAAGGAAAAACAAACAAACAAACTAGACTATGCTTATCTTAATTTAATTTCTAGTCAGTTAGGAAGTTGGAAGCATCTTATTTATGCCTTAGCATTCCTAGCATTTAAAAAGCCAATGGACAGTGATAATAAGAATAAACCAAAAGTAGAAAGCCTTGAATATTGCTGAATTACAATTCTTAGCAGTTGTCACTATTACTCGTGCTAGTTGGGGTGATGGTTTAGTGCCACTAGAGCAGGCGTGTCAAACTCGATTTCATTGAGGCCTGCATCAGGGTTGTGTTTGACCTCAGGGGGCTGGGGTGAGTGTGGCCAGGGTGGACATGGCCAGTTCAACATCACTCATATCAGGGGGGCGCTTGTAGTGGCCCAAGCGCTCTGCCAGCAAAAATGGGCTCCCAAGCTCCATTTTCGACTGCCATGGCCTCCTGCAACCCTCTGCCAGCAAAAATGGAACTTGGGAGGGCTGCCCTCCCAAGCTCCATTTTCAATGGCAGAAGCACCATGGCCTGGTCCTTTGGTGTTTCCAGGGCAACCCCACGGGCCAGATCTAAGTACCCCGCAGGCCAGATCCGGCCCCCAGGCCTTGAGTTTGACATCCCTGCACTAGAGGAACTCAGATTCTCCCTCTCCATCTGGCTTAAGCTTTCTTAACAATAGATATAGTATATGTGTCTACTTAGGATTTTATAGAGATATATCATCTATATGAAGTATTGCTTGGAGATTCTTAGACAGTCTTTTCATAGAGCAATATATCCCTTGAGACTAACGCCTGGCTTTGAATTTCCTTTGTTTTAAAAATTAATCAAGGATTGATACTGCCATTATCAGACAGTGATGTAAAAGTTAGAATACATATATCCCTTTCATAAGGAGGAATGGTGATGGAGGATTAGTATCACAAAATTTATCTAACCTTATTTCAGTCTGTGACCCGGAGATTAAAACTGTTTTGTTCTAATCTAAGTCACTTCAAAATAATCTGATTTGAATCAAAGTTTTGTTCCAAACTGACATTTGGAACAAAAGAGCTTCGTTCTCACACAATCAAGTATGAGAAATATGTAGTAAAATAGGTAGAAAGTTTTAGATTTCATGGAAATCAGTGCAGGATTTTTGATGCTTCTTTAAAATCTTTTAAAAAAGAAAAATAGTGGCTGAATTTGTTTTGAGAGGGAGAATAAGGTCATTTGCAATAATAGTCCCTTTTTGTGAACGATGCCTGCACTGAATTTCAGCAGAAGCTGAAATTTTTCATATAAAAGGATGATGTGTTGATAAGTAATAGTGAGGTCCTTTCCTTATGGGCCCTGAATTATGAAGCTGATAATTGGAAACTGAGGAGAGATTAATGATTAATTCACCGGTCTTTTCTAATTTTGAAAAAAAATCACTTGCTGGGCCAGACAAGCTAATTAAAGCAGCTCAAAAAAATGCTACTGCACTACTCTTTAGAATGAGAGTTAGTTAGGTGGCAGAAGACACCTAGAGATTGCCTCAGTTTTCATGTTTTTTTTCCACCCACCATTCTGAGGACCAATGGTGGCAAGTTTGCAAAGATCCCTTGGGTTTGAGGACATGCCTGTCAGGACTGGATCCAGTCGTTTTCCTTTAGGAGTTTTACTCCCTTGAATTTATCATGACTCCAGGGCTTTAAAAATCCAATTTGACCCCAGAGCAGAAAAAGAGCTAGTTCAGATCAATGTCAACTGCGGAGCTGGCAGCTGTTCTGTCCCCAACCACATGCACACACACCAACAGACGTTCAAGAGTTAAAGACCAAACCAGCCAGCAAAATCCTTTTCCTTATGACAACGGAACTTGGCAACAACCTAGTGGCTGCATGCCAAGACTTTATTATTTACAAAGAGGAGAGATAACTTCTCCCCACTCCTGGTACATCAAAAGAAACAGCTCAATAATTACGGAGTCAATCAAGTCCAGAGATAATCCAGCAAAGTCTATAGCAAAAAGTCCGGCAATGCAGAATGGCGTGGAAGCTTTCAGCTTTGTTCGTCACAAGGTTTGATTGGCCACCACGCTCCCTTTTATATCCTGTGGGGTGTGGTCCAATGACTCAGCCTAATCTCGGGCACGCCTTTTCTTCTGTTGCGCGCACTTATCTCTGCGACGCTAGCGTGGATCCAGCCAAGACTCATTACCCTCATCACTGTCCATCTGTGGCTGTGTGGATGTGCTTGGCCCCGGCCCTATCTCTTGCCCTTCGGCGGACACTGAAGGCATTGCCAGAGAGGAGGGTCCTGGAGACGGAGGCCTTGCCAACTCCTCTCCTTCACTCTCGGAGTCCTCTCCTGCCGATGACACAGGCTCAGGTAACGGAGCCACAACAGCAGCAGAGTCGGGCAGTGAGGAGGCTGAGGAGGAACATGGCCCAGTCCTGGGGAAGGCTCAGATGAGGGCTCTGCATCAGAGGAAGAGATGGGGCCAGGGCCATCTGGGAGTTATGTGCAGACTCCGGAGCCTCCAGAGTCAGAGATCAGAGAGGCAAAGGAACTGTTCCTAGTACATGCATGAGCAGAGCTGCCAAAAGGCAAGAACAGTTAAAAGAAAAAGGATGACTCAGGAGTAAGGCATGGATATGATTGGCCCCTCCCATAAGACATAAAGGAAAAGCAAAGGCACATGGGCCTTTGCAGGAAGCAACCTTGTGGATTGGCAGCAGGTTAAAGAAGATAAAGGTGAGTGTTTACCAGCCTTATCCAAAGGACTATGGCAGACTTCTGTTGGACTGTTTATAAAGTCTTGGTGATTCAGCACATGCTGTGAATGAAAGAAATTCACAGATGTTAACATAAAAAAACAGGGGATTTTGTGACTAATTGTGTGCTTTTTACTATATCAGGAAGCCTAGGTGAGAACAACTATCTGAATGAAATGTTTACCTGTTTGGAATAACTTTCCTTCAACTTGAATATTTTGATTTGATTTGATTTGATTATATTTTTATACCACCCTTCTCCCGAAGGACTCAGGGCAGTGAACAGCCATAATAAAACAATATTCAAGACAAATTTAAAAACCATATTAAAATAATTCAATTTTTGGCCGAATTTAAAATTCCCATTCTACAACCCTTATAAAACCCATATTTAAAACCCATTAAAATTATTGTCCCATCAAACCGGCTTGTTGGAATAAGAGGGTCTTCAGCGCACGACGGAAGGCACGGAGGTCGGGGATCCTTCGTATATCCGGGGGCAATTCATTCCATAGGGCAGGAGCCCCCACAGAGAAGGCTCTCCCCCGGGAGTCGCCAGTCAACATTGTTTGGCCGACAGTACCCTGAGGAGGCCCTCTCTGTGGGAGCGTATCGGTCTGTGGGAGGCAGTCAGTAAATATCCAAGCCCTAAGCCATGGAGCACTTTAAAGTTAGTAACCAACACCTTGAAACGCACCCGGAAGACCACCGGGAGCCAGTGCAGCTCGTGCAAGAGAGGTGTTACATGGGAGCAACGAGTCGCCCCCATTATCACTCGCACGGCCATATTCTGGACCAGTTGGAGCCTCCGGGTGCTTCTCAAGGGGAGCCCCATGTAGAGAGCATTGCAATAGTCCAGACGGGAAGTGACGAGGGCGTGGGTGTCATCTCTCTCTCTCTCTCTTAAAAAAATATGTCTGCCTTTGAGTCAGCATTCACTCTTAGCAACTGCTTGGAATTTGGTTTGTGATGTCTTTTCTTAGGACTGAAAGAGTGTGAGTGGGGCAAGGTCACCCAGCTGGCTTTGTACCTAAGACACCACTAGAATTCACAATCTCCTGGTTTCTAGCCTGGTACTTTTTTGGGGGGGATTTGATTTATATGCCGCCCTTCTCCGGAGACTCAGGACGGCTTACAATGCGTTAAGCAATAGCCTTCATACTTTTGTATATTTTTATACAAAGTCATCTTATTGCCCCCATAATCTGGGTCCTCATTTTACCTACTTTAGAAAGGATGGAAGGTTGAGTCAACCTTGAGCCTGGTGAGATTTGAACTTGCAGTAATTTCAGGCAGCTGATGTTAATAACAGTGCTTTAGTCTGCTGCGCTACTTGGGCTCTTTTATTTAGTACTACACCAAACTGTTTTATTCTATATTCTATTTTGTTATTTATTTTATATATCTGTTGTTTTACTATGAATATCAGGCAGAATGTATATTGTAAAACCACATTCTCCCTGTGCTGAAATGTATATAAATGATTGAATATTTAATGTATACAGATACCAATGTTTTATTTTGTCTAATTCCATTTCTGTTCTCTGTATGATTGCATACATGTATTGCTTTATCCTTTAAATGAATTATATATTTAAATATTATATATTTATATGTTCAAACTAATTATATATTTAGTATATGAATAATAATAAAATAAAATTAGGAGAAAACTATTGCTGCTCAATGTTGAATGCTCTACTTTCTGAAAAAAATAACTATCAGCACACTCAACATTTGTTATATAGCGATAACAGCAGCTACCTTGAATAACCATACAGATTATAAACTCATTGAAATTGATATAGAACACTGCATTAATAATCATTTTTGTGGTTCTTTGAGCAAATCTATTCTCTGTAAATCAATGCTGTGCTTGGTTCTTCTCTTTGAAAGGGGATTCTGTGTTACTGTGTCATTCTCTGAATGGTTGAGAAATTATTTTGGAACTTTAGATTTTTTGAAAGCTCACTTACTATTGCACTTTATAGAGGGAACTACTATTATTTTTGTTTGTTTATTATCTTTCCACACTTTTGAAGCCTTACTGGATGTCCATGTGCTTTACATCTGAAGATTTATCAGGAGCTCCTCTAGGAAGCCTTTATTGATTGATTGATTGACTGATTGATTGATTGGTTGGTTCGATTTATATGCTGCCCTTCTCCGGACACTCAGGGCGGCTTACAATGCATTAAGCAATAGCCTTCATACTTTTGTATATACCTGCTTAGTAGGGGTTTCGCCCCCCCCCCCAAGTGGTGTTCTTTTTTATACAAAGTTTATTGCCCCCACAATCTGGGTCCTCATTTTACCTACCTCGAAAGGATGGAAGGCTGAGTCAATCTTGAGCCTGGTGAGATTTGAACTTGCAATAATTGCAGGCAGCTGATGCTACTTTAACAGCACATTAGTCTGCTGTGCCACCAAGGCTCATAATGGTTTCATGGAAGCATGAGAACCTGAGGGTACTTACAACCCAGATTGAAGTTTGCAGATTATTGGAAAGATGATTATGTAGTGAATGATAGGATAATCGTGCCCCCCACTCTGGGCTGCCTTGCAACAAATTAGATAAGCTAACAGTTTATCTAAGATAAACATAAGAATTTGAAAGCAAAATTTTCTTCCATCAGATTCAGTGAGTACGGTTAGAAAGAGATGCAGGACACTTGTGCCTGTTGCTAATTTGAATGTGTGGAGAAGGGGGTAGTTCTAAACTACAATAAGAATTTTAATGCTTGTGACCCATTTTTCTAAATGAAGCATTAGGCACACCCGGTTTCTTCACCATCTTAGTGTTAGAGTGCTTTTAAAATTTACAAACGATTAGATAAAAAGATAAAAGTAGCAAGACAATTTAAAGCATTTACAAAAATTTTAGAAGAAGAAGCATCTTCTACTCAAATAGTTAACAGGTCTTATTATGAATTCAACATGAAGCTCATCAAAAGGAATGCAGTTCAGCTGTATTCAGTAAACATTTTATCCAGCTTAATTATTATAGTTACAGGCCTGTATTGTCGTTTGATGGATGTACTTTGTAAGACATAATATAGTAACACAGTTTTATCTGATTAAAAGTTCTTTAATTTTTCCTTGTTCCATGTGGTTTGTGAATCGCAACCATAAAAAATTATACTTCATAGTGAGAGACAAGTTACAACTCAGTGATTTAATTCCCCGAGCATCAGGGCAGAGATCTTTTAATTCACATGCTCAGTTGTTCACATTTGACTTGTTTTATTTGTATAAAAATGGTACTAGAAATTGGATATGCTGCCATGTCCTTTACAACCTTGTCTTAATTCTGAATTCTCTTCACTAGCATTGGTAGATTTGATGCAATTAAAGATGGGATCTGCTTCTGTTGTTGTTTTAATTTAATTTAATTTAATTTATCGCATTTCTATGCTGCCCAACTCCAAAGGGACTCTGGGTGGCTTACAGCAAAAATAATGTGAACAATGAACATAGAAAAATTATTAAAAAACATTATAAAAACATTTAAAAAACATTAAAAGCCCATGCACACCATTCATGGCTGGATCTCGCAAGATTGCAACAGCGAGATCAACGGCCCCAGGCCTGCCGGAAAAGCCAGGTCTTCACCGCTTTCCGGAAGGCCAATAGGGTGGGGGTAGTCCGGATCTCAGGAGGTAACTGGTTCCAGAGATCTGGGGCAGCCATAGAGAAGGCCCTCCCCCGCGGGCCTGCCAGCCAGCATTGTTTAGCTGACGGGACCCGGAGGAGACCAACTCTGTGGGATCTTACTGGTCGCTGGGAGCTATGCGGTAGAAGGCAATCTCGAAGATAGCCTGGCCCTGAGCCATGTAGGGCTTCAAAGATAATAATCAACACCTTGAATTGTGCCCAGAGACCAATAGAGCCAGTGCAGCTTGCGGAGAATTAGTTTAATGTGGGTGTATCTAGGTGCACCCATGACGGCTTGCGCAGCTGCATTCTGGACCAACTGTAGTCTCCCAACACTCTTCAAGGGTAGCCCCATGTAGAGCGTGTTGCAATAATCTAACCGTGAGGTAACAAGGGCATGAGTGACTGTGAGGAGAGCCTCCTGATCCAAGTAGGGTCGCAATTGGTGCACCAGGCGAACCTGTGCAAAGGTCCCCCTAGCTACAGCTACCAGATGTTGCTCTAATCTTAGCTGTGAGTTTTGGAGGACACCCAAATTGTGAGCCCATTCTGAGGGGGACAATTTCTCCCCGCCCCAGAACCAAGGATGGACAGTCGACATAGTTTTTAGGAGGCAATACCCACAGCCACTTGGTCTTGTCTGGGTTAAGTCTGAGCCTGTTGACTCCCATCCAGACCGTCACAGTCTCCAGTAAGTTAAAACAAATCTAAAAATGCTCTGGAGACTCCACCAATGGCTTGTGAGGAGCCACATATTGAGGTATCCAAGCGAACAGGGTGTGCCCTCCAGCCGTTGAACCTTGGCCCCATCCAATCCTTTCCAAAAGCTGACGGCCACTCCACCATCTTGCCTTGGGGGCCCCGTGGATTTCTGGTTTTTCCTTCAGATGTTAGTCCTGGTTAAAGTCCTGCTTTCCTCTCCACCAGTACTGTCTAGGGAGCCACGACTTGACTCTGTTTAAGAACATTGCATGTGGAATAAATTCTGGTTCTCTCCAAAGAAGATCTCTAGCCCAGGATATCTGTTTTACCAGTGATGTGGAAAGTGGAGATTAAAGTCAATTAGAGTCAATTTGGCTGAGAATTTTCCCAAAAAGGACTCACCACTGCAAGAATGCTAATTAACTTAGTGGGTTCCTCTGCATCTACTTTCAGCTTGCTTAGTGATATTTCAGATCCTGAAGTTGCTGACTCATTCTTCAAGTAAACCATGAGCATCTATTGAGGGACAATTGTGTGTGTGTGGGGGGGGGGGGGAATGTTATTTATGTAGATGACAATGGCATCATGCAAATGCTTTGATTTATATACTCTTATCTGGTATCATGAAATAAGTATGTAAATTGTGCAATTTAATTTTGTCCTATATGCTTCACTATTTTGGAATTCCTCACTTTTTCTTTTTACATGCTGAACTGCTTTAGAGAGTTTTACTAAATTACTTAATCTGAAATTAAATTTCCTAGGTAATCCTGGTATATTGTAGGGGTCAATGTTTGTTGGGATCATCTACCAATCCACTGCACATTCTCTTAGACAATTTGGTGGAACACAATGGCTAGGCTATCTCTGCTCAAAGGGTTGAGTTTACTGTTGATATTTTCAATTACTGAAGTTTTTAAAGAAGAGACTGGACAGTCACTTATCTGAAATTTTGTAGGGACTCTTGCTTGAACAGGAAGCTAGACTAGAAGACCTCCAAGGTTCCTTCCACAACTTCTGAAGGCAAGCTGTTTCACTGGTTAATTGTCCTCACTGTTAGGAAGTTTCCCCTTAATTCTAGGTTTCTTGTTTCTTGTCCTGCTTTCTGGTCCTTTGGAAAATAAATCGACCTGCTCCTCTTTCTGGCAGCCTCTCAAATTCTGGAATACTGTTATCATGTCCCCCCAGTCCTTATTTTTTCTAGACTAGCTAAATCGAAATCCTGCAACTGTTCTTCATAAATTTTAATCTCCAGGCCCTTAATCATCTTAGTTGCTCTTCTTTGCACTTTTCCCAAAGTCTCAACATCTTCTTTGTAATGTGGTGACCAAAACTGGATTCAGTATTCCAGGTGTTGTCATACTAAGGCTTTATAAAGTGGTACTAATACTTCATGTGATTTTGATTCTATGCCTCTGTTTATATAAGCAAGGATTGTATTAGCTTTTTTGGCTGCTGCCGCACACTGCTGACTCAGTGTCATCCACTAGGACTCCAAATCCCTCTCACAGTTATTGTTTTTAAGCTAGGATTTGCCTAATCTGTATTTACTCTTTTTGGATCCTGAGCTTGTCTTTTAGGGTGTTGGCTCTTTCTGCCAGCTTAGTGTTATCTGTAAATTTGATGAGTTCCCCTTCTAATCCCTCATCTAAGTCATTTATGAAGATATTGAAGAGTACTGGGCCTAAGACGGAACCTTGTGGTACCCCATTACTTACTTCCCTCCATATAAATGTAATGCCATTAAAGACTACTCATTAAGTATGGTCTGTTGCAAATCCATCTGGTGGTGATGCTGTCTATCCCACATTTTTCTAGTTTACCAAGAAGTAGGTTCTGGTCTTCTTTGTCAAATGCCTTGCTGAAGTCTAAATATACTATGTCCACAGTATTTTGCTGGTCTACTAATTTAGTCACTTTGTCAAAGAATGAAATAAGATTGGTTTGGCATGATCTATTTTTAACAAACCCATGCTGGCTACTAGTAATAACTTTATTTGTTTCTAGATATTCACATATCTGATTATCTTTTCCAGTATTTTCTAAGGTGTTGATGTTAGGTTGATTGGTTTGTAGTTTCCTGGGTCTGTTGTTTTCTCTTTTTTGAAGATGGGAACTACATCAGCTCTTTTCCAATCCTCAGATAATTCCCCATGATTCCAGGATTTTTGAAAGATATGATACAATGGTTTTGAGATAACATCTGCCAGTTCCTTCAGAACTCTGGATTGTAATCCATCAGATCCTGGTGATTTATATTTTTCAAGAACAGACAGATGTTCTCCAACCATTTTTTTTTTGCTTATTTTAATTTTTATTTCTAGTTTGTCTTTTACAGTTAGGTTTTTTTGGTAAGTTGAGCTCTGATGTAAAGAATGAGTTAAGCAGTTCAGCTTTCTCTCTGTTGCCTGTTACTTCCTTGCTATCTACAGTTTCCTTGACTTTTTTCTTGTTATTTATGTGTTCAAAGATTTTTTAAAATGTTCTTTGACTTTTTTTGCAAGTCTTTGTTCATTCTGACCCTTTGATTTCCTGATTTCATCTTTGCAGATTTGGGCTATCTGCTGCTGAAACTCTGCCTTAGTTATGTGTTCCTCTTTCCATTTTTTTGGTAAATAAAAATGAAAAAGTAATTAGGAGGAAAAAAAAACCATCTTTATAAATTATTTTTGACCTCAACAGGAACCACCTGAAAGATTACTGGTGCTAAGTAGTATGCTTGGCAACTTGTTAAGATTTCTATGTATGCAAATCAGCTTCTAGATATTCAAGAAAATAGAAAATGTACTGATTAACCTTTGAGTTACAGGGCAAAAATCACAACCTTTATTAATATTTATATACAGAATTGCTTAAGCTATGAAGAGTACCATTGGGAAAAATTCAACAGGTTGTCTTTTACTCTGAATAGCTGGAGTGTACAACACATCTGCCTACTGACATATTAAATCTGCCTGCAGCAACAAAGTTAGTGCTATCTGTACCAATGTTACCAATTGCATTTCTTTAATAGATTTCCATCTTTTGTTGCAGCTTTGCCAATTTCTACATATGTTACATAGTAAAGGCTTCTTTCTTTTGCAGAAGTGACATTCAGTTTGAGTAAAATAAGATAAAATCAGTAGATATATAGGTTCTTTAAAAAAGAATAAAATGTCGACCCCTTTTATAAACTACAGAAGCATAAAATGGGTTTGTTTGATTTTAGTTCACAAATATGCCAAAATGAAATGAAATTAGTATGCATACAGACATACTGAGAAACGTGTATGTTGATGTACAGTTGTGCCCAATTTTGATGAGCATCTGTTCTGTGTATCCTTGTTTTATATAATGCCATAGCAAAAACAGGGATCTTCTACTGAATTTATAGACTACAAGTTCTATACTTTTTAAGGAAGGATTGGGATTCGGCTGAGGGATATTTTCAAAACATTTTAGCAGTTCTGAATGTAAGTAGAGACAGGATAGGGAATATTTATTTATTAATTAATTAATTAATTAATTAATTAATTAATTTAATTTGTATACCGCCCTTCTCCCAGAAGGGACTCAGGGCGGTGAACAGCCAAAATTAAAAAACATACAAATACAAAAGTTAAGATAATTAAAAAAATTAAATAATTGGCTACCCAATTTAAAACCCCAAATCCATAAAATTTAAAATCCCAGTTAAAAACCATTTAGGCTAGGCCGGCTTGATGAAATAAAAACGTCTTCAGGGCTTTACGGAAGGTCCGGAGGTCCGGGATCAATCGTATTCCGGGAGGCAGCTCATTCCACAGGGCGGGTGCCCCCACAGAGAAGGCTCGCCCCCTGGGGGCCGCCAGCCGACATTGCCTGACCGACGGCACCCCGAGGAGGCCCTCTCTGTGAGAGCGTATTGGCAGGTGGGAGGTTATCGGTAGCAGCAGGCGGTCTCGCAAATACCCTGGCCCTAAGCCATGGAGCGCTTTAAAGATGAGAACCAACACCTTAAAGCGCACCCGGAAGACCACCGGGAGCCAATGCAGCTCGCGCAGGAGAGGTGTTACGTGGGAGTGCCACGTCGCTCCCATAATCACCCGTGCGGCCGCATTCTGCACCAGCTGGAGCCTCTGGGTGCTCCTCAGGGGGAGCCCCATGTAGAGAGCGTTACAGTAGTCCAGGTGTGACGTAACCAAGGCATGAGTGACTGTGCACAAGGAGTCCCGATCCAGAAAGGGGTGCAACTGGCGTATCAGGTGAACCTGATAAAAAGCCCCCCTGGCCACGGCCGTCATATGCTCTTCTAAAGACAGCCGTGTGTCCAGGAGGACGCCCAAGTTGCGAGCCCCCTCTGTGGGGGTCAGTGACTCGCCCCCAATAGCCAGCGATGGCACCAGCTGGCTATACCGGGACGCTGGCATCCACAGCCACTCGGTCTTGGAAGGGTTGAGCCGAAGCCTGTTCCTCCCCATCCAGACCCGCACGGCCTCCAGACACTGGGACATCACTTCGAGGACATCATTGGGGTGGTCTGGGGTGGAAATGTACAGCTGAGTGTCATCAGCGTACAGATGGCATCGCACCCCAAAACCACAGATGATCTCAATATTTATATACATGCTGACATATAAAGGAATGGGAAAATAATAGATATAATAGTAATTGAAGAATGAAACCATGCCTTGGAAGAATTATTTGAGATTGTAATTTTAAATGTAATATTTTTTTTTATTCTCAGTGAAAGAAAATAGAATATTGGTTGGGGACAATCAGTGGCAACATGGGAAAGTCAATATGGTCTAAGGGAGCCAGTCTGGTCTAATAATTAAGGTACCAAGCTAGAAATCAGGACACTGTGAGTTCTAGTCACAGCTTACCCATGAAATCAGCTGCTGACCTTGGGCCAGTCACTGTCTCTTAGCCCAACTCACATCACAGGGTTATTCTTGTGGAGAAAATAGGAGGAGGGAGAAGTATTAGGTATGTTTGCTGCCTTGAGTTATAAAAATAATAAAGATGGGATTAAAAAAAACGTTAAAAAATAAAAATAAATTTAAAAATCATATGTAACAAGATGGCAAAGGGTAAGATAACTTTCCCCATTCATAGCTTTCAAGTGCAGGTTGCGCAAAATGACACAGAGCTGGAAACAATTTCTTGGCATCTATCTTTTTAGACTCTGTTGGGTCATCCAGTGCATCCAGTGTAAGTTCCAGTATATCACAAAGAAAATTTCATGATTATTTTTTTTTAAAAAAAATCAAAGCTAAGAGAAAGTATATTTGGAAAACTTTCAGATGACAGGAATGCATAATAAAAAATATTTACCAAAGCGAGGACAGAGCTAATCTCTAATTAGGATGGGGTTATAGAAAAAAACCCTGTTATGTTTCCACAGAGTTGCTTTTTGTCTTGATGGGTTAAACACAGTTGGAGCTCAACACTGGCTGGACAGACCCTTTGAAAGTAATTGAGGCTTATCTGAGCCTTGTTATCTGTGAGGAATTTGAACTGGTTGATCCTGAGGTCCTTGTGCTGTGAGTTTGGCCATTGCTTTCTGGCCACACATATCCCTCTTGGTTGCTCAAGGCTTGCAGGGAGGTGGCATGTGCTTGAATCCAAGTGGTGGCTAATGCCTTGTGGGAGGGGGTAGTATTGCACATCCTTCTTAAGAGGTCATTCTTAGACTCAGCAGTTATTAGACAACATTTGGTTGCTTCCTGTTTGGATTACTGCAATGTCTCTACCTAGGGCTACCCTTGAAGACCACCTGGAAGCTACAACTGCTGTAGAATGTAGCAATGCATGTAGTGATGATTGCCTCTAGATTTAAGATATTACATGCCTGTGATGTAAGCCGCATCAGCTCCCAATTTCCTTCTGGATGCAATTAAAGCTGCTGGTAATTACTTTTAAAGCCCTGCATGGCGTAGGGCCAGCTTATGTGTGGGACTGCCTCTTCCTAAGAATATCTCCTTGTCCTGCCATATTGAATAGGGTAGACATGTTCTTAATACCCTCCTTTAAAAGTTGCCATCTTATGGGACCAAGGAAGTGTGCCTTTTCCATGGCAGCTCCTGCCCAATGAAACATGCTTCTCCTGAAGTTTGACAGGGCATTACCCTTTTATCCTTCAAAAAGCACTTAAAAGCACCCCAAGTACAGGATGAGATTTATGACATGAACTTGTTGTGGGATACATGTGAAAGTTTAATTATGGTGCCAGGTTTTGGTTTGGTCTTAATACTTGTGGTTTTAATATTTTTTATGGTACCATAAAAAAAATCTTTTGGCTGTAAGCTGCCCATAGTTTAGTACCAGATGTGGAGCTATAAAAATGTTATAAATAAATAAATGAAACAAATCTCAGTCTTAGAATAGTTACAAAGTTTTTATATGCTTTTGTATTTTAGGATTTGAAGTCATATAAAACAATTATACATTTGACTTACTTGATATTCGGATTTGGATGGACCTATTATTATTATTTATTTTATTTATTTATCATATTTGTATACCGCCCTACTCCCGAAGGACTCAGGGCGGTGAACAGCCAAAATAAAATACAGAGACATACAAAAGTTAAAAATGATTAACCTATGAATTTATACCAAAGATTAAATGATTAAAGATGGAAAATGGTAGTGAGAGTCAAATCTCTTTATTGATTAGCCTAGTGAGATAATTTCTATCTCATGCAGCAATCCAGCCATTAACATTTTTCATTATGCTGTATTTATCAGGAATTGCTTTTGAGATAACATTTGAAAGATCATTCCCTTATAAAACATAGAAGTTTAAACTGGTGCTGGAAACATATTCTGAAATCCTAGAAATGCCTAACTTCCTTTTTGAGTCAACATACTAACAGCATGTCTAAAGGACATGAGTGTCAAATTTAGTCATGGGTGCAAATTATTTCAATAATAGAATGTACGTGTCAGCTTTGGAAGCCATATTAGCAAAGGAAGCTTCCACCCTGCCACCTTCTTGTGTGCGGGAAAGTAGGAGGGGGGAATTTAGTAGAGGGAATGTAGTTAGACAAAATAGCATTCTTCTTTTCAGTCAAGGTCATGACAGTCCTGCATCTGGAGAAGGAGTGGTTGGAGTGATATCTCGAGATGGGATGGATGGTGATTGGACAATGTGATGGATTGATGGGTGCAGGGGATGGCTAGTTCTTTCCCACCCTCGGAAGAACTAGCAGCGGCGGGGACGGCGTTGGGACGGCGTTGGGATGGCGTTGGGGTGGCGTTTCTTTTGCCTCAATGTCCCCCAGCAAGAGCTGGAGCGTCGCTGCCCCCCCCTTTGGAAGAACTAGCAGCAGCGGGGGCAACGCCGAGGGAGGACTGCCGGGCCCCGCCTGAATCTCTTCGAATTTAGACCTCTACAAACTAGGTCTATTGTGAGCTGTGAGGGAGAGAGTGCAAACCATCAATCTGGAGCTCTCTGGTTGGAGGCTTTATTGAAGATTTGGGAGTTAAGGGGGGGAAGAAGATCTGGTGGAGACTGGGGGAGCTGGGAAGAACTGGAAGATAGTGTGGACTGTCCCGCCCCTGCTTGGTTTGTTTCCACCCTCCTTCCTTCCCTCTTTCTTTTTTCCACCACGGCCTGGTTTGTGGGCGTGGCCTGGACTACTATCTCCCCGACCAGATTTTTCTTGCACCTGGACTTAATAGCTCCTTGTATGCCCAGAGCTGACCTCCGGTTTCCGGCAATTCCATCAGCCCTATTGACATTAACATCCACTTGCTGTGAGGAGAGATGTGAGCCTGGGCGGGGGCACTGAGGGTGTCATCTTGTTGCAGCTGACACTGTATAAGACCTGCTGACACTGGCCACCGTGAGAGGGTGACCGGGTCATTGCCTTCTGGGACAGCTGCCTGAGACTCCTCTCCACTGTCATGGGAGGACAGTGGAGTCCGGTTTGACCCCCCCGGCTGAAATCGTGGACTCTCTCCCCTGAACCTTTTTTAAACCATCATTAAGAATCCTTGGCCATTTTCCATCTGCCCCAGACAGACTTTTGGAACCTTAAGATGTATTCATTCGCTGATCTCTTCGCACTGCGAAATTCCCCCCTCTCGCAGGCCTGGCCCTCCTTGATGACGGGTCTTGGAACCCCGAGAGATGGCATGCAGCGAAGAGGGGGTTGAGGGGTTTTCTACATAAATTTTTAATGAAATTTTTAAGGGGTGGGAATAATGATTTTTTAAGGGGAACCGGGAGGAAGACCAAGGGGTTTGGGGGGACGAACCCACTAGGGTCAGAGCCGAGCCCAGCACAGGGGGACGGTTTGGAGGGTGCAGGTCGAGGGATTGGGGAGGGGCTGGAGGAGTATCTGGAGGAGGAATTGTGAGGTGGGGTCATGGGGTTCAGATGGGCTTGTTGCTTATGTACCTGGCTCCCTGCCGCGTGGCAACAGCCCTACCTGAGCTACTCGACGTGATAGCCACGGTGGCAGTAGATACACCCAGGCTTTTAGTCATGGGTGATTTCAACTTGCCATCTGCTGGTGAAACGTCTGAGGTGGCTCGGGAGTTCATGGCTTCCATGACGGCCATGGACCTGACCCAGTTAGTTCATGGCCCTACTCACAGGGGAGGTCACACTCTGGACCTGATTTTTGTCTCTGGCCAGTGGTTGAGTGGTCTTGTTATTGGGGATATAGATATGGAACCCTTGTCATGGACAGACCACTCACTCCTTTGCCTGGATCTTCAAACCGCTGCCCCCCGCCGCAGGGAAGCGGATCCAATTAGATGGATCCGCCCCAGGAGCCTGATGGATTCTGAGAGGTTCCAGATGGAGCTTGGGCCATTTCCTGAGGTTCTAGCACATGACTCGGCCAAGGAACTGGTAGCCGCCTGGGATCGGGCGGCTGGTGGGGCCTTGGACCGAGTCGTGCCTTTGCGGCCTCTGACCCGGTGCCAATCCCGTGCGGCTCCTTGGTTCACCGAGGAGCTGAGGGAAATGAAGCGCCGGAAAAGACGCCTGGAGAGCAGTTGGAGGGCCAGTCTCGCTGAGTCTGATTGAACACTGGTAAGGTTGCATATTAAGACCTATCTAGTGGCGATAAAGACGGCAAAGTTTAATTACTTTTCCGCCTCTATTGCGTCATCATCCTTTCTCTCCGACTGGTCGCAGTTTGTGTTGGCAGGGGGGCAGAGGTCGACCTCAAGGCCTCTTATCTGTGGAGTGCCGCAGGGATCAGTCCTCTCGCCCCTTCTGTTCAACATTTATGTAAAGCCACTGGGAGAGATCATCCGTGGCTTTGGGGTGAGATACCACCAGTACGCTGATGACACCCAGCTGTACATATCCACTCCAGGCCACCCCAATGATGCCCTTGATTTGATGTCCCAGTGTCTGGAGGCTGTGCAGATCTGGATGGGGAGGAACAGGCTCAAGCTCAACCCTTCCAAGACTGAGTGGCTGTGGCTCCCGGCATCCCGATATAGTCAGTTGACTCCATCACTGACTATTGGGGGAGAGTCTTTGGCTCCCACAGAAGGGGCTCACAATCTGGGAGTCCTCCTGGATAGGCAGCTGTCCTTGGAGGAACATCTGACAGCTGTAACCAGGGGGACCTTTTGTCAGGTTCACCTGATCCGCCAGTTGCGGCCCTTTCTTGATCGGGATTCCCTGTGCACAGTCACTCATGCCCTCGTCTATGCCTTGACGAGGTGTGCCGTGACTACTGCAACGCTCTCTACATAGGGCTCCCCTTGAAGAGCACCCAGAGGCTCCAACTGGTCCAGAATGCAGCAGCGCGGGTAGTGATGGGAGCAGCATGGCGCTCCCATGTAACACTGCTCCTGCGCGAGCTGCACTGGCTCCCAGTGGTCTTCCGGGTGCGCTTCAAGGTGCTGGTTATCACCTTTAAAGCACTCCATGGCATCGGGCCTAGCTATCTTTGAGACCGCCTGCTGCTACCAACTACCTCCCATTGTCCCCTGCGCTCCCACAGAGAGGGCCTCCTCAGGGTGCCATCAGCCAATCAATGCAGGCTGGTGACCCCCAGGGGGAGGGCCTTCTCTGTGGGGGCACCTATCCTCTGGAATCAGTTGCCCCCAGAGATAAGGGGAATCCAAGACCTTAGCGCCTTCCGCCGTGCCCTTAAAACCCACTTTTTCCAGCAAGCCGGGCTGGCTTAAGAAGAAATTTTAAATGTTTTAATTGGTTTGTATTTTTAATTTTGGCCCAAATTTATATATATATTAATTGTTTTTAATATTTGTATTTCATGTTTTTTAATTCTGGCTGTACACCGCCCTGAGTTCTCAGGGAGAAGGGCAGTATATAAATTTAAAATAAAATAAAAATAAAAAATAAACTCTCAGATTCAGGTTTTCCCAGATGTGCCAGTATATCTACTCTAATAAATGAACTTTGAGAAAATGCTTGCCTCAGAGGTTTTAATTGGAGTTGGAGTTTTCTGGAACGCTGACAGTATGTTAATATCTTAAAGGTTGGAATGCCACAATTCGCCGTGGCCAACTTGTTGTGATCAACTTGCCATGGAACAATTTGCTTTAGGACAATTGAACAAATAACAAAAATTAAATTAATTTCAATGGAACCCTGGCCAATAATAGTAAAATAAAGAAAGTCAATCCAGAAATATGAGAGTTATAATAATTTCAGTGAAAACGTGGTCACCAATAATAAAAGTAACTGAATTAAGAAAGCATTGAATTGTCCTGTGGTGAGTTGTCCTGTGGCTAGTTGACTATGGCAAGTTGACTGTGATGAGTTGGCTATGGGGAGTTGTCCTAGACACCTTACATGTGTTGCACAATCTTTGTGCTCAGTGAACCTCAGAAGGGATCCTTTACTGTAATTCTGTGGATTTGTGGGTGAGGTTATGTATGTGCGTATGTATGAAAGAAGCAATGGTAATATAATATTCCAGTAAATCATATACCAATATATTGGCCTTTATGGCATATCCCTTAACAGTTTGATCTAAGCATTCAATCATGTATGCCCTATTGTTGTAATCTTGTGCTCACTTAGAGGCAATTTTTAACCGAAGCTTGTTCTACTTTTGATTTTATATTTATGTATTTTTATTTTTGAGCCATTCTGTGTGAAGAAAGTAGTTTTCAAATACATTTGGTAATAGTTTGGAAAATTAGGTTATTGAGAATATTCAAAAGGAGTGCTTTTGCAGTGGAAAAAGCATTCCTCCTTGATGCAGCGAAGCTCAAATATAGCTATTTTTAAGGGCTTGCTTTTGTCCTCTGAGCATGTATAGGCAGTATTTCTTCTGTGAAGGCTAGCCTAGTAAAGCAGATTTATGCATGTACACACATGAGCTAGGAAGAAGTTGGAAATAATGACACTGAGTTTCCTCTGTGTTTTGAAGATCGAGTTAGCACACTCGGCAAACAAACCCTTCAAAGGCTAGGTGTAGATCAATTAAAATATAAGTAAGTCTGTGTTTGTGTGTGTGTGTTTAAATTCAAGAATACTTTTACCTCGGAGGTATTATTTAATATTATTCACATTATTCTTAGTCATATAACTTCTGTGCTGAAAACTGTCTTCCAATGTTTTAAAAGTTTCCTTTCCTTGCAGAGAAAATCTTGGCCTTTCTATCTAATTTTCAAGTTTTTCATTTTCTTCGGAACATTGCACAATATTTCTGAGCTTTCTTTATTGTAGTAAACAGACAAGGGAGATGATTAACTGATTGATTTGTATCCCTGCCTCACATTGCAGTTTCCTTGGTGGTCTCATATTTTGCCAATTAAATAGCTCAATATGAAAATTGCCCAGAACTTAAATGAAACATGGAAACCAAGGAGGCTGCAAAATAAAGAGAAAGTAACATCATGATCCTAACAATGGAAATTTCACTGAAATTGTCTTCTCCTTTGAAAGCAGAAATTCAAAGGCAATGTATATTCCATTAAATTGAAGGAAAGTGGCTGGTGGGAAAATAGCAGACAAAATGTTTGGCGCCCAGTAGATTAAAAATATTTGAAATAAAATTGTTCTTCCTGGTTACGTTCATTTTGCAATAAAGAAATTCAAATAAAAATTGTATACATCCACCCAGCAATAGAGAACAAATTTAATTCATCTCGTCTACTCCATTAAGTTTTTGGACGGAGAGGCTAATTAGTTTTTAGTGACATTTAATTAGTATATATGATGCGAACAGGAAACAGAGCCTCAGAACTGTGCACTTGAAGGAGAAAGCACATTTTGACTTGGAGAAAAATAATAGCTGTCCCTGTACCATGTGGAATTGGGTTTACCATAATCATAGAAGGTGGTATCTGCCTATCTTGTATGTCCTTGGAAGTTTAGGATTGGGTCTGGTTAAAATTTGGGTTGGAAAGCAATAGCAATAGCAGCAAAAGCACTTAGACTTATAAAGCAGCAAAAGCACTTAGACTTATAGACTTTACAGTTCTTTACAGCCCTCTCTAAGTGGTTTACAAAGCCAGCATATTGCCCCCAACAATTTGGGTCCTCATTTTACCCACCTCGGAAGGATGGAAGGCTGAGTCAACCTTGAGCCTGGTGAGATTTGAACTGCCAAATTGCAGTCAACTGGCAGTCAGCAGAAGTAGCCTGCAGTACTACATTCTAACCACTGCGCCACCATTTTCAAAAATAATGTATGGATAGGTGCTTTTTCAAAAGGTAACTGGACTTTCTTTGTTTTTCCTTCAAGATGTTTCACTTCTCATCCATTCTTCTGACTGAAGAAACTTCTTAGATGAGAAATAAAATGTCTTCAAGAAAAAACAAAGGAAGTCCAATTGCCTTTTGAAAAAGCACCTTTGGGACAACCATGACCTGGATGATTGAGAACCTCCATTGACAATATATGGATATGTCCACTAAGTGACCAGGAATCAGATTAGATTTTTCAAAGAAGTAAAAGAACTCTTCTAAGCTTAGAAAAAACATTTACAGTACATACATATATTATACTTGGATTTTTTTAAAAAAATGTTGTATAATAGAATGTGTGCATGACTTTGGGGAATGAAGGGGAAGACGTACTGCTTAGAAAACAATCAGACAAGAGAGGCAGGAACCCCTGGTGGCTTAATGGTCAGAGAAAGAAAGTAAGGCTCTGTCCTAATTGATCAGGCAGTTAAAAGTAGTGATGGGCAATTTGTACCTTCAGACTTGCAAGATTCCATTAATGTGGCCTCATAATAAAGTAGAATTAGTTCACCTGCTTATGTTTCATCTTGCTTGTTAAGTTAAAGTATGTATGTATGTATGTATGTATCAGTGGTGGGCTCCTCCCTGTTCAGCCGGTTCCGCCGAGCCAGTAGCAGTGACGATATGACGTCACTGAACCTGTTCTCTTTGTTCGGGAGCTGGGGCCTCCCGCCCCGCCCACGTTATTCCTACCTTTTATTTGGCCGTGCCCCCAATCTATTTACTGCCTCCCGAGTCCCAGCTGATGGCTAGAACAGTGGTTTTCAAACTTTTTCAGTCCACCACCCCCTTAGTATTACAAACTCATCCTCAGTGCCCCCCACCCAGGGGTGGGTTCTACTTACTTTTACTACCAGTTTGCAGTGGGGCCGTGTGCGCATTGACTTCGCTCGTGCATGCACATGTTCTTCTGCACATGCGCAGAAGCATTTTGGTGATGTTGGGGTCGGTGGGCGGGGCCTCCTGCCAGTTTTACTACCAGTTCTATAGGACCGGTGAGAACTGAGGCAACCCACCACTGCCCCCACCCCCACCCCTATAAATAGCATTGTTCAGAATAGCGGTTTGCATGACCCACTAAGGAAGATAGTAACAGTAAAATACACAGAATACAGCCATTTTTGGCCTCCTGAAGCCTTGCCCTGCATGTCCCATTTTTGTGAAAAACTGGCCAGTTTTTCGCAAAAACAGGGTGTGCAGAGCTTTTGGGAGGCCTGCAGGCTGCTCCAATACAAATCTATAACAAAAATACAAACCTGTAACAAAAATAGCTAACACTATTAGTTAACACTAAAGAAATCCCCTGAATCAACCAATCTAGAGCAGTGATTCTCAGCTGGGGGTTCCTTTTGAATTTGCTGACCACCAGTGAATGGGAGAAAGCAATTTCACAGAGGAGGGGATGGAGACGGCTGTGGGATGAAACCCATTCCCAGACCCACTTGGGATCAACCTGCAGCCCTCCCGTGCCTACTCAGGTGGTGGAGCGTATGGGGGGGGGGATGGTTTTCAAGAAGTCACAAGGAGTGCTGAGAGCCGGTTTCTGTCCCACAAGTAAGATTTGGTTCAGAACCAACCCCAACATGAAGGTCTTTTATTTGCTCCTTGTACTCCTTGTCTTTGCATTTTTAACAGGTAATAAATTAAATTTCTAATGATGTAAAAATAGCTCATAACTCACCTTTTTAGACAGCTATTATCATGTCTAAAAGCAAGATACTCTTCTCCATCTTTTGTCTGGAGTACCATTTAATCCAGAGCCTTTTAATTCCAGAAGTCTAAGTTTAAATAATGGACTTCTGGAATTAAAGCTCCATTTTTTAGCTAAAACTTAATTCACACCTGTTAGTTTTGCTTGAGCAGTGTGAACAATTGACAGTGTGATCCTCCAAAGGTCTGAAAAATATATCATTGATTTTTCTTTGGCATTTAAACTAGATAACCAATGTGAAAAAGTGTATCAAGGAAGGACTGGAAAGCCAATTCATACTGAACTGTATTGGGTTTTCTGTTGTTATTTGAATAAAATGAAAAGAAATCAAATAGTGGTACCTAGTGAGAAAAAAGAGATGAAATAATGGGTCATTCTCAACACTTGAATTCTCTACACTTAAAATATCTAGAAATTATTATGGTTAAGTGAGTTTTGCCCTATTTTACAATTTTTCTTGCCATAGTTCAAATCAAAGTTCAAATCAAAAATTTGATAGTTCATATCAAAGTTCAAATCAAAGATTTCTGAGACCAATGTTGAATACTTAAATTTCAGTAGTCACCAATCCCAGTCTTAAAATGAGTTTAGAATCAATGGGAGTCACTGATAACAATGAACTACTAGCTACTGATAATGACTCCAGTCCTGCCTTTCTTTTCCTTCTGTCCAAGTTTTGCAAGTACTTTTTCCAGGTATATGTTTTATTCCAAAGTATACAAACCATTATCGTTAGGGAAAAAATGGGTCTTCTAAGCAATTTTAAAACACATTGTCAGAATGTCTCTGCTCTCAACCCCCCTTGTTGCTCCTTGAAAAGCATCCCCCCCCACATATGTAAATGAAAAGAATAAAAATCCTAGCCTTTTAAAATTGAAAATACGGAGAATTGGGAGGATGAATATGAGACACTAAGGGAGATGTTTCAAAAAGTAAGGGAGGCATTTAAGGGAAATAAAGAAGCAGAGAATTGGTTAACTTGCAAAAAAAAAAAAAAAGGAGAAAAGATGAATGAGAAGCAAGAGAAACAAGAAGATAATATTGAAAAGGCTCCAGAGGATTATAAATGCTTCTCTGAGAGAGGGTGTCTTGCCTCCCGCCTTGAAAGAGGCAGTGGTGAGGCCCCTCCTCAAGAAGCCTTCTCTGGACCCGGCCATTTTGGCAAACTACCATCCGGTCTCCAACCTTCGCTTTGTTGCGAAGGTTGTGGAGAATGTGGTTGCGCGACAGCTCCCACAGTTCCTGGATGAAACCGTCTATCTAGATCCATGCCAGTCCGGCTTCAGGCCTGGGTACAGCACGGAGACAAAATTGGTCGCATTGGTGGATGATCTCTGGAGGGCTCGGGACAGGGGTTGTTTCTCTGTTCTGGTCCTGTTAGACCTCTCAGCAGCTTTTGATACCATCGACCATGGTATCATGCTGCGCCGGCTGGAGGGATTGGGGGTGGAAGGCACTGTGCTGCAGTGGTTCTCTTCCTATCTCTCTGACCGGTCGCAGTCTGTGTTGGCAGGGGAGCAGAGGCCGACCTTGAGGCGCCTTGCTTGTGGGGTGCCACAAGGGTCGGTCCTCTCGCCACTCCTGTTCAACATTTATGTGAAGCCGCTGGGTGAGATCATCCGTGGTTTTGGGGTGTGATGCCATCTGTACGCTGATGACACTCAGCTGTACATTTCCACCCCAGACCACCCCAATGATGCCCTCGAAGTGATGTCCCAGTGTCTGGAAGCCGTGCGGGTCTGGATGGGGAGGAACAGGCTTCGGCTCAACCCTTCCAAGACCGAGTGCCTGTGGATGCCGGCGTCCCGGTATAGCCAGTTGGTGCCATCGCTGGCTATTGGGGGCGAGTCACTGACCCCCACAGAGGGGGCTCGCAACTTGGGCGTCCTCCTGGACACACGGCTGTCTTTAGAAGAGCATATGACAGCCGTGGCCAGGGGGGCTTTTTATCAGGTTCGCCTGATACGCCAGTTGCGCCCCTTTCTGGATCGGGACTCCTTGTGCACAGTCACTCATGCCTTGGTTACATCACGCCTGGACTACTGTAACGCTCTCTACATGGGGCTCCCCCTGAGGAGCACCCAGAGGCTCCAGCTGGTGCAGAATGCGGCTGCGCTTTAAGATGTTGGTTCTCATCTTTAAAGCGCTCCATGGCTTAGGGCCAGGGTATTTGCGAGACCGCCTGCTGCTACCGATAACCTCCCACCGGCCAATACGCTCTCACAGAGAGGGCCTCCTTGGGGTGCTGTCGGTCAGGCAATGTTGGCTGGCGGCCCCCAGGGGGCGAGCCTTCTCTGTGGGGGCACCCGCCCTGTGGAATGAGCTACCTCCTGGAATACGATTGATCCCGGACCTCCAGACCTTCCGTAAAGCCCTGAAGAAGTTTTTATTTCATCAAGCCGGCCTAGCCTAAATGGTTTTTAATTGGGATTTTAAATTTTATGGATTTGGGGGTTTTAAATTGGGTAGCCAGTGATTTAATTCTTTTAATTATCTTAACTTTTGCATTTGTATGTTTTTTAATTTTGGCTGTTCACCGCCCTGAGTCCCTTCTGGGAGAAGGGTGGTATACAAATTAAATTAATAAATAATAAATAATAAATAAAAGGAAATAATTGAAAAAAAAGTTAAAGATGCTTACACAGGGTTCAATAGTGATAGAATAAAAATGGATATGGGAAAATATTATTATTATTATTATTATTATTATTATTATTATTATTATTATTATTATTATTATTAATAATCAAATTTCTATACCGCCCTACTCCCAAAGGACTCAGGGTGGTGAACAGCCAAAATAAAATACAAATAATACAAATATTAAAAATCCCTTAAAATTATTAAATATTTCGGCCGAAACACAGATTAAAACACCCAATTTATAAAATCACGAATTAAAAAATTTAAAAATTTAAAAGAGGGGAGTTAGGCCAGGCCAGCTTGCTGAAATAGAAAAGTTTTGAGAGCACGGCGAAACGTGCGCAGGTCCAGGATCCTCCGTATCTCTGGGGGGAGCTCGTTCCGGATGGTAGGTGCCCCCACAGAGAAGGCTCTCCCCCTGGGGGCCACCAGTCGACACTGTTTGGCCGACGGCACCCTGAGGAGCCCCTCTCTATGGGAGCGTACTGGTCGGTGAGAGGCTATTGGTAGCAGAAGGTGGTCTCGTAGATACCCCGGTCCGATGCCATGGAGCGCTCTAAAGGTGGTAACCAAAACCTTGAAGCGCGCCCGGAAGACCACCGGGAGCCAGTGCAGCTCGTGCAGGAGGGGGTCACATGGGAGCGCCATGTCGTTCCCATAACCACCCGCGCGGCCGCATTCTGGACCAGCTGGAGCCTCCGGGTGCTCCTCAAGGGGAGCCCCATGTAGAGAGCATTGCTGTAGTCCAAGCGGGAAGTAATGAGAGCATGAGTGACCGTGTTTAACGAGTCCCGATCCAGAAAGGGACGCAACTGGCGAATCAGGCGGACCTGATAAAAAGTCCCCCTGGCCACGGCCGTCATGTGCTCTTCTAAAGACAGCCGTGAGTCCAGGAGGACACCCAAGTTGCGAACCCTCTCCGTGGGGGCCAATGACTCGCCCCCAATAGTCAGTGATGGCACTAACTGACTATATCGGGATGTTGGAAACCACAGCCACTCCGTCTTGGATGGGTTGAGCCTGAGTCTGTTTCTCCCCATCCAGATCCGCACGGCCTCCAGGCACCGGGACATCACTTCAAGGGCATCATTGGGGTGGTCCGGGGTGGAGATGTACAGCTGAGTATCATCAGCGTACTGGTGGTACTTCACCCCGAAACCACGGATGATCTCACCCAGCGGCTTCACATAAATGTTGAACAGAAGGGGCGAGAGGACCGACCCCTGTGGCACCCCACATACAAGGGGCCTCGGGGTCGACCTCTGCCCCCCTGTCAACACAGACTGCGACCGGTCAGAGAGAAAGGAGGAGAACCACTGTAGAACGGTGCCCCCCACCCCCAACTCCTCTAGCTGGTGCAGCATGATACCATGGTCGATGGTATCAAAAGCCGCTGAGAGGTCTAATACGACCAGGACAGAGGAGCAACCCCTGTCCCGAGCCCTCCAGAGATCATCAACCAACGTGACCAATGCCGTTTCCGTGCTGTACCCAGGTCTGAAGCCCGACTGGAACGGATCCAGATACGACGATTCATCCAGGTACTGGGGGAGCTGTCGCGCTACCACACTCTCAACAACCTTCACAACGAAGCGAAGGTTGGAGACTGGACGATAATTTGCCAACACTGCCGGGTCCAGGGAAGGCTTCTTGAGGAGAGGCCTCACCACCGCCTCTTTCAAGGCGGCAGGGAAGACACCCTCACTCAAGGAAGCATTTATAATCCCCTGGAGCCAGCCTCGTGTAACCTCCCGAGAGGCCAGCACCAACCAGGAGGGACACGGGTCCAATAAACATGTGACTGTGCTCAGTCTGCCCAGTTTCCTGTCCATGTCTTCGGGCATCACAGAATCAAACTCTTCCCAGATAATACTCACAAGACCTGCCTCTGTCCTCCCCGCTGAATCTACCCAGTCAGAGTCCAGGTGTTCCCGAATCTGAGCGATTTTATCATACAGATACTGTACAAAATCCTCGGCTCTACCCTCCAAGGGGTCCTCCCGCGCTTCCTGGTGGAGCAGGGAGCGGGTCACCCTAAACAGGGCGGCCGGGCGATTATCTGATGACGCAATAAGAGTGGCAAAATAGTTATACTTCGCCACATTTATCGCCACCAGGTAGGTCTTAATATGAACCTTACCAGTGTTCGGTCAGATTCAGAATGGCTGGCCCTCCAACCACTCTCCAGGCGTCTTTTCCGGCGCATCATCTCCCTCAGCTCCTCGGTGAACCAAGGAGCCAGGCGAGATCGACGCTGGGTCAGAGGCCGCAAAGGCACGACCCAATCCAAAGCTCCAGCGGCCACCCTATCCCAGGTGGCCACCAGCTCCTCAGTCGAGCCGTGTGCCAGAGCCTCAGGAAATGGCCCAAGCTCCATCTGGAACCTATCAGGATCCATCAGGCGCCTGGGGCGGTACCACCTCAATGGTTCCGCCTCCCTGCGGCGGGGTGCGGCGGTTCGAAGGTCAAAGCGAAGGAGGGAGTGATCTGACCATGACAAGGGCTCGATCACTATATCCCCTATCTCAAGATCACTCAACCACTGACCAGAGACAAAAACCAGGTCTAGCGTGTTTCCCCCCGTGTGAGTAGGGCCATGAACTAACTGGGTCAGGTCCATGGCCGTCATGGAAGCCATGAACTCCCGAGCCACCTCAGACGCCTCACCGATGGATGGCAGGTTAAAATCCCCCATGACCATAAGCCTGGGGGTGTCAACCGTCACCGCGGCTATAACGTTGAGCAGCTCGGGCAGGGCTGCCGTCACGTGGCAGGGAGCCAGGTATGTAACCAGCACACCCATCTGCACCCCATGACCTCACTTCACAAGGAGGGGCTCACAACCAGCCGTCTGAGGATCAGTGACCTCCCTCGGACCAAGACCTTCTCTAATGACAACCGCCACCCCCGCCCCTCCCCTGTGTCCTCGGCTGATGGAATGCGCGGAAACCGGGTGGGCACATCTCAATGAGGGGGACCCCCCCTCCTGGCCCAACCAGGTCTCTGTAATACCCGCCAGGTCCGCTCCCCCCTCCTGAACAAGATCACAAATGAGGGGGGCTTTATTTACCACGGACCGGGTGTTGCACAGCATCAGCCGAAGGCCCAGGGCCTGAGGGTCTGTGCAACCTGGGGAACGAGGGGAGCATTGGAGGCCGGAGCGCGCCACCGCTTGGAGCCAGCGGGCGCGCGCTCCCACAACCTGATGTGGCCCCCTGCTTTCAAATATGAAGAAAAGAGAAATAAATGGGGTAAGATTGAGAATGAAAAATAATAGAGTTAAAATTAAAGGAAAAAGGCTGAAGGGGAGATATAAGAACAGGAAAAAGAAGAAGGTAAAGAAATGGGAGAAAGGGAGGAAAACATCAAGAAAGAGAACTGTGGAGAGACTAAGAGAAAATGGTTAAGAGTCAGTGAAAACATTAATTTGTTAATAAAGATAAGGATGCTAGTTGTAGAAATTTTATGTGAAAATGCTGTTAAATGAAAAATAGAACAATGTAATGTGAAAGAAAGAATGATATTGGAAGAAGCACTAAAAGGAGAGAATAAATTATAATATAAGAATTAATTGAATAAGGTGGAATATGGGAATTAAATGTAAAACTGAATGAAATTGAAATGCAAAAAATGATTCAAATGATATACTTGTAAAAAGTAAAGTAAAAATATATTGTTAAAAGTAAAAAGTCTAAGGATTGGAAGATTGTTTGAGTAAAGATTTAAAAGAAAAAATGGAATAAGATGAAATATACTGCTAATAATTGAAAAGATGAGGGGAAATTTTGAGAAATATACTTGATAAATGAAAGAAAGACCGGGGTTGCCTGAACTCCATAGTGGAAAATATAAAATTGAAAATGAATACAGCAATAGAGTGGGATGAAGGAAGGAGAAGAGAGATGGAAGAAGGAAGGAGAGAGAGGGGAGGAAGAAAAGGGAGGAAGGAAGGGAAGGGAAATAGAGGGAGGGTAAGAGGGGGAGGAAGAGAGGAGGAGAAGGAGAAAGGAAGGGGAAGTAGGGAGGAGAAGAAGAGGGGGTGGGGGAAAGAGAAAGTAAGAAGGAAAGAAAAGAGAGAGGTGGTAGGTTTGAGGAGAAAGATTGCTGTACAATAAAAAAGATGAAATGGAAGAAAGGCAACCTCAAACAAATATTAAGATAAAGAATGAATTGAAAAGAATAAAAGAGAACAAATATGAATAAATAGCAATAATTAGAAACACACATACAAACATACAATGTAATTTAAACAGTGTTTAGTCATTTCAATTAAATTTACAATTTCTGCATTTCCTTTTTGCCATATTTATTCCTCATCTATTAAAAAACCAATATTACCTTTCATCCTCATCTCTAATCTTAATCAAATTCAATTTTTCCCTTCTATTCTATATTATACCCCTTCCCATTGTCATCTATTTTTATATCCATCCTCACATTGCTTAATTATGTAATACAAATTCAACATTTTAATATAAATCAGTTATATAACTATCTTTTTTGTATATTAATCAATATGAACATGAATATTCCAATTATTTCCATGCAATCCAATTTCTTACAAATCAATTAATTATCTTTACCAATAATAATAAACCAAATAATTTTCCCCATATATTCCTCCAAACCACAATTTAACCATTCCTGCTTTTAACACAATATACTAGGAGCAAGGTGCTTCTAGGAGCACGAAGCTGAAAACACCAGCCTGAAGATGACGAATGAGACTTCGTTGAAACGTTGCCAAGACACTTCCAATTTTACACGGGAGAAAACCCGAATAACAAAAGACCTACATACAAACACCCACGAAAACCTCAGAAAACACACACACACACACACACACACACACACACACACACACACACACACACACATATATATATATATATATATATATATATATATATATATATATCTTTGGTTATTCGAGTTTTCTCCCGCGTAAAATTGGAGGTGTCTTGGCAACGTTTCAACAAAGTCTCATTCGTCATCTTCAGGCTGGTGTTTTCGGCTTCGTGCTTCTAGGAGCAATGTGTGATCGCAGCTGTTTCTTCCTTTTAACTGCCAGTGGGGGTGTGAACTGATTGGGTGGGAGCTTGGCTGTGTTCTGATTGGGTGGAGGTGTGTTCTGTGTATGTATATATATATATATATATATATATATATATATATATATATATATATATATATATATATATATATATATATATTCCCCAAAACCCCTTTTATTGCAACAGCTGTGAATTCTATTCATTCATACATGAGTCTCAATTAGTTATAAAGAATCCTTCTGGAGAAGTCCTTCGGGATAATCACCCACCTTTATCTCCCTTGACACGCTGCCAAAGACCTAATTGGCAAAGCTACACGGAGTCCAGAATCAAACAGAGCTTCAGGCTTTAAGGTGAACCGAATGAACAAATGTTGCTTCCTGCAAAGACTCACATGCCTTTGCTCCTCTTTTAAATCTTATGGGAGGGGCCATCATCTCCCAGCCCTACTCCTGAGTCATCCCTTTTGTTTTAGCTGTTCTTGCCTTCTGGCAGCTCTGCGCATGCACACACTGGGAACAGACTCCCCCTGTTCTTCTGCCTCACTGAGGTCCAACTCTGGATGGCCCTTTTTCTGCCTTTGATCATCCGAGCCTTTCCCAAACTCCAGGATTGGCCCATGGTCCTCCCCAGCCTCCCCAGCCTCCTCACTGTCTAACTCTGCTTCCAGCTCCCCAGGTTGCTGGTGGACCACAACACTGGGTTCATTTCAAAGCCAGGAATAAAGAACATAGGCCTATGACTAGAGGTGAAGTCTTTTTAAAAGAGCACAACAGGAGCCTGAGTGGTGTAGGAGGCTAATGCCTCCTAAGGCAGCATTTAACATCCAGCTGCCTGCAATTACTGCGAGTTCAATTCTCACCAGGCTCAAGGTCGACTCAGCCTTCCATCCTTTCTAAGGTGGGTAAATTGAGGACCCAGTTTGTGGGGACAATAAGCTGACTTTGTATAAATATACAAAAGTATGAAGGCTATTGCTTAACGCATTGTAAGCCGCCCTGAGTCTCCGGAGAAGGGCAGTATATAAATCAAATTAAAAAAAGAAAAAGAAAAAAACATGCTGTTAGAGGTAGCCATGGCGAGCACTCTTCCACAAGCCCTTTAAATAGGAAAATGTTTCCCTTTGTTTTTTGAAATCATGCAAAAGTTTGTCTGCCTTTTATGCATCGCAAGTAAGTGCACTTAGCTGGGTTTCCTGGAGGGAGCGCTATAGTGTCAGGCACCTTGCTGTGTTGCAGTTTCCCCTTAGCGTTGCAGATTGAAGTGACAATCTCTTTGGGGAAAATATTTTTTTGTTATTTAATTAAGATCTCTAGCATCCTGGAAGGAATGTTTTATCTGAATAGGCTGGTGCTTTCTGCCACATTTTAATCTTTGTGTTAAGCCCATTATAATATCTCACTCTTTGTCCTGATTATAATTATTAACCTTCTGCCCCGATGAACAGTGGGAAGATTTTATGGAAATGGGCAGAGGTAGAGTGAATGGCAGGAGGGTCTGGTTCTTTCCCACAAGAGGATAATTGTATAGAAATAAAATTGTATAGAAATAAAAATTTCCCCATCTGAAAAATTATCTGCTTTTCTTTACCATTTATTGCTAGATGTACATTATATATGCTAAAAACCTACAATGTTTTTTAGTTGGAGCATTATTATATCACTACTTTTAAATTTTTCCACTGATTACCGTGAGCTGTTAGAATGTTTCATAATTTTGTATCCCTCCTAACTTAAATTACACAAAATTTTAAGTGGTTTGATAAGCTATCAAATATGGGCTTCTTTTCAAAAGGAAGGTGTTAAAATCAAATAAAATAATATTTGTCAAAGCTTTGAATTCTAACCCTAATCCTGCAGTAGAAAAAAAAATAAGTGTAACAAATAAAATTGTTGCTATATCTTCCCCATTCCCATCTTGTAGATCTGACATGGATCAAAGTCTGTCTTTCTTTACCTAATTTTATCAGATCCCAATTGATCCCCCCCTACCCCAGACAAAGCCCAAGAATCTTGTTTAAGGCAAAGATTAGAAACATTGTTCACCCATTCAAAACGCAGCCCAAAAGAAGCCCAAACAGGAATTGCAACATAGTAATCAGGGGAAAAGGCCCAATGTTCTGTCCCTGTATCAGTGAAATTTCATTTTAATGTATGCCCATTAGTGTACATTCAGAGTGACAATAAAGTTATTCTATGTTCTAAGCAACTCCTCAATCACCCTGATCATCTTAACATTCGATCACCTTCACAATGGATTTTTCTAGTAATAATCCCAGGTACCTGGACAAGCATCTGCCTAGCTTCCTCAAATTGGTTAGCAAATCAGATATCTAGGATTTAGATACTACTTAGTGGTAAAAAGCTGAGCTTTTCTAAATGTTGTTTGCTTTATCTGTGTTAAGGAACCCAGGTAGCACAGTACTGCGGGCTAACTCTGGTCACAGTCTGGAGTACAATCTTGACAATTGATTCAGCCTTCTATCCTTCTGAGGTTGATAAAACAATTGTTTTCCCCCCAGATTGCTGGGGGAAATATGCTGACATTGTAAACCACCCAGAGAGTGCTGTAAAGCACTGTGAATGTTGTATAAGTGTAAGTGCTATTGCTATTATGTGTGAAAAACAAAACAAAGCACAAAATGGTGGCAGGAACCATGCTGTTGAAGCCATGCCTTATGGATATCATGTGATCCACTAAAACAAAGGGTAGGTCATCAATCACATGGTTGTTTTAGCCATCCTAACTTTTTTGATACCCACTAATGCTTCCAGCAGGATCTTCCCTCGCTCCCTCCCACCCTCTAGAGAACTTGGAAATGCTTGTGGTTCTTTTGCCAAAAATATCTGCAAGTACTTTTAACAAGAAATGAAAGTTAAAAGTAAAGGGGTTTTTTTCTTCCCCTTTGAATATTACTAGTTAAATGAACCTTATTTAGCTGCTTTGTGCCAGCTTATCAATTCAGATACAAAGAGCAAAAAAAACAAACAAACAAAAAAAAACCCCACAATCCAGAATCCAGATCACTTTCCACTGCCTAAGCCTTAATACATTCATTTAAAGATATTCATCTTTAAGTACTACAATAAAACAAAGACAGTCACAAAAGACAGCTTGTTACCCTCCTTCTGTTCAGAAGCACAACCACCAAAATAGAGCTGATGCAAGATATTTTGCTGCCTCAAGCAGATAAGATCCTTCCATTCTCTTTATTTCATTTATAAAAGACAGCCAGGTTGACAATCGCTTTTGACTTCAACCCTTCCACTATATCAGCAACTAGCAAGTGCATGTCAGGATCTGATCATACAGGTTTGACCTTTCCACCAACATGAATGTGCACAGTGCAGAGAAAAAAACATGAGGTCAAAACACAATAACAAAATCAAGAATAGCAAATGAAGTATCTAAGGTGAATCCAAATGATGATGGCGGGTCATGAATTCTATAATATAACATGCCCAAATACTTTCTTTCAGTGACAGCCTGATAATCTAAGCCTTGTGTAATTATATACATTTATAATATACAATTATACATTGCATAAGTCATGATTATTTAAAATTCTCACCTAAGATTTACTTCTTCAAATTCTGTGTATTCTCAACTATATATTTTATATAGAATAGAATAGAATAGAATAGAATAGAATAGAATAGAATAGAATAGAATAGAATAGAACAGAACAGAACAGAACAGAACAGAACAGAACAGAATTCTTTATTGGCCAAGTGTGATTGGACACACAAGACATTTGTCTTAGGTGTATATGCTCTCAAAGTACATAAGGAGAATAAAATACATTCATCAAGAATAAAAAGATACAACACTTAGTGATAGCCAAGGTTACTAATAAGCTATCAAATCGTACTAGGAAACAAATAAAATCAATATAATTGAAAGATACAAGCAATATGGTTATAGTAATAAGTGGGAAGAGATAGATACTAGTAAGGAAGAGAAGAATAATAGTTCTTAATTAGTTTTAGTAAATTATTTGACAGTGTTGTGGGAATTAATTGTTAAGCAGAATGATGGCATTCAGGAAAAAACTGTCGTTGTGTCTAGTTGTTTTGGTGTGCAGAATGAATAGAAATCCAAACTTGATTTAGATCACAATACACTGTACATCACAAAGCAATTCACAGCAAAAGCCACAAAATATTAAAAAATGTGGTCCTTTTTATTTAGTTCAGGTAAGATTAAAAAAAAAAGATAAATAAAAGATGATGTAGTTAAGGCATCAGGCTAGAAACTAGGAGACCATGAGGTGGGTCACCTTGGGCCGGTCACTGTGTCTCAGCTTTTGAAAGGAGAAGAAGGCCAATTCTGGGAGGAAAAAAAAAAACTTTGCCAAGAACACTTAAGGGACTTGTCCAGGCAGCCACCAAGAATCAAGATTGATTTAAGGATACTTTTGCCTAAAAAGGAAGATAAAAATAGCCTTCTTTCCAGTTCCATCCATTAAAAGCTCAAAAAAATGTTGTTTCTTTTTATGGAACATAAGAATATGTGGCTACAATAATGGCATTGACTTGAAAATATAGACAATTATGCAGATGTCCCAGATGTCTTCCATCCATGATCAAAACTCTTTCCCTGATACTCTGCTTCATTTCTTCTTTATTATTTGTCCCAATTTTCCCCAAATTATTTCCTGATAAGGAGTGTATATCCTATTTTTTTTTAGTTCATCGCTCTTCAAGTTACCCAACTGGTGATGCAAATGCAACATTTAAAATTGAATACAGCTAAATACAGTAGTTGGACTTAGATCTCTTTAGAGTGTGGCATGCCCATCTGACTGAGGGACTTAAAAGCTGCTTTTCTGCCTAAAAGAATCATGAGGGAAACCATCTGAGTACTTCATGCTGAACATTAAATATTAACTGCAATAAATAATATAATGTATTTATGCGGTTGAATTCGAAGAAGCACACGTAGAATGAAACAACTGCTAATTCATGAGGTTCCATGGTAATTCACACAATATTATAAAAGAAGGTTTTCACAGTAGTCCGGACCTTTCTGCTAGTATAAGAAGTTTCGCCCTCTCTTTCCTAAACCAAGGAGAGTATTTATGTTTCATTTTGTTTTTTCTGAATCAGTGCTCTGCACAATATGCAAAATATATTGTGAATAGAAGATAGCTACTGTCAGATATATGAGGATCTTTTAGATTTAATCAGTTCTTTTATTTTATCTTTCTTGTATTTAAACATTAGGGTTCACTGAATATTCATGCAAATCATCAATCTACTTTACATTGATGATATTTTCTGTTTGGAGAACTTATGTGTACAGTATTTTATGAATAAGACTGATATGATTACAATCTGGTGCATTTTAATTGTTAATGAAAGTAGTTAGCAAAATGGGTCACAGTGGGAGTTCCTATGTTGTATGAATAGGAAAACCTAATCAATTAACCAAAGCAATTAATCCTAATGGGTCTATGTGGGTCTGTTATAGTTTTCAGTCTCTCCCAAGGCCATTTGAGAATAACAGAATAACAAGAGTTGGAAGGTACCTTGGAGGTCTTCTAGCTAACCCCCCTGTTTAATCAGAAAACCCTGTAGCATTTCAAACAAATCATTGTCCAAAGTCTTCTTAAAAATCTCCAGTGCTGGAACATCCACAATCTGTGGAGGCAAGTTGTTCCATTGATTACGTGTTCTGTCAGGAAATTTCTCCTTAATTCTAGGTGGGTTGAATAGTTTCCATTCATTGTTTCTTGTCTGGCCTTCTGTTGCTTTGGATAATAGGTTGACCAAGAGGTATGGCCCTTAAATTTGTTTGGCATCGGTTGCAATCATTCCACTATCATTTTTGTTCTCTCCAGTGTGCATGTGGGTAGATTAAACATATAGGAACTAATTTCTTTTTTATTTTATTTTTATTTTATTTTGAATTTGTATACCGCCCTTCTCCCTGAGGACTCAGGGCGGTGAACAGCCAAGTAAAAACATCAAGTACAAATATTAAAATACAGTTAAAAATGTACATATATAAATTTGGCCCCGTTAATTAAAAACAATAAACAAAACACTTAAAAACACTTAAAAAATTAGGCCAGCCTGGCTTGCTGGAAAAGGAAGGTTTTAAGGGCACGGTGGAAGGCACTGAGGTCTTGGATTCTCCTTATCTCTGGAGGCAGTTGATTTCAGAGGGTAGGTGCCCCCACAGAGAAGGCCCTCCCCCTGGGGGTCACCAGCCTACACTATTTGGTTGATGGCACCCCGAGGAGGCCCTCTCTGTGGGAGTGCACGGGTCGATGGGAGGTCGTCGGTGGCAGCAGGCGGTCTCGAAGATAGCTAGGCCCTATGCCATGGAGCGCTTTAAAGGTGATAACCAACACCTTGAAGCGCACCCGGAAGACCACTGGGAGCCAGTGCAGCTCGCGCAGGAGCGGTGTTACATGGGAGCACCATGCTGCTCCCGTCACTACCCGCACTGCTGCGTTCTGGACCAGCTGGAGCCTCCGGGTGCTCTTCAAGGGGAGCCCCATGTAGAGAGCGTTGCAGTAGTCAAGGCGAGGGCATGAGTGACTGTGCACAGGGAATCCCGATCAAGAAAGGGCCGCAACTGGCGAATCAGGCGAACCTGACAAAAGGTCCCCCTGGTTACAGCCGTCAGATGTTCCTCCAAGGACAGCTGCGTATCCAGGAGGACTCCCAGATTGCGAGCCCTCTCAGTGGGGGCCAACGACTCGCCCCCAATAGTCAGTGATAGCTGATAGCTGATATTGTAGCTTCAGAAGAAAATGCAGTTACAAAACATTTAAAATCCTAAATAGAACTTCATTAAAAGTATTTGTCTCCCTGCTTGCTTTGATATTATAGTGCTAGAAGCAGCTTGTCGCTTTTAAAGACTGACAAGTCTTTTTGATTGGTGACAGCACTAGTAAAGTAATTGCCAGTATAACATTCCATTTTTAGGTGCTCTTATTCAAAGTTTCTTATTTTCTTTGACTATCTTTGATTTTTGTTTGAGCAAGAATAGCCATTTTGTTCAGGATGTATATTTCTGCTTTCTAGAGAAGTTTACTGTGTTTCCATATAATTTTCACTTTACTGTAGGTGGGAAAACTTATATAACAAAATTTATTTTTAAGGCTTAAAGACATTTAATAGACATTCATATTACATGAGTGGATAGTAGAAAAACTGATGTAAGTTCAAATTGCTCATTCTGTTTTTGTTATCAGACAAATACTCATGTACCAATTTCTAGTCAAGAAAGTGTTCCTTTAGTAAGCTGACTACAGTTTTCCGTTCAATAGGGCCATTGATTAGTGTTATGTGAGTTGTTTTTTTCCATTTTGGGCCAACTTTTGTTGACCAAGCAAGCAGATTAGAGTTAAACAGTTTTTATTTATTTTATTAGATACCAATCCTGCTGTGAGTGTTGCTTGGACTGCTAGACAGGGTAAGAATTTAATGGATATACAAATAATTAAGAAGAACACACCTTTCAAGGAAGCATGAATTTAAGAAATTTAAATGCTCTCTCCCATTTTATTCACTAACTATGTTTGAAAGATTTTTTTTAACCATTCACTATCTTGGTTTACTGGCAAGGCAGAGGTTTTCTAGCACAGTCACTGCTGATATGTGTTGGATTTTGCTTTGCTTTGCTTTGTTTTGTGCCTTCAAGTCAGTTTTTGATACCTGACAAATGCCTGGATAAGTCCCTGCAGTTTTCTTGGCAAGATTTGTGGAAAGTGGTTTGCCATTGACTTCTTTCTAGTACTGAAAGAAAATGAGTGGTTCAAAGCTACCCAGCTCGCTTTGTGTCTAAGGCAGGACTAGAACTCACAGTCTCCTGGTTTCTTTCAGTTTCTAGCCTGATGTAGCCTGATGCCTTAACCAATATATCAAACTGGCTCTATGATATGTGCCTTTGATCTACTTTGAATAAATCCCCTGAATACAGTATACACAATAGATAGCAGCGAGGGGTTTGATTTCTCCAGTACTAAATTCAGTACAGCACCATTCTGAGGGAAATCTAAATTTTGGCTGGCTACTAAAATTCTATCAATTGTAATCCAAGTGTCAGCCATCTGAGACAGGCCAGGTCAAGAAATAAATCCTGTAGGGACTCCTGGAATGTGTCTTTTTTGTTGTATTAACACTACTTCAAAAACTTTAGTTGTACTTTTTTAAGGACAATAAGGTCAAGGCAGAGTTGTTCTGAGTTTCTTTCCCATGTTTTCTGTTTCACCAGAGGTGAGGAACCATTTCACCTTTCCCTGTTTTTAAGCCCAGAGTTATCGAACAGCTATGACACTTTATTGTCACAGAATTAGTTTTGTATCACCAAAGTCCAGATACTATAATCTTGCATTGCCTGTAAATTATTCACTGATGTGGTTTGCAACTACAGAAAAACACAATTGGAAAAAGGAAGGGTTTGGAATTAGCAAATGCTGTCCTATTAAAGAGAAGCATTTTCTAATCTTTGTGAATGTCTTATATTTCATAGCACAGCCATCTATCTGGCAATCTGCAACCTCCTTGACTGAATATTGACTTCAAAATTGACTTCAATAAATCTCAGGGGAAGATGTGACTTCACCTATTGAGGTTCCTCATATTGGGAAGCGTGAGCAGCTAAGGAGGTTTCAGTGTGATGGAAAGCACTGGAACAGAAACAAGAGAGCAATATTGCTTTCCTCTACCTCCTACAATAAGAAAGCAGATATTAAAACTAAATGGTCAAAAACGCAAGGAACAAAGCAAAAAAACACGATCTTTTCATATGAGATGGAAAGTTTTAAGGAATTGCTAGACTGAATTTGACACGCATTATCTGAGACGATAATACACAACAGATCACCTTCATTGGCTCTTACTGTGGAGTTTGATTGAAACTGACAACATTGGTATAGTTTTTCAATTATTATTTCAAGTAATTTTTCAATTATGATAGTTTGCATTGAATCCAATAACACATCATGTACAATCTTATAGCATACCATATATAATACAATGTCCTCAGAATGGAATTGATTCTCCTTGTTTTAAATGCAGTTACTTTGAACTGGAAAGCAGCGGCCTGAGAGATGAAATAAGGTATCACTACAGATTTAATGGAAAGACAAAAACAGAAGTATTTCCATATCGGCTAGCAGATGGACAATGGCATAAAATTGCATTGTCACTCAGCGCATCCCACCTTCTGCTTCACGTGGACTGCAATAGGTAAGATATTCTTCATGAGTTTTCCCCTCCTCTTCCTGCCATCTCACATGAGAAATGTCTGCTCCCTCAACATAAAACTTAGTACTGTTGGATGAAATTTGAAATGGAATTTTATATGCTCCAAAATGTCAATTGAATATTTGAGTGAAAAGAGAAAATGGCACGATAATTAAATAGCAAGCCTCCAGTTGCTGATTTTGGAGTAGTGGAAAGGTATTAATGTATTGCGTCATTCTCTAGATAACAGTTGAAGTGCAATGCATTGTATAGTCTATTTTTTTTTCTGAAGAAGGCTTCTCTCAGCACGCATCTAATATCTGAAGGTGTAATTGTAGCGTCTAATTTCTTTTCATGTAATAAGTGCCTTAAAATATTCTTTAACTTCTTTTTCAAATAAGACATTCTGAAAGAAAAGAAAAGAATAGAAAAGAATGAAGACACACCTTAATTCTTTTTTATACTTTGCAAGAAGCCAAATCTGAATACGGTAGCTCTATTTTTTTTCTTAGATTAAAAAGCAAGCCATACACTTGACATTCTAATATTTATTTGTAAATAATAAAATGAGGCTGGTGGAGAAGTGGAGAAAGATTATGGCACATAGAACTAAGTAATGTTAACTAAAGACTTTTTTCTCTTAATACCTTTGAACAGGTACTTTTTTTATATGTGAAAACAACATTAATACATTCGGTTTTGTTCTCATTTTAAAAACGTAACAGTTGCTTGCTTAAAAATCTTTAATATTTAAAGTTGTTGCCTGAATGTTTACTTGAGCTGGTATAATGAAATGAGAAAAAGATCTGCAGGATCTATAAAATATAATCTTTAATAAAAGTATTGGTTAAAAAAAAAAGAAAAAGATCTGCAGGGAGAAATTCCTGATATACACCCTGGGTTATTATTCAAAGGTTATCAATTTTCAACTGTTTTGAATATCCAGGATAACTGATTTAAGAAAGAAACCAGAGAAGTATAACTTGTTTTTTTTTTACACATTTTTATTGACAGATATCATAATGGAAGTGACTAATTCTTCAAACCCAGAGTTTATTCATGTGTAAAAGTTATAATTATATGGAGGTTGTTTGTCTAAATAAAAGAATAGCTAAATATTGAACACCCTGAGTGATATTTATTTCTTGAACAATGTAAAAATAGTTTTCACTTGACATGTATTTGACCCATCAGGTGCACTAAGATTTTATTTGCAAAATATTAGAAGTATATTTTCTATATTGGGGTGCTTTAATAGTTTATTATAATAGAAAATTATAATATATGCTTCTTTTGATTATGTTTATCAAAGATCACCAGTTCATATGGAAAAGGATGGTTGGAATTTAACCATACTACACAACCATATAACTGTACAGTATAAATAACAGAATATCTGTAGTTCATATTCCACAACATATGTAACTAGGTTATTTTGGTTAGTGTACTAAGGGGATACAAAAAACATTAATGTGGTCATTTAACCCCAAAGAGTTAAATGTAAACAGGCCCAATCATGCATAAGGTTAAATAACCCCATGTAATTAGCTGAGTTGTGGGAATAGCTAAATCCAGTCACTTGATCAGTTTTTGCAGACTAGACCGAGAAAACCAGCTGAAGAGAAGGAAGGTATGAAAGGAAGCCTTTATGTGGCTGATTTTTTTTTCTTTTTGAATAACTGTATGTACATTTTGCAATGTTGAGTTTTTCTTTCCATCACAATAGAGAACTCTATCATTACATGACTGCTTCCCCTCCAGTTCCAATAATTTCTGCTTCCTCAGCTGAATCTTCTCAGCTGTTATTCTTAAATTAAGGTTCCTTTGACGTCTTCTCTGCTCTCAAAAGGACTAAGTTGTCAGCAAAACAACAGTTGTCAAGAATTTCCTGGAAACACCATGGTAGAGAGAGTTTGTCTTCCAACTGGTATTAGCATAATAAAACACCACTGCAACTTCATGCTTCTTTTAAAGATCTAACATTGTGTTTGGAAGCCATCATCTATAACTTCTTGGTGATCTTGGCTAACAGGCTTCAGAAGAAGCATTGCTTTTTATTTGTTTCTTTACTTATTTTAACCCAGGTGCTCTCTATACCAATGTTCATTTACATTTCTGAACAGGAATAAATATTTTAAATAAACAGTTTGATCCCTCTCCTTTCTCTTGCTTCTTTCCTTTATACAAATTCTATCCTTCAGTTGCTATATTTCACTCATGGAAATAATGTCACTGTCTATTCATTACTCAATCATATCTCTTTTCTTATACTAACAGCTCAACAAGACAAACAAGATGTTTCTTACAACGCTGATATGCTTTGCTTCAGAATAACTAAGCAAACAATATCCAGCATGCAACGTGTATACTAGATTTTGATTGTAGTGTAAGGTAGAGTTAACCTGATCATTTTCTGCTGATAAGACATATATAAGAATGCCATTTTAAAGGACTGTCTGATGTTTCAACCTGAGATCTGATGAAGTAAAAAATGGAGGTATGGTAGAACCATGAGATAATGCAACTCAGAACGTGGCTGTGGAGACCCAATATATTTGGATCTTTGAAGCCATATTTGAAGCCATATTTTTGAAGTGGGGACTCCTCAGCTCTTTAGTAAAAACTCTTAGCTTTTCATAATTCTGATGCCCCAAGAATTATGGCAGTAATATTCTTGGCCAAAACTTAGGCCTAACAGTGTATTTCCATTTAGCAAAATATTCCCTTAATCAACTGATTTTAGAGAAAGAATAATGGAAATAATAGCAATAACAACATTTTACCCCAATGACCTTAAACACATTTAAACAAGAGTATTCAACAGAGCATTTGATGCTAATGACCAATTGAATGGCCATACCCACTTTTAATATAGGAAGGACCAATTTCTGCCTTGTTAATTGATCAGTGCATTTTTGTGTGTGTGTATGTGTGCTCTAGTGACAAGGTTGCAGGGTAATTGTTAGGAACCTTTCCGTCACCGACTTAACCATGTAACCTGCTTCTTGTTCTATTTCTCTACCAGATCAGGAGAGAGAAATTGCTGGCAGATAGGTGAAACTGATTAAAACATGTTTCACTTAACTCTCCACAGTCCTCACCATATTATTCTTCTGACAGGATCTTGTACTTGGTATGTGTGGGAGTAGGGATGAGTAGTGCTTGGGATTCAAAAGCAGGAAGATGTTTAAAATTCATAGGGGCATGAATTTAGTACCTGTCTGCCACTCATTAAAGCCACTGTACCTTTTCTGAGGAAAAGTCATGTTTTGTTTAAGAAGCTGCACACAAGTGCTGCGATTGTACCTCTGCATATCTTGAACTGCTTCATGAATTGAGAAGAAATTGCTTGCCCTCTAGAATTTCTTTGACACAATTCTTCAGCATTGGTCCTCCCTCCCTGCTAGTTCAATTTCTCTCTCATCTTTCCAATTTTGAATGCCGCAGCGAAAACCTGTAAGGTAGGTTCATACAATTCCTGAAATGTTATAAACACTGCTGGAAAGGCTGCATGAGACAGAATGAAAGGAAGATAATGAACTTGATTCTGCTATCCTTAGAGTTTTGATTATAATTAACTTAACTGCTTTTTTTTAAATAATTGTGATAGATAGCTCAGATGACTTAGCTCCTCTGACATTCATGTAACTGGTAGAATTTGGCAGTATATTTTCCCCCTATAAGATAGGAAAACTTCTGCAATGTCTAATTGATAACATTTCAAAAGGTAGAACTTTCTAACTAAAATAGGTCCCTATTTTTTGGTGTCAATGAATGCAATATACTAATGGGATATATGAAGTTTTCAGAATTCTTTTAAGATCAGTAACTTGGGTGTCCAGACAATATAATAAGAAAAAGATAAATATACAGTAAATGGAATGTTTTCTATCTAAAAATTATTCCCTATTATTTAATACTCTGAACATATTAATTCTGAAGGAAATCATGAAATTACTTTTCAAATTTTGTGGACACTACTTGATTTTCATTTAGCCTTTAAGTACTAAACAAAAGATTACCTAAAATGAGAGCAGGAATGGTGGTAGATACCTTGTAGGTAGTAACTGATATTCAGTTAATTAATGCCTTGAAACATGTACAGGTGTGTTTCTTATGGCATATACTCTGCTGGCAATATCTTAAAAGAAATTCTCCCACAGATTCTACTGAGAGTGAATTCGGTAATTTCTCCTCTAGTGGATCCATGTTGGGGCAAATATTAGCATGAGTTATACTTGACTAATATTAATATTTTCCTATAAACACCCACACACACACAGCACTTTCCATAGTATTTAAAGTGGTCTTCCATCTCTCCTTCATCTTTAAAAAAATTAACATGTGAATAGCAATGCTGGATTCTTTGTTTTTCCACTTATTTATTTTATTTCTATCCCGCCTGTATTATTATTTTAACAAATAACTCAAGGAAGTGAACATATTCAACACACTTTCCTCTTCATATTTTCCCTACAACAACAAAAATGGTCAGAGTTGGGCTAAGAGACAATGACTGGCCTAAGGTCACCCAGCTGTCTTTCTCCAACTTTCCCCAGCTAGATATTGACTATTGGACATTGTGAACATGTATCTCAATGGAGGCTGTTGATTGCAAGAATAGAAAACCTGATCATTGTTAATTCCACAAACCATGACCTTGATCCTGATGCAGGATAAAAACAGTTTTCAGAGAATGTGACTTTTTCAACCACCCAGACAGAGAGACAGACCGATACCACTATGCTTGCTTAGCAGGTTTTGGTAACCATGCCAGGACTGCCTTGCTCATTTGCCACCAAATTAGTAATAGACATAGTCTAGTGCTCTTGACAGTATGCTAAGTTTAGGTGTACTAACAGTTCACTAGGTTGGATTTGTTCAGTTGGGAGGGGAGATTGTCACTAAGATTACCCTTCCTTCCCCATCTTGCCTGAGATAACCAGGATATTGTAATTATATGCTTCACTCCCTATCTTCCAGGCTCCATGTTCTCCCAAAATAATTACAAATTAATCACATAATATAGTCATACCTCACACTGTTTTGTGATCAGTGAATTATACTCTGGCAAATCCAGTCATACTAACTCCCATCTATTCATATTCACACATCACATCCTTATCCTTGAATCCAATTGGGAATCTAGTTTCTCTCAGTATAGAGTTTAGAATGTAAGAGAGTCTGCCATTCTGAGCCAGCCAAATGACTAAATTCCAACCCCAAAGGAATCAGCTCAGTAGAATTGCTCACAGGCCATTAGTTCACTCAACTGTGATTGCAAGAAATACCAGCAGCAATAGCTACCATCCTGCAACACTCCATTCAACTCTCCAGTCAGCAACCCCTAGTAGCCCTGATCATCATATTCCACTGCTTACTGCCAGATCAATCTTGGTACTGTTGAATGGATGTTGAATGGGTTACAACCATTGATGATATTGTCCTGCCAGTCCTTTGAGGTAGACCAGATCAGGAAACAGACTCCACAAGAAGACCATGACAATGCTTTATTGGGATAAATAATAGCAACATAGTCTTGTAAATCTGATTTTGTTTCTCTTTCCCTCCATTTTGTAGATGAGTGAGTCAAGGAGGAGCCTTGACTAGTATTTTCTTAATACTATCTCCCTTCCCAGGATTGAAGGAATGCTTTTGTTCTCTTTGTTTAAATAACAGTTTCTAAATATTTGCTGCAAGGCCCTCTCTCTGGCTCCCTATGCATGTACAATGGCCAATACTTCTTCTAATAACCCTGGTACCTTCAGTCTCACCACTGTTCCAGATGGTCAGCTATCAGCTTTCTAAGGGGTTAAACTGGTTCCAGAGGTCCTATGGCACTTTCCAACCTCAGTCTTCCACTCAAAATCCTTACCAGTCCATTAATTACACACATCAGACATCCTAATCCTCACGACAGCTTGAAATACACTTTAAACCACCCTCCTCCTTTCAAATCTCAACAGCCTTTACTTTCCACATTCCCCAACTGGACACCTATTCTGACATCACCTTGAAGGAAAAAGAAAAAAAAAACACCCCAATCCTACTTGTGGACATTGGGATGTTTTTTTTTAAGCTGGGTACTATTAGATTTGATTGGCTTTCTGTAAAATCTCTACATGGGATACACATACACAAAAAAGAAGGATGAATAGGCAATGGGGTGGTAGCCAGTTTAATCTTATAATTCAGGTATCAGACTAGAAACCAGGAGGTTACAAATTGTACTCCAAGTTTAGGCGTGAAAGCCAGTTGGGTAACATTGGGTCATTTCTCTCTCTCAACCTATGACATTAAACTTTGTGTGACAAGCTGGTCCCACTCAGTTGACCCAAAAAGGCAGATCCTATACCTGCAGAAAAATGGCAGGAAGAAAAGTGGTAGGGAACAAACGAGGGATAGTCATTTTGCTCCCCTCCCCTGTAGCATATTTCTGAGTTAATGCTTCTCTGATGTCTCTGGTGGGATTAAACAGAAAAATCTGTAAAGCTATCTCTGTAATAGATTCTTCTTATCATCAAAATTCTGAATTATTTTTCCCTAGAATATTCCTGGAAATGTAATTTAGATCATTTTTTTTTCAACAAGTTCAAAGAAATAAAATATTTAACCTGATAACAACATTCTCCTTGAGATCATATCTAAAAAGAAAGGATTTAAAAAAACATCTTGACATGAATGAGATATATTTGATTCCATTTCTGCGTTCAGGAGTAGAGAAATCTTTTCTGTGAAGTTTGAAAAGACAGCAGTTCATACGCATGCAGATAGAGGCATCATGTTATTCCTTTCTAGGGTAGGGTTATTCAAGCACAGAAAATATACCAAAGAAATTAAAAGCATGTGATAAGAACAAGAAAAGAAATATATCTAAATCTCATTTGATTTGATTAGTCATCTATCACTCCTAGCGACCACAGAGATAGATGTGTTGGTAGTAAATCTCATTTACTATTTACTATGTTACTCCATACCTTTCTATTCTTGTAAACCATCTTTGCTTCTTCTACAACTATTACATGACAAACTCCCTCAAAACATTTCTTTGGCACTAGCCACTGATTTTTATATTAAATCCATATTCATTTATCATTCATCTATTCCTGACCCTATCTGACCTTGCTTCACCAAACATTCACACTACTTTATCTTTCAACCTACTTTATCTGCTCAGCCTACTTGTCTGTCTTTCTATAGACACAGCCAACTCTCATCCCCAAATAAGAAAGAGTATAATTAAAGTTTGCTTTTATATACAACCTTTTTTTCTCCCTTGACAACGAAAAATCATTCCTTACACCAGTGGTGGGTTTCACTACCAGTTCTGTGGGCGTGGCTAGGTGGGGGGCATGTGACTGAGTGGGCATGGCCAACTTGACATCACTCACACCTACGCCCACTTAGTCACATGACCCACCCCCCTCCTAGCCACACCCACAGGAAAAGGTAGGAAAATTTTTGGAATTTCCCCCTATTTACCCCCACCCTTCCTTCGCCAGTCACTCCTGTTTCCCCTCCTTTAGCGGCCCCGGCCCTAACCCCACTTCCTCCCCCACCACTGCCTCTTTGTTCAGGCTGCTTACCTTCCATGGCGGCTGGTCCAGAGTCTGGAAGGTAAGCTGACGAGAGTTTTTGGCGGCCCCCACCAGCTGCCGTTGCTGGAAAGCAGCTGGCAAAGAAGCCTCCCAGCTGCTGCCTCTTTGAGAGCTGTTTTGCGGCTGAGGCAGCTAACTACAGGCCACCAAAAAGTACCGGAGGTCACGGAAAAAGCTGCTGCCATGTTCTTCACTTGGACTTGCAAGACAATAGGATGTGCATGCGTGAAGAACTTGGCAGCAATGAACATGGTGGGCGGGGCAAGTGACCGGTGACTGGGGGACCAGTTTGGGGGTGTGGCCAGCCGGCCATCACTACCTGTTTGGCGACCTTGGCCAAATTTCCACCAATGGTTCGCATGAACCGGTGTGAACTGGCTGAATACCGCCTCTGCCTTACACCCTCTACCTGAACCCAAGCAATGGTTTTTTTGAGCCTGGGTAAAGTTTTTTTTTTAACAAGGTAGTTTTCCCCTGTCCAATTGTATCTGATTCTAGAGGATGATGCTCATCTCTGTATCTTAGCCAAGGGAGCCAGGGTTTTCTGTAGACACTTTCATGCCATGTGGCTAGCATGACTATATGCGGAAGCTCACAGAACAGAGTTACTTTCTCACTGAAGTGGTACCTATTTATCTACTTGCATTTGCATGCTTTCAAACTGCTAATTGGGGTGGACAGGAGCTGTTGTGCAGTGCTCAGGTCTTGAACCCGGGCTGTCAGTTTGTCAGCTGACAAGGTCAGTATCTTTAACCACTGAGGCTTTGCACCACCCCCTAAAGGAAGAGTTACATCTCCTTTAACAGCAGAAAAAACCAGATGTCCTTTAAGTAGATTCAGGGAAGGTGCCTGTGAAAGAACAGAAGTGCCTTTTCTACTGTGGATCCAAACACTTCATTCCGCTGTAATCCATCTAGTAGTTACTGCAAAGCCGTTGAGTTCTCAATCAATAAAACAGTACTATCTGTAGACAAAATTGCACATATGGTACTTTTGCATTCCCCAACAACACACTTTTAATAGTAACCAAAAGCATTATTTTCATATTTATCTATAAATAGATTAAATACCCAATGGAATATCACACATCCTTGTTTCAGTTGCTGTTCAGTACTGAGCCATTTGCTCAGTGTTTTATTTATACATATGTGTATGCTTATATGCTTACCATATTCGGCAACCAACTTCCAGCTCCATATTCTTGCAGACAATACATAATTTAAGCCTATTCTTTTTATTACATCGATTTTCTGTAAATTAACAATGTAATAAACTTCTCCGCATCCATGCCTTCCTCAATGATGTGCTCTTGTAGAGTAAAAATCTGTCTTGCACACCTGCCGCTTGATATAAAACTGCATTATGTTTTGCTCAGTGTTATCTCTAGTACTCTTTAAATCAGCATTGTGTAAATATCTTCCTAGGGACACTTAACAAACTAATCCTGCTGTAATTTTGGCATTTACTCTCCCTTTTTATTTCATTTCTTTAGCAGAACAATAATGGATTCTTTCAACACACAGCTTATTTCACAATTTAACTTGTCTAAATACCTAAAACTTTATTTTAATACATGTCTCCACGTGTTACCTTTGGTGAATTAAGTTTATGAATGCAATTATAGAGCTGCTGAGAAATCTGAACCTTTTTTAAGTGGGTGGAAGACCGTACTTGAAAATTCATGTGGAATCTAGCATAGATTTTAGACATATTTTCTCCTCTTTCAAAAAAGAATTTTATGGGAGCTTATTAGTGTTTTAGGTTTTGAGGTGAGTTCTCAATACCTAATAAAAAAGAGAGTTTATTGAGGCCAATTCATTTAGAATAGAATGGAAGATGATTTTAGCATCATTGCTACTATATATTTTGCTTATTGTCACATTTTAATAATTCCTTTTCAGATGGACTGAGATCAATACAAATGAAAAGGTTATTAATTTTGCAATAGCTATGAAAAGGTATTATACAATTATTCTTGTCTATGACTTGTTTTCTGTTAGACAGGCGGTTTTCTGACCGGGAGATTCTAGCAGTAGCAATGAAGACATTCTCAACTATTTTGAGCTTTACCACTTGTTTGGATTTGCTTTGGTAAGGAATGGTTACATGGAGAGCCAATCATAATGGCAAAAGGATGTTTTTTGAACCCACATTTTTATAAATAAGGCAAGATTAATATACAGTCAATTGGTCACCAGCAAGCACTTTTGTTATGACTATTTTTGACAAGTGGGTGTAATTAATTTTAAAAAATACATTGGAATTTTAAACTTATTTTATTTTAGGTTGTTTCTTTTGTTATCATGAAACTATTAAGAGATGTTGCTGAGAACATACTATGACATAGCTTTTTAGATCTTGTCCCCCTAAATTTGAGTCCTTTATGTGTGAGGCATCTTTGGGGCTGTCTGAGCTTGGTTGTTTTCCTGCAGATGTTTCATTATCCAAACTAGGTAACATCATCACTGCATTGATGATGTTCAACCTCATTTCAACCCTGAGCTACAAATATTCTCCTTTATATTTATGTGTGCTATCAGACGTTAGATTTGAAGTTATAGTAATGCTAGTATAGTATACTGTGTTTCCCCAAAAATAAGATCCTGTCTTATATTTTTTTGAACCCCGAAATAAGTGCTTGACCTTATTTTCGGAAAGGTCTATTATTTTGGGGCGCATGGAGTAAGATGGGGCTCCTCTTGCTGTCTTACCAGCTCTGCATTTAAATATTTTCAGGGAGGGCTTATTTTTGGGGGTAGGCTTGTTTTAGCGCATGCACTCAAAAGCCGGATTGGGTTTATTATCAGGGGATGTCTTATTTTTGGGGAAACAGGGTAGTATAGTATAGTATAGTATAGTATAGTATAGTATAGTATAGTATAGTAATAATAATTAACATAACAACATAACATAACACAACACAACACAACGTAACATAACATAATGAATCTTGTGTGAGGAAAGCATTGCTTCTCTGTCCCCTTAAATGATTTGTAAGGATTGAATCAAACTTGCAGAAAAAATATGCATGAAATAATTATTATGAAATTATGAAAAAAATCTGTTACTATTTTATTTTGACCCTGCAGAAGGATCTTACCCAATTAATTTTTTTTTTAAAAAAAAGCTTAAATGGTTGGCGTCTTGCTACATCTCACAAAATATTGGCATTCTTGTGAGATCTTATGTCATAATATTGAGATCACATGAAGTCTCATGGAAAAGCATCATCTCAATAGGACTTTGTAAGATTTAGGATAATTTGGGGGAAAAATAGAGAGGCTGCACTAACATAAAATGCAATGCATGACCTACTTGCATTGCATTACAAATGTCTACTTGTTTTATTTTTTTGCATGGATGATTGTTACAGACTCTGCTGCTCCATTTAAAACAGATGTAAGTCTATTCATATGCTGTGAACTTAAAAGAGAATACTGAAGATGAGATGGTTTGTACCTGATCAAATGGCCCTATACATATTTATGCTTCCTAAACTGTTCCATATGCACTGCAATGACTCATTGCATCACTTTGACACCTGAAGCTTGATTAATAATTGACCTTAGATATTCAAATGGGATGTAAATTGTAATTTTAATGCTTGCATAGGCAAAAAGCAGACACTCGAAAGGTTAGTGACATTCTGGGTGAAAAAAAGGAGAGAGATCTTGAATGTGTTCTCATTCAACAGTGCCATAATGAGTGCTAGCAAGAGAGCAAGAAGTCTGACAAAATTGCTTCAAGGAAAAGTGCATATGCCCACAGGTTGGTCATTTTAACATCTGCTCATTCCCTTGTCCTAATTGCACTTTCCACTGGCATTTCAGTCCCTGCAGCATTTTTTTTCAGAATTTCCATTATAACACCAAGAGGTGACACAGTACTATTTATCATGAATAAACATTTACAACCAAGGTGTTCTATTAACAAAGATTGGTTCATCTACTGAAAAATGGCTGCGGCGACAGGGAACATTAAACAAACATTCTTTCATTTCTTGAGAAATCTGTGAGAAATTGAGAGAGAGCATAATGTTGAATGGTGAAAAGATTTATAATTTTTTAAGGGTCAGTTCCATGAAGTAAAATCAGGATCTCATGCCAGTAACTTGGAACCCATTGTGAATTTGGATCAATGATTAGAATGATTAGAATTCTAATTAGTTATTAGAACTTTAAAATACTATTTAAAAAGAGAAATGCATTATATTCAAATATTAAAATCTATTAAAAGGCCTTAAGTGTTCATTTCATAATTTACCACACTTTGGATTCTTGATGTTTTTTTCCCTTAGCATTTTCTGGCAAATGAAATATTACTAACAGTAATTTTTCAACAAAAGCAAGCGTATAAACCAATGTTACGCTTCTGTTCAGCAAGCTGCATTGGCTGTTGGTTTGCTTCCAGGTGCAATTTTTTTTAATTACGTTTTTTATTTTTTCCATTATAAACATGCATGTTTCGTGGACAGTACATTGATTGGGTCAGCTTGTTAATAACGTTAACAATAATAATACAAATAGTGTGTAGAATTCTAATCTTCCAACTTCAAACAATACTAGTCTCATTTCCTATTCCTTTTACATTTTTTCTTTAATTCATTTAAGCATAAGTAACATTTCTTCGCACCCTGTGTTTATTATCCCTTAGTAAATGTTGTCATTCAATATTTTAAGACTCAGTCATTATTCCACCATAACATCAATATTCCAAATATATAGGATTACAAATAAAAGCAATTATTAACAATATTCAATCCATCACAGGAGTGTATCTCCAAGTCCCCAACTTCCAGGTGCAATTTAAGGTGTTGGTTATCACCTTTCATGGCATTGGTCCAGGTTATCTGAAGAACCCTCTCCAATGGGATTAACCTTCCTCACCTGTGCCGGCAGAATGGGTTTGCTGCATGCACCATCAGTCAAGAATTTTTAACTGGTGGGGTACAGGAGAAAATTCTTTTCTACCATAGCTCATGCCCTTTGGAACATTATAGCCCCCCAACTTTTTAAAAAACTTTTTTAAAGCAATTTTTTTACAACCTGGATATTAGGTTGTAAAAAATGCTTTTAAAAGGTAAAAAAAAAAGCTGACGATGACAGCTGTGGCCCGCAATCGTCAGCGCCTTTTTTTTACCTTTTAAAAGCTGGAAGTAATGACATCCGGGCGGGTGGGCGGAGCCTTGCACTACCATCACTACTAGTTCTCTGAACCACCTACCACAATCGCTACCGGATTGGCTGATCCGGTCCGAACTGGGAGCATTTCACCCCTGCAACCCCCCCTCCCCTTTTTAAACCTTCCATGAAGCACCTATCAGCTGGGCCCCAGTGAGGGTGCACCATTCTGGAGGTGTCTTTTTTCTGGATTAGGAAAGACCCCACCTCTTCCTGTGTTCCTTATGTTTCTTTCCTTCCCATCTTTTAACAACATTTATTATTGTTGTTATTTTTTAATTATTTGAATGTTTATCAGTTTTAATCTTTGTAATCTTTAATCCAGAGTTGTCTCTGACAAGATGGGTGGTACATAAATTTAATAAATAAATAAGTAAATAAATAAATAAATAAAGATCCAAACCAGGCAAAATGTTTAAATTATATACTTGACATTCTTCTTTCTTTTTTTAAAAAATGCTGATAGTGTTTTTGGCTGTCTGGAACAAAAAGACAGATATAGCACTAAGGATTATTGGCCATCTTATAATGTTGAGCTTGTAGACATACATACGTGCTTCCTTTAGTGCAGGGGTGTCAAATTGGCGGCTTACTGGCAGATGCATTACGTGCAGGCCATGCCCACCCCAGCTCCATGAATGGGAAAAACGTCATGAAACATGACGCGGCAAGTTTGACACCCGTGTTTTAAATGATACTGATACTTATGATGGGAGAAGAAAAAAAAACACACTTTATTCCGAGGCAATCTCTTTCTCACAGGAGAGGGAAGATGATATTCTGGCAAAAGAGAAGGGAGATCTGAGAAACTAGCTTTAGGCATTAAAAGAGAAAGATGGTAGCCGATTGGGCTCTAGGTACTGTGCTGTGGAAACAGTACCTGCTTTAGTTCCAGTAGAGATCATGCTAAGACCTCTGAGACAGACTTCTCAGTGCAGAAAAGGTGGAAGAAAAACTAAATTTCCATTTTGCCAATCTGAAATAGATTGCTAAATATAATCCATATTGATTGATTAGATTTTGCCCAAGGTGATCAATCCCTAACCTGATTCTTCAGGCCTTTGAGTCCTTCCACCTTGCTGTTGATTGTCCTACTTTCCCTGTTTCCTATCATTATAGGGTTCTCACATGAGCTAAAACTTTGCTTACGTGCCCAAATATAATAATCTTTCCCTGGTTATTTGTGCTTTGAGTTATTTGTGCTTTAAATTTATTTGTTCTATGATTCATTTGTTTTCTTAGCTTACCATGCTATTCTTGGGAGACTTCCAAAGTCCAAAGATGACTAAAGCTCGAAAGTGTGACTATTCTTTCTATCCTGATTTAGGCTCTTATTTAAGTGGGGAGCATTTTCAAAATAGCTACAAATATAATGTGGACCTAACTTAAGCAGAAAAACAGTTAATGTAAGAAGGCCTGAACCAACACATATAAATGAGTGTTTTATGGCTGCTGAAATGGAGGGAGGTGGGAGAGTGGGGGAGAGCCCAGTCAAGACAGTTGTAAATGGCTTAGATAAATGTTGTTTGGCTTAAAGAAATGGGTGCTGCTGAAGGGATCACTTCTCCTCACTTTTATGCTCACATAAAATGGAAAACAAATCATAAGTAGGATTTTTAGTCTGCTGTGTGTTGAATCATTTTCTGTGAACCCACAAAACCCTTGACAGCACCTCAAAGCTATTGCCATCCAGGGACTGAACAGGAGCAACTGTGCTAGGTTAGAATTACTTGTCTTTATTAACCGGTAAGGGATAATATTAGCTAGCATTATCTTAATCACAAGTTCAGTTTTTTAGGTTTTGAGTCTTGTCTGTCCCATTGGAGCCTGTCCCAGCTGATCTTAATTAGCCCTCAAAAGCAGAAATCTTTGTGGTGGGAGTTCAAAAAACATAAGGTGTGGTCACAATTAGCAGCATTAAATTAAAAGGGATATATGGGTTATGCAGGTCAGCTATTTCCCTAGCCCTTCCTGATTTTTATGTTTTAATTTTTCATTTATTTGTATCCCACCTTTATTATTTTTATAAATCACTCAAGGCAGGGAACATATCCAACACCATTTGCTCTTCCTATTTTCCCACAACAACCCTGCGAGATGAATTGTGCTGAGAGGAATGACTGGCTCTAAGTCACCTATCTGGTTTTCTTGGCTAAGGCAGTGTTCTGACCCAGGCTTCCTGAGACAATAAAAAGTATACAATTAGTCCCAAAAATCCTCTTTTTATTTCAACGGCTGTGAATTCTGTTCATTCACAGCGTGTAATGAGTCACTACTAAGTGTGTAAAGAGTACGACAGAAGTTTGCCACAGTCCTTCAGAATAAGGCTGATAAGCACCTACCTATATCTCCCTTGACACGCTGCCAAAGACCTAATTGGCAATTAGCTTTGCAAAGTCACACGGAGCACAGAGTCAAAATGGAGCTTTTGGAGATTTTAAACTGACCAGCATGAACAAAGTTGCTTCCTGCAAAGGCTCACATGTCTTTGCTCCTCCTTTATGTTTTATGGGAGGGGCCAATCATCTCTACATGTTACTCCCGAGTCGCCCTTTTTTTCTTAACTTCTTGCCTTCTGGCAGCTCTGCGCATTCACGCTCTGGGAACAGGCTCCCCCTGTCACTCTGCCTCTCTGACATCAGACTCTGGAGGCTCCAGAGTCAGCACATAACTCCCAGATGGCCCTGGTCCAGTGCTGGGTTCCTCCCAGTTCGGCCTGGTTCTGCGAGCCAGTAGCAGTGATGATATGACATCACCAAACTGGTTCTGCCCCCCCGTCCCCCTACCCCTCCGCATTATTCTTACCTTTTATTTGGCCCCACCCCCAATCTATTGCTGCTTCTTTAGTCCCAGCTGATGGCTAGAGGAAAAAAAAAACCTGTTTAAACTTTTGCCGCGGGGCTTCAAAGGACCGCCCTACAGCTGATCAGTGTTAAAAGAAAACAAATAAGTAGACCGATGCCTGCAAAAATACATGAGTAGATCAGTGCCTGCAAAAATAAATGGGTAGATCAGTGCCTGCAAAAATAAATGGGTAGATAGGTACAGCTCTGCAAGCAGTTAAAAGCCTGGTATACCAGTACCCCTGCTAAATCCTAAATAAGTGTCACATGACCATCAAGCTACGCCCACAAAATAAGCCACGCCCACAGAACCGGTAGTAAAAAAATTTAGAACCCACCCCTGCCCTGGCCCCATCTCTGCCTCTGACACAAAGCCCTTGTCCAAGCCTTCCCCAGACTCCAGGACTGGCCCATGTTCTTCTCCAGCCTCCTCACTGTCCAACTCTACTGCCAGCTCCACAGGCTGCTGGCAGATCACAACAGGCAGGATGTGAACACATGGTCTCATTTTTTTCTTGACCAACAGTGTAAGATCTCCAAAGTGGAACTAAAGACACTTGTAAGTTCAGCAATGTGTTGGTATATCAGAGTTGAGTCCAGAACTTGTTCCCACATTTAATTGTGGAGTAATTTTGCCCTTCCGATTGATACATTACCAAGTTACCAAGATTCAAAAACCTTTATAGTTTGTGTTCACATCAACCAAGACTTACAAGAAGACTTTGATATGCTTTTTCTCCATTCCCGTTCTGCATTTACAGAAAGATGAATACTGTTGTTTGGTGCTTTTCAAAACATAAAGGTAAAGGAAACTAAATTTTCCTTATGTTTACTTCCCCAAAGAGAAGTAGATTTCTAATTTTTAGACATTAAGGCTCAATTTTATTTCTGTCACTGTTACTATATATGATGATAACTAACTATCTTGATTAAAGAATATCAAATTTGTATTAATTGTGATAGTAGGTCGCCATTATTATCACAGGTCATCATTATAGGACAGTATTAATAAGGATGATAACTAGCCATTATTATTTAAGGAAAACATTTCATGAGAAAAAGCTGACCCAGTCCTTAATTCACTAAAGTCCATGCATCCTAAGAACTGTTAGCCTGAATGTTTATTAAAGAATTCCAAAATCTCAGTAGATTAAAAAAAGTTTCTTCCAATTTATTTTTTGGGTTCCAATGCAAAAGTGAATTGCATTGCATCATTAATGTTTTTTCTAGAAGACAAAATAAGATAGAAAGTCCTGTTTACATATTTTACAGGAAGTTTCTGGAAGACCACGAATTGGAACATAGACTTTTAAAGGATTTGGTTACTAATAAAATTTTCTTTCCTTTTTTAAAAAATTACCATGGTAGTACTTTAATACTGAAGATTCCAATGCTAATAAGCTGAAATAAAAGGATGGAAGTGTTTAAGAAAAACATTGGAATATATTGCTGATATCAAAGTAACATTTAATTTAATTAATGTGTATTTTATGTGATATTTTTTGGTGATTCCTAGAAAATCAGTTAACTATGTTTGATCTGAATGGGATAAATTTATTTAGAGGAAAGTAGTCCCAAGTTGTAATTTGTGAACTGTTTATCTATAAAGAAAGAAAGCTTGGTGTTTCTCACCAGCAAGTTATGCTCTGCCCAGCCTTTGATACTTTTCTCCACTGAGACACATTGTATTGCAGAATCTGAAGTCAGAAAATATTTAAATCTCATTTTCTGTTAATTATTATGTGCTTTTATGTGTAGTCTAAAACAAAGGGAAATAAATAGTGATTTGCTCTCTACTACTATACATTGTCTTAATTTTAAAGGTTGTATATATGTGTTTGTGCATGTGTGTATTTGTGTGTGCACATACACACACATACACACAAACCAGACTCAAGCAAAATTTAAGTAAACAAATGCACATATTCTTCTAGACTCCTATTCGTTCATCAAAGCGATGCAGTTAAAACTATTTTTGCTGCCATCTAGTGCTAGTCCAGATTTTTGCAGTGCCAATCTGGTAGTTCTAATTTATGCAAATATCTAGTGCACTTCAGCTCATTCTTTATAGCTATGAAAATAATTTTTATCTTGGTGGTCAGTTTCACATGTTTTATGCTGATAAGTGAAGCCTATAGGTTTGTCACAACAGCTTAACATCAGGAATGTACAGTACTTTACAGCATGAAGCAAAATGTTATTGGCAGGATGAGAACTCAATCAGGAGAGGGTTAATATTCCATAAATGAATTACTTCTGACATTTTGTGTTCATCTTACTTTTATGCTGTTAGTATAACACGGGAGTGTAAAATATGTGTAATGATACAGAGAATGAATTAAAAATAAAATCTTACCTAATCTATAAACTTAATTCAGTCATTTAACTAAACTTGGAAATAGAGTTATTGTTCTAGAGTTCTGTGCTATATATTTGACATTTTCTCCATTGTAGTATAAATATATCATCTACATTCTTAAGATATCAAAGTGATTTATTAATGACTGATAATATGATATACTTTAGTGCTCCTTTTAATAGCAGATACCTTACGATTGAAGGTATCTTTGATGACCTTGATCCTGTTCCTATGAATGAAATGTCCATCCGTTCCTATTCTGCTATATTTTGCAGACATTCCCTCAGACAATTCCATCATAACTTCATAAAGTGGATTATCACTCAGAAAGGGATGCTTAAATCTGTTGTCAACGTTTCTCCTGAAATGTTATCTTAGATTCTAAGTAGGTTTAATTTTTCTGCAGCTGGATTTAAAAAAAATAAAAATACTATCCTGGGAAAGAAAGTAGTTTGCAGGGGAAAGAGTTTGCAGAGGAGAATTTGTAAGCATGGGAAAGACTAAATATTTTTTTTTCTCCTATCAATTCCTACTTGGAAGTGTGGCAACTTGATCCTTGCAAATGATTAGTAGTCTTTTGGTGAATGATATAGGCTCATTATAACATATAGTATTGTACTCATTTATTTTTATCTGATATTTTTATCTGTTATGCTTTGTCAGATAATTTAACCCTTTTGGAAGCATGGAAACATGTTTCCCCTGAGGCAATGTCTGAGTATAAAATCACAATCACATGCACCAAGGACAAGTCTCACTGTAGTTTGTGTGCATCTCTCTCTCTCTCTCTCTCCCTCTCTCTCTCTCTCTCTCTCTCTCTCTCTCTCTCTCCCTCCCTCCCTCCCTCCCTCCCTCCCTCCCTCTCCCCCTCTCTCCAGCCTTTTCAAGTTTAGATTTAAGTCCCCAGTTGTTATCTTCTGTTTCAAATAATCTCACAGTGGACATTTCCACTCTGACATCTATCAAAAAACATCAAAACAACTTCTGAATCTCTCTTTCAACTTAATGGAAGAGCTTTTGAGGATCAAAAACACACCCCCAAGTGCATTTCACTGCTTCTCTAGTGAAAAAGGAAAGACTGTGTTTATCCTCACGACACTGCTAGATTTTGAAGATAAACAAGAGCTCACACAACCTGCAATAAAAATACATTCGATATATCAGTAGCTCTTAGCTAATTTGTTGATATGCTAATTAAACAAAGGATATAGTTAATCAAATGTCAAGTTTCAGGGAGTAACTTGATTATTTTGGGGAATCTCAGTTTCTTTGAGAAGTGCTGCTCAATATGTTAAATACAGTAAGATGTGTTTATCTTTATTATTTATTCATCTATCTTCATTCATCTTTATTGTTTATTATTATCTGGTACACTAGGTCTGGGATATTTTAGTCATTGAGTTCACATTGATTTGTTGACTTGGTTCTCATTTTATTCAGTGAACTAAAGAAGACATACAAAGGATTATTCTTCACCGAACAAATCAAAACTCAAGGACAGGAAAAAGGAATGCGGCTTTAATTTCTCTACTTGAGTTAACAAAGTATTTCCTCAATGGTTTAATTTGGGTTTTTATATTTTTTAAATATAAAGTTTATTGTCATTGTATGTATATACACAGTATATCCATACAACGAAATTCACATAACACCCAGAGACCAGGCCCAACACACATGACACTCCCCAGACACACCCCCGCCCATCAAAAATTCCCCACCCTTAAACCAAGCATCCACACAGTAGACCAATTAATGCTATCTAACAGCTCACTGATGGTGGCCCTTTAGTTGAGTGCAATTATAGCTCTGGGATAAAAACTATTCAGAAGATGTGTGGTCCGAGTTTTAATTGTTCTGTATCTTCTGCCAGAAGACAACAGTCCAAAAAGATTGTAAGCTGGATGGGAAAAGTCTCTGAGATTCATGACATTTAAGAAAAAAATAACTCTGTATAACTTATTACTAAGGATAACCTTCTTCCAGACATGTTGACACATTAGTTTGAGATATTTTGATTATCTTCTTTTTGCAATGAAACAGAATTTATTCTAGAATTTGAATATTTTTAAGTAAATGTCAAAGATGTTTGATATATTTGTGTAATGTGAAGGTTGTTTACAGAAATGGGACAAGATCAGGGGTGGGTTTCACTTACCTTTGCTACTGGTTCGCGCGCGCCACGTCTACACATGCTCAGAGGCTTCTGTGCATGAGCAGACCGTATTTGATGATGTCCAGGTGGGTGAGCAGAGCCTCCCGCTGCTACTGCTACTGGTTCGCCTGAACTGGGGCGAACCGGGTAGCAATCCACCACTGGAAAAATGTCCTTGTTTACATTAATGCAAATCTCTTATTTTCCAGTAGAAGAGAATATATATATATAGTTGGGTCTGCTGCAAATATTCAAACTTGGAAAGCATCAAGGACTCTACTGTCTTCTCTTTGTTATAAACTCCAGAATGTGTTTAGGTAGAAGTTTGTAGGTAGAAGAAATGAGTGCTTTGAATAATATTCATCACCTAACAAGAACAGAGATTGTAGCTGATCAACCAGAGAAATTAGATGATATGATGAACTCCAATTGACCTGCTATTTTTCTGCAATAAATGTTCTAGGATTCAAGTGATTTGATTCCTAAAGCTATCAAATTTGCTTCCATGCACTGCCACAATATACTCTGCTTTGCTTTTGCTGCCTTCTAGAACCTGAACAATTGTTTGCCTTAAGTTACATCGTATGCTTTGTTATTTGCTGCAGACTTTGGACAGTGTCTTGGACAACACTGCAGATCACTCTTTGATCCTTTGGAGTTTTCATTACTGCTTTTAAACTTGACCTTTACTATTTTCATATAATGACTCCCCAATTAGTCATTTCACATAGGCAAAAACAAATATGCATAACATTGGGGAGTCTTGGGAAGGATATGGGAGGTGAACTAAATAGAAAAAGGGGATTACATGCACAAATGCAATAATTTGTTTATTGCATTGGAGTCTAGCCTTTATATCTTTTATATGAATAGGATTGTTATATTGTTTGTTTGTTTTTTTGGAATCTTTTGAAATACTGCAGCTTATGAAGTTGTATAACTAATTTGTAAAAATTGCTGTAGTATAAACCATACTTTTTAAAGTTTTAATTTTTTTCTTTTTTCAATTGTGTCTAATCCTCAGAGAATGCCTGGACAAGTCCCTGCAGTTTTCTTGGGAAGATTTTTTTTTTTCAAAAGTGGTTTGCCATTGCTTCCTCCCTAGGGTTGAAAGAAAGTGACAGGCCCAAGGGCATCTAGTTGGTTTTGTGCCTACAGTGGAACTAGAACTCACAGTCCCCCAGTTTCTAGACTGATTGTTGAACTACTACACAAAACTGGCTCTCTATCTTTTAACTAGGGACAAACATAAAGTTACCATACCGGCAGGACAAAAAGGATAAATGGTAGCTATAAAAAGAAAAAGAAAAACGCTAGATATATTATGGTGATTAAAATAAACTAAATGTGACAAAAAAGAAAAAAAGGCTAATTAGGAAACAAACACAAAAGAAAAAACGATATATTCTTTGATATTAATACAAAATTAAGTCAATCTTCAACTTTATCATGGAATTTAACCACACAGAAACATATTACTTCATCTTCTCATTTTTAGCACACAGATTTTTCAAAATGCATCATAGATTCATATCCTAATTCCATTCCTTAAAATCAGAAGATAACTTTCTTTCCATTTATGCAAAATTATTCTCTTTGTCAAGGCTTAACAGTGGCAAAATTGTTTAGGGGGATACAAATCCTATATAGGATATTCCCCATTAGGAATATAGTTTAACATCACATGAATAATTCTTTCTAAAATTTTATTGATATATGTAATAATTTGAAACCAAAATGAGATCATAAGAGCTAAGAAGATTTCAAATTTCTTATAATGCCAGGACAAAAAATGTCCAACCTTTTTAAAACAGTCTTTGGGGAATCCAATAAAAGAAAAATGCTGAATAAATTTCATTTTTAAATCATAAGAATTATATGCTACATTTCATAATTCCTAGCAATTCCAATTTTCCATTCCATTTCAGATATATATATTAACCTTACGTTTACTTTTTAATTCCTTATAAAATTGGATTCTTATTGGGTTCCTGTTGAAGTACCTATTCTCTTAAGGGTTCTACACTTTCATTATCCTAGAGCATTGGTGGGTTTCAAATATTTTTGCTACAGGTTCGATGGGCGTGGCTAGGTGGGGGGCATGCGAGTGAGTGACTGTGGCCAACTTGATGTCACTCATGCCCACTCAGTTACATGACCCCCCACCTTGCCATGCCCACAGGAAACGGTAGGAAATTTTTGGGAGTTTCCACCTATCTACCCCGCCCTCCCTTCACCAGTTGCCCACATTTCCCCTCCTTTAGCGATCCTGCTAGTCCTGCTTCTTCCCCCACCACTGCCTCTTTGTTTGGGCTGCTTATCTTCCACAGTGGCTGGTCCAGAGTCCGGAAGGCAAGCTGACTGGAGTTTTCTGTGGCCCCCAGCCAGCCATCGCAGCCATAAAGTGGCTCTCAAAGATGCGGCAGCTGGCTGCAGGTCATTAAAAAGTAACGGAGATCATGGAAAAAGCTGCTGCCTTCACCGCCATGTTCTTCTTGCATGTGCATCCCATTCGACTTGAAAGGCAAAGAACATGGCGGCGACGAACATGGTGGATGGGGCAAATGAGCCGCAACTGGGGGATTGGTTTGGGGGCATGGCCAGTCGGCCATCGCTACTCGTTTGGTGATCTTGGCCAAATTTCCGCCAACGGTTCGCACGAACTGTGCAAACCGGCTGAATACCACCTCTGTCCTAGAGGCTATTAGAGCCAATGATATGTTGTATATTAGCAAGCAAATATTGTGGGTGTGAGATTTTCTTAAAGTATTTAATACAATCATCAGAAATCAACTGATTCATGTATATATCTATTGTTTGACCAGGTGTTCCAATAAACAACTTCATTGTTATTTTCAAATTTGAGTTATTTTACATCCTCAATTTCTCAAGCAATTGAGGATCAAAAATATCAACTCACCTATTAATGATAAAACCTACCTAGCAGCTTTTAGGCTGAAAACAAGGCTCCCAATTTAATACATTTGGGCCTTAAAACTTGCCACTAATTCAGAGCATTACAGACTCTTCCTCCAGATAAGCCCAAAGAGTACTCATAAAAACTCTCCTTCCAAAAGAATATAAATGTTAAAATTAAAACCCAATGATATATTTGGAAATCTGGTAGATTAAAGCTGCTATCATCATAAGCTAACCTCATTTTGGCCAAGGATATCTGAAGGGCTTTAGCTTGCCATAAAATTTTTCTCATTAACCTATCTGTATAAAATATCTAACAAAGATTAACATTAAAATCCCTCTTAAAATATACATTAATGTCGATGTCATATTAATTTTAATAACATTAATCTTGCCCCAGAGGCTTAATTGAAGTTTTAACCGTGTTATGTTTCTGAAATTACATTTATGCATCTAGATATATTTAATTCAATATATTGTGATATATTTCAAGAAAGATGCAAATGCAAACTTTTTATAAGGTCTGTAGAAATTTTAAATCCTAAAATCTTGCAGGAATCTATGGTCATAATGGGTTCCCAGGGAAGATTAGAATTTTTCTACTCAACAGTATAACTAGAAAATAAACCATATTGTTAATCCTAGGAGTATTGTCCAAAGTTACAATTATGTGATGATGGTGAGTGACTGTTGAAAATGATATAATAAATAAAGTACCATATTGAAATCCAATGAACAAAAGATGGTGGAACTGGTATCTCAGAATTCATTCATAAATTAATTCATTCACTGTGAACCAAACTGAAAATCTTTCCAGATTCCAACAAAATTCCTATTCTTTGTATTATCTAAGGTTTTAATAATCAGGTAGATATTTTTAGATGTTTGCCTATGTTTTTAAAAATTCAGAGTGAAAGGGGTAGATTATAGATGATGTTACTTTTTATCTGGTTAGTGTTGCAATTAATATTTTAGTATCCATGTTGAACAAAGATGATGGCCTATAAATATGCACATCCACTAAAATCATAGCTTTAATATTACTTTAATATAAGCCTCATAAAACAATAAAAATAAATACAGACAGATTAAATAGCAATAGCATTTAGACTTATATACCGCTTCACAGTGCTTTACAGCCCTCTCTAAGCAGTTTACAGAGTCAACATATTGCCCTCAACAATTTGGGTCCTCATTTTACCCACCTTGGAAGGATGGAAGGCTGAGTCAACCTTGAGCCTGGTGATTTGAATCACCAAATTGCAGGCAGCCAGCAGTCAGCAGAAGTAGCCTGCAGTACTGCACTCTAACCACTGTGCCACCATGGCTCAAATGATAGATTATAATTCTAATAATGGTACCAACAGGTGTATGAAAGTTCTGTATCATTCCAACTAGAATCTACTAACACCAGGAACTTTATCCAGCTTCTTAGATTCAATTGTCTCTGTAATTTATCTAAAATTAATAGATAAAAAAGTTTATTTTTTTATCTTTCTGGGAAACCTCTTCCATTTGAATATTAATAATTGGCTATTTAGTCAAAGAATTCCCTAATTTATATAACTGAGTATAAAATCATACCTCTGATCTGATCATCGATTCTGTGAATAACAGTTCATTGTTAGCCTGAATCCCAAATATAAAATTTTATATGCTGTTTTCAGAAAGAGACAATCAGATATGTTTAGAATATCTATCAGGCCCCAAGAATGATACACGGAGTTACTTCTGAGTAGTTTCTTTATTGTTATTTACCTATAGACAGAATCTTGCAGAGTAAAGCTACTATCTGCATAACTATAGATATACTGTGTGAACTGCCAGGGAGGGGCTCTCTTAAGCATCTTCCTACCTACAAGACATTATAAACTCCTCTGCCTCTTTGCCCTCTGGGTAGAAGCCCCTCCCTCCTGGGATTTTATTCAAGTACATACTATATTCAGACTATATTCAGCTACACTTTCTGAAGAGGCATGGAACATGATAACCTTGATGGACTGTATCTAACGCTGAGTGCACTTTTGCTTCTTACTCCCCAGCACAGATGAGTGCATAGGAAAGGATGAGGGAATTGAAGATCAATTCCGCAAATGAATTCAGCCAATAGATAATCTTGAACACAGAGAGCATTTTCTTAACTCTAATGATTGAAACATCCTTCCATTTATATTTTCTTTTCCATCAAGCACGGCTGGCGTGAACCCCCCCCCCCCTTTTTAGCCTTTTTTAGCCTTTTAAATTGTCAAATGGGTTTTAGTTTCAATGTTTTAAATTTTGGGCCACAGTTATATAATTCTTTTAAGAATCTTAAATTTTGTATTGGTATGTGGTTTAGTTCTGGCTGTGCACCACCCTGAGTCCACTAGGAGAAGGGCGGGATACAAATTGAATAAAATAAATAAATATTGATTCATTTTTATTTCTTGTGCTTCCAATATCTCCTTTGTATGAAAACATGGACATTATTAAATATTATCAGACTTTGTCTTTTGTATGGTATGTTCACAGTCTTGATGTATTTTAAATTATTTTTGCATGACAATTGCTGGATGTTTAATTATTAATTCATTTTCTACCTTTGTTCTGTTACCTAATGTTTCAGAGGTACTTCTCTTGACATTTTAGCATCCTCACTATCAGATCCCTGAAAAGCCTTATGCAATGTCAGAGTCTTTGAGTAAAATCAGTAAGAATTATGTCATGGAATGGTTTGATAAGGAGACCATGTCCTGTTTAATCTGTACAATCTTTGTTTTCTAGACTTTAGAGACATGTTGTTTTTCTTTAAACATGTATTGTAGAACATCATTGTTATGAGTTTTGGTATGCATGCTGGAGGCTGCAGATGCAGAGATGGTTGCTTTTAAATGTTCCTGGTATAAACAACTGAACGACCCAACTGAACAAACTGGGTAGCTTGTGTTTTAACACATGTTTTGCAAATTAGCTGGGAGCTACACAGTTTCAACAATGCTTCCTAATTATAGATTGTTCTTGTGCTTGTATCTGAATCTATGCTCAGAATGTCAAAATCTAGGTAGCAAATCATGTGCAGTGCTATGGAAGAGTGAAGTGAGCAGACATTTCCCCCCTCCCTTCTGGGATCCAGAGCTTTGATACTATTTGGGAAAAAGGGTTAAAATAACCTTACCCTCTCCTTATTTGGAAAATAGTTTAATAAAAAGGGAACTGAAAGAAGAATGTGCATGGGTATCAAGAAAGGAGGTATATCAGGAAGAAAGCAAGAGGAGGCTCCTGCCCAAAGGCAAAGCAGCTCAGCAGTGGTCTTCAGACAGCAAGAGAAAAATGTCAGGTTTTGGAGCTGAGTGGCAGAGTTGAGAGATGGGGGAGAAGAGAACCTGAATAGAGCCTTGAAAACCCAGGAGAGGCTGGTAACCCACAACAAAGTCTGCTGCTGCAGGCCAGGTTCAGAACTCCACAAACCTGCTCCAGGAGCAGAGGAATGCGAGTCCCAGGAATGGGGATGTGGGAGAGAAAAGTCCATTTGTTAGTTTAAAAAGGAGTGAAAAGGGTTTTCACATGCAAAATAGGCTGAGGCTACGAGAACAGAAAAACTGGAGGAAAGGGAAATATTTAGAAAAGAGCTGAGAAAGACTTAGGATAAGAAAAATCACAGCATGACTCATATAAGAATAAGATCATAGAAATAGAATATAACAGATAGAAATGTGTACATTAAGTAGGAATAGAAATAGCTAAATAGAAAATAGATAGAAAAACAAGATAGGAGCTCATTCGTGTACAATAAAGTAGTGTCCTGTGAAAAAGCAGTTTGAGTGTTCGTGTCCTCTACCATTTTAACAAAACCTCTAACAAATGGTAACAATGGTGGTATATGTCACAGTAACCAAATGTAGAGAATAAACAGTTTATATGAAAAAGAGAAAAGGTGATTCTGCTTCTGAGGTAAAAGAGACACATACAAGAGCTTACATAAGGTGGCTTGAAATGAAGAGGGAGAACTGGAATCTGTGGACAGAGAGTGGGAGAGGGAGGGAGAGAGGGACCCATCTGAAACCCTGATAGGCAGGGATGGGCTTCAAAAATTTTAGCAAGGGGTTCTCTGCCTGGTTGGTGGGTTGGTGTGGCGTTGGTAGGTGTGGCCTAGTCAGCCTCCTGCACCATGGCGGGTGTGTGTGTGTTTTTGCCCTCCCCGGGGTCTGGAGCCTTTCCTGGAGCCTCCGGGAGAGTGAAAAAGGCCTCCCCAGGCCCTGGAAGCCTTCTGGAGGGAGGAAACAGGCCTGTTTCTGGTCTTCTTGAACTTCCGGTAGGCCTGTTTTTCACCCTCCCCGAGCCTCTGTGCGTGCCCTGCACTTACCTGCATCCAAAATGGGCTGCGGGGGGACTCTTGGGAGGGGAGGGGCAGGGTGGGCGGAGCTAGCCAGGACTGGGATTTGCAGGTTCTCCGAACTGCACAGAATCTTAGCTAGAAGTTCTCCCAAACCCCTCCAAACCCCAGCAGCCCACCCCTGCTGATAGGTATTATGAGGGAGAGGCTGACATAGGAAAGAGAGAGGGAAAAAAAGATAGCCAAAAGAGAGGAAGAAGAGCAAAGGAAGGATCTCAGAAAAGAGGAGGAATATAGTTGGTAGAGAAAAACTGAAAAAAAGGACCACATTTACAGAAAGAATCGAAAGGGAGATCTGAAATGCAGACTTCAAGGGGCTTGCAGTTAATTCTTGACTTACAACTGTAATGGAGCCTACCCATTATGTGGTTGTAAGTTGTGATGATTGCCAAATGGGTTGGTCATATGTACACCAAGAACATTTTTGTGACAGTTATTTAGTAACTGCTGTGGTCATTAAGCAAACAAATGGTTTGCTATAGGTGTGGTTTTGTTGGAAACCAGAAGCAGGCCAGAAATCAGGAGATTCAGGCAATTCAAATGAGTATAAAGATTTATTGAAAGCTTAACTTCTCTACAAGAATCTGGCCAACTGACCAGTGGTGGGTTTCAAAAATCTTTACTGCCGGTTCTGTGGATGTGGCTTGGTGGGCATGGCTTGGTGGCCCTGGCAGGGGAAGGATACTGTAAAATCTCCCTTCCCTCCCCACTCCAGGGGAAGGATGCTGCAAAATCCCATTTCCTCCCGATCAGCTGGGGCTCGGGAGGCAGAGAATAGATGGGGGTGGGGCCAGTCAGAATTTTTACTACCAGTTCTCCGAACTACTCAAAATTTCTGCTACTGGTTCTCCAGAACTGGTCAGAACCTACTGAAACCCACCTCTGCAACTGACCATCAAGGGAAATATGTAAGAGATAAGAGAAGCATTCAAGGTGGGCTGGACTTAGATCTCTTGTGAAGTGACTCTTGATTTATGAAGTGTTTGGCACCCTTCCCCGACCCAGGCTTAGCCTGGTCAACTCCTACAAAGTGCTGGTTTTCAGAAAAACTGTTACATGACCATGTGACCCTGTACATGACCATAAATGTGGCTATGCTGAGTGCCTGAAGTTCAGTCATGTGACTATGAGGAGGGAAGGGAACTCTGGGAACTTCAAATCCAGGTTGTAAGTAAGAAAGTATCCTCAAAGTACATCTGCCATAGCTTTGAACAGTTGTTAAATGATCTAAATGAACTACCTGTATACTGCTTCTTAAATGAAAGCAGTCACATAGTGGAGAAATAACAGTCTCTCCAAATCCAGTTTCTGGAGTGGCAAGGGATGGACCCTATGAAATATGCATTCTAAAACTCACAGAGGACGAGAGTATAGAATCTTTTTTGTTATGTTTGACAGAATTGTTATAACTTGTAAATGGGTAACAAGTTTAGCATCATGCCTAACTTGAAAAGCACTTATACTTTAGAGTAGTTTACCAGCAATAGACCACAAAAGGGTAAAATAAATTAGTTAGTATCAATGAGAAGTAACACAATATGCATACCCGCAAAGGATTCATGGATATCCATACAATTCTCAGACAGTTGTTAAGGAATTGGGAGCTTGCCTGGCTAATCTAGGAAAATGGTTTAGATTTAATGAATGATCAGTTAAGGAATAGGTGGGGCTATTTTAACTCTCCTTTCCAGGTAACAACAAAACTCCTGATCCCAGGAGAGAAAAAGATGCCTGCTCACTCCAGGTAGTGAGTTTACTTTTCCACAAACATATTTAGTGCTTTATCCAGTACCTGAAGAGCAGAAGTCACAGAAAGTGGAAGCACTTAAGCAACCTTTGCTGGCATTGTAAAAACATTAGCAGCTGACAGGGAAATCATCAGCAAACTCCAGAACTGGAATATACTCTTGGAAATAGGAAAAAAAGAAAATATTCTGGAAAATGGCAGTGGCAAATGATTTCCATATTATTCATGCAGTTACTAGGAGTTTAGCTTTAGGTGACAGGGTGGTAGTACCAACGAAACTAAGAACAAGGGTCTTAGAATTGCTGCACGAAGGGCATCCGGGCATTGTCAGAATGAAAAGCTTAGCCCGCAGTTATGTTTGGTGGCCCAACATGGACCAAGTTATCTCCGAGTGGGTGGGGAAGTGCAGACCCTGCCAGGAGTCTCGTCCCGATCCCCCAGTAGCGCCCATCCGAGAGTGGGAGAAACCAAAAGGGCCATGGGGAGGATCCATATTGATTTTGCCGGCCCCTTCCATGGGCAAACATTTTTAATCGTAGTCGATGCCTTTTCGAAATGGCTCGAAATAATCCTAATGCCCTCTACCACAGCCGAGGCAGTCATTAAAGTCCTTCGCAAGCTATTTGCCACACATGGCCTACCAGATACTCTAGTATCTGACAACGGCCCTCAATTCACAGCGACCCTGTTTGAGGGCTACTTGGCCGGACTGGGCATCCGCCATGCCCTATCAGCCCCGTTCCACCCGGCTTCTAACGGATTGGCCGAACGTTTTGTAAGAACGGCCAAAGAGGCACTGTCCAGACTAGACAACGGGGACTGGCAGGCCAGGATAGACCAATTCTTAGCTGTCCAGCATGCCATACCATGCACAGCCACAGGGAGAAGCCCAGCAGAGCTCCTCATGGGCAGGAAGCTTCGGTGCGTGTTAGACAGGCTTCACCCTAACTACTCGCACGAAAATTTCAAGGGAGAAACCTCTGGCCTAAGACAGTTTCAGGTTGGGTCCCCGGTGTTCTCTCACAATTATGCCAGCGGACCTCTATGGGTTGCAGGAACCATAGTGGGCATAACAGGCCCAAAATCTTATACGGTAGACGTAGGGGTAGACAGACTCTGAAAGCGCCACATAGACCAACCTAGAAAAAGGGTAGTCGGCGAAGCAAACATCAATTTAGACATCTCCGAACCTAACTACAACAACTTTCCCAAAACAGCTAACTCAAGCCCGGGTTCGCGAGAATACTTAGCTGACAAGCCCTGGTTCCAGCGCTGCCCCAGCGAGTCGCCACTCCCAACCGGGGATAACCACGCCCCGGACAAAATCCAGGAGGTTCCATTGGCGGAGCCGGGAGAGACAGAAAGTCCCTCTGACCAGCTCGACGCCCCACCAGACACTGAACTGCGCAGGTCAACTAGAGCGAGAACTCGTCCTAGGCACCTGCGAGATTTTGTGTGTACATATGTAAATTTTTGAATGTTAGTGCTTTCTGGGAAGGGAGGGGTGTTATGTATTGATACTTTTAAGCGGGAGTTTCAAACCTGCCTATGTTTCTGATTGGCTGACAGTCCCTCCAGATTGTATATAAGGAGGGCTGCAGCCTCTGAGTTTTTGCTGAAGTCTCACTGTATATTAAAGAGCTGTTGTCACTTGCTTGCTTCTCGTTATTCCCGAACCACTTCAAGATCTATTTGAATTACAAAAGCAATACAGTCTGAGTGTTAATTCATCACACTATAGACTTCTTTTTCCATTTTTTATGTGACCATAGGATTTGTTAAGTACTGTTTCCCAAGCATCAAGTCTTTGTAGGATACATTTCTTTGACAGCACTAGATGTCTACAGAATAATAAAAGCAAAGAAACTACTATGGCTCTTTTAATCATTTGTAAGGATTGCTTGCTTTCTCAGATGCTTCTCTTAAGGGAGTATATGGGTCAAATTGAATATTACTTTGAAAAGGGTAATTAGACTGATTTTTCAAAGCACAAAGGTCATGTAGGCAGGAGTTGGGAAATTATTTGTATCCCTAGAGTCTTCTGGAATTTTTTTTTTTTTGTTCCCAGATGATTAACAAATTCAACTAGGAAATAAAAAAATACATAGAGAGAGCTAACTATAATTTCCTGACTAAATCCATTTTGTCCTTATGGAAGACATGAACAACATTTGGCCTCCTTCATTTATTTGGTATTTCATCTAGCTCCTGTTACACATATTAATCCCAGAGGAACTAGAAAATTTTAGTGTTATCCATCTTTACCAGCCAACTATTGCTCTTATTCGTCACAAAAATGTGCCCTTCTCCATCAAGAGCCAAGCCATTCCTATGCTAAGAAGTAAATCATAATGGTTAGTATGAAATAAGTTGCCAAGTCCAAATCAAGTACACTATTCTGTGACTTGCAGCAATCTTTAAATTGAGTCTGATTTTTGTTGTTAGACATTTGCTGTCTATCACTTGTGGCTCCTTAGGTGGCTCAGTGGCTAAGATGCTGAGCTTGTCAATCAGAAAGGTCGGTGGTTTGAAACCCTAGTATAGGTCTCCTGCATGAGCAGGGCGTTGGACTAGATGACCTCCAAGGTCCCTTCCAATTCTGTTACTGTTACTTAATGGAGGGATGTTATAAAACATACAACTAGTATATGTATATGTTTCCCTCAAAGTAAGACATCCCCTGATAATAAGCCCAATTGGGCTTTTGAGCACATGGCAATAAGGCCAAGTGCTTATTTCAGAGTTCAAAAAAATATAAGACAGGGTCTTATTTTCAGAGAAACATGGTATATGTGAATGTATGTATGTATGTATGTATGTATGTATGTATGTATGTATGTATGTATATGTATACAGTACGTATACACACACTCTGCCTCTGTTTGTTTGTCTGTCTGTCTGTCTCTCTCTCTTTGTATACACAAACATACACACACAAACATACACGGACACAGTCACAGAGTTAAATAACTTTACTACAAAGATGTGTTTTCAAGATCTTAAAGGGTTGCAATATTGATCCTGACAAATTTTAAGGTAGTTTCTTCCAGTTTAGGATAGCCAGTTTAGGATAGTACACTCAAACTTCAGCCATCACTTATGAAACCAGCAGCAAGGGTAGGTCTTCTATTTCGATCTTGGTAAATTACTGGGGTTATTTCAAAAGTACAGATTCCCTTAGGGATTTTTGTGTTTTTTCCCCCCAAGCTCAGGCTGGAAATCATTGGGAGAAAAATGCCTAGCATTTGAATTTAAACATTCTAGCAACAGCAGCTTCTGGAACCTCAAAAACTAATATTTTTTAATCATATTATTATTATTTTTTTTTGCATTACAGCCCACTGTCAGAATCACGGAATATAGTTTTGTGAGAGGATTATTATTATAAAAACACAATATTAACATTTCTTTCTCTCCCCCTCTCTCCTACCAGCTGCTGCTGTTGTTGCAGTGAGTGAGTAGCTAACATATGTACAAGGATTAGAAACCCTGGCTGTTGTTTAATCTGTAGAAAAGGATTAAATCTCTTGCTTTGAACTATCTCTGGAATTGTTTTGTTCTTAAGAGCTCTTTGCAGTGTAAGAGTGCATTCATGGACTCTGCTCACAGCTTGCTGAACTGAAGAACCGTAAGTTTGGTAACAACTTACAAAATTTCCATTGCAAGACTCTCTTATAAGATCTTTTTAAAGCCTCTTTGAAAATATAGTCATGTTAGCATCTTTCTTTCTCTGAATGCATAATCTTTTTTGATTTAAGAGTTGATACTGTAGGTACTGTGCCTTATTAGACATTTAGTAAAAAAATACAGACAGTCCTTGACTTACAACAGTTCACTTAGTGACCAAAATTCAAATGCTTGGCCACTGTTTCACACTTACAACAGTTGCTGTGTCCCAAGGTCATGTGATTCTCTTTTGTGACCTTCTGACAAGGTCAGAAGCCAGATTCACTTAACAACCAGCTTACTAACTTATGAATTGCAGTGATTTCACTTAACAACTGTGGCAAGAAAGATTGTAAAATGGGGCACTTAACAAATGTCTTACTTAACAACATAAATTTTGGGCTCAATTGTGGTTGTAAGTCGAAGACTAAAGTACTTTCTTCAAAAGCGGGAGTGTTTAAATAAGCAGTCTGTTAGCTGATTAGGAAACCTATAGTAATTAAAGAGGAGGGCATATGTAGAAAACTACTATTAACCAACTAGTTTATTCTTCAGGAATTTAGAAGAATAATTCAAGAAAAATAAAAAGACCAACATTATCTGTAAATACCATTTAAAAGAAAACAAAGATGAGGCAACACATTTCTCTTTGGAATACTTTTATTTTATTTTCATAATGAGTCAAAAGCACAAATAAGAACATACAGTACAATTGCGATAAACTTGACATATATTTGAATTTTTGTTTATATGTTTACATGTTTTGTATGTTTTGTTGTGATTTGTTTTGTTTAGTTTATATTTTCAAATAAAAAAAATGGGAAAAAAAGGTAACAGAGATAAGTATAAACATGATTATGAATACAGGAAATGGATACGAATAAATGGGGACAGTAGGCACGCTGGTGCTCTTATGCACGCCCCTTACAGACCTCTTACGAATGGGGTGAGGTCCAGGGGTGGGTTCTAAATTTTTTTACTACCGTTTCTGTGGGCATGGCTTATTTTGTGGGTGTGGCTTGGAGGTCATGTGACTAGGTGGGCGTGGCTAGCTGGTCAGAGTCATTTCTGGAAGGTCCTCACACTTACGACCAGTCCTCGCACTTACGACCCGACTCATTTGTTTGCTTTTAACATTGATCAGCTGTAGGATGGCCCTTTGAAGCCCCTCGGCAAGAGTTTAAACAGGTTTTTTTCCTTTAGTCATCAGCTGGGACTCAGGAGGCAGCAACAGATTGGGGGTGGGACCAAATAAAAGGTAAGAATAACGTGGGGGGGGGAGAACCAGTTCAGTGACGTCATATCGTCACCGCTACCGGCTCGGCCGAACCGGACTGAACCGGGAGGAACCCACCACTGGTGAGGTCAACAGTAGACAATCTAAGATTAAAGTTACAGGTGTTTGGGAATGTAACCACAGAGTCAGGTAGTGCATTCCAAGAATTGACCACTCTGTTTCTGAAGTCATATTTTCTGCAATTGAGTTTGGAGTAGTTTACCTTAAGTTTGTATCTATGGTGTGCTTGTGTATTATTGTGGTTGAAGCTGAAGTAGTCATTGACAGGTAGGATGTTGAAGCAGATAATTTTGTGTACTACGCTTAGGTCAGACCGAAGGCGGCATAGTTCTAAGTTGTCCAAGTCCAAAATTCTGTTGTGAGTAAATATAGGTAATATAGGTAAATATATATAGGTAAATAGCTATTACAACTGTAAGAAACCCAGCCCTTCCTAGGTGAATACATACAGACAGCTTCAAGGTTAAAATATATATCTGTTATGATATATACATGATTTTCATAGACAAAATAATTTATGTGATAATCAGTTAATAGTGATTAATGAACAACAATATATATGAAAACAAAATCAAGTTAAATTGATTACAGAGCAACCCACTATAATCAAAACCGACTGCTTTGCCATACCAAAGGCCTGAAATAATTATGTTTACACCTAGAAGTGGGAAACCCATACAGCAATGGTGGAGTGTATCTTTTCATAAGGCAAGACAAAAGGGAAATTTTTCATGCTGGCATTGTGAATGATAGAGACATACAGGATAGGAACCTGAGCCTATTTGTACAAGTGCTAGTTCTAATCTGATGAAGAACATTATTGAAGATCTTTAGATACGAAAATATCTTGAACCAGCAAAAAGAGACAGGTAAGTTATATTGGAGAGAACATTTCATAACGGCCAGTGCTGCAGTTGTCAAACTTATATTTCTTATGGCCATGGCCTGATCTTCCATTGGGAGGCACAGAAGTCTCAGAAGCTTTATAGATAGATAACGTTTTGCTAAAATTGGATCCAGAAGTTGTCTGCCCAGATATGTGTGCTAAAGGAAAGTGCAGAGAGATACTAGGAGAAGCCAAGGTTCTCTAGTTTTCTGGCTGCGTCCAGAAGCAATCTAGATTACCAATTTTCTTTTTACAATAATTACTGGAATTCTGTACCTTCCTGCAGATTGCTTCAGCAAGCAACAGATTGCAATGAAGACAAATCCTTTTCTGGCAAGCTTCAGAATTGTGGAAATACGTAACCTTGTGTGAGAACAAATGTGAGAATATCCTGTTTTACCCAAAGGGAATGAGTTTGGATAATTCTCCCTTGACACTTTTCATTATGTTCAGAAATGTTCTCCAAAAGAGTCTCAAATTCTTTGATAAGGTGAGAGTTCCCAAGAGATCTACATGGATAGAACAATAGAATTGGGCCCATTTGTTTCTTTCTTTCATGTCAGTACATGGGAGCTTTGATCAGCAGAGGACACCTGTTTGATAACAGCTCCTCATCTATAATAAAACTTCTTTTGACACATTCATTATTAACACTAATATATTTAGAGCTGTCATTACTTTTGACTTTTGTCATTTTTATTATGTTTTTTTAAAAATACTTTTCTTCTTATCCATTTTGGTTCACAGTCTTCATTTCTACTTCTTGAAGAACAACTCTGTTCTTCTTTCAGGTCTGATTAAAAGTGACCAGGGACACAATTAAAGTCTCATTGTTAGTACCAAACAGAGGAAAATAGATGACTGACTAATACTTTTCTAAGAATGTTGATAACATTGACAAGTTGTAAATAATATGACTTACTTCAAATCAGATTCAAATCACGCTTGGCATAGAAGCTTATGGGAAGCAAAGAATGAATGACCTATATCAGGAGTGGGTCAGTCTTCAAGAGGCAGAAGGGCAAGTCATTCTCTTGACCAGCTGGAGATAAACTGAAAGAGTTATGATGTCCAAAAAGGGCTCCTCACCCCCCCCCCCCCAACACACACACATTTTTGCTGGTTTGTAAGGTTTTAAGTGTGAAAATGTGAGCAAGGTGCCTGTGGGAGGCAAACTTTTCCCATTTTCATTTTTCAGACTGCAAATTCCCCAAACTTTTAAATTAAACCATCAACATTCAGTTGCAAAGAGCTTTTCTGTCATACCATTGGGCTATTTGGGAGCAGAGATTAAAGGGTAAAAATGAGAACAGTTCATTTATTTCTTAAATGTACAACACATCTTTGATTGAGGAACCGAAGGCAATGTACATAGTGCTTTCTCCTCCTGTGATTTCCCATAACAACGACAAATCTTTGAAGTAGTCTGAGGTCAGAATAAATGATTGGACCAAAGTCACAGGGTGAGCTTTCATGTCTGATGATGAACTGGGTCCTGGGTCTTCATATTCATAATTCAATACTTTAACTATTACATCACATTTGCTCTCTCATATTGCCTTCCCAAACTTCCCTTTCTTATTTTTACCCTCATTTGGGCCAGAACAATGAAACAAGGCTGATACTAAAATCTGTACTTCTGATAAGTCACCAATTTTGTCACTGAATTTCAATGAAAGGCTCTCAGGATGTAGCCCATGGCTTGCCCATACCTAATTCGTTTGCTTCTAAACATAAAAGTTGCCATTGTTTTCATTATGATTTCCATGTAATACCATGTAAAATGTAAATCTTTCCCCTTATTTAGGAGAAGGTCTCTTATATCACTTTATTATTTGCATGTACACTGAGACTTATGAACTGGGGAGAAATTCCTTGTGTGTCCAATCACACTTGACCAATAAAGAATTATTCTATTCTGTTCTGTTCTGTTCTGTTCTGTTCTGTTCTGTTCCGTTCCGTGCCGTGCCGTGCCGTGCCGTGCCGTGCTATGCCATGCCATGCCATGCCATTCATAAACATTGAAAAAGTCTTGTGATGGAGCAGGTCATTTATTTCCCAGAAACCTCCCGCCATAGGCTTTAAATGATAATATTCTTTTGGTTTCCTCCTTCTTAATTAAAAGATTTTAATCATTTATATAAATATTAGCACTTCCCTTTCAAGATATTTTTAAATTTTATTTCTTTTTTTCTTGTTTATTGTCTAAACTGAACAAGAGATGTTATTTGGCATTTAGATTCTTTGTACCCCAAACCACTAAATCACAGCTGACTTCTGGAAGGTTCAATGAACGAATTGGAGTATGAAATTACAGTGATTGCAGTAGTCATTCACAAAAATCTGGAAGGAATGAGAGAGGGATAGCATTAACTGCTTTAATGGATCTTTTTTATTAGTAACCCCAACATGTTAATCAACCTTATACAGTTATCAAAATATTTCATAGGAATTATGAAATCTCATGTGTTCCTGTGATATCTTAACCATCCCTTATATGAGAAAACCCCCACACCCCCCAAAAAAAGTCCTTCATAACCCAAATGACTGACTGAAGGAGAAAGTAGGTAGATATTTCAGAAAGAGGATTAGAACAATATGTGAAAAAAAATATTGAGTTGCTTGCCAGGCTACATTTATGAATGGGATTTTCTGAAAGACTGTCAGGAAAAGAAGTTATGCCTATTTTCCATAAATCATTTGTTAAATTCTCCCAATGTTACTTGCAAGTAACATTCTGTCTCATTTGTCTCCCTTATATCAGAGTATTGAACTGTAACATAAAGCATGTTGATTTGTGTGTTTCTATATTAGAAAATTCATATTTCTTATGTCAGTGAAAACAGATCTAATGGAGTGTTTCTAGAGTTGTATTTGGTCAGAAAAATAAAATGCAATACTCTTTGTAAGTTGCAATGCAGACAGCAGTGCATTCTTTTGTTTAAACCCTTGAGGAAAACATGTTAGTTTTTAAGAGAAGGTGGAGTTTTTCATGGAATATTGATCGTTACTTTGGGAAGACTAGACACACTCTAGAGAAAATACTAAAGCCATTAATAAATAATGCAAAACATTTGCAGTAAGAAGCCAATGAGAAAACTGTAAGGCTGATACGCTATTTGATAAGTATGTTGAAATCTGTATATAGACTCTTAAAGCACTTTTGTATGTGAGAAGTTTAATTGTGCTCTTGTTGTTGAAGAAATTGTACACTTTAAATATTGATAGAGATAATAAATACTTTTGATGATTTCAAAAATATAGACTTGGTGGATGGCAACTTGTTTTACTACTCTAAGAGGTAAATTAGTTCAAGAGGAAATTTGTCGTTATTTTGAAGCAAATGAGGGGCACCTCTTCAGTGCACCATTAATGATTACAACTTTGAATATAGCTTTTTTGCCTCAGTATTCTAAGGTATCAGGGTTGATTGTAATTACAACGCAGATAAGCAGTTATGTTCATAATTATGTGAATAATACTTGTGAGTTCATTTAGTGTTTCTAAGCCATAGGTTTTAAATGATAATATTCTGTTGGTTTCCTCCTTCTTAATTAAAAGATTTTAATCATCTATATAAATATTAGCACTTTGTTAATTAGTCCAAAACAGTCTGAAAATGATACTGCACATTTTATTTAACTGAGCAGTACTTTTTTTGCTAAATGTTCATTAAAACTCAGGTATTTTGGTTCCCCGAAAAAGTTGCATTTCAGAATGGGTTGTCACCTATACCATGTTTTTGCAGAACTTATAAATGATGAAATGAATAAATGAAATTCTCAAACTATTCTTTTGTTTGATCCTCTGCATCCAATAATTAGGATTAGGATGTCAAGGCAAACCATGATTTATAAACTATACCTTTCTTTTTAATGATTAAAAGATGCCAATTTACAAATCTATACTGAACAGATAGAAAATAAACCATTTTATTTTAAGCCTTTAAGAAGCTCTTTCTTTGTTACCTTTGACCATTGCTTCTTCGGCTATCAATTTCCGGAATTGTACTTTAATACAAAAATGGGGAACTTTTTTTTGGATTAGGATACTGATTATTGATACTGATTTGATACTGCTTTTTCAAAAGAAAAAATTAGCTCTTATGAGCTAATTTTATTTTAAGTACAGTATCACTATGCACTACTGAATTAAAACCTGTTATATTATCTATGGCCCTACCCCAATCATCTTTGAAATCTTGTATTTCATCTGACTCTGGAAAATTGATATTCTTTTGTATTTAATTATTCAGTTGCGGACTTAGAAATAGAATGTATGGTAGTTTGATTTGCCCTTGGGTTGCATTTTGTTTATCATTTCTACTAATGTTTTTTATATTCAATATTTAAAAAGGTTTTTTTAAAAACAAAAAACCAAAGCTGTTGCTTTTCTCTAACAACACCATTTGCTTTACAGGATTTATGAAAGGGTGATAGATCGTCCAGAAACAAATCTGACTCCAGGAAGCAATTTGTGGCTAGGACAACGCAACAGAAAACATGGTTTTTTTAAGGTAAGGATGCAAAACATAGCCACAGATAAAAAAGCAATAAAGTAAAACTTGAAATACTTATTGTTATTTCAAAATAATAGTTATTTTGCTCTTTGAATGTGTGTGTTACAAAAGATAGAGTGCTTATAGAACTTCAGTCATTTGCACTGATTGTATGAAATATTTCTTTTGGACAGTATTTTTATTACAACATGAGTGAATATCCTGTATTAACATTCTCCAACCTGGCACTCTTCAGATACGCTGGGCTGCAAACAGTATAATTCTTAGCCATCCAAATTCCACAATGCTATATTATTTGGAGATGATGGGAATCATACTTCTAACATAAATCTAGAAGCACCAAGTTGTGAAAGTCATACCAAAAAATAAATTACGATTAGTTATCTAGGATAGTAAAAACAATTAATTCTAGCTATGTGGCAGATCCTAGATGACCTTGGGTGATCCCAAATGGTAGAGTTAGATGTGGTTAGTACTTGAAAAAGGGACCACCAGGAATTCCAAGGCTGTAATTTAAACTAGACAAAAAAAAAAAAAAAAAAAAGAAAAGAAAAGAAGAGAAAGAAAACATCCACAAGTATGGAGATCCATAGCGGCAAGAAAGCAAATGACAAAATGTGCCTGGATATGTTATCACACAAGGGACGCGGTGACTCAGTGGCTAAGCTGCTGAACTTGTCAATCGAAAGGTCGGCAGCGGTTCGAATCCCTAGTGCTGCGTAACAGGATGAGCTTCCGTTATTTGTCCCAGCTTCTGCCAACCTAGCAGTTCAAAAGCATGTAAAAAATGCAAGTAGAAAAATAGGGACCACTTTTTAGGGAAAGTAATAGTGTTCCATGTGCCTTTGGTGTTTAGTCATGCCGGCCACATGATCACGGAAATGTCTTCGGACAGTGCTGGCTCTTTGGCTTTGAAACAGAGATGAGCACCGCCCCTTAGAGTCGGGAACAGGTAGCACATATGTGCAAGGGGAACCTTTACCTTTACTTTTTATGTTATCACACAAATGCCTCAATGTATGTACTGACATCTGACATTGTAGCGCAGGTACATAAAGGTGGCATTTATGGCCTGTCTATGCATGTGTATCATTTTGTCATTGCTGTGGTTTGCCCAGAAAAAGCAAGAAGGCTGCCCATGAAATCATCAAAGGAACCTTTATAGGAAACACTGTATTCCTGTGCTTCCTTTCTAGTTTCATTCATTCATTGTTTGGTTTCTATGAGATCTATAGGGAATGTTAGCTGAATCTTACTGATGCTGCTGGAATCTTTTGGTTTAATTTGCACATGTCCAAAATATGTCCATAGTTGCATCAAGGGGATAAGGGGCTTTTCCAGTGGTGGGTTTCAATTACCTTTGCTACCGGCTTGCTCATGCATGCACCACTTCTGCGCATGCGCAGAGAGTATTTGATGATGTCTGGGTGGGTGGGCAGAGCCTCCCGCCACCGCTACTATAGGTTCGCCACTTGGCTTTTCCCAACCCACCACTTGGCTTTTCCCAAACTGACTTCAGGTGTATTGGATTTGCAGTCCTAGAACTCCCAACCAACCATCCCAATATATTGTATCTGGAAAGTGTTAGGTTGGGGAGAGTGGAATCAATATTAGAAATGCATTTCTACTGTACAAATCAAGTTGGTATTTATTATATACTTCAGCCAGCTCAGATACTTCCACTAAATGTGGTACCAGAGTTGTTACTGAATATGGCAAACTAGAATTGGGTATGCCTAGTTTAATGAAAAGAAGGACTAAGGGCGATGTGTTCCAATAGGGGTGTCAACCTATTTTCCAAAGCATCTGAAGGCAGGACAAGAAGCAATGGGTGGAAATTAATCAAGGAGAGAACCAACCTAGAACTAAGGAGAAAGTTCTTGACAATTAGAACAATTAATCAGTGGAAAGCACCAGGCTGGGGAAAATAGAATTAATATTAGAAGTGCATTTCTACCACTCAAGGTGGTACCTATATATGTCAGCCAGCTCAAATATTTCCAATGAATGTGCACTCGTACAAAAAATGATTTTACTAATCTATCATCAGAGCAAATGTCTGGGATGTGACAGTCCTGAGAAGAAGAAGAAGCTCTGCTCTGTCTATTTTTTCCCCCAAAACTGGCAAAAGCAAAGGATTCCCCCCTTCCCCACAATTTGGAATCCACTACTAAATTATAAAAAGTCATGGAGCCTTCATGTCATTGGTGTTGATAGGAAAGCCAAGATCAAAGATTCCCATTTGCCAGCACAGGGGCTTTACTACTTGTGTGTGCGCGTGTAATTTATATTAATTAATTAGTAGCTGACACCCATTATTTGTATGCAAAAATGAGACTTTTTTTCCTATTTTCTCCCTGTGTCATCCATAAAAGTATTTAACTGAGTCATTGTAAAAGAAATGAAAAATCATTATGCTTTGTGCTCCGTTGTTAGATACTATTTTACTTTATGAATGAGGGGTTTTTTTTAATTAAAAGTCTGGCATAGTTTGAACTATTGGTTACTTCCTTATTCTAAACATCCAATGCTGGTCCATATATCATATTTACTCTGGAAGAACATTTTCTTCAAACTTCGTTCTCTCTGTTATAGCTTGGAAGCAAAAGAACTGTGACACCATGTAGGACATCACTATACCATGCCTCCCTTCCTTTAGACATAACACAATATTTAAATAAATCATATTGATTAGTGGCATTTTACCGTAGAGATAACCTTCAGAGAATATGCTGGAACAAAAGCAGAATGAATTTTAAAGCAAAATTCACTGAGGATTTTGGCTTACAGGTTTTTTTTTTTTTTTTTTTTTTTTTTGAAGGCACAGGAATGAAAATGATTCTGGCCCATCTTGCTCTTCTCACTTGGAGAATGAAAAATGGAAAAAAAAAAAATCAAGATGCCATGCCTTGAAGCAACACTCTTTTTTAAAAAAAGGCTGGTGTTTTGTATGATTGCCACATCTGTCTTTATTTTCAGACCCTCCCTCCCACATGCCTGGAACCCTCACTGTATTTCAGACATCAATACATTAGAGAGGTCCAGATATATTTTACTAGAAGAGTACTCAAATCCTCTGCTCGAAACAAAATTTCCTATACCACCAAGCTTGAAATTTTAGGCCTGAATAGCCTCGAACTATGCTGTCTATGTTCTGACCTAAGCTTAGTACACAAGATTATTTACCATAACATCCCATCTGTTAATGAGTACTTTAACTTCAACCGTAATAACACAAGGGCTATCAATAGATTCAAACTCAATGTAATTCACTCTAATCTTGATTGTAGGAATTATGACTTCTGCAATAGAGTAGTAAATGTCTGGAATACTCTACCTGATCCTGTTGTTAGTCTCGCTAACCCCCAGACCTTTTACCTTAAACTGTCTACCGTGGACTTTTCACGTTTCTTAAGATGTCCCTAAGGGGGCGTGCATAAGCGCACCAGCGTGCCTACCGTCCCTGTCCTATTGTTCCCATTTATATGTACTCATTTTATGTGTTTATGGATGTTTTGCTTATTTATATACTTTTATTTGTGCCAATTTTTTTTCATGTGTCCATGTCTATGTCTATACTGTTACTTTTTTCTTTGTACTTGTTGACAAATAAATAAAATAAAATTAAATAAATAAATAAATAAATAAATAAATAAATAAATAAATGTAAAAGATAAAGGTTTCCCCTGTCCAGTCATGACTGACTCTAGGGGGCAGTTCTAATCTTTGTTTCTTAGCCAAAGGAGCCAGCATTGTCTGAAGATACTTCTGTGGTCATATGGCCAGCATGACTATATGCCAAGGTACATGGAACGGTTGTCAGACTTCGATGCTATCTCAAAATAAATGAATTTACAAACTGCCAATCTTTAAGGAAATCTTCTCTTTATTCGAGTACAGCAACCGGATCATGATAAACACAACGGTGTTACCTTCTCACCGAGATGGTGCCTTTTTGTCTACTCACATTTGCATGCTTTCAAACTGCTAGAATGGCAGGAGCAGAGGCAAATAATGGAAGTTTGCCCCGTCACATGACACTCTGATCTTAAACCCAGACTGTCAGCTTTTCAGCTGACAAACTCAGCATCTTTAACTGCTGAGGCATTGCACTCCCTTCTCCCCATAACTCTGATTATAGATGGAGGATATTGTGAAACTAGTTGGATGTTTCTGGTTCTTTCCCAGATGAATACTTTTAATAGCTTTTGGAAGACAATTCATAGAGTGTGCAATTACCTTCATTTTTTTGAAACTGTCACACTGGGCTGCCAAAACTTCAGTAGTTACAATGGTTGAAGGAACCATTAGATGCAGAGATGAAATAGTCACATAACTGGCTTTACACAAACAAAAGATTGCTCAATTTGTCCATTCAGTACGAACACTCTAAGAAGTTTTAATATGATAGATAATTTTAATGCATTTTCCCCATTTAAATTTTGATGGAGAAATGCTTCAATGCCTAGTCTTTATTTCTCTGCTTAATGGTTGAGCTGTCACCCTGAAGTGAAATTGATGGCATTATTTTATTTTACAGCTGTTGGGCTGTTTTTGTTGGATTTTTTAAAAAACTTCAGCTGCTTCCTATAATTCTGCAGATGGAAAACATATGTTTATGGACATACAATGTGCCCACACAAAACTGCAGACATATACTATTAGTAACAGTAGTAATATGATTTAGACATCTGCAATTCTTATTTGATAGAAACAGCTGACATTGAAGAACTGATGGATATTATCCAAGTATATGTTAATATTTTTTATACATCAACACTTTGAAACTGCAGGATAGTTGCTAATAGGATAACAAACTGCCAGTTTTTATAGATCATAATGAGAAAAGACAAGTGTTTTTCTTTGGTCTATGAATGTCTGAGTATTTTACTAACTCTGTAGGGCAAAAAACCATTTAATTGGTTGTATTTTAAGCTTGCTTGTTATAATTTTACAAGTGTTACATTTTGTTCTTATTAACCAGTGCTAAAACATATCCTTTTGATAATGTATAAGCAATGTGCAGTCTGTCAGGGTTCCAAGTAACACCCCCAACAAAAGTAGACTCCGAAACTTGAAGTTCCTCAAAGTTCCATTTAATTAGAGATGTCATATTGGCATATCTGTGAAAACCTGAATCTGAAAGCTTCCAGGTTTTCCCCACCCAAAGGAAAGTCCAAGTCCCTGCCGAGTACCCACAAATCCATCACTTGGCCCAATCAAAGCACCGTCCCAACTGGAGATGCCTCCCAGTCACACCCCTCCAAGTGCAGGGCAGATGTCCTTGACTCTCTGAGAAAGGAATGTTATTATGACTATATATCATCCCTGCTCCATACAATCCCACCTCCCAGCTTCCCACAGCAGTAGATGTGGCAGGCCTGAAGGCCCAATTGTAAAAGATGGCTTCCAGGCCTGACACAGTCCTTATTCTTACGTTACATACCCAGCAAAAGAACTTCATTTTCCTCATTGAAATAAGTTGCTTCAGGGTTTTAGTGTACAAAACTTTTTTAAAAAATATTCCCACAAAAAAGAGTATGTTTCAGCAAACATTTTTCTTTTGATTCTTGGAAGGAATAATGCCTTCGAAGTTCTACTTTATGAAAATTATCTAATCTTATTTTGATTGCTAAGAGGGAAGCAGTATATATCTTTGGCTCCTCTTTTTAAGATAAGAATAATTCAAAATATTCAGGAATGTGATATGTTCCTATTCTTTGTGTTATCCAGTGCAACATTCAATTATTTTCTGTTATGATAATTAGGTCCTTACTAGATAATATTGAATTCTTGTAGTTCGGAAGATTTTTTTTTGTTTTTTGTTGGGACAAAGAAAAAAAAATCTAACAGTTTAAAGGAAATCCTCACAGCACCTTTCCAAATAGTAATTCTCATTGAAATGTTCTATCTGTAAAATCAATATGGTTTTGCACTAGTCAGACTGGAAGCCATTTATTTAGATGCAAAATATCTTCTTAAAAAAGTAGCTAGAAATAAGATTTTAAAAAAGAGTGAGCATTCTGTTTCTGTCTTCATTACAAAGAGAAACCCCCCTGCAATGTTGAAGCTGTAAAGAAAAACAAAATATTGAAGATGTGTTGAGCATTCATATTATATACCATATATACAGTGTAGGTGAGTGTATACACATATGTACACATGTATACACATATACACACACATATATATTATGTATATATATATATTGAGGAATCTCCAACTAAAATAGAGAAGCAGAGATATCTGTCTGACCACCATGTTTTCAAATATTCCTATAGAAATAGAGGAATAATCATAATAATCAACAGAAGACCTTCTTAATCCCAGTGATTTACTGTTCTGTCTCAAGTATCATTGAGCTATAATCTCTTCAGTAGAGTTTCTACTTTGAAATAAAAGAGCATATGCTAATAATACAGTATTAACCCAAAGCCCACACTTCTTCAACCAAGGCACTGAAGTAATCCTGAAAATGATTTTTCTTACAATATTATATAGTCTTAGATCCCAACTTTGAAAATGTTACTTCCATTTGTTCTTTCTGGTTCATTCAAACTTGGTGGGAAGTTCCTACTTGGACTATAGTTGCTTTGTGATGGAAAGCTGTTTTTAGTCCTGGTGTCTTCTTGGACAGGGTGTTTTTGCCATGGGCTTCCTTCTAGGTATCTAAGTATAAGTTCTTCTTTTTTAGATGGATCTTAAAATTCTTCTTATTCAGGAAGCACTGTCCATCTCCCAAGTCCAGTGTTGCTTATTGGCACTTCCAGACTGAGGTTGTGATCCATCCATGCTGTGGATTAATTATCAAGGGAACTCTATGACACATCATCATCATCATTGATGAAAATGTACAATAACTTCTTCCTGCTGTAGTTTCTTGTTTCAGAAATGTCCTTTTGCTAGAGTTTTTGCAGAAATTGTTGGTTTTCACTTTATACTCTATTGTTATTGGCAATAGTTTAGCACACATGGATTGAAAGGTCTCTGATTGCCTTTTTGTCAAGATGGTAATCGTGGTGTGTATCTCTGTCTCTATCATCTCTTCTCTCTATCACGTTTCTCTCTATCATCTTTATCTTTATCATCTCTCTCTCCCCCCCTTCACCATCACCATCTCCACTTTATTAAATTTCTACAAAAGATTATATAAGAAAGGAAAAACATAAGGGGTGAATAAGAAAAAATAGAAAAGTAACTTCTGACTTTCTTCACTACAAATGTAAAATATATTAACCTTTTGTTCTAAAATACAATAGTACATAGTATTTTTATAATCTTAGTCAGTTTTAATCATCAAATTCCAACATTAAAATTTCACTTCTTTCAGTTTCAAGCAAAAAGTTCAAAGTGGTCTCCATGTAGAAACAAAGCTAGATAAAGTCTTTTCTTTAATAAAACAATTTCAGCATCTCAGCCAATTCCATTAACTTCACCATTCATTCTTCCATTGCGGGAATCAGTGGTTCCTTCCATCTCTGTGCAGGAAAAATTCTCACTGTTCATAACTTATATAGCAATGATGGTGAACCTTTTTGGCACCGAGTGCCGAAAGGTCGCGAGGAAACACTGCATGTGTGCGCACACACGCTTATTGGAACCATGCTCCAGAAAAGCGGAACTTCTGGGTTCTAGCGCACATGCGTGCTTTATGATCAGCTGCATGCACAGGCTGGTTTTTGGCACTGTCGTGCGCATGAAGGGATCACGCTCTAGAAAAGGCAAACTTCCGGGTTCTGGTGCGCATGTGCACCCGACGATCAGCTGGCTGGTGCGTATGCGCACACCAGTTTTCAGCACTGCTGCGTGTGTGAAGGACGCATGCATACCAGAAACCCAAAAGACAAACAGGCAAGGCTGTGTGTGCCGGGCAACATGGCTTCATGTGCCACTTTGGGCATGCGTGCCATAGGCTCGCCATCACGGCTATATAAAAACAAAGTCCCATTTTTTTTCTCTCAAGCCAGGATGGTCATATTCTGACTGGCTTTTTGTTAGCACTACAGATATTTACCACAGAAGTGAATAAAGAACAGTTTACTCAACATTCTTCCAGGGTTCTGCAGGATTCTCAGTTTTCCATGATGAATTTCCACATGGAATAATAAAAAAAATATTAATGGGTTTGTAGCTTTTGTGGAACCTCTACTGATACCTGCTCTTCACCATTAGATTACGAGATGGATTTTTTAATACTCATCTTCAGAACTTAATGTCTGCAGCTTATCATTTTGAGTCTTTTTTTTTTTGCAGTGTCATTATGCTTGTTGTCCTTTGAAACTGATTCAATTAAAATGATCAATTTATTTAGTTTTATTTTACCCTGATTACTTTATGGCTTGTAACCTATCCCCATTTGGATAGCAGGCAGGCTAAAATTCTTTTCATAAGTCAAAATGAGTGAATTCTTATAATAAAGTATGTCATTCCAGACCAAGCAGAATGCTGTGTAATGAAACCATGGACCCAGGTGCTGTAGGATTGTATTAGTGAATGCTAACTTACAGTGCCAATGGATCTGTAACTGAATGTTCTCCTGCAACGTTTGCTGTTATGATCCATTCATGTCAGACTAGAGTTTAGTCTGCAGTTTGACATTCCCTGTCCCAGAACTCATTAGTGGATGTTAGACTGGTTTTCTCTGAAAGCTGCTTTTTACAATCACACACCCATTATAGTTGCACCTAAATGAATGAAAATGATCTATCTGCCTGATAAGTAGCTAATTACCTTGCATAATAAAAGAAAGCACATCATTTAATGATCCAAAAACAGTGAATAGGATTTTGACATTTAGATAGCATCAGAGGTGGGTTTCAAATTTTTTTACTACCAGTTCTGTGAGTGTGGCTTGGTAGGCGTGGCATGGCTTGGTGGGTGTGGCTTAGTGGGCATGGCAGGGGAAGAATACTGTAAAATCTCCATTCCCACCCCACTTCAGGGGAAGGATACTATAAAATCTCCATTCACTCCCCAATCCAGGAAAAGGTTACTACAAAATCCCCATTTCCTTTCAATCAGCTGGGACTCAGTAGGCAGAGAATAGATGGGGGCAGGGCCAGTCAGAATTGTTACTACCGGTTCTCCGAACTACTCAAAATTTTCGCTATCGGTTTTTTAGAACTGGTCAGAACTTGCTGAAACCCACCTCTGGATAGCATGTAACCTGGGCTAAACTTGGCCCAGGATCTTTTTTGAGCTTAGAGGTAATGCTTTAAAAGTAAATCAAACGGGGAACATTTATTTGATTAGAGTGGACACATTTTAAAAAAACAAACCAAAACCCATAGAAATTTATATAGTGACGTTTAAAGCAAGAGAACAAATCATGTTTTATTCTTAATCAGAGGTGATGTGATGTGATATGGTATGATTAAATAAGCTGGGTGCTTATTTGATATTATTTTAATTTAAAATCCTCAATCCATTTCTAATCACAGAAAGCTACATTTGGCCCTAAGTACAGATATGGATCTTTGGGTATACAGTTGAATGAAAGCAGTTTTTACAAATACCATAATGTAGATTAATGGGGTTATCCATCTGGATGTTCATTTTATGGGTAAAACTCAGTCCTTTTGGATAGAAAAAAAAAATCCTTGGTTTTCATTCCTACCTATTTAATTATTGATTTCAGCTGTGTGAAGCTTGTATGTGTTTTGTTTCTACACATTGATTGGGCAACATACATTTTTCTTTTTAAAAATTGCTATTAATGTTCTGTGAGACTTGTGCAGTAATCTGGTTATTTTCATTAAATTTTTCAATTAATATTTGATTTTGAAATAACAAGTGGGAAGTAATACCCACAGATCAACCTTTGCTTTTAGAGCAAGTGAACATATAAATGTTACATGATGCTGCATTTGCAAAGCTTGAAGCACTAAGGCCTATATTTTATTTATAGTACAAGCTTTGTATTCTGGGTAAGATACAGTGTATTCCATCTGCAGCACTCTAGTTGTAACTAATCTTCGTCAAGCCAGTCTATTTCATTGTCAAAGGCAAGCTTTAATGAAACAATTAATTCTTTTTTCACCTCTGTAAAATTTTCAGAATGAATACCTCATTTAAATTCTAGTCTGAGGCTGTATTTAAAAAATGAAAGCAGTACTATCTGCCACAAACATTGCCTTATTTCTTCTCATATCATACTGAAGATAGCAAGATAATCAAGAGAAGATAAAATAAAGACACTTTCTGGGAGGTGAAGGCATGATTGTAGGATCAGTGATGAATTTAGCTTCAGTTCTGAATGGATCTGTTCTGAATTTTTTTCAAGGGTTTTTTTTTTTTTTGCTCTCAATTTATTTTTCCTTTCTCTCCTGCACAAAAATCTTGCTCAGTTATAAAGTGATGTGATGAACCTCTTGAGGTAAATATGATTACTTCTAGAAAGGCCACTTAACCAGTCTGGGATTAAATTTGCTTAACGCATTGTAAGCCGCCCTGAGTCTCCGGAGAAGGGCGGCATATAAATCAAATTAAAAAAAAAATGAAAATATTCAAAATGGGCATGTTTACATTTTTTATGTTATAAATTTTTTATTTGTTTTATTATATAAAATACAAAGAAAAAATAAAAATAAAAATAGGAAAGGAAAGGAAGGAAAGGAAAAGGAGCGGGGAAAAGGGGATATGATACAAGAAAAAAAAAAGGCATTGACTTCCAACTCTTCTTAGCACAGTACAAGATAAAAACATTCTAACCTCAACTTTTTGCTTTTACACATTAATATATAACTAGCCATTTCTATAATGACAAAATCTTTCTGATCAACAAAACCAAAGTCAAAGTTTCATTTTTTTATCACAAATACAAAATCCAGAAGTGATATCCAAATGAGAATAAAATAATCAATTTAACCATTCCTGCTTTATCTTCCTTGCTATGGAAATAGTATGATTAGTATGATTACATTTTTTAGTGGCTGTTGAAAGGCAAGAGAAAGGAACAAACCACATTATTAATATAGGGACAGTGATGAGAAAGGGAGGGACATGTTGCTAGTCCTCCATATAATAGAAAGACAAAATAGAACATCTGAAAGGTATGATAGGCTGCTAGGTATTTTCCAAGTCCTGCTATGCTGTCTCACTGTGGTAAAATAATGCATGAGGTCTGTTGGGAGTGTACACCAATAATGCATACTCCCAGTAGGGCCAACTCATCATGTGAAGGTCATCTCAGCTGCTAAAAGGAACAGGTACTTATATTGCAGTAGTGATAACATACTTGCAAAAGAAGATAATGGCAAACCACTTCTGTATTTTTCAACAAAGTCACATTGATCAACAAAATAGAGCAATTGTTGATATAGTGCTAGATGATGGGCTTCGGATCAGAGGGCACTCACCACTGAGGAAGAATTGTAGATCTTTAGAAACCTAATGGTGTTTGTGATGCAGATGAAAGCCTTCCATATGTCCAGTTGCTAATGTTACAATGCAAGAAAAGAAAGCCCCAAGTTGAAAAAGACAGAATCGCCATAGGAATATGGAGAGAAGTAGCATGGACATTTGAAAATTCAATATAATGAAAGATGAAATGAATCAACTACAGACTAACATTTTGGATATCATCCAAATTGAAATAGATTGGAATTGGACACTTTCCATAAGAAGATTATGCTGTTCACTACTCAGGGCATGAAAAACAAAGAAGATAATTGTACAGCTTTCATGGGAAGACTATAATAATGGAGTACTGTGCTTGGGTACAGTGCAATCAATGATTCAACAATATCATTAAAATTTCTGGGCATCCATTTACTATTCTTATTCAAGTTGATGCTCCAACCACTGAAGCAAAAGAAATGGAATTTGAATAGTTTTATGGTTGATTTGAAACCGACACAATATGCAAGTATGTGCTGTTGATGATGAAGACCGGAAAGCGAAGAATGGAAACCATAAGGATCAAAATGTAACTATATTACATGGCTAATGAAACAGAATAATAACTCTTCCAATCCAGTCTTGTTTTTATACTAATATAGTCTTCAAACCACCAAACCAATGTCTAGAAACATGGATGGAACACACAGAAATGAAATAAAATTGATACAAGGAAGAGTTCAGTTATATAGTAATAGAAAAGATATAACTGAGCTATGTGTAACAAATCACAAACTTCTCAAATCTTTTGGATTCAAATGAAGTTAAAGTGGAAGAATAAAACCAACCAATTTCAAATATATTGGATACAATATATATCCATAATTTTCAAGGACAACGTGAAGAATTGCTTTGAAACTGTGGACCTCATGGATAAGGAAACAGAAGAACTGTGAAATGAAATGAAAGTATTAAGCATAAAAGTGAAAAGAGATTGCAAAAGATCAAAAAATTGGAGAAAGCAAGCTGTAGTATATGGTGATATAGTCAAACTATGTGCTGTGTTTTGTTCTGACTGCATCTTTCAGAGAATCTTCTGTCCTATATTATATGGTGTGATAGTTTTGATACTTGTTCAATTTATGTTATATGATGATAAGGCACTGCATTCACTAGTACCTGAAAAAATGATGAAAATAATGATTTGGGTTAAGTAGGCACTAAGCATAGACATACCACAATAAAAGTTTATGCATATGTTGATATATTATATCAATTTTCTAAAGTTTCAAAGTTATTTCAGTATATTTCGACTCAGATATGGACTCTGTATATAACTGAGTCCATATCATTCTGATATCTATGAATTTTAGCCTGTTGTACCATGAACAATCAGTTATGTATGCAATCTTTGTATGTTGCTATTTTGCAAAATGAGATTCAGTATTAATGCATACAAATGTTGCAAATTTGGTACTTTTATAAAAATGTTCATAGTTTTACTATTGCAATAAACCAAAGTGGGCTTCGTAACCAATTTCAATGGGGAAAAATTGTAAAAGAGGCACAAATATGAATTATTTTAACAATGCATTCATGTCTATTGAGAACTCTGCTGAATTTCATAGGATCCATATCCAGGTCAATAGAATTACATAAGAACTGTCAGTATAGGATTCATATTAACCAGGGCAGATGACATGTGGTGGGGTGACTTTTCCTCTCACTTTCAATAGGCATGTCCAGGGAGTGTTAAGGCTATGAAATTGAGCATCCACATCTTCCATTGGTCTGCTTCTGATTATTCCCCCTCTCGCTACCCAGTGGTGGGTTGCTAGTGGTTCACACTGGATCGGGCAAACCAATAGCGGCAGTGGCAGAAGGCTCCACCCATCTGCCCGGATACTTCTGTGTATGCCAGAAGCGCCCCATGCGCACACGAGCGAACTGATAGCAATGGGATTTAGAACCCGCCCCTGCCGCTACCATATATATACAGTGATGATAGTAGAATTTTTTTAATCATTGTATTAAGAGGTTTTCCATTGACAAAGCTTTCTCCCTCCCTTCCATTCCAATGGTGCCTCTGGCTCCTGATTTCTATTCTATGAAGTTTAGGATCTTTCTGGTATCATATATTTTCATCTAAGATCATTAGTTTACTTTACTTGCAAAGATGCCCGAATAAGGTTAAATGATTTTTTTTTGTTTTAGAAAAAGAAAATATAGCTCATTATTTTAAATTAATATGAATCTAAAGTATAACTGTCAATTTCTTTAGCCTAACAATATGTGAGTAGTGAATGATTTTGTGTACTTTAATTGTGTTGCTATATATTATCAGCTTTCTCTTCTGTTACAAAGGGTATCATTCAAGATGCGAAAGTCATCTTTATGCCTAATGGATATATAACTCAGTGTCCTAATCTGAATCGCAGTAAGTAGCAGTTTATATTTAGCATATTAAGTTATATTTATATTGCTTAACGTACTGTGTTTTGCAAACCTTGTTGATTGTTGTTAAAGCATATGATAATCCCAGGTTATGCGTGAGGAATTAATATGCATTTTTTTCAGTTCAAGGCAAGAAAGTACATACGATGAAGGCTGCATATATTATATGAAGTGATATAGTCCTTTAGGGCCTACCCCAGCTTCAAAAAAAAAAATCATCTGTTTTATTCACCGGGAGGAGGGGGTGTCACATAAATTTGTTTATGTTTTTAGGAAATTGCTTTTATCATTGAGTTTGAGAATTCATGTGTATGCCCTTCTGCAAACAGCCTTCACCTACTGCTAAAATAGATTGTAATTCATTCTTAGTCCCTCTTTTCCATCCTTGTTTTTTGCCTTCCTCGTTCATTCTTCAGGAAATAGTGTTGTTTTTCTTCCAGACTATAGATAACAAGGAGAATATAAGTCCTAGACTTAGTACTCCTATATGATAATGTGCATTTTATATAAAACATGGATATTTATTTTCTAAATTGAATTTATCATAAAGTTGAATTATAGCTTCCTAGACTACTGTTTTCTTTCTTTTTCCACATATTGCCACCTTTTTTAATGCCTTTAGGCAGGGAAGTCATCAGCATTCTTAAGAAGCAAAAGAACTAGGATACTCTTACATGGTGATTGTATCATATGCAGTTTACTCATAGTTTAAAGCTAAAGGTTTCCCCTGTCCAGTCATATCCAACTCTGGGGGGCAGTGCTCATGTCCGTTTCTTAGCTGAAGATGCCAGTGTTGTCTGAGAAGGCTTCTGTGGTCATGTGGTCAGCGTGACTATATGTAAAGGCACACAGAACACTGTTACCTTCCCACCAAAGTGGTACCTGTTTATCTACTTGCATTTGTATGCTTTCTAACTGATTGGTGGCCAGGGGGCAAATGATGGGAGTTCACCTGCCATGCAGCACTCAGGTCGAACCTAGGTTGTCAGCTGACAAGCTCAGCATTTTTAATCACTGAGCCATCGTGCTCAGTGATTAACATTGTTTACTAACATATAACCAAAGTAATTGGGAATCTTGGAAAGGAATTTAAATAAGTGATGGGTTTCCATACAGTGAGTATGTTCAACTAGAGGCTGGTAGTCATTTATTAGGAAATGTTTTAATTTGGATTTCTGCACTGAGCAAGTATTGCTATTCTACTTGCTATTCTAAATGAGGCCTTCCAATTTTGTAACTCTATGTTTCTAAAATAACAAATATTTTGAGTGTTTTTGTATGATATTGCCAAATCCTTATTTTTATAAAGGGAAATCATTTAATATTAAAATTTCATTTGGAAGTTTGGGAATTTTTAAATTAATCCATTGGTAACCAGTGATTCTTCTTTTTATAAGAAGTTAATAATATTGCCTCTCCATTAAATTTGCCCTATGGCTGATTTATGGCATTGGGAATCTTTATGACTGTTACTCTTTTCAACAAAAAAACTTCCTATAGTAAGGAATAAATAAAGGGCAAAAGCATCTGTGCCATCATGAAAAGAATAACATAAGCTATTCTGACTTCAGATAAAAGCAGAATGTCTTGCTTTTTGATAAGAAATGTCTGTCTATCATGAATAAAGGTACTCTTTGCCTATCCTTCCTGATTAATATAGAAAAATTCCTTCTAAGATTTAATTGCAGAAATGTTTTTGGTTAGAATCCTAGTCTATTTGCATGTGGATTTGTGTGTATATCAACAAATCACAATGTTAAAAATACACATTGAGATTATCTCAAGTAATGTAGACCTAAAGTCCTTTAAGAGATATATGCAGTTTCACATTCTGCTTCATAATTTTGTTAGTCCAAATGTTCTTTTGGTCCTCAGGATTATAACCATTATAACTGCATTTCTTCTGCGAACTGATTTCCGAGCAACAGGACAAAAATAGCAATGGCAAATTAGAATTTGCAATTAAAATTGGTAAACTTTCAATTAACAGTGCAAATAAAATGAATATAGAAACCGATTGTCTAAATTTTGCAATTTAACTGTAGACCTCTGCCCATTCGATTTACCTTATATAAATTGATAGTTATCCAATAATTACTCTACATTTATTATTCAATTTTGCAGTAGAAGTACATCCATATTTTTCTTCTTCCAAGCTCCTTTTGGAATGACAACAGTGGCTTTTCAGAGCTAAACCAACCTGGAGGCTATGCTTCTTCTTCATATCTGGTTGGTTAGGCATGGAAATGCCAATTATTGCTTGGAGCAGCATCAAAGGCATTTTGCAGATAGCTTCTCATTCATGATGGTGGTGGGTTCTTCTAGGCAAGCAGTAGGCAATAAGCATGAAAAATACAAATTGTGAACTGTGAACATTACCTATTCAAATGAGAAAGACAATAGGCTTACATAGCAACAGCTTGTTTCACCATGGTAGTAAGAAAAAGGGAAAGCATTTTGATCAGGCTTTCAAAACCGTAATAGTGCCCAGTGTCATTCATCTATAGATTTCCTAATCTAACAGTTACGATGTTCCAATCAATATCTATTTGGCTTCTAAATGTTAAACACGTTGTATTTTATATCTTTGTTCAGTCTGGTTTTTAATACTACGATATTTATTCTTTCTTTTTATTGAGCCTGCCCTACCTGCAGTGACTTCTTAAGCCTGGTACAAGGAATTATGGATTTACAAGAACTTCTGGCTAAAATGACAGCAAAAGTAGGTACCTGCCTCTTACTCACAATTTTTAATCCAAGTTGCCATTTCCTCCATCTGTTAAAACCACTATGTATTTCTCCACTGTTTGTCAATGGGTTTCAGAGGTCTTCAAACTTGGCAGCTTTAAGACTTGTGGACTTCTCCAGCCAGCTATGCTGGTTGGAGAATTCTGGGAGTTGAAATCCACAAGTCTTAAAGCTGCCAAGTTTGGGAACCCCTGACTTTATATGAACTTAATCCATATTATAAGAACTTATTAAATCAGGGTCGAGAGTCCTGAGAATTGATAAAGGAGAAAAATTGTAGCTCCGGGTTGAAATGAGGGGTTCTTGATACACTCTGAATTTGGTTGTTTTCTTGCAGATGTTTCATTACCCAAACTAGGTAACATCACTAGTGCTCAAAGCACTGATGATATCATCTAGTAAGGAAACATCTGCAGGATCTGAGAGTGTCACAAAACTGTCTGCAAATAAGCATTTCAATACTCTGGCAAGTATGTTCTGTCCATATCCTGGCTGTTGTTTAAGACGAGGGGGAAGAAGATGGAAGCAAAGAGAAAGAGTAAAAACGGGGTGAAACCAATAGCTTGCTCTGCCATCAGTTGGTCTGTATACTCTATGTGTGTTTCATAATGCTTTGAATTGACTGTAGGTCTAGAGAAAACAAGGATTTTTTTCTATTGTAATAGAAAATGTTAATTGCATGGAATTGTGCTATATTGTAGACAAACCTGTGGTTCATTATAGACCATTGTTGGTAGGATGAGTCTACCAGAATAATCAACATTTACGTATGATAAAGCAGAGAAATGACTGCTACAGTTATAAAACATTGTTATGAATCCTGCTGATTTCAATAAAAGGTATATTATCTGAGACTAACCCATTGAACATACACATAGAATATTTCTGAATAAACATGTGCAGACTTGTAGTATTGTTTCCAACTGAAAACAGTGGAATTAAAATTTAAAAGTTCTTGGCCTTTTTGTTTTAAATAAAAACTTTGAATGAAAAGTATACCAGGCTGCAGAGGCTGCATGAATTTACTGATATATATCTTGTTTTAGTGTTCATTTTCTTTTCTTTAGATTGTTTATTGAAGCTCCATCTTCATTTAAGTATGCCCTATTTTTACAGCATGGTTTGAAAAGGGTTGTTTGGAAAAAGAAAAATATTAGATTTCACCTCATATTACTGCAAGAAAGTAAGACAATTCTGAGGCATTCTAGTTGATTTAATGTATGCTGAGTCAGTCCTAATTGAATGACTTGTAATTTTAATTTAGCAAATGGCATATTACCAGGGGTGAAATCCAGCAGGTTCTGACAGGGTCTGGAGAACCGATAGCGGAAATTTTGAGGAGTTCAGAGAACCAGTAATGGAAATTTTGAGTAGTTCGGAGAACCGGCAAATACCACCTCTGGCTGGCCCCAGAGTGGGGTGGGAATGGATGTTTTACAGTATCCTTCCCCTGCCACACTCACCAAGCCACACCCATCAAGCCACACTATGCCCACCAAGCCATGCCCACAGAACCGGTAGTAAAAAAAAAATGGATTTTACTACTGCATATTACATTGTTTCTATTTTTATTAATGAATACGGAATCCATGAGTTAATTTTGTTTCAACAGTCCCTGTGGGACAGGGATGGGTTCTAGTTACCTTTACTACCAGTTCGCATCGTGTCCATGTACGCTCTTCTGCGCATGCACAGATCTACTTCGATGATGTCTGGGTCAGTGGGCAGAGCCTCCTGCCGGTTTTACTACCGGTTCTTGTGAACCGGTCCAAACTGGGGGCAACCCACCACTGTGGGATCTATCAAAGTCGGCAACATGAAAGACAGAGAATCACAATGGAAACCCTGTCCATTTTTTTGTATGTTTCAAAGGGCAAGGGCTTCCATTGGTTGTTCTACCTTATTGCTGATGTTGATGCTTCCCTGCAAACACTATTAAGTAGTGACTATGAGTCATCTTTTGTATTCTCCCACCCACATTAATTCTGAATAGGGTGGTGCACCAAGAACAGACAAGAAAAATGTGTGTGTGTGTGTCTGTCTGTGTGTCTGTTGTGTTGTATATATTCCTTAATAGTCTTTTCATAGCCTTTAAATAGACTTAAAAGGCATTTTGCAATGCCTTTTGCAAAAGAAAGAACAATTGATTCTCTTTTGCAAAAGAAAAAAATGTTTCTCTCATCATTAATTTGGTCTTTAACATCACAGTATAGAATCTAATAAATGCCAATAAATAATGCTAAGTATTCCATCAAAGACACAATGCATTCTGGAAAGATACCCAGATGGCTTACTAAACTTTTAGAAGCCGTTTAGGGTGCCTAATAATCACTAAAAGTACATTTTATTTTAAATTGGTCCATATTTTCAAGTAAATATTTTGAAGCAACATTGCTTAATTATGAATAAAGATAATACAACATTTTAATAAACGTAAATGCAGAAATGTTTTGATGGTGAAATGTATGCATTGGAAGAGGGGTAGTCTTATACGGCGAGTATAGCCCAAACCCTATATTTTAACAGGAGAAGTCGGTGTTTGTCTTATACGCCCAGTCGTCTCATACGCCGGAAAATACGGTATTTGGTTTATCAAAGAATAATGACTTTTGAAGCATAAAATAAAGTTTTGGACTCAGGGGAGCTTTAAAATCCCATCTAATGATGAACTTGAATCACTTACGAATTTAGAAAAATCATATCAGAGTTAAAAAAAACATTAACAACACAGCTAAAAACATACCATCATTTAATGAATGGCATATTGCCATTTATCTTCCCAAGTCTAGAATTTGTGCTGATTTTATGGGTCTATATTTTAAAAAGATGTGCCTACATAGAGGGCATCCCAGGTTGACTATCTGTGCTCAGAAGACAAACAGATCCAGGCCCGATGAATGAATTTCACAACATCGGAAGCTGGACTGAAAAAGGTGAAGGGAAAAAAAAAACACCTGAAAGAAGATAATAGGCGACACTCTTATATATTCTGTACACTTATGCAATTTTTATAAAAATATATCCATGAATCTTTTTGAGAGCTACAGAGAAATGTAAAATTCAAGAAGGTAGCACTTTAGTGAAGGATTGCAGATCACTTTTCATATCACTTGATAAGTATTGCAAATCACTATTGTAAATGATGCATTTTCCTCCATAAATTGTATATGATTAAGGAGTGTATGCATTAGGTTTGATTCAGAATAGATACTGCCCAGCTACAAATAAGGCCTTTCAAATCAGATATGAAAACTATAATCAGAATATTCTTTTCTGTTTTTTCCTGTTCTATTGTGCTTTATATGCACAACAGCTTTAGAAGATAGTTTTATAAATCTTCTACAAGTGACAATTGAGTGAAAATGGGACATATTATCATAGCATAGGCCTAAAATAGAAAATTATGTGAATTTATACAAAGTGCAATATACATACACTCTTAATGGATCTTTCTCTGGCAGTTTCAGTAAATAATTCTGTTAGCTATTTGAGAATTGCATCTGATATAGAATTTACATCATAAATATTAAATGCACAATCAATATAGAGTTCTAGATTCTTCACACTGTATTTCAATGATCAAAAGGGTCCTAGGCAGAGAAGATTGTTATACAATGTGCAATTTCATATCAATTAGAAGATTGAACTAAATTATTTCTGCCTTCTTTTGAACTTGCAGTGAATTTTTTACAGTGTAAAACTGAGATGTATAGTTTGGAGCTTATATTAATACCTGAAATTCTTATTAATGCTGGACATTCTTCTTTTATTTATGTATGTATGGGTTGGTGGATAGGTATGCATACACACACACACACACACACACACACACATACACACACAGAGTGTCAAACTGGCAGGCCAGATGTGTCACACACAGGCCATGCCCACCCCAGCTCCATGAATAGGAAAAATGTCACAAAACGTTACGTGACAGCAACGTGATGCTGTGAGTCTATAGCACACCTATGCTATAGAGCCAGCCATGACCCCTAAATGAATCCACAGGGATCCAAAAGTATAAAATCCACCCACTCTCAACTCCATTTTGGTCAGCTGTCCCAGAACTGCATGCTGTGTATGTGTGTTGTTTCTGTTCACCAATAAACAGAAACTTTCTTTCCAGTCAGCTTCCATTTTATTCCTGGCTTGGAACTGGAACTGGATTTTTCTTCTAACAATACATACTCACAAATACATATGTGTGTAATGTTATTTTTAACTTTTTTTTCTTTTAAAAAAAGTTTAATGTCATCACTAACAGTGTAACACCAAAAAATTCAGCTGTTTGCCGGACTAATAGTAGTAGTGATACACTACTTTGGTCCTTCAGGAGTCCTTCGGGAGTAGGGTGGTATACAAATTCAATAAAATAAAATAAATAAATAAATCACCACTGTGGCAGTGGTGGGTTGCTCCTGGTTCGGCCTGGTTTAGCCGAGCCGGTAGTGGTGATGATGTGACGTCACCGAACCAGTTCTCTTTGTTTGGGACCTGGGCCCTCCTGCATGCCCCCACGTTATTCCTACCTTTATTTCTTCTTTTTTAGCCCAGCTGATAGGCACAGCAGTGTAGATTGCTGCATCTCAGCTGAGCAGAAACCTAACACACGTGCGAGCTTTGTTCGCACGTGCACAGTGATTGCGAGCAAAGCGTATGCACGAAGAGAACTGGTGGTAACGCTGGTTGGAACCCACCACTGGAGTGTGGGTACTACTTTTTGATAATTACAAAACCTGTTTTGAATGGGTCAGTGTCTACATATATTGATAATGCTAAAACAGGTACATTTGATTTACATTAACGGCAATTCACACAGTTCTGCAAATCCTTCAAATACTTTTGAATTGAGAGCACATTTAAAGCACATTTTTTGATATATATTTTTTAAACAAAAGTCTTTTTCCAGGGTTTTGTGGCTGCATTGAATTTGCTCCTAATTCCCAAAGAAGTATTTTCTCCTACTGCATGTTAAAGTTTTCCTTTTAGAGAAAATTTGTACAGCTTGTCAGTGAAATTGGCTTTCAGCAATTTGTACTGTATTAACAAGCAGCAAAGGAAGCAACATTTTCTTCTCTTCAAGGCAAGCAAGAGAAGCAAGAGAAATTAGGAGCAATTGATTTCACCATGGCCTGCAATAGCAGGTTTTCTTGAGAATGCTCAGAATAGGGCTTTGTATGAGCTGATCAGATGCTATATATAAGTGTCTACTTCTAGACACCTGTATCTTTGTTATTGCAAACCCACTGTTCCTAACCCCACTGATATTTTGTTTGTGCAATTCTGAAATGACCAGAAATCATACTCCTTTCTTTCTCACCCGATAATTTATTTGGATTATCTGTCAGAAACTTGGCTATGGAGGTGGCAAACTACTTATGTAGTAGGCTATGGACTTATTTGAACTATTCAGGCAGAAGCTTTAGTATTTTCAACTGAAAGAGCTCAAGAAACAGTAGATCTGGATATACAAATAGAATAGAACAGAACAGAATTCTTTATTGGCCAAGTGTGATTGGACACACAAGGAATTTGTCTTAGTGCATATGCTCTCAGTGTACATAAAAGATACATCCGTCACATAAGATACAACACTTAATGATATATAAAACTGTTCAGAACACTCCAGCTTAAGGGGAACCTGGAAGTTGGAAATGAGAGCTGAGTAGGGAAAGAGATTCAATTTGTCATTGAGTGCGAGATACCTTCTTTGACAAACTATGGTTTTCAAAAGGTCTTCTCATATTCATTGAATATCTGGAAGCTCTTGCTTTTTATGGCTTTCTTAATGAATAAAAAAGTAACATTTAAAGAAATTAATTGAATAATTATGTTTTGTTTGTATTATATAGTATGATCCCCTTATATGAGGAATTTATACGTGTTGTTCTGTTCCAGCCTCGATCATAATTAGTGCTTGGTTTGTATTATTTTGATTGTAAATTTACCTCTTAGCCAGTTGCTATTGTCTGCTTCCTTCTCATAGAATTTCTTACTTCAGTGGTTTACATGAGTTCCTGAAATTAAATCAAGTAACTTTCTTTTATAGCTAAATTATGCAGAAATGAGACTTAGCCAGTTGGAAAACTGTCACTGTGAGAAGACTTGCCAAGTAAATGGAATCATCTACCGAGACAAAGACTCATGGGTAGAAGATGATCACTGCAGAAATTGCACATGTAAAGTAAGACACTTCTAACTTATCTATTAGGATAAAGCAACTTATTACAATTTGATATCGGTTCGTGGGTAGATCATATAAATTCGGTAGTAACCTTCACAAAAAGCAATATGTAGGTCTCAATTAGTGTGGTTAATGAATCTTATGAAATGCTTGTATTATTTGAATTCACACTATTCAAAGTTATATTTCTATGGGAAAGAAGATGATTGGTTCCACTCGATAGAAGTAGGTGAGGAAAAAAATTAAACATAAATTTCTATATGCATAATAATGAAAGATTACAGTAAAGGATAAAAAAATACATATAATTTAAATTTACAAGAAGTTATAGAAAGGAAAATAAAAAAAAATGTATTGTAGATTCAGACATTCCAACATCTCATCCTATTTTAGTGTTGCTATAACCACGTTTTATGTCATTCAATGATGTCAAATTTTTGCTCTGATGTATTAAGGATCCTCTTCTTACAATAACAGAATTTTGGGTTGCATTAAGTGCAACTTGGTACCAATTTACAATTTTGTACTAAATGGAATATCATATCACGTTACATGTAGTCTTCCACTTATAATGCTTAACAACCATTCAAAGTTATAATGGACCTCAGAGCTACTTATAAACCATTTTCAAAGTTAAAACTCCTTCCCCCCAAGAAACACAGTCAAGTGATCTCAGCTTGGGCACTTGCCAACCAGGTCACCTTTATGGCCATTTGCAGCATCTCATAGTCACAGGACAGTGGTTTGTATTTTTTTTTTTTTGCCAATTTCTAGCATTCACTTCTAGGTGCCAGCTATTGAGGAAAATGGATTCGCTTAAATATTGTGCTCAGTGACCGTGGCATTTGCTTAATGACTGCAGTGTTTGCACTGCAAAAAAGTCTAGCCATGATGCCTTGATTTACAAATGAAATTATTTATTATTGTAATTCTGGGTTTAGTTATGGTCATAAATTAAGAACTACCAATATTAATTTCACACTAATTGTGACCTACCTGTGTAACATAAAGAAGAAAACAAAAAGTTTACTACTTAAATTATATTAGAAGGATTTATACATTTCAGAGCTTTCAGTGCACAGTTAAATGGCCTCTTTGTGATCACGGGAAAAAGAAACATTAATATTATGCTTAAGTTGTAATGTACATGACAGAAATATATATATATATATATTATGTTACTAGTATTTATCATTTTGAATACCAGAGGAACTGAATTAGTATGAAAACCTTGCCTGGTTGAAATTATTTGATAAGTGTCAGAAAAAAAAGTCTTGTTTGCTCAAGAAAATAGAAACACTTTCATTAAAATGTTGAAGATGATTGACAGAGAATGTGAAAGGTGTTATTTAGGTGTTTGAGAAATAGGATTCTTTTTTTTTTTGGTTGCCATACTTAGGCAATTGCTGGGGTTGGGGGAGTGGGATAAAATATTTTTTCCCCAGAAATATAGTAGTGTTTCACATTGGTAGGGGTTAGATAAGATTCTGCACACTGAAGAATGACATCTAATGCTGCCTGGATACTGCTAATTACAACATTTCATACATTCACTATTGCATTTATCTGCTCTTGGTTTAGAATGGAGTAATAGAATGCCGACGAATGGCCTGCCCACTATTGAATTGTTCTTCTGATGGCCTTCCAGTCCATATAACTGGCCAGTGTTGCAAAGTATGCAAATGTAAGTAAAGATCTCTCCTCTTTCTATTCTAGAATTGTATGCATATATGTATATGTATGCTCAGATCATGACCTTCTTGTTGCAAAATTTAGGCTAAAATTGAAGAAAGTAGGGAAAAGCACTAGGCCACTCAGGTATGAACTAAATCATATCCCTGGTGAATATACAGTAGAGGTGACAAATAGATTTAAGGAATTAGATCTGATAGACAGAGTGCCTGAAGAACTATGGAAGGAGGTTCCCAACATTGTACAAAAGGTAGCAACTAAAACCATCCCAAAGAAAAAGAAATGCAAGAAAGCAAAATGTCTGTTTGAATTAGAGATAAAATTGCCAACATACGCTGAATCATGGAGAAAGCTAGGGAATTCCAGAAAAACATCTACTCCTGCTTCATTGACTACGCTAAAGCCTTTGATTGTGTGCATCACAACAAATTAAAGAGATGGGAGTATCAGACCATCTTATTTGTCTCTTGAGAAACCTTTATTCAGGTCAAGAAGCAACAGTAAGAACTGGACATGGAACCACTGATTGGTTCAAAATTGAGAAAGGAGTTCGGCAAGGCTGTATATTGTTGCCTTGCCTATTTAACTTATATGCAGAACACATAATGAGAAAGGCGGGGATAGATGAATCACAAGTTGGAATTAAGATCGCAGGAGAAATATCAGCAACTTCAGATATGCAGATGATACCACTGTAATAGCAGAAAGTGAAGAGGAACTAGAGCCTCTTGATGCGGGTGAAGGAGGCGAGGGCAAAAGTTGATTTGAAACTCAACATTAAGAAAACTAAGATAATGGCATTCAGCCCTCTCAATTCCTGGCAAATAGATGGGGGAGAAATGGAGCTAGTGATAGACTTCATTTTCTTGGGCTCCAAGATCACTGCAGATGGGGACTACAGCCAAGAAATTAAAAGATGCTTGCTCCTGGGGAGGAAAGCTATGGCAAATCTAGACACCATACTAAAAAGCAGAGACAATACCTTGTCAACAAAAGTCAAGGCTATAGTTTTCCCAGTTGCAATATATGGCTGTGAAAGTTGGACCATAAGGAAGGCTGAGCACCAAAGAATTGAGGCCTTTGAACTATGGTGCTGGAGAAGACTCCTGCGAGTCCTTTGGACTATAAGGTGGTCAATGCTGGGAATGATTGAGGGCAAAAGAAGAAGGGAATGGCAGAGAATGAGGTGGCTGGATGGAGTCACTGAAGCAGTCGGCGTGAGACTAAATGGACTCCGGGGGATGGTAGAAGATAGGAAGGCCTGGAGGAACGTTGTCCATGGGGTCACAATGGATCAGACACAACTTCATGACTAACAACAGCAGCAGTGTACTTGTATGTATGTGTAAAAATGTTATATATAATGGTACCTTTTTACTCAACTACTTTGAAACTCATCAAATTTGGTACTTGACCCATTTTGACGTGAACATTTTGTCCTGGTACACGTCATTGTTTGGTACTCAACACACAAACTTGTGACTACTAACCACACTTGTTGACCCCAAACCACACTTGTTGACCCCAGCCACACTTGTTGGTGTCAGCTGCCTTGTGACTCATTACATTATTCCCTATGGGAAAAATTGTTTGGTACTCATCATTTTTGTACTCATCATGCCTCCTGGAATCAATTAATGATGAATATCAAGGTACCACTGTATATGGGACTAGAACTTACAGTTCTGAATTAAAGATTACAGTTCTAGTCCCCAATTTCTAGCCTGATTAATATAGTCTAGAAATATTAATTAAGGCATTTTAGGGAAAATTATTAGGATCTGGTAACACCAACCTGAAAGCAACTTTTATTCTGCTTTTGTAATCATAAATTCAGGTATCTTCTATACTGACTTGCCAGATGGTGGCAAAATGGTATCTTTAAAAGGCCATCTATTATAGTTAACTGGTTAAGAGAGACTACCCTGTTTCCCTGAAAATAAGACCCAACCAGAAAATAAGCCCTAGCATGATTTTTCAGGATGCTCATAATATAAGCCCTCCCCCAAAATAAGCCCCAATTAAGATTTTCAGGCAGACAGATTCATTTAGTACCGTATTTCCCCCCAAATAAGACCTAACCAGAAAATAAGCCCTAATGCATCTTCTGGAGCAAAAATTAATATAAGACCCGGTCTTATTTTTGGGAAGACATGATATATTGTATGAGCTTACATGAAAAAGTATTTGTGTAAAAACAGAATATTCCAGAGAAAGTTTTGCATGTGGAGTGTCCCTATTTCTTTTCAGAAACTGTAGAAAGTTAAAGACATCAAATTGTAAACAAATACAAAAGATAAAAAAAAAGAGATGGAGAATAATCTTATATCATATATTTACTATAGATATCCCAAGAATGAAGTAAAAGAGCTTAATCATTCATTTTGCAAAGGTCATTGTCCAAGATAAGCAGCAATGCTTACAGAGAATCAGAATATACCATTACTGTTCATAAACATTTTAAATTCAATTCCAGATATTTCCAGTGGAATCATGTTCTGTCATTCTCCTCTGGAAGTTTGGACTAATGAATCTCAATAAGTCTATATCTCAAGAACCATCATGAGTAGCTAGTTTTAGAAAATACCAGGGTTTGCTGCAGAGGTGGGTTTCAGCAGGTTCTGAAAAATAAGAAAAGGTAGCAGAAATTTTGAGTAGTTCAGAGAACTGGTAGTAAAAATTCTGACTGGCCCCACCCCCATCTATTCTCTGCCTCCCAAATCCCAGCTGATCAGGAGGAAATGGGGATTTTGCAGTAACCTTCCCCTGGAGTGGGGTGGGAATGGAGGTTTTACTGCATCCTTCCCCTGCTATGCCCACCAAGCCACACCCACCAAGCCATGCCATGCCCATTAAGCCACACCCACAGAACTGGTAGTAAAAAAATTTGAAACCCACCACTGATTTGCTGTAATACTAATCTACAATTTATAGAATTTTAAATAGCCTGGTAATTTTTTTTAAAGGTTTCTGAGTGCTGTAACCTGAACTTAAGGCATATTTTCTCTCCTGCACAGTTCTCCTATTCAACAATGAAATTACTTTATTTAGTCCTTGAGAGAATCTAATAATAGAAGAGTTTGCAAAATAATTTCTACAATCTCAGAAAAGAAGCACCAAAGTACTATCTTCTACATTGATAGATACTATATTTGGATTGTTAATATAGCAGAAAGCATGAAAGGAAAATATGCTTTGTGACTTATAGTGAGACTTGTAGTGAAATAGAAAAATAGAACTCCATTTAATGACTAATATCACACAACAAACTAAAACCATTGCTTGCTTTAGTCATAGTTTATTGAATGAACCAGAATTGAGTGGGTTTACATAATTATAATTGGTTGTGTATTGGTTCATACAACTCTCTAAATCAAAACCAAGTTCTTGCAAGACTAATGTTAATTTGGGCACATAGTGCTAGTCATTAACCTTATCCATTGTGCTAATTCTCTGTAGATTGATTTCTCTGCAAAAAAATAAATAAAAATCTGACTGTTTACAGAGTTTCTTTCTTTCTGGTTTGTTTTGAATTCTGGAAGATAAACTCTCAAATGAGAAAGTGAAAACATCCACTTTTTTTTAGTACTGTTGTAACTTTAAAAGGTCACTAAATGAACTGTTGTAAGTCAAGGACTACCTGTATTTATTGCCATCACATTACTTATACTTTGATAGAATATCTGCTGCTGGTTCTATATACCTCCGGTAACTAATTATCCTGCATAGGCACAAGTCAGTCAGATACCCATTGGCTGATGTGATTCTTATTCATCTTGTGTAGTATGGATTTAGGTTTCTCATTGTTAAACATCTGGCACTGTATTTCTTCTAGTTCCTATAATTACTTGGAACAATTTGAGTAATTATCAGTTGTATTTCCAAATAGAGGAGAAAACAAAAGAAACAATATTTTGGGCAGTATATTGTGCCCAGATAGTACACAGGACAGTAGTATATATTTTGTAATGCGTTTATAAAAGTTCCAATCATAAACTGAGGTTGTAAAACAGGTGATGATAATAAAAATAGAGATCTTACAGAATATTGCTCTTTGTTGCAAGCATGCTATGAGATAAGCCTTAGCAATTGTAGAGAGTATTTAGGAAGCCTTTAGGAATCTAAGAGAGGTAATTAAGAAGAAGATGAACATTTCCTATAAAATTCCTAGTTCTTTTCTCTCCCCCACCCCACATCTTCTTCTTGTGTACCACATCAGAATTTATCCCTATCTTGGAGGATGACATTTCATAAATTGTGAAAGGCAATCCTTATACTACTTTCCCTATTGATTGCTTCTCCTCCTTTCTTTATTGTATTTTGACCCCTTTTACAACCCTGTATTACCAACTCGTGAAGCATTGTTTAATTACTAGGCTTTTAAAAACATCTTCCCATTCATTTCTTGCTGAAGAAATTTTCCTTGGATTCTTCTTTATGCTCAAATTACACTAGCTTGTGTCTTTGTTTCTTTTATCCCTTGTGACAGAATTGTCTTCTCACAATTGAGTCGCTATTTGTCTTGAAATGACCTCTTTGATCTACATCAATCATGATTTGGGGCAGATTGGTCAACTGAGAAATCACTTTCTTTCATTTGTTCTCTAGACATTCTATTGTTTAGGTTATGGTCTTTGGACATCAGAGGCAATGCACTTGATTGGTGTAAATCCATTTATCTCCTCATTCCTTTGTAGCATTGCATGGTGAAAATTAGTTCCGGCAATATCATATCATAAGGATATACTTTATTTATTCTTTGAATTCTTCCCATAGATGAGTGGTGTGATTTACCTAGTGGTGAAGACTCTTGCCTCCCATTCAGATAGTTGAGAGTTCAATCGTAGGTAGCAGCACATGTTTCTCTCCTAGGGCACAAAGAAAAAATATCTTCTGCGAACTCTTGTGTGGTGTCAGGAAGGGTATCCAGCCTGTAAATGCTCAGCTCCATCCAGTCACTCCATCTCTATTCTGAATTAAAGGATTATAAGGTCATAAAAAGGGGCTTTCTTATTCTTCCCATAGATGTCCTGATTCTTGACGTTGACCAATTTGAATAATTATCAGTTGTATTTCCAAATAGAGAGGAAAACAAAAGAAACAACATTTTGGGCAGCAATAGTATCACTGTTATTCTAATGATATTGACGTCTTTGTTTTTTGTGGCCCTTCATGGCAAGGCATGGTAGTAGAAGGCCAATGGTAGATCATGAAGCTGAATTGTCATTTTTCAGCTTGCATGAATTTCCTATTCTGTGCAGAGTCCTGGAGTGCCCCAGTTTCCTGTTCCAAAAGCCTTGGAATGGAGGATAGCTGAATCCCTGCCTATTTAATGATTTTAATGATTTGGGTTCCTAATGTTCACATGATGAATATTTCTAGAATCTGGAAAGTACTGATGGAAGAATATGCAACATTGTTGGTTCACACCTTGGTTGTCTCATATTATTTACAGTCTTCTTTTAGGTGTTCTTGGTTTCTCTCTACCCCCTTGATCTGAGTCAAGAAGAGCATTCTTTGAGCTGTTCTGGATTGTCTATGTCTTAATGTTGTAGAAAAAAATGCTTTTAAAAGTAAAAAAAAAAAAAAAGTTGGCCATGCCCACCAAGTCACATTACCCCCCACCAAGCCATGCCCACAAAAAAAGCCACGCCCACAGAACCAGTAGTAAAAAACTTTAGAACCCACCCCTGATTCTGCCCTTGTTTCAATGGACAAGCTGTTCTTTATATTTATCCAAATAGGGCAATGATGGCTAACCTTTTCTAGACCGAGTGCCCAAAGCATGTGCGTTTGTGCATGATCACACTCACATGCACCTGATCCCCCAAAATGCAATGTGTGCGCAAGCCACATTGCATGTGCCCCATCCCTGCACACGAGCATGTGGCCCCGCATGCTCCCTGCCCCCTGTGCCCCACCCCATGCATGTGCATGTCCCCGCATGCATCTTGCCCCCACACCTGCATGTGTGTGTCCCCTACAATGCCCCCCTACAGTGCCCCCCCTCCCCCCACATATACACGGCAGAGACCTGAAGACCAGCTGGCCAGCGGGAGGCGCGCGTGCATGCATGGCAGACCTGAACTAGGGCGACGACTCACATGCCCACAAAAAGGACGCTGCGTGCCACTTCTGGCATGCGTGCCATAGGTTCGCCATCATGGGAATAGGGTCTTCTTTGGTTCTTGGGTCCAGGATCATAATGTCAAGTTCCAGGCCTTTAGAGACTTGGCCTCACTACTCTAGTATCAGCTGTCTTTCCTCTTGATCACTGAGAAAATGTGGTCTTTAAAAATGTTTTAGGGATGTTTTTATTTGATTAGTGGGCTAGTGAAGGATGAGATTGCTATATCCTATTCTTATTTATCTGACAGTTTTAGGTTAACACTTGTTTTCAATTATGATCAATGAATATACATTAAGCCCTACCCCAGGATGTTGCTTTAAATCTATAGTTCTTGTACAGGTTGTTTTAGCATTAGCTGATTTGTGCTGTTTGTATATTGTAGTTTTGTCATGTTCGGAGGTTTGCACAAATTAGTATCATGTAGGTGTGTGTGGGTGGTGGTCAGATGGGGATTAAGCATATTTGTTTTTAAAATATACACCTGTTCTTTCTTATAATGGGAGAAGGCAGTGTAGGTTTTGTATATGTCTAGCTTTTCTTTCTTTTTTTTGTTTGCAGTCCCATTATTTATTTCACGAAGTGAATTCTCACGTACATTCACACAATTTAAATTATGCAAACAGAGTAAATGCTGAAGCAACCCCTTTCTCTTTTATGTCAGGGAAAGGTGATTTGACTTGAAGGCAAGAATCACACCTTCAAATTGAATCTTTGAATCAATACATGGTGTTTAATTGAATTGGGTACCTTCAAACTGGGTCAAAGAGATTAGAAGACTGGAGAGAGACTGGGAGAGTTTTAAGGATGATTTCCACATATAACTAATGTGAAGAGCTGATGAGTTGCATATAAGAGTTTCTCATACTGACATGAGTTTTATCACCCCTGAAAACTCTGCCTGTTCTTTTTTGCCTGTGCCCTATTCTCCTAATAGAATAGGTTTAGACAGGTTCATTTGAAAGGAAGGAAAAAATGAGTGGAACAAAGCCCCTCAGATTAATTCTATCTACTATTTCTTATCTTTTACTGTTTTCAAGTCTATATCTTCTTATTGTGTGCTCTCCTTTTGTTTCTTTCTGCTGCTTACCTGTTTTGAGTGAGTCTTAATTATGAATTGGTCTAATTACATGGAAGCTCAAATACTTTGGTCACCAAATGAGAAGAGAGGACTCATTGGAAAAGACTCTGATGCTGGGAAAGACTGAAGGCAAATGGAGAAGGGGACAGGAAGGAAGGAAATTGTTAGACAGTGTCATCAACACAATGAACATGGACAAACTCCGGGAGACAATGGAAGACAGGGGGCATGGCATGCTATGGTCCATGGGGTTGCAAAGAGTCAGAAAGGACTTAGCGACTAAGCAATAACAACATCAACAATTAAAGTAGTGGCCAAAATTATGGAAACCTTTTGGGAAAAGTATATTTTTGAGGTTTGATGGCTAATAACACCATCTTTTTTTGGAGTAGTATTATAAAATTATATATCAATGGAAAGATAATTTTTGATAGACTAATTTGCATAATACAAACTGCTTCTTTATATCATTGTGTTACACACAAACCAGACTTCTTTAAAAAATGCAGAAAAGCACAACGATCCATGGCTCGTTTTACCAGTTCAAAAAAAGCAAGCAATCAGCACATTCTGAGAACCTACCTTTTAAAGAACTTTTGAAAATGTTTATTTTTTTTTTCCAATGGATATCGGATACTTTTTGCATTAGTAAGCACATTTTCTAGTTAGCCATGTGGGAGGTTGCTGTGTTAGCTTTCTTCACATCTGTCGTAGAAGAAGTGCAAGGGAAATGTTTCAGAATGAATTGTACAGAACCCTTGACAGTATCCATTTAAGCATTTGCTGGGCTAATCTCTTTCTTTATTTTATTCTGCTCCTAATATTGTGATGTTCGTCCATTCCTGAAAAAAAGAAAAGAAAAGAAATGTAGCTACAAGCATATTGATGTTTTTTTCTATTAAAGCCTATGGTAAAATCTTTTATCAGCTCAATTTGAATCTAATCTTTCTGCTCTGAATTCAGATGTTTGAATCAATTTATATTATGTTTGGGTCTCACATTCAAATCAGATCTTGGTTGATTTTCATGATTCTAATAATGCAGAAAAGCATGTGTGTGTGTGTGTACGTGTATGTATCAGTGGTGGGTTTCAAAATTTTTTTACTACCAGTTCTGTGAGCATGGCTTGATGGGTGTGGCTTTGTGGGCGTGGCAGGGGAAGGATACTGTAAAATCTTCATTGCCAACCCACTCCAGGGAAAGGATACCGCAAAATCCCCATTCCCTCCCAATCAGCTGGGACTTGGGAGGTAGAGACTAGATGGGGGCGGGACCAGTCAGAATTTTTACTACTGGTTCTCCGAACTACTCAAAATTTCCGCTACTGGTTCTCCAGAATTGGTCAGAACCTGCTGAAACCCACCTCTGATATGTATGTATGTATGTATGTATGTATGTATGTATGTATGTATGTATATTACAATAATTTGCTGAAAATATAGCTGAACAAAATCTAATATCAAATCCTTTCTTTTGCACTTGCAATTTATCAAAAGAGAAGGCTGTAAAATTATTTGAGAAATGAGGTTACTTAATATTGCTATGGAAATTGAAATCTATCTATCTATCTATCTATCTATCTATCTATCTATCTATCTATCTATCTATCTATCTATCTCAGCCTGGGTTTTCCTACGTAAATCAAGATCTTTTTACAGCCATAGTTCAGTGAAATCTCATTCACTAGTTTCACTGAATTACGGCTGTATAAAGATCTTGATTTACATAAAGGCTTGAATGGGGACTTGTAGCACATTGCTATGAGACATTACTTTGTTTCATATTATTAAATCAGGACAGAGCATATTTTAAGTAAATATGTCTAAACCATTTTTCTTCCTTTGAATTAGTTTTAGAATCATGGAAGGGACCTTGGAGGTCTTTTAATCCAACTCTCTGCCCAAGGCAGGAGTCCTTATACCATCCTAGACAAATGAATGTCCAATCTTTACTTGAAAACCTTCACAACACTTCCGTTGGTTAACTGCTCTCACTGTCAGGAAATTTATTCTTATTTCTAGGTATAATACTGAGAATCAAGCAAAAAGAAATCTAGCAATAAAACAGGATGCAGGATTCAGAAAGGTAGCTAAAGAAGTTGCATCTTCTAGAACATGGATATAGATCATGAACTAATTATCATACATATCTATCTCTACAACTGTCTAGTAAGCTGGTTTTGCCCAGAGTCTTCTTTAGAGATTTCAGTTATATCTTGCATAATTGACAAATACAATTTCTTAAAGAATCCCTTAAAACAGGGGTGTCAAATTTATGTCGTCAAGTGACATATCGGGACTTTTTTCTCCTTTGCTAAACTGGGCGTGGGCATGGCCAGCTGGCCGGAAGTTTGACAGCCCTGCCTTAAAAGGTCCTCTCATTAACAGATACCTGGAATTAGAGGCCTGCACATAAAGCAGAACTGTATCCTAAATGGTTACAAATAAATCATTAGTTTTGCAATCAGCAGCCTATAAAAGTTTAGATAACTTATTTCAACTACTCATTTTCTTTTTCTTTTTGTTTTAATTGAAAAAGTTTTACAATTACATTTTCTCCCCAATTTCCCCCCCAACCCTCCCAACCTTCCCTAACCCTCCCTAACCCCCCTAACCCTCCCCTCCCCCCAGACTTCCTCAAAATGTAATCCAAATCAAAATCCCCCTTTTTTAAAAAAAACTTGAACCCGTCCACCCCCTGTATATTTTTCACATCTTCACAAAGTTCTATTATTATTCTATCCCTATATAATACTTTCAGTTAAAAGCTATCTGGTATTTCCTAGTTTGATATTTATTCTGCACGTAGTCTATCCACTTTTTCCACTCCCATACATAAGTCTCTTGTGAGCGATCTTTTAAATATGCTGAAATCTTCGCCATCTCTGCAAAACTGGCCATCTTCAAAGTCCATTCTTCAATAGTAGGCATAGCTTCATTTTTCCAATATTGACCTATCAGTAATCTCTCTGCAGTTATCAATATCAACTTTGTTTCACCCAATGTAAAACCCTTAGCTATACCTAATAAAAACAATTGTGGAGAGAACTGAATTTTTTTCTTCAAAACATTCTGCATAACCCACCAGATTTTTATCCAAAAAGCCTTCACTTTCTTACAAGTCCACCACACATGATAATATGTGGCATTTAAGCAATCACATCTCCAGCATTTTGGTTGAACATTAGGGTACATGCACGACAATTTCGTAGGATCTAAATGCCACCTGTAAAACATTTTATAAAAATTTTCCTCAAATTCTGCGACTGTGTGAATTTAACATTCTGAACCCAAATTTTTTCCCATGTTTCCAACATCACTGGTTCTGCAAAATTTTGTGCCCACTTTATCATGCAATCTTTAACCAATTCAGTTTCTGAATCCCTTTCTAACAAAACATTATAAACCCTTTTAATATGCATTGGACCTTTCTCTTTTATATGTCTAACCAGTTCTTCCTCATGCATCATTATACCAGTTTTTTGGTCCTCTTTCCATCTCAATTGAAGTTGATTATACTGTAACCAAGTTAAATTAATCCCTTCTTCCAACAGCGTTTCTAAAGTCTTCAGTTGCCATCTGCCTGCATCTGCAAAAAGAACTTCTTTATATAACCCCCCACCCCGAGTGACATTATATTTGTATTCCACATGATATGACCAAGATCCAGCCATAACGGTATTTTGTAATCCCATTTGAGTCGGTGCTTCTTCCAAACTCTCATCAAAGAGTCTCTAAGTATGTGGCTTTTGAATACTTTATCCACTTTGTTCTCATAAAATAAGTAAGCATGCCAACCAAATTCAAGATCAAAACTTTCTATATTCAATATTCCAGTCTTTTTCCTTCCAAACCACAACTACTCATTTTCAAAAAGTGGCACAGATGCTAAATTTGGCAAGTAATGCTGAACCTATTTATTTGGCAGTCAAGTAAATTCCACTTGAAATTGGTGGATTTTTTCTCCTTCCCAGGGAGGAATTCAAAGACTTACTGTTTATATATGGAATATCTCTTTTTAGGATACTCCATACATCCGTATAACTTTGTTTTTCTAGTAGTGGCTGATACAGGTCTGATGGCTATTTCTATGGAAGATGCTTCTATTTAACTGCGAGTAGTTCTGAAGTTTCTCCTTTAGTATTTAAAGCTAATCAGAATCCATATATTAGGACCCATTGCTCAGCATTCTACTTAATTATTTCTGCATCATCACCCGTTTTTCACATTCTATTTAATTCTTTCATACAAGCATGTTTTAACACAAATGTAAATCCTGCAGAATGTCACTGCCATGAGTAATTCTGTTAATAAATTGAATTCAATATTTGTTCCGGATCTGCTTTTACTTCAGGTCACTAAGTAGCTAGTTTGTCACTGTGAGTGGTAAAATGTTTCAAGATAATAATGTTTGTAATGAATTTACTATTGCAGTCAAAATAAACGAGAACAATTAACGCTCATTGCGACTGAAAGCAAAGTGACGACATCATATTTACTTAAGCAATATTGTTTCTATTAAAGTGTATAATTTATATGCTTTTAGGATTAAATAATGTCTGTGTTTTTTTTTTTAATTTTAGCAAAATGCATCTATGGGGATAAAGTGTTGGCAGAAGGTCAGAAGATTGTAATCAAGAACTGCAGAGAATGTCGTGTAAGTTTTTTTTTTAAAAAAAAAATATTTGGCAGCAGTCCTATGCATTACACTTCCCCATTCAAGTTTCTTCAGAATAAACATGCATGTCATTGTGTAATAAATACTTACAAGTTTTAAGTAATGCACAAACCTTGTAAGTAACAACATCATGTGAAAATATTCATGAGTCCTTGGGTGGAAAAAGTACACAGGCCCATCATACAGTATGTGTTTTTATGATTTAGGAAGTTGTTTTTATCCTTCCCTACATCAGGAGCACTGACAACAGATTTATTTTTTACACTGCTGTCATCTATATCACTATGTTCATAAACACTCATTCACACATTCCACATCTCTCTTTCTCTTCCTTGAAAAGATTTTTGAGTCTTCTATGCTGGTTTCTGAAAAAATTACTTATCAGTCTATTTTGCCAGGTTTTAATATGTTAGAAACAAAACTGAAGAGGTTTTTAAAAATATGTTGATAGGCTGATTTCAAAATGATAAGGTGGGGGCAGTGGTGGGCTGCAACCAGTTTAATAACCAATTCTGTGAGGCCTAATGCGCATGCTCGGAGCGTTCAAAATACAGCAATTTGAAGCTCAGCTGCTTACCTTCTACGGCAGCCCCGGTAAGTAGAACAGCGGAGGCATGCAAATCAGCTGAGCCAGAAAGAAGGAAATATAAAATAGGATAGGATGGGGCAGGTGGCCAGGGCCAGCTTATCGGCAGAAGTACCGGTTTGCTAGAACTGGTCTGAACCAGCAGCAGCCCACCACTGTTGGGGCCGACAATCAGGAGACACTAGGAAATGAAATAGTGAAGAATGAATTGTGGATCCTGAAGATGTTACCTAGCCTGGTAATGAAACATTTGGAAACCAACCCACAAGCTCGGAGAACAAACCTTCACCCGCACACTAGGAAATCATAGAACTACAGGCTAGACTGGGAAATCGGGAGAAAAAAAGAATGTAAAAGGAAGTTGCAGCCAGCTATTTTGGAGTTACTACTAAGAAAATTAGGTGGAAATCCCTGAAGTCTCCAGGAGTTGAGCTTGACTTGAAGAAAACTTTATTATTAAGTAAACTTGAGTTCTTCAACAAGATTCACAAGAGTAGTCATTCTTTGAAAAAATTGCCCACAAATTTGACGAGACAATGTGAAACTCTCAATATGAGATTATATTAGGTTTAGGACTGAAGTATGGGTTGGATTGGTGTATATTCTGTCAAATGGAATTTCCTTTAGGAAAGGAAGTTCTATGGCAGGTGTGAAGGAAGCCCTCAATTTTAAAAAATGACAGGAAAGGTAGGTTTGTAAACTACCACTTTCTGCTATTCTTTGGCTTCAATATCTTATTATACAGAAAACATGCTATCTCTTTTAACTTCCATTTATAAAGGTATTTATCATAGTCTTTTTAAAGATCGCAATCTAAAAATAATGGGAGAAAAAGGATTTTAACTGGTGAAAGTAGTGGGGAAAACTTTTCATTAGTTGAAAAAAAGGAAGCAAAGCTGCTTAAAATTCATTAAAGCTACCTCCGGTTGCAGAACTGCCAATTTCACTCAGCTATAAAAATTACAGTAACTTAGAAACTAGAGAAAGCTACATTTATCCTCTCTGCTTGATCTCCTTGGATTTGTAATAATGGACACTGCCTTTATCACATATTAGCCCTGAGCAGGTAAGCAATGGAAATGAGCATCCATTTTAATTAAATAACAATTAATGCAACAATTAACCTAAAAATAAGAAAAGAATAAAAAGTCAATTAGAACATTAAACAGGAAATGAGAGGGAAATAAATGTATTTAGAAACTTTAAATCGAAGAAAAGGTTATGGACCAAATGTGCGCACATGGTTGTGAAAAAAAGTGGCATAGGGCTGAAAAATCAAAGTGGATGTTTAATAACCAAACAAATTTTAGGAAAGAGTGAAAAACAACAGAAATAAAACAAAAGGAGGTTGTTAAGTAGGAGAAAGATGATAGATAGATTTAGAAGTTTTAAAATTTCACATGAAACAATAGAAGAAAGTGAAAAATGAAAAAAAGAAGCTGAAGGAGAGGAAATGAGAAGAAAAAAGGAACTGAGATCAAAGAACAGAGAATCCTAAAGTCAGAAAGGATAATTAGATCTTTGAGCCCAATGTGCTGCTTAGAGAAAGAATTGAAATTAATGTACTATTCATGGATAGTTTTGTAGCATGTGCTTAATACATCCAATACAGATGATCTCATCACCTTTCTGTGCAAATAGTCCCATCATAAAACTTTCCTAATTGGAAATGTACTTTGTTGTTGTCCCAAAGATGCTCTTTTCAAGAGTCAACTGGACTTTCTGGTTGCCTCTTGGAAAAAAAACAAAACAAAAACATCTTTGAGACAACCATGACCTGGATGGTTGAGAATCTCCATAGACGTACTTTGTTGTTCTTATTGTTTTTGTTATCTGCCCCATAACCTGAATTCTAATATTTTGTATTATGATATGATGGCCCTTCTTGTGACATCCTTTCAGATACAGGCAGTCTTTGACTTATGACAGTTCATTTAATGACCTTTCAAAGTTATAACAGCACTGAAAAAGTGACTTATGACCATTTTCTACACTTATTTTAAATTTTAATTTGAATTTTAAAAGGGGTATTTTAATTGTTGGGCCAAAATTGTTTAATATGTTTTTAAACTGTTCTTATATTTTTGTACTCTATGTGTTTACCTTTGGCTGTTCACTGCACTGAGTCCTTCGGGAGAAGGGCGGTATATAAATTTAAATAAATAAATAGATAGATAAATAAATAAATAAATTATGACCGTTGCAACATTCCCCATGGTCACGGAATTTCTATGCAGATACTTGACAGCTGGTTCATATTAGGATGGTTCAGTGTCCGAGGGTCATGTGATCACCTTTTGTGACCTTCTGACAAGCAAAGTCTATGGGGCTAGATTCACTTAACAACCGTGTTACTAATTTAACAACTGCAGTGATTCACTTAACAAATGTGGCAAGAAAAGTCATAAAATGGGGTAGAATTCACTTAACAAATTTCTCACTTAGCAACATAAAATCTGGGCTCAATTGTAGTCATAAATCGAGGACTGCCTGTACTTTAAGATTGCTCTTATATCTCTGTAAACATCTCTATTAAAACCCAGCATCTGCAGTTTCTTCATTCCCCTTATTTTACTGAAGTTTCCACTTTTCTGATCATCCTTGTTTTTCTTTCCTGGATCTTTTCAAATTCATCAGAGTGAATCTTAAAATATGGTGTCTTGAATTGGACATAAGACTTGAGGTGGAGCGTAGACCGAATCAAATGGAATGGTTGATTCCCACAATTAGGAAAGTACAAATCTATAATGCAGACCAAAACTGAACCAACCATTTCTATAGATATAGCACACCACTATACCCAGTGTGTAATCAAATACTGTCTTAAAATCTTTTTCTTAAGTACTATTACTAGGTATCTCCCCATATTTTATTTTTACTTTCTAATTGAAAAAAATATTTTCTCAGTTAATCCAATAGGCTTAGAAAAGATTTAACCAGGACAAAGAAAGACTAATATAGTAAGCCAAGCATGACTTTAATCAAAGAGAAATAAATATATTTTTATTTAAGTTACATTTAGAAATAAAGAGATAAAACTTAAAAATGAGTAGTGTTAATTAAGGAGTAGAAAAGAAAGCTCTATTTTTCCTTATGTAGAATAGTTAAAAATAGTTAAAATGATTAAGAAACTAATCTTAGAATTAAGAAACTAATGTTTTCGAAAACAGTCAATTCTTTCTATATTTTGTGCTTAGATATTGTTTCAGATCTGATCGTTATTATTTAGATGCAAATAATTCAGTTCAATTTGATTTACAACTTGATAAAACATAGTCCATTCATTTTTTAAAAAACAGGAATCTAGCATGAAGTAAAAGGATACCACCATCATGTTCATTTACAAGAATCCATTTAGATCCTACCTAACTCATAAAAGTGTCCTTCAATAATAGTAATAGTAGTAGTAGTAATACCAGGAATATTAATATGTGAGTGCAGCAAAATCGCACAAACTGATTACAAAGCTAGGCACGACCGAGTTGCTAAATTAATCCACTGGTCATTATGTAAAAAAATATGATTTACCTGTATCCAGAAAGTCATAGGAACATAAAGTGGAAAAAGTTATAGAAAATGAGAAGGGGAAGATCTTGTGGGACTTTCGAATACAGACAGATTGTCACTTGGAAGACAACACGCCAGATATCACAGTTGTCGAAAACTGAAGCATACAATTTATTGACATCGCAGTACCAGGAGATGCCAGAGTCGAAGAAAAAGAACTGGAAAAAATCATGAAATATTGTGACCTGGCCATCGAAACTACATGGCTATAGATGAAACATGCCACAGTGATACCCATTGTTATTGGGGCACTTGGTACCATGTCTAAGAATTTTATAAGATAAATTAACAAATTGCACTTCCTGCAATAACACCAGTGGAGGTGCAAAAAACTGCCTACTTGGAACATCGTACATCTTAAGAAGGTACTTGGTTGATACCTAGGACACTGGCAGCAACCTGTATCAACCAGTAGCACAAGTCAATGTTATTTGTGATGCATTTTTGAATGTTCAGTTGACTGAGTTTCATGTTTAATGAATAAAGTTAATAATAACAGTAGTAGTAGTAGTAGTAGTAGTAGTAGTAGTAGTAGTAGTAGTAATACCAGGAGATGCCAGAGTCGAAGAAAAAGAACAGGAAAAAATCACAAAATATTGCGACCTGGCCATCGAAACTCCACGGCTATAGATGAAACATGTAATAGTGATACCTATTGTCATTGGGGCACTTGGTACCATGTTCAAGAATTTTACAAAATACATCAAGAAATTGCAGCTTCCTACAATAACACCAGCGGAACTGCAAAAAACTGCTACTCAGAATATAATATATTTTAAGAAGATACTTGGTTGATATCTAGGACACTGGCATTAGTGGCATTAACCCATTAGTACCAGTCACTCGTATTTGTGACATATTTTTAAATGTTCAGTTGACTGAGTTTCATGTTTAATGAATAAAAGAGATAATAATAATAATAATAATAATAATAATAATAATAATAATAATAATAATAATTGCATACAAAACCATAGACTAACAGTTTGTTTGCAAAGGTGTCCTCTTGATCAGGAAAATAAAAATAAAAGCAATACTAACATCTTGGAGAGCCAGGTATGGTAGTCAGTTTTAGCCATTTGCCATTTGTTCATGTGGTATTTGATAAATGACCATCTGGGCAACTGCTGTGTGATAGTAGTTGCACAAGGCACTCAATATTCCAGATATGTCTACTAGCCCCAAAGGGTTATCTCTTTCTGCACTAACAATGCAGACAGAAATCAATGCCATTTGTAATGACTGTAATAGAATTAATCCATACTATTCTGGATTAGAGCAAATGGTTTTATTGATTTCTAAGTGGAAATGAATAAAGCACCGGAGTGTATTATTTATTTCATTTCATTCTATTTTAAAACACAGCGGAGCTGGATTTTGGACAGCGCATATCCTAGAAAGAGATGCAGTTATAGAGCACTATATCAGGGGTCTGCAACCTTAAACACTCAAAAAGCCATTTGGACCCGTTTCCCACAGAAAAGAAATCACTGGGAGCCACAAAACCTGGGTGGGCATGGCCAACATGATGTCACTCACTCCCATCTAGTCACATGACACCCCCCCCCCAGCCATGTTTACCCAGGTTTTGTGTCTGCTGGTGTTTTCTGTGGGAAAGAGGTATCTCTCTCCGTCTCTCTCTCTCTCTGTGTCTCTCTGTCTCTCTCTCTTTCATCTCCCTTTCTCTCATCTCTCTCTCTCTCTCTCTCTCTCTCTCTCTCTCTCTCTCTCTCTCTCTCTCTCTCTCTCAGGTGAGAGTTGGTGGTGGGTTTTTTTGCTGATGTTGTTCTTTCTTCTTCTTTGGGTGCTTTTTATTTTATTTAAACCAAGAGTCATTTCAAGTGCCCAGATAAATGAGGCTCTTTCGTCCCCCTGCTGTGGCTCCTTTTCAGCTGAACCAACCACTGGCTGGCCATGTCCCTTGCCCTTCCCTCCCAGTCACTCCTTGCCTGGCCTGAAAAAGTAAGAGCGACAGAGGGCAATGGAGACTCACTCCATATTCCAGAGCGGGAGCGAAGCAATCAGTAGTGAAATCCAATTTTTTTTACTACCGGTTCTATGGGCATGGCTTGATGGGCATGGTGTGGCTTGGTGGGTTTGGCAGGGGAAGGATATTGCAAAATCTCCATTCCCATCCCACTCCAGGGGAAGAATACTGCAAATTCCCCATTCCTACCACACTCTGGGACAAGCCAGAGATAGTATTTGCCAGTTCTCCGAACTGCTCAAAATTTCCACTACTGGTTCTCCAGAACCTGTCGGAACCTGCTGGATTTCACCGCTGGAAATACCCCTGTACTTTTTCTGGCCCTTGTTGGTGCTGCACACACCTTGGTCGCTTGTGGAGATGTACAACTTGGTCTCTGCCCCGAGACACTTGCTCGGCCTGGTTGCAGCCGACGCCCCTACTGTTGCCACCTCCATAGCCTGCCCGCTGCTCTCAAAGCACCTTGCACAGCACAGTTAATTGTAGCATGCTTCACAATGGGGGAGATGGTGCCCCCTTCTCCTGGAGCCCATTACAATGCAGAGCATCATTGTATTTTTCATATGTTCATTTCAGCTATCTTCTTTTTGAAGGAGATTGACAACTATAACTCCACATTGTATTTGCCAGTCTTAAACACGCGTCATAATTTAGGCCAGTCCAATTATACATATTGCTATTCCAAATATCTCTTGATGTCTCCAGGTTCTTTTACTTCTAGCAGAGCCCATTGTACTGAGTTGTGCCTGAATGTGTTTGTTTGTTTGTTTAATTTATTTGCTCTCCCCATCTTGCCTATAGTATATAATCACAGAACACCAGAGTTGGAAGGGACCTTGGAGGTCTTCTAGTCCAACCCCCTGGTTGAGCAAGACCATTTCAGACAAATAGCTGTCCAGTTTCTTTTTGGAAGCCTCCAGTGATGGAGCATCCACAACTTCTGAAAGCAAGCCATTCCATTGATTGATTGATTGATCTCACCATTAGGAAATTCCTTCTTAGTTATAGGCTGCTTCTCTCTTTGGATAGTTTCTATCCATTGTTTCTTGTCTTGACTTCTGATGCTTTGCAACATAGGTTGAACCCCTCATCTTTGTAGGAGCCCCTCAAATATTAGAACACTGCTATCATGTCTTCCCTAATCATCTTTTCACTAGGCTAGACATACCCAATTTCTGCAATTGTTCTTTGTATGTTTCAACTTCCAGCCCATCATCCTTGTTGCTTTTCTCTGCATTCTTTCCAGAGTCTCAATGTCTTTTTAAAATGTGGTGACCAGAACTAGATGCAATATTCCAAGTGTGGAACGGTATGGAACTAGAAATGGATGCAGTATTCCAAATATATGATCCATATATCTCCATTTTCTTTGTTTAATAGTCTTCTGAGGGTCCTTTTGTCCTGTGCCATTACTACAACTTTGAGATTTGATTTTTTTAATGATTCTCAAGATTTGCCTTAAAAGCCGCATTTTGAAGGTTTTCATCCTGTTGTTATCCCCTTTGTATATTGCCCTTGTTTCAGAGTTATAAAGAAGACTTGGTTAGACATAGAATTTGGCTACTCTTATCCTTAGTTTTTAGTCTGTTTCCTTTGAAGTCAGAATATTCTTCATGTCTAAAAACATTTTCTTGGTAATTTCTATTCACATTTTTATTTCACCATTTTCTCCATGTTCCGTTACTAAGTGTCCAAGATAGACAGAATGCTTGGCTTTGAGAAGGGAGCATCACTGACCACTGTTTTTGGAGAGCTCTTTTTCTCCAAGATTATCATCACTTTTTTTTATTAAAATATAATCCATACTTTTCACTTGTTTATGTTTTATAAATTAAAAGCTGCAAGTTCTCTGCTTTTTCTGCCAGGAGCACTGTATTATAATCCCTATCGTAAATTCGTTATTTTCATAGTACCTATTGACAGACTTGGTGCATTGTTTGGTTCATTAAACATTTCCTCAGTTAGATGTTGAAAAGGAGCTGTGACAGGATACATTCTTGGTGCATTCCTTTTTGGATTGAAAAGTCTTTTGAAAAATCTCTTTCAGTCTTAAAAGAAGAAGTTTACTCCCAGTACAGATTCATTATCATTCTAATGTCTTTGTCATCCATCCCAATTTGCTCCAAAGTTTTGATCAACATTTCATGAATAACAGAATCAAAGGCTTTTCAGTAATCGACAAAGCATAAAGAGATGCCTTTTTGTTTTTTAAAAAACTATCTTGATTCTTGTTTTCTGGTTTAAAATGCCTTCCCTAGTGGCACTATTTCATAAATGTGCTCTGAACTTCACTTATGGCATTGTTGAACTATCCTGCATTTCTTAAGAAATTAACTTTGAATAACATTTTTTGCTGCTTTTCTGATAAGACTAATGGGATTCTGTGTTCAGTTCTTGCTTTCCTAGGAATTGAAATAAAAATTGATTGTTTAGAGACTTTTAGCAAATAGTTTTTTTAAAAAACTTTTTTCCTCTTTTCCATCATTGCTGAAAAAATTTCTATTATCCAAACTTCCTTCGTTTTGCTTCTTACCTTTAGTTAGTTACTTTCTGCACTTTTTAAGTGCATTCACTGCCTGAATAACATTGACTGTTTTTCCACACTAACAGTTTGGTCTGTATTATCTTCTTCAAAATATTGTAAAACCTATTTTCAATGTTTTTCTTTAAAGTGTATTTTTACCCTGTTTTCCCCCAAATAAGGCATCCCTTTATAATAAGCCCAATCGGGCTTTTCAGCGCATGGCAATAAAACCAAGCGCTTATTTCAGGATTAAAAAAAATATAAGACAGGGTCTTATTTTCGGGAAAACACGGTACATATTTCCAAATTTTTCTTGGAAATGTTCTATTTTGTTCTCTGATTTTCTTTGTTTTTAAAATAAAATACAGAATTTAATATAACAAGGTTGTAGTTGGAATAAATGTTTATATCAAGACATGCCTTAATAGAATTCTTAAATCTATCTTTTATCATAACACAGTCGTTTGGTTCCTTGTTGCATCTTTTGAATTTTTTTCAAGTACATAATCTTCTTTCTAGTTGCTGGAACATGGAACTAAGTATGGAACGGTTCAAACCTTTCAAAGAATAGAAAGATTTAGGCTCCTCTAAGTATTATCAAATCAATAGTGGGTTCCACTTACCTTTGCTACCGGTTCGTAATCAGGAGTGCACACATGTGTGCTCGCTTTGCTCATGTGTGGTGCTTCTGCGCATGCACAGAACCTTTTGCGTATGCACAGAGCATCTGTGATGATGTCCGGGTGGGTGGGCAGAGCCTCCCGCCACCGCCACTACTGGTTCGCCTGAACCGGGGCAAACCAGTAGAAACCCACCACTGATCTAATTCCTTGGCCACTGTCATTTCTTATACCTTAGACCATTTTTACTTTACAGATAGATATTTTCTGAACCTACTTTCACATTTAGATTCCCATAATAATTACGTTCATAGACTCTGCTTCTTGTATTGTTTCATAAAAACTCTTCTTGATTTGAGTGATTTCCTATTGAGATAATAAATTACAGATTACAAATCTATAATATTACTACAGTGAAAGGTTTGGCATCAATTTTGGTCATGATTATTTTGTCATTTAGTGGCTAGAAGCCAATCACTGCTAACACAATGTTTCTTTTCATGGTAGTGTCAGTACTGTTTGTATGGAAAATACAACTGGAATAGATCATGGTACTTTTGTCCTGCTTTTGTATGCTGTACTCTGCAACGTCTACTTTCAAGGCAACAATTTCTTGTAGGACATTATTAGTGTTTCAAGATTGGTGAAGGGTTCTGACATTCCGAATGATTGTTTTTAAAAGATTCATTCTGGTTTTCAAAATACCTATCAGAATATATGAAGGAATCCTCTCTTCAACATTTAAGATTCCATTTGCAGCACCTATCTTACAACCACCATTTTCAGACTCTTTTCTGTACCTCTGTAATTCTGTAAATTTCAGGCACTCAACTATGCTCTCTATTCTGTTCCTGCTGTTGTTTCATGCTTGATAACAGGGGGAAAAAAGATATAGTGAGGGCCCAACCTTTTTACATTTCATGCCACTGACCAAATCAGGTTCATTCTTCTGTCCTTAGGGAGGCTTTCTCATTCCCAGAGCCAAACAAGGGTTCATCCACATGAGCTGCGATGGAACACATGTTTTGCTGTTTCTTCCAGGTTGTCTGTTGATCTTCATAGATGTCCATTAGAATATCCCAGGGAGCATAGGAAAGTCAGGGGCTTCATTTGTCCCCCAGTGCACGTTATTATTTCACAATAATCTTTTTCTATAAGAGAATCCCAGGAAGAGATGATCAAGATATATATATGTATATATGTATATATATCTTGATCATATATATCTATATCTATCTATCTATCTATCTATCTATCTATCTATCTATCTATCTATCTATCTATAAACTAAAAAAATGTTTAGGTTTGCCATTAGCCTTTTCTATTAGAGGTTGCTCTGATCTATCGAACTGTGCAGTTTGGGTTGTATAGCATTGCATAATAAAAAACATAGTTATAGGAATTCTCCTGATTTTCCAAATACAAAATATATGCTCATCTATTGTTAGTTTGTGCTGCATGCATGTTTGTTACCTGCCTTCACTTCTACATGACAGTGTGCATAACATATTGTATGTATCTTCTTCTTCTTGAACCATATCCATCATTGGATGTTGGCGATCTTATTTTTATCAACAGCCACACGAATAAATGCTGTTGAGTTTTATCCAAACTAGTCCCTTAGATTTTGAAGCCATGATGTTCTTTTTCTGCCTGGACCTCATTTCCCTTCAATCTTTCCTTGGAGGATTAAGTGAAGTATACTGTATTTTTCTGGGTGTCGCATCACATGTCCAAAATATTCTAACTTCCGCTTTTTTATGGTTTAATGATTTCCCTTGGCTTTCCCATTGTATGCGTACACTATAATATATACCTGATTGTTATGCTAGCAATACTGCTGACTTCAGGAAGTTCATTTATCATCTTTTTGCCCCAGCTGAATTTTTCTCCAGCTTAAGTCAGAATTCATTTAATATTTCTGAGTCCTGTAGGGATGTGAAAGCTCAATGAATTGTTTTTCTTTTGAAAGTCTTATCATCAAGAATGTAATAAGATAATTGAATTTGGAGTTGGAGTGACATAAATTGAGCTACTCACCTGATCTTTGAGGGGAATAGCTTGATTATTCAGCCCAAAATTGAACTGAGCCCAGATGGGTTCATTCTTTATATCTAATCTGCTTCATTGATTTCAGTGTTTACACATTGCGCTGAACACACTAATACATATTATGTTAGTTATAACAAAGCATCTGAAAAAAAAATCATTTCCAAATTTTGCAAATATAAAATTGGAATAGTCATATCAAATATGTAACAATATTTGAGAAACCTAAAATGGTTGGAGGCTTCAGGCATGTGTAATTTAGTGATGAGAAGATACAGTAGTTGTCTACAAATATCTGAAGAGCTGCATGTAGAGTTCAGGATGGAATTGTTTGGAGTTGTTCCAGGAGAAAAGAGAGTGGGTTTTAAATACAAGAAAGTAGATTTTGATTGGACAACAGGAAAAATGTCCTTATGGCAAAAGCTGTTCAACATTGGAACAGATGGCCTTAGGACTATCATTTGCTGGAGAAGATGGACTCTGCTTGACTGTAAACATTTAAGCAGAGACTATAATAGTGGATTGGAATATATCCTCTGCTTTCCTGGCTGTATATTCCACAATTAAAAGAAATTTAGAACACAGTTGGAGAATATACAGGGAAATATAAATGATTAAGAAACTGTGAACTAATGATGAAATAAATAAAGAACATACATATGCACAAGTCTTCAAGAGGCAGTATTAGGGGTGAAATTCTCCTGGCTCGGACTGGATCACCCAATCCGATAGCGATGGCAGCAGGTGGTTTGGAGAACGGGTAGCAAAAATCCCTGCGCCCCCCCCCCCACCATGCCCAGCTGAGCCGCACAATCATCAGAGGCTTTTTTTTTTACTTTTAAGAGCATTTTTTCTACAACTTCTTCCGCCAAAAAATGCTTTTAAAAGTAAAAAAAAAAGCGTCTGATGATCGCGCAGCTCAGCTGGGATTGTCAGAGGCTTTTCAAAGCATTTTTTTTCTGCAACCTCTTCCAGGGAAGAGGTGGTTTTAAAAAATGCTTTGAAAAGGCTCTGCTGATCAGGCAACACAGCTGGGATCGTCAGAGCTTTTTCAAAGCATTTTTTAACCACCTCTTCCGCTGAAGAGGTTGCAGAAAAAAATGCTTTATAAGTCTCTCTGACGATCAGGCAACTCAGCTGGGATTATCAGAGAGACTTTTAAAGCATGTTTTTCTGCAATCCCTTCAGCGGAAGAGGTGGTTAAAAAAATGCTTTGAAAAGGCTCTGACGATCCCAGCTGTATTGCCTGATTGGCAGAGCCTTTTCAAAGCATTTTTTTGCATTTGCAGAAAAAATGCTTTGAAACGTTTTTTTTTTAAAGTTGGCCACGCCCACCCAGTCACATTACCCCACCACCACCCAGCCACGACCACAGAATTGGTAGTAACAAATTTTACATTTCACCCCTGGGCAGTATGCCAATGATGGTTTGGGGCCAGACACATTTCAACCCAAGTATTGAACTTCTCTTAATTATGGAGCATTGATTAGTCTTTTCAGAAAAATGTAACCATTATGTTTAGTGTTTATTATATTATTTATATATTAGACAATAAATATATCATGAAATAATTATTCATTACATTAATTTATATTTCACCAAATTCCTGTTGGCTGCTTGATGCAAACTTGGTTTGACATAATTTATATCGCATTCCTTAATGTTTTACAGAATTAGATTTTAGGACTTTCTGGTTTATTTTTATTTTTAATATTTTAGACCACATGAGGCCAAAAATTTTCTCTCTAACTGAATAATTTTCTTTTCGTTATCCTCTTGGTTTGCAAAATAAATGGAATCTAATGAATTCTAGTTAGCCTTTCAGTTTGAAATGTTTTCAGTTTTAAACTTTTAAAAATAAAACTTCGGCTTATTGTCTTTATGCTAAAATAATTGAAAATACTTAGACATTTGCAAAAATAGATCGTTTATGCAGCGATATGGATGGAATTCATAGCCATAACGAACAGAATTACATGAATTATACTATTAGTGACACAAATGCTTCATTATGAACAAGCTGATCAAAATGAGAGACAGATTTTGGCTTCCAAGTGTTACTGTTTTTCTAATTTCCTGGTCATGTCTTAAAGAGATAGCTATATTTCAAAGGATTCTGCAGCACTTCAGATTCGTTTTGTCTTTTTCTGAGATTTGTATCTGTCCTCTACATCTGCTGCATGTTCCCTGGAAAGACCCATATTTTAAAGGAGATCAGAGTTGCAAAAATGTGTAACATTCATGCTCTGAATTAATTCTTTTTAGAATACAGTCTGAAAGAAGTGCTAACATTTAAGATCCCTGAATCAATAGAAAAAGGTTGTCTTTTTTCATTTCAGCTTTTAAAAAGTAGACATTGCATTGTGGGCATTGGTTTTTTTTTTTTTTTGCATTTTTTTGTAGTGTGTACAGAGTTCCATTGTTGTATTTACTGATTTTATTTTATTTTTTTTACATTTATGTAGTCCCCCTTCTCACCAAAGCAACTCTAGGTGATAAATAACATTTCAAAGTAAAAACAATATTATAGCTAATTAAACACTCAACACAACATCCAAGAAAAATGACATCTTGGAGTATAGAAAATCACCAAACAATATCAACCATATGGGCTTCACTCATTTCTCATGACTGGGCGAATAGCAGGTCTTCAGCATTTTATGGATGACCAGCAGGGTTAGGACTAATTTGATCTCAGGTGATAAGGTTTTCTGGAGATCAGGTGCCAGGACAAGAAGACAAGCTTCCTAGATCCCACAAGCTATCTTCTTTAATTGACAAAACCCAACATACACTTCCTATTGGACTGAACAAGATCGGTAGAAGCCACTAAAGGAAGACTAATGATTGGTTTGTGACTCATATAATAAAATGTATGCATGAACTGTATAGATTGAAGAATGCCAAATTTCTAGATTCTGAATTTTGCAATAGATTAAAATGAAGTCATAGATTGAAGCTCAAATTTAGGACTAAGACCATTTCAGTAATAAATGAAATAAATAATAATAATAAAAGCCATTAGGATCATAATCAACAAATAATAGGAGACTGATTCATGAAAATAGTTAAATGGAATATAGAAAGTATAATAAGCTATGCACTCTTGAATTTAAGAATAATGCTGTTTTTAATGGGAATGCTGTGTCAATGCTGTTTTATTTGTGAATACAAATGTCAAAGAAGAATAACTTTTTGGTTATTCTTTGGTTATTTGTGTGAAATGTATTTAACTTATGAAATGTGTCTGACAGTTTGCAATGTTGTTGGTAAATAACATTCATGCTATATAACTATAACTAGCTATAAAATATAAAAAGAAGTATGAGCTGACTCTGTCACTTTCATTTTTATCAATTATGATCATTGTTTATTTCTAGAATGGAATTTTAGTAAAAGTAACAGAGACCTGTCCTCCATTGAACTGTTCAGAAAAAGACTACGTACTCCCAGAAAATCAGTGCTGCCGTGTTTGTAAAGGTAAGTAGCATGCTGCCTGGATTTTTGACAATTTAAGTGGTTTTTGAGTAGTTCGTTGAGTTTAGAGTGGAAGAATTTTATAGGTTCTGTGAACAGATTTTATTTGTCTAAATTCTAGACGTAGAATCAGACTGCCCAAGTTAGAAAACAACATTATTATTCCATTTAGAATAAGAAAACAATATAGGAGAACCACATAGACTTCTCAACCTATAGAGCATATACAACTTCGCAGCATTCTCTAAATCACACCACTGAAATTAAGTTACAATATAGTTGAATTGCAGTGGTACAAAACTTTAAACTAGAAGGTGCATTTTATGATGATGATGGCAATGATTTGCCTCCCAAAAGACCTCCTCTACTATTTCTTCCCTAATTCTTTAAAATAAGACATGGGTCATGTTAAGTAGATAGATTGAAGAGACTGGAGACAGGGTTCAGACAACAACTTTTTATTCAGCAACTATCTACAATCTGGGAGCCAGCCTCTCTGACAGATAGCCCTTTTATAGGAAGCTTCAGGGAAACCAGGCAATCATGTTTGAGTATTTTTCCCGCTCAAACAGCGGATCAGAGGAAAAACTTAGGCTGTCAATATCTAACACCCCTCCCCTTCTAGTTGGAGCAATTCACTCTACAAACATAGTCATGCTGATAGGTGGGGTGTTTGCTAGATCTACTTGACCTGCATGGCTCAGTTAGCATGGCGGCAGCGGGCTGAGAGGTTGTGCCTGCTGCTGCCTCTTGTTCTGCCCATGGAAAGTCCTGGAAACTTTTGAGCGGGGCCTTGGAACCAGTTCATGGGAGGTGCGTTGCTGGATTCCTGGTTCTTCAGGTGCGTTCTCCGGTTCCATCGGGCTTGAGTCTGCTAGGAAGGGATTAGAGTTAAATTCCTGTTGTTCAATTTCTAAGTTTTCTTTAGTGTGACTTGGTTATGTAATTGATCTATGTGCCACCTCCATTGGTGCCTGTCATTAAGCCTAACTATATATGACTTGGGCCCTGTTATCTTTTCTATTTTGCCAGGTAGCCATAGGGATCCTTTGGCAAAGGTTTGTGACTTTGCCAATGCTAAAGGACCTGGTGCGGTTTTGCATTTCTGTTGTTGTTTCAGGGGCATAATTTGGGTGAAGGTGGTCTAAGACCGATCGAAGCCGGGAACCCATCAGGAGCTCCGCCAGGCTTCTTCCTGTGGCCACACTGGATGTTATGTGTTGGTACAGGAGGAATTTGTCTACCCAGTCTTGCCAATCTCCTGGTGCCAACCTGCCCACTGCCTCCTTGGCATACCTTACCATCCTTTCAGCCTGCTCATTACTGGCCTGATGAAAGGGTGCTGTGAGGTCATGGCGTATCCCTAGTTCTGCCTGGAAACCTTTAAATTGGGTGGCAGTAAATTGCGGGCGGTTGTCCGATATGAGGACATCAGGCAGACCGTGAGTGGTAAATAGTTTATTGAGCACCTTGATTACTGCGTCAATGGTAGTGGTGCCCATCAGGATGATCCCTAGTCACTTGGAGTAGGCATCCACGACCACTAAGAAGGTTTGGCCATGAAAGGGCCCAGCAAAATCGATGTGAACCCTAGACCAGGGGGTCTAGGGTGATCCCACTCTTGGATGGGTGTCCTAGAGGGAGAGGGCCGTGACTCTTTACAAGCCCATTCTTTTATTTCCTGGTCCATATTTTGGGCCACCACACAAAACTTCGGGTTAGGGCTTTCACCCAGACAATCCCCGAATGTCCCTCATGCAATGCTTTTAGTATAGAATACCATAGACTTGGAGGTAAGATTACCCAGTCTCCCCATAGTAAACAACCCCCTGCGCCAATATCTCATGTTGTCGAGCCTCAAATGGCTTAAACTCTGCACCAAATGGGCCTTTTGGCCATCCCCTCCATGCCCAGTTCAAAAGCATTTTAAATGTAGCATTCTTAGCTGAGTGCATGGCCACAGCAGCAGAAGTCACAAGGCCAGAGTCCAGGCAGTCAGTGAGGAGGATGAGGATGTCCAGGGTTGGCTCATCCAATAAATCTGGCAGGGGGCATCTGCTGAGGGCATTAGCATGTCCCAAAGTCTTGCCGGGCTGGTGAAGCAGCTTATAGCAGGAAGCTGACAAGAAAATGGACCACCTCATAAAAGGAGGTGACAAAGCCACTGGTATGGGATGGTCTCCTGCCAAGAGGCCCAATAAAGGTTTGTGGTCCGTAACCAATTCAAAATCCCTCCCAAACAAGTATTCGTGAAACCACTTGACCCCGGCCACCGCATTCAGTATTTCCCTGTCCAGCTGGCTATAGTTTCTCTCTGCATTGGATAGTGTCCTGGAAAAGCAGGTGACTGGGGCCTCGGTTCCATTAGGGAATCAGTGGCTAAGCACAGCCCCCACACTGAAAGGAGAGGCATCACAAACCAGTACCAATGATAGGGTGTCATTATACTGGATTAAAAAACTGTCAACAGAAAGGAGGCATTTTACTGCTGAAAAAGTGGTGATTTCTTTGCACCCCCAGACCCAAAGGCTCTTCTTAGCCAGCAGCTTGTGGAGCGGTTCAGCAACTGTGGCCTTATTTTTCAGGAAAATGTTGAAGTAATTGAGCAAGCCCAGGAAGGCTTGCTCTGTAACCCAGGAACTCCACTTCGGGGACTCCGATCTGGCCCTTGACTTGGAGCCCTGCAGACCTAAATTTTGACAGCACCTCCCTCAAACGTGAGTGTAGTTGCTGTTCGTCACTGGCAATAATTAAAACATCATCAAAGTATGGCGCTAACCTGTAAATTTTCTGCAATAGCCTTTCCATTACACTCTGTAAAAGTCCCGGGGCAATGCTAATGCCAAATTGTAAACGGTGACATTAGAACGCCCCCCTGAGTGTTACAATAGTTTGAGCCTATGCAGTAGCGCCATCTACAGGCACTGCTGGTACACCTGCACAAGGTCTAATTTGGTGAAAATTCTTCCAGGCCCAAAGGAATGCAAGAGGTGCTGGCCTATGGGTACTGGATATGCACTCTGCTGAAGTGCCTTGTTTAAAGTACACTTACAGTCAGCGCAGATGCGCACAGAACTATCACTCTTGACTGGGGTAACAATTGGGGTTTCCCACTTGGCGTGGTCAACTGACTCAAGTATGCTCTGCCGAATAAGTTTATCTAATTCCTTGTCTATCCTGGGTTTGAGGGCAAAAGGAACCCTCCGGGGCTTTAATCGGATGGGCGCTACCCTGGGGTCTAAACTAAACAAAATGGGAGTGTCCAGATACTTGCCGAATTCTGGGTTAAACACATCTTGGAACTTCCAAATCAGGTCATTGGCCCACAAGCTGACAATGACTTTGATGCCTGACTCCTAGTCCAAGGGACTTGAATCAGTCCAAACCGAGTAGGTTCAGGAGGTCTCCACCAACAACCATTAAGGATAGGTCTCCCTGGAATTTGTTGAACTGGACATTGAAGGTTCCGCAGCTGATTACAGGGATTCGATTTCCCTGGTAGTTGTACCAGGGAAATCTCAGGTAGCTGAGATGCAATTGTTGATGATCTAGTTGCTTTTTCTGGATCCTCGGAACTGCAGCCTTCAACACCTGCCAGAAATGATTGTTACTGATGACTCAGTGTCAATTTCCATATCACAGGGTGACTCCTCAATTTGCACAGTGACATGTAATTTCTTCCTGCAGCGGGTGCTCACCTGCCCTATTCTCATTTGGTAATTTGTCTCAGGCGCTCTTGTATTGACAGTTTTGCACTTTGGCTTCCACGTTTCCTGCTTAGGTGGTTTTGGGGCCTCCAATTTAGGAACGTCTGAGGCGGCTCGGTGATTGGTGGGCAGGTTTGCTTGGCAAACTCTTGCCAAATGCCCTTTTCTATCACATCTGCAGCAGATGGCATCCCTGTAACAGCAGGATGCTCTAGAGTGCTGACCCCCGAGCTGACACCTAGTTGCCTTTTATTCTCCTGCTCTGTGGGTCTCTTTCTATCAGTGCGATAGACCTTGTCCTCACTTCCTTCAGATTCTTCGTCCTGATAGTGGCCTTTATGTACTGTGGCTGTCAGCTTCTGAAGTGATTCAGCTGCTCTGCTGGACGACTTGGTCGCCCTTGCCTCATCCAATGCAGCCTGCAAGGTCAGATTTGTTTTGGCTAAAAGTCACCATTGCAGTTTACACCACAAATGATCTGATCTATCAAAATGTTATTCAAGTCTCTAAATTCTCAGTGGGCAGCGGCTTTTCGAAGTACAAGGACATATTGGTTGATGGATTTGCCATCCTGCTGCATATGGTGCCTGAATTCATAATAATTCACTGTTTTAGATGGTGCTGGAGCATAGTGGGTCTTTAGTGAATTTTGTAGCACTTGCCACAGTACAGATTGTACTGGCGTTGGCTCAGACAAAGATTCAGCTGTGTCGAATACGTCATGCCTACAGTGGCTTGGGAACAGCGCTCTTTTCCGGTTATCCAACAACCCGAGAAGATTGTTCGCTTCCATGAAACACTCAAATCTAGTCATCTAAGTGCCCCATATCTCCTTCAATGGATCAAACAGTGTAGGCGGGTGGAGCGCAGATATGTTTGCTGCAATTCCTTGTATTTGAATTTGGCACGCAGGATGGCCACCATTCACTTTTGCTGCCTGGCTGGTCTCGTTGTCAGTTCTTTTTCATCTTCAGTACTCCTTCAAGATCCCACATTCATTGCCAGTGTTAAGAAGGTAGATTGAAGAGACTGGAGACAGGCTTCAGACAACAGCTCTTTATTCAGCAACTATCTACAATCCAGCAGCCAGCCTCTCTGACAGCTAGCCCTTTTATAGGGAGCTGTCAGGGAAACCAGCCAATCACGTTTGAGTATTTGTCCTGCTCAAAAGCAGACCAGAGGGAAAACTTAGGTTGTTGATATCTAACAGGTCAAAAATGATCCCCCTTCACTTCTGATAACAAACATCATAAAATCCCTGGATTGTCTCCCAGATTGAGAGACAATCTTGGAAATTCCAATTCCAATCCTTCAAATGTTGCAGTGTTGCATGAACAAATCCTGAACTTGTAATTAAAAATTATGCAGTAGCAGCAGCAGATTCTGCAGCAGCAGAATCACAAAATTACGAAATGTGTTAAAACATGAGCCATCAAGGAAACATTATTAAAGTAATGCATAAAGACAATCTGTTTATTTCTAAACAGCTAAATTTATCCAAATGCTAGGATAAATAAAATGCTGACATCTAACCTATCTAATATCAGCAGGAAATATATTTCTATCAGATGGATGCTAACTGCAGGAGGAACTTGGTTATTAGTAATTATTTGTCATGGTTGCATCGCAAAGCAGTGGGATCTATAGCATATAAAGAAAAGTATATGGAAGAAAGCAGTCCTTAAATACCCTGATCTCAAGTCATTTAGGGATTTTAAAGTAAGCCCAAATCTGAACTCCAAATTCATAAAAAAGCCAATTAGCTCAAATCAAGGAACCATATCTATATTATGTTAAAAAAAATTAGTAGTAATTTTTAATGCTCTGAGGCAATTAATATTTATTTATTTATTTATTTATTTATTTATTTATTTATTTATTTATTTAGTTAGTTAGTTAGTTAGTTAGTTAGTTAGTTAGTTAGTTCAATTTATTGCCGCCTTTTTCCGGAGACTCAGGGCAGCTTACAATGCATTTAAAAAACCATTATAAAAACATTTAAACATTAAAATATTAGAACCCATTCACACCATTCATGGCCAGATCTCATAAGATCGCAACAGTGAGATCACCGGCCCCAGGCCTGCCAAAAAAGCCAGGTCTTCACCACTTTTTGGAAGGCCAATAGGGTGGAGGTGGTCAGGACCTCAGGAGGTAACTGGTTCCAGAGAGCTGGGGCAGCCACAGAGAAGGCCTTCCCCTGCGGGCTCACCAGCTGGCATTGTTTAGCTGACGGGACCCGGAGGAGACCAACTCTGTGGGATTTTACCGGTCGTTGGGAGCTATGTGGTAGAAGGTGGTCTCGAAGATAACCTGGCCCTGAGCCATGTAGGGCTTTAAAGGTAATAACCAACACCTTGAATTGTACCCGGAGACCAATAGGGAGCCAGTGCAGCTCGCGGAAAATTGGTGTAATGTGGGTGTATCTAGATGCAACCATGATAGCTCGTGTAGCTGCATTCTGGAATAAGATATGGCAATGAAAAATAAATGTTTATTGCTCCTTAATAACAGCATTTCTTCCGGATCTAAGTATTGCCATATATAGCTATATTTAAATATTATAGCTGTATTTCAAATTCTGTAGATAAAAGTTCAGGACTCTCATGTACAAGGCTGGTGTTTCAGCTTTCCAGAATTTTTGCAAACCTAGTCTGAAAGTAGTACATTCATAATTATCAAATATCTCACTTGTATTTTTTTTCATTTTTGCACATAAAATTGATGCACAATAATTCTAAGTATTCTAAGTATATAACGGGCCTGGTGGCTCAGCAGACTGATAGCATTGTGATTAACACCAGCTGTCTGCAATTACTGTAAGTTTGAATCTCACCAGACTGAAGGTTGACTCAGCCTTCCATCCTTTCTAAGGTAGGTAAAAATATACAAAAGTATTAAGGCTATTGCTTAACGCATTGTAAGCTGCCCTGAGTCTCTGGAGAAGGGCGGCATATAAATCAAATTAAAAAAAAAAAGTATTCAAATTGATAGGTAATTATTGTTGCAGTTAATTTCCTTTTGCTATTTTTAAAAACTAAAATAATTGAAAGTATAGTTTATTTCTGTAAGCCACCTGGACTCAAAGAGAGTGAGTTGGGCATCCGTATAAATTTTCTTTCAAAAAAAAAAAAAGTAGAATAATGCAATCATTGCTAACCCAAGCAAATTTTGTGATTTTTCACTATTGCCATAATTTGGGATTGGAGTATGTGTTTTTTCCTGGAAGAAAAAGTTTTACCACATCATTCTGTGTCACACTATTTGGTATTTTCTAATGCAAAAATATATCTATTGATCTTTTACACTCTGCTCAGGAGTAACTTTCATTGTTATGACTGAGATTTGTGGTATAGTGTGGTCCCCTATAGTTGAAATGTCTTTAAAATGGGTCTTATTTTGGAACAGATTTTAATAGGTTTGGGTTACTGTCTAGACATAAATACATGCAATGAGAAGGTAGTAATGTGCCTCTATTAATCCTTATAATTTACTTTGAATTTAGCCCCAAGACTACACCAGGGGTCTGCAACCTTAAACACTCAAAGAGCCATTTGGACCTGTTTCCCACAGAAAAGAAAACTCTGGGGGCCACAAAACCCTTCCCATGCCTGACTATTTCCTGAGCGGCCACAAAACTAGCATGTGTAGTTGAATTAAATGTTTGTTTTCTTCTGAAACTTTTCTTTTCTTGGATTTATCCATAGTTGGCCTACTGGGGGTCAAAAAGCTCAATAAATCACATGCCGATGGGTATCGCACATTGGCAGTTGTGACACATATTTTGAGTGACAGGGAGCTGCAGCAGAGAGGTGAAAGAGCCACATGCGGCTCCAGAGCCACAGGTTGCTGACCCCTGGACTAGACTGTTTCTAGAGAATAGATATAAAATTCTAGCAAGTTGCTGTGGGAAATATAAATTGTTTCCCACAATTTATATTCCCGCAACTTGCTAGAATTTTGTATCTATAAATATAAACAATAGTCAATTGTTTGTGAAGCTTGAATTATTTCTATAACTTAATTTTGATTAAATATTAGATAGATGTTGGAAAATATGAATTTAATCACTGCTGCAAGAAATGAAGGTTTACAAATAATTCTTTCAGACACAATATGTTCTTCTGAGGAACAGCTGTTTGAGTTCACATATTGTGCACATATTTTATATCTGTCAGGAATTTGACAGAATGACATGCAAATATGTAAACTAAATGTTTATGCTGAAGACGCTAGGAAACATAGGCTTGTGAGATTTGTTTTTTCTGTTTTTGGAAATGGGTGGAGGGACACAGTTCTAGTGACCTCATATAGATCCCTTAAATGTACTTCTGTTACACTGCCTTATCAGAAAGGGTAATATCAGCATGATTCTTTGCACATATTATAACTATAGAAGCATTTTCAAAATTTTGATGTTGGAATTCTAAACTTTGAAATTTAGATATTTATTTTTGGAAATTAAGAGCAGCGAGCAGGTCTTATAATGATCACATTCAATTCTGGTGTAAAGTCATTTAAAACGAGGTGTAGGAATTGAACTATGCAGCCTTCAGTTTCCCATTTCACAAGTATGGATGAATAAGAGTTTAGTTTAGTCTTTGCTTTCTCTTTTAATCAATCTCAGTTTACCACTGAGTTTCATTGAAGCAGCTTCTGAAGCCACATTTATGGCTTTTTGTAACTGACTGTGGTGTTAATCACAGTTTGTTACTGAGATGATACCTCACACAGTAATTAAACAAAAGCAAATCTTCTGGTCTTTTCTTCCCAATTACACAGAGAAAGGAAAAAAAGTATGGTGCCTGAGCTGAAGGTTACTATGATTTAGGGTGATATGATGAATGTAGTTAATGACTCAAACTAAGAAATATTCTCTAGGTTTTTAGAGAAGAACCTTTTTTATGGGTGTCAGACTGAACCTATGATATTTGGCATTCAAAACACATGTGGTATTATTACAATCTTTTCCCAATCATTATAAGCATGATTTGATTGAAGAAATTTTAGAATAGTTAATGATGTGAATTTTAATTAGCTTGACAAATTAAGTAATCTACATAATTATAGGTATTCTGAATCTTTGTTTTGAAAATATCTCCCAAATTTTGCAATATAACAGACTGAATTGGGGTTTTTAAAGTTCTTTGTTAATTGTTTTGAATATTTGCCAATTTGAAAGTAGGATATTAATAGAATAATAAATTGTAGTGTTAAATAGGGATTTATTAGTTTTGATATGTTCATTTATTGTATTCATTGATTTTAATTCTGTGCTGCCATTAATCTTTTTATACTGCCATAGATCTTGGGTAGTGTAAGTAAAGTAAAGTAAAATAAATAAATAAATAAAAATTAATGGGGAACCTTTTTTTCTTGCCCTAATTGACAAATAAACTCGATAGAGTTGTCTCACTAACATAGAATAACACCAATTCTGATTAAAAAGAGCCTTGGTGGTACAGGGGTTTAAGGCACCCTGTTATTAAGCTGGTTATTAAGACCAGCTGCCTGCAATTACTGCAGGATTCGAATCTCGCCAAGGCTCAAGGTTGACTCAGCCTTCCATCCTTTCTAAGGTAGGTGAAATGAGGACCCAGTTGTGGGGGCAATAAGCTGACTTTGTATAAATATACAAAAGGATGAAGGCTATTGCTGAGCACATTGTAAGCCGCCCTGAGTCTCCGGAGAAGGGCGGCATATAAATCAAATTAAAAAATAAATAAAAAAAAATAAATAGCCTTTTCATCATATGACCTAGGAAATAAAGTATTTTCAGTGGTTGCCTCTATGCTTTGGAATTTCCTCTTTATGGAGATCTTTCTTCTTGGGTTTCAGGAGAAATCAGTTAAGAGTTGCCTTTTGTAACAACCTCAATAAAGAGATATATTGGACTGTGGGGATGCTCAGGCAGACACATATCTGTATGTGTTTTTTCCCTCCTTTGTTCCTTTTAATGTTGTTGGAACTTACTTATTTGGGGTGGAATATTTATTTTTGTATTGGAAAAGTTCTTTTCATCACATTTAGGTCTAGTTGCCTGGAATTCCATTCCAGATGTTAGAATTATTGTGGGGCAAATAGGAAGCGAGAGCTATCAGCACTGCCTTGACAAAAAAAAAAAAAAAAAAAAAAAAAAAGGAAAAATTAAATAAATAAGACTGAAATCAGAATACCTTGAAAGAACAAGTAAATTGTTAAATTCTTCCAATTTTAGGGATGTTAACCTATATCTAATTTGAGTGACCCCTTTAGGAAACTAAGGGCATAACCAGTTACAATATTCTTCACCAATGTGAAATAAGATTGTCTACCTATTCTCCGAAGCATGGAATTTGATTACCATTATAATTAGCTTAAAATGATAAATGGATCATTGCACAGTTAAATAACTTAAAGGAAAATTTAATCTAGTGGAAGCAATTGTAATAAAGATATAAGGATGCCCTCATCAAAGGAAAGCCAAGTATAGGAAAATTACACTACAACCTTGATTGAGGTGTGAAGGATTCAGCTGTAATATTTGAAGAGGTCAAAGGCCTAGAGTGTAGTGTTTTTCAAAAAGATTCACTGTTTGGAAATGTCTAGGTGTATTTTAGGTTTTAGAAAAATCGGTATGAAATTATTTCATCACCGGTATCCGTGGAGTGGGGTAAGGCAGAGAGAAAGAGGGAAAAACATGTTATAAATGTTTTATTTGCTCTTCAGCAATTCCTGTAATGTGAAAACTCATATCAGGCAAAACACTTTTGCCAATACAAGTATAGTCGTGAGAAACTGAATACACTTTAAAAAGATTTCTAAAGAAATGCCAATTATATTTCAGTTTTTGATAGTTTATACACCAAAAGAGAAAATTAAAATCTAGGTAAAATTACTTTTTTTTCTGAAATCAATGAAACAAATTTGTTTTGACTCCTTTGCTTTTCATTTCAGGGCCCCAAAATAGATGGGGTAGTAATCACTGCTGCCTACTGATTGCCATTCAAACTACCATTTACTTAGTCAAGGGAATTATTTTTAGAATTTAAAATGATACTGAGAGTAAATAATGGAAAGAGTAGACTGGGAGGTCTTCTAGTCCAACCCCCTGCTCAGGTAGGAAACCCAATGCCATTTCAGACAAATGGTTGTCCAGCCTTATCTTAAAAACCTCCAGGGTTGGAGCATCCACAACTTTTGGTGTCAACTCTCATTTGATCCCGAGCTCCTGGTTGGTTAACAGAGGGGAACAGGTACCTGAAAGAAATATTGGCAAGGTGATGGAAACATGATCTTGAATGCTTGAGGCAAGTTTATATAATAGTTCATGCAGTAGTTTTGGCTTTGTTAATGGAGTTGGTGTTTGCTAGCCTTCATCCATTGACTTGGGGTCAGATGTTGCCAATATGCTGAAATATTCAGGTGTGTGTGTGTCTAAGTAAGAAGAATAGATTCAAATTTGACTCTAGTAAGATCAAATGGCTTTAGGTATTTGGATCACTTGGAACTGGAGCCTTTCAACCTCTAGTTCCAATATTTGAGGAGTTGTCACAAAGCACCTGAAGGCAGGACAAGAAGCAATGGATGGAAACTAATCAAGGAGAGAAGCAATCAAGAATTAATGAGAAATTTCCTGACAGTTAGAACAATTAATCAGCGGAACAAATTGACTCCAAAAGTTGTGGGTGCTCCAACACTGGAGGTTTTTAAGAAGAGATAGGACAACCACTTGCCTGAAATGGTATAGGGTTTCCTGACTGAACAGGGAGTTGGACAGGGAGTTCTACATGGCTCAGGGCCAGGTTGTCTTCAAGACCGCCTTCTGCCACATAGCTCCCAGCGACCAGTAAGATCCCACAGAGTTGGTCTCCTCCGGGTCCCATCAGCTAAACAATGCTGGCTGGCGGGCCCGCGGGGGAGGGCCTTCTCTGTGGCTGCCCCAGCTCTCTGGAACCAGTTACCTCCTGAGATCCGGACCATCCCCACCCTATTGGCCTTCCAAAAAGCGGTGAAGATCTGGCTTTTTTGGCAGGCCTTGGGCTGTTGATCTCGCTCTTGTGATCTGGCGAGATCCGGCCATGAATGGCGTGAATGAGTTTTTAATGTTTTTAATGTTTTTAATTTTTCAATGTTTTTTATAATGATTTTTTAAAATGTATTGTGAGCCGCCCTGAATCTTCGGAAAGGTTAATTAATTAATTAAAGACCTCTAAGGTCCCTTCCAACTCTTGTCATTCTGTTAGTTTTGAATGGGGTTACACTTCTGCATTTGGAAATAGTGTACTGTTGGTTTTTTTTTTTTTTTTTTTGATTTATAGTTCCTGCTTGAGGAGCACTTGGCAGCTGTGGCTGGAAAGGCTTTAGCACAGTTTCATCTTATAGAACTACCCTTTGCTGACCTCATGCATGGACTACTGCAATAGAGTTTTTCTTGAAGGCCATTCACAAACTGTAGCTGATTCAAAATGCAGTGGCATAGGCAATAATGTAACAGTGCTTATTGGTGGACTTCTGGGACCAATCGAAGGTGCTGGTTATCTTCTATAAAGTCCTTAATGAATGGAACCTGGCTTTATAAAGGCCCACCTGTTTCATCTAATGTCCATTCATCTTCAATAGATTCTGTTAATGTATATTAATAAATCTGGGCATGACTCAGTAAAGTACATCAGTAATATATACGAGTAACAGCTAATTAGATTTCTCTCAAATAAGCAGCCAGGCTAAGGTTGAGGTACATTATGATTTTGTTGTTAAAAATGGTTTGACGAATTCCAGAACAAAATGGTAGGAGATCCTTCTATCATTAGGAAGAGCAAGTCATATTAGTTTAGTATATACTGTAAGTAAATGGCAAGCTCAGGGGAAGGAAGTCTATATGCTCTGTTAAAAGTGTATATTAATCAGTAGTATCTATTTTTTGATGCCTTAATATGAATACATGAATTGCATAAAGGATAATTTAACAGTTAACTTTTTATTCCTTACAGATTTATTCAAAAGTAAATGCATTTCATTTTTCAGGTCATAATTTCTGTGCACAAGGGCACCGATGTGGTGAAAATTCAGAGTGCAGAAACTGGAACACACGAGCTACTTGTGAATGCAAAAGTGGTTATGTCTCTGTCCAAGGGGACTCTGCCTATTGTGAAGGTAAATAATATGCTCCTGAAAGTAACTTGATTGTAATCTAGTGAGAAATACTTAGCTAAAACAAAGACCATGCACATTGTCTTATTATGAAGTTCAGTCTTCACGGTCGCACTAATAATATTACCCACACTTGATTTTTTTTTTTTTTATTTAGAAAGTGCAGATGATCTAGAGAAAAGTTTATTCTGAAATTCCCAACTGATGGATTTGCTTCTTAACATGCAAAAGTGCCATCTCCTGGCCTGTTTAGCTTTGTCATACAGATGTCAAGTATGCTGCTTATTACACTGATAGGAAAAATAGCACGCTTGAGAAATCAAATCAATGCCTTTTGAAAAATGATATAAGAATCATGTGTGACTTCATTCGATACCTTGGGAAATTTAAAGCCTACCAAAAGTTTTTTTGAATAATTTGTTTTTATGTCTGAGATGTCCTTTTATGTACTCTTGGAAAAAATGTTGAAATAAATAGTTTCGGCATTATTAATTTGCCTATATGCTGGGCTAGCTCTGGGCTGAAAATGCAGAAAGATGCATATTTATTTATTTGTTAAATTCCACTGATATAGTAACTCTGCATAATTAACACCCATTTCATTCTCTTAATTGGATTCCAAAGACTAATTGGGTTCTCTGTTAGACATGTGATTACTGCTTTGCATCTGGTACAATCATACTCAATTATATGATAGTTGGTTGCACTGAAACAAATTCTGTAGGGTTTTATAGTATATACAACACATACAGTAGGTTATCATCAGTTAAAACCTAGCTTTAGCGTATGGTTTAATAGTTTCCCTGGAGTATAGAATAACCTTAATTTCAGTACAGGTAAGTTTCTTCTGATTCTAGATGGTATTGTTGGGCAAGTCTTCATTTAAAAAAATGATTTAATGTTAAGGCCCATGTGAATTTCATTGGTAATGAGATTTGTGTTATAGAAGTAATGTGATTCTGTATCAAAGCAAAGAGCCACCTAATGTGGTTCCTTGCCCAAACCAGAAAGGTTTCTGTGTAGTTTTTTTTTTTCTTCTTTTTGTTGCACTGGAACAAAAGTTTTCATTCTTGGCAAGAGCAGATTGGAGAATAACTTGGAAGAAAAGCTAGCTCAAAAGTAATATAAGATCTCAGTTCGGACATTAACTTCAGATCAGAGATTAATCTTCAGACATTAAATTCAAATCAACTGAACTGCTTGAGGATATCCAAATTATTATAATTTAAGTCATGATATGAGCATCTAAGTGATTCCAATATTCAGCACAATTTAAAGTCTAATAAGAGGCTTGAACTGTTGTGGTTATATAATTATTTATATTTTGCTGTAAATGGATAAAAGCCAAATGCAGTTATGGTCTTTGACCAGAATGAAATAAAAATAATTCTGCTGTAAAAAATCTTAAATAAAATTTATAATATGAATAAATGTATAGAGGCTTTAAGTAACTATTTAAAACAATTTAAAATATAATTTATGACTATCAATATTATACTTACCAATTAGAAACAGGACAAGGAGAACATTTTAGGACTGTGATACAAGTAGGATGAAGGTTAATATTTACGATATATACCAACCAAAAAATGATACCTATTAGTGTCCTGTTAGACTGACATGCTGCAGAATAAGATTTTGCAACACTGTGTTATAAAAAATTACTGTGTGTGTGAGAAAAAAAAAAAGATGTAAACTTGGCTTGAGTGATCAGACATTCCAGTCAAAAGTGGAAAAATAAGGATATTACCAATATCTCTATAAACTGGTTATAAAGTATTTTTTTTCCTTAGAAACATTATGCCTTCTACTTTTTATATATTGTCAGAAGAAGCATTCACTTTGCTGTATGCCATTTATTTATAGTATTTATGAATTTCATCTTCATGGATCTCTTCTTTTCATTCTTATAAATGCTGTCTTTAAAATTGATCCTGAGTTTCTTTCTTTCCATCTATATCTGAGACGACAAAGAGACACTTAGCTGACAAGAAGTTAAAATGTACTGTGGAATAAGAAAAAAAGAGCTGTTGTTTGGTAGAAAAAGATTGAGGGGAAAAAATTCAGACTAATAGGAACTGCTGTAAAGCTGTTATTTCCCATACTTTTGAGTAGTGAAGATCTGTAAATCTATGGTTTTTCGTATCTTTTTGAAATGAAAATGACCATTACCATGCGACTCATGAGTTACAACTCTCAAATTATAGCAGCAGCTCCTGCCATAGGAAAAGTGTATTCCATAGGAATTGTAAGTCAGAAATTGCTCTATCAATGTTGCAAGAATTTATTTCAAATCAATAAAAGACTGTAAACCATTTTGGCAGCAGCTCAATAAAGAGTCAGATGAACTGCATATTTATTTTCTTCAACTACTTGTATTTGTTAAACTTAATTTATTCATGTGTATTTTCTTTGAGGCATGCAAAATAAAGCTAGGGAATCTTTTTTTCTTGGATTTTGTGTAACTTGGCAAGAATTTAAGGGCCTTAGTTTAAAGTTTCACTTGGTAGATATTTGCAGTTTTGGTGGAAGGGAAATTTTTAGCACTTTGATTAGTATACTAATTGCAGCTAACCATTATGGCAAGTGGTTTGGGAGAAGGCTGGTTTTTATAACTAGTTTGTGCTTTTCAGAAAGGATTTACATTTAAAATTAATTGGTGTAAGGTGAAGGGGAACCCAAGCTCTAGAAATATTAAGACAGATGTCTGATAATTTTAATAGGATATAGCGTGATGGATGCTGGGTTGAAGAAAACATTTTATGGATATGTGATGGAATACGTAACTCATTCCCAAAATATACTAACCAGCAGTGAATGAACCACTATGTAAATTGCCTGTTGTTTGGTTTGGGGCTATGGACAAGAACATCTTTGGTATATAGTCTTCCAATTCTTTTTCTTTTGTGTATGAAAATCAGGCTGAAGTTGCTTCTTATGTACTTTAGCATTCACACCATTTACCATGATATTTCAGCATCACTTCTAGTGTTGTGTATAAGGCTTCTTGGTTACTGGAAGATGCTAGATTTGAGGGATGGAGAGACAGAGTAGATTGAAACAACGTTGGGATATTGGACATAAATTCTTGGTTTGGCTAATTGTTGCAATCCAACCTTACTAGGAAATGTATAGAGGGAATTGTAGTTGTTTTTCACATTGACTCAAGAGTGCAGATAGCTCTTTTCTTAATATTTGCTGTTTTCTGCTTCTGTACTAAGGCCAGTGGTCTTTGTTCATTTTTCTCACTGGTGACTTATAGCATCTTCTAGAGTCATTCAATCATTGTTGTGCCAAAATAATAGTAATGCAGACAGGCTTTCTGTCATATCAATGGTAGCCAGGTGATGCTATGAAGTTGTTATAAGTCACTATGGAGAAATGACTTTAGTTTGTTGTCCATCTGCTTGTATGCTGCATTTTCTGACAGTGTAATACATATTTTCATAAAGTTAAAGCATAAATCTCTCCACCAGTAGCTGTAGAAGAAACTACAGCCACAAATTAGCCCATTTTTCTGCCATTTAAATCATTGGAAATTGGAGATTTCCTCATAAGATTAGCCAGTGTCCAATCACGCATGCTAGTTATTTCTTCAAAAACAACAATAAGAAGATACATTATTGCTTGTTCTAAGATTTTAATTGCCTATCAGATCCTCCCCCATAATAACTTGCTATCTGCAACAGAGAGATATTTTTTGAGCTAAGCTCAACATCTGACATAGATATATCTCTTTGTATTTTCCTTGGTAGCAATATAGAAGTAGTTTGTAACTGTCTTCTTCAAAATGTCTTGGCAGTTCCCTATCTTATAGTTGGTAGTTCCTGAAGATCCCATGTCCAATAATTAAGCAGGTTTGGATCTGTTTAGATTTTGAGATCACCCAACCTTAATTGTCTACCAGATAATTATTAATTCTAAAAATATTTATGGTTATGAGATGATGATGATGATGATGATGATGATGATGATGATGATGATATGATATAATAGTCTAAAATCAGTTTGTGGTCCAGCATTATTCAGAACCACCTGGAATATTTCAATGTGTTCCCCTCTTCAGGTCTTAAAATCATATTGTACTTTCTATCAGATGTAGAAAACAGGTAAATGCATGGTTCCCTTGACTTGACTGAGTCACTGTATTGATTTTTATACAAGCAGCGTGCTTGCTTCTAACTGCCCTCTTCTATAGATCAGCCATTTTTCAGATGATGCCACAAGTACCTTTGAAAGCATCAAGAGCATCAATTAATTACAAACAGCCTCTCCACATTGTAATTTTAGGATGTAGTAGCAATATCTCTGCACCATTTTGTTATACTTTGTCCTAGATCTCAACTGTATCTCTAAAGGACGCCTCATATAGTCATTTTTTCCCTCACCTTATGTACATAGTAACATTGAAGTGGTTCGGGAATAACGAGAGGCACAAGCAAGCAAGTGACAACAGCTCTTTAATATACAGTGAGACTTCAGCAAAAGCTCAGAGGCTGCAGCCCTCCTTATATACAATCCTGGAGGAACTGTCAGCCAATCAGAAACGTAGGCAGGTTTGAAACTCCCGCTTAAAAGTATCAATACATAACACCCCTCCCTTCCCAGAAAGCACTAACATTAAAAAATTTACATATGTACACACAAAATCTCGCAGGTGCCCAGGACGAGTTCTCGTTCTAGTTGACCTGCGCAGTTCAGTGTCTAGTGGGGCGTCGAGCTGGTCGGAGGGACTTACTGTCTCTCCTGGCTCTGCCAATGGAACCTCCTGGATTTTGTCCGGGGCGTGGTTATCCCCGGTTGGGAGTGGCGACTCGCTGGGGCAGCGCTGGAACCAGGGCTTGTCAGCTAAGTATTCTCGCGAACCTGGGCTTGAGTTAGCTGTTTTGGGAAAGTTGTTGTAGTTAGGTTCGGAGATGTCTAAATTGATGTTTGCTTCGCCGACTACACTTTTTCTAAGTTGGTCTATGTGGTGCTTCCAGAGTCTGTCTACTCCTACATCCACCGTGTACAATTTTGGGTCTGTTATGCCCACTATGGTTCCTGCAACCCATAGAGGTCCGCTGGCATAATTGCGAGCGAACACCGGGGACCGAACCTGAAACTGTCTTAGGCCAGAGGTTTCTCCCTTGTAATTTTCGTGCGAGTAGTTAGGGTGAAGCCTGTCTAACATGCACCGAAGCTTCCTGCCCATGAGGAGCTCTGCTGGGCTTCTCCCTGTTGCTGTGCATGGTGTGGCATGCTGGACCGCTAGGAATTGGTCTATCCTGGCCTGCCAGTCCCCGTTGTCTAGTCTGGACAGTGCCTCTTTGGCCGTTCTAACAAAACGTTCAGCCAATCCGTTAGAAGCCGGGTGGAACAGGGCCGATAGGGCATGGCAGATGCCCAGTCCGGCCAAGTAGCCCTCAAAAAGGGTTGCCATGAATTGAGGGCCGTTATCAGATACCAGGGTATCCGGCAGGCCGTGGGTGGCAAACAGCTTCCTTAGGACCTTGATTACTGCCTCGGCTGTTGTTGAAGGCATTAAGATTATTTCGAGCCACTTTGAGTAGGCATCGACTACTATTAAAAACGTTTGCCCGTGAAAGGGACTGGCAAAATCAATGTGGACCCTCCCCCATGGCCCTTTTGGTTTCTCCCACTCACGGATGGGCGCTACTGGGGGATCGGGACGAGACTCTTGGCAGGGTCTGCACTTCCCCACCCACTCGGAGATAACTTGGTCCATGTTGGGCCACCAAACATAGCTGCGGGCTAAGCTTTTCATTCTAACAATGCCCGGATGCCCTTTGTGCAGCAATTCTAAGACCCGTGTTTTTAGTTTCATTGGTACTACCACCCTGTCGCCCCACAACAGACAACCCCCTTGCATAAACAGTTCATTTTTTTTGTTCACATAACCTTGGTATTCCCCCCCGTCCACTTTGACTGGCCACCCCTTCAGAAACCAACCCATCACAGTGCGAATGATTGGGTCTCTAGCTGAGGCTTTTGCCACCTCGCAAGAGGAGATAGGTCCCAAAGTTAAAGTGTCCAGCAGAAGGACGGAGGCTTCTGGCATTGGGTTGGTCAGTAGGTCTGGTAGGGGGCAGCGGCTGAGGGCATCCGCATGGCCCAAGGTCCGTCCGGGTCGATGGACAAGCTGATATGAATAGGCCAATAGAAAAATGGCCCATCTGGTCAAACGTGGGGAAAGAGCAGCGGGGGTGGGCCTATCGCCTGCCAAAAGTCCTAGCAAGGGCCGGTGGTCAGTCACAAGTTTGAATTGTCGGCCATAGAGGTATTCGTGGAACTTTTTAACCCCCGCAATTGCACCCAGAGCCTCTCTGTCCAATTGACTATAGTTCCGCTCTGCGCTTGACAGGGTACGAGAGTAGAACGCAATGGGCGCCTCTAGGCCGTTCGGCAGTCTATGGCCTAGGACGGTACCAACTCCTATGGGGGAGGCGTCACAAACCAATACAAGTGGTAGCGCTGCATTGTATTGGATTAGGAAACTGTCTTCAGATAGAAGTCTTTTTACTGCCTCAAAAGCGGCAGCTTGTGATTTCCCCCATACCCATGGTACATTCTTCCCTAAAAGTTTGTGCAGGGGATCTGCAATGGTGGCCTTGTCCTTCAGGAACATTGAGTAAAAATTGAGGAGTCCAAGGAAGGCTTGGAGCTCCACTTTAGTCTTGGGGGTAGGTGCGCTCTTAATAGCTCTCACCTTGCTTTCGGTAGGGTGGATGCCTGTGCCGTCCACCCTGTACCCCAGAAACTCCACAGAGGGAACAGCGATCATGCACTTGTTCTTTTTAAGTCTAAGTCCCGCTTCTCTAAAATGGGAAAGGACGTTCCTTACTCGATCCCCTAGCTGACATTCGTCCTGAGCGCTGACCAGAACGTCATCAAAATAAGGCACCACCCCCGGGAGCCCTTGCAAAAGGCGCTCCATGGTGCTTTGAAATAGGCCGGGTGCGACGCTCACCCCAAACTGGAGCCTGGTGCATTTGAATGCACCCCTATGAGTTACAATTGTTTGCGCCTCTGCCGTGGCGTCGTCGACTGGTAATTGTTGATAGGCCTGAGCTAGGTCCAATTTGGCGAAAATTTTTCCGGGCCCCAGGGAGTGTAGTAGATGATGCACGATCGGCACCGGATAGGCGCTCGGCTGCAAAGCCTTGTTGATCGTGCACTTGTAGTCGGCGCAAATCCTAATTGAGCCGTCAGATTTTACTGGGGTCACTATGGGGGTCTTCCATTTCGCATGATCGACGGGGACTAACACCCCCTGTTTAATTAATTTGTCCAGTTCCGCATCGATCTTCGGTTTCAATGCGAACGGCACCCGTCTGGCTTTAAGTCTTATTTGGGCTACGTTGGGGTCTAAGTTTAGTGAAATAGGGGTCCCCACATACTTGCCCAACGTGTCCCCGAAGATGTCCTGGAACTCGGTCAGGAGACTCTCCTTTAGTGATGACTTGGACATCTGGTGGACGCCGGTGAAGCCCATGCCGAGGGCCCGGAACCACCCCATGCCCAGAAGGCTAGGGAGCTGCTTCGTGACGATGGTCAGCGGCAGGTCTCTTTCGTAGTCTCCGTAGGTGACTCGGAACGTGCCCACGCCTTCGAGGGGGACTCGGTTCCCCTGGTAGTCTAGGATGCGCAGTCTCTGCTTGGAGAGCTGGTCCTTCCGGAACGATGGCAGGAGGGTCTTTAGGGTCGCCCATGACATTATGGAGAGAGCTGATCTGGTGTCGATCTCCATCGAGCATGGCTTGCCGTTGATTTCGACCACCGTGCTGACTTTGTCCTCGATCGCCGTGCTGGCCTGGTCTATGTGTATGCTGCGGCCATCTCGCGGTTCAAATTCGTGCCATTTTTTCGTGCCGCCTTCTCTCGTTGGCTGCTTCTGGCGCGTTGATTCCGGTTGGCTGCGGCGCTCACGTGGTTGGTGTTTTCTGGGCAGAATGGCTCTACAGACTCGCGCCAAGTGCCCTTTTTTCTCGCAACGCCTGCAAATAGCCTCTCTGTATTTGCAGGACAGTCTATCATGGTGCCCGCCACAGCTGGGACAGCTTCTCCGGGGGCTGCCAGTGTCTTTTCTCTGGTGCTCCGTTCGGAAGACGTCCTCATCGGACTCGAACTCCGAGCTGGATCTGGCATCTTCTCTGTGCACCGGGGCAGACTTGGGGCTGTCTTTGCTGGTCAGCGGACGCTGCAGTGTTTCTGCGGCTTTTGTGGAGGCTTCATGAGCCCTGGCCTCGTCTAGGGCTCCAGCAAGCGTCAAATCAGGCTTGGCGAGCAGGCGCCGTTGCAGCCTAATGTCCCGAACACCACAGATAAGTTGCTCAAGCAACGCATCGTCCAAGTCTCTATAGTCGCAATGGGTTGCGGCTTTTCTCAGGCTGGCCATGTACGCACTGACCGGTTCTCCCTCTCGTTGAACGCGCTGTCTGAGTTGGTATCGTTGCATGAACTTGGAGGGGACGGGAGCGTAGTGAGCCCGGAGAGTTGCCATCAGGGTGTCCCAGGAGACGGTTTGAACCAGCGTTGGCTCCCACAGCAACTCGGCCATCTCGAACATGTCCGGTCCGCAGTGGCTTAGGAAGAGGGCTCTCTTTCAATTAGCGGAGAGACCCTGCATGTTGCTGGCTTCTAGCGAGCATTCAAACCTTGTTAGGTACGAGACCCATTTTTTGCGGGTCGGATCAAAAGGCTTGGGCGGAACGTAGGCAGACATGTTCGGTATGCCTCCTGTGGTTCGCCTCGTCGCCTAGCTGAAGCTCGTGGTCTCACTGATTGGCTTCTTGTAGCCTCAATCCCACCTTCGTCGCCAATGAAGTGGTTCGGGAATAACGAGAAGCACAAGCAAGCAACAGCTCTTTAATATACAGTGAGACTTCAGCAAAAGCTCAGAGGCTGCAGCCCTCCTTATATACAATCCTGGAGGGACTGTCAGCCAATCAGAAACGTAGGCAGGTTTGAAACTCCCGCTTAAAAGTATCAATACATAACAAACATATTCTGGACATATTCTGACAGATGTTCTCAAAAGAAGCATACACATAGCCATTCTAACTTATTCTGCAATTTTAACATATTTCAAACTTTTTTCTGTCTGCATTCTTAACCTCCCCCCATGTATTTTATTCCCATTTCTGCAGATTTAAATTAGGCAAATATATGCATATAAAATTAGTTATATTCAGATCATTAGCACAAGTTTTTTTAAAAACATTATAAATAGCATTCTGGAAAACATTTGATCTTAGCCTGTAATAAAGTATTTTCATTTTAGCAGCATACAGAGCACTCCCCTCTATTCTTTTATGGAGAAAAACAACGCTGTGGGAGAGAGAGATAGAGAGTGACAGAGAGAATGAGAAAGAGAGAGAAAATGAGAACAAGGTGTTGAGGATGGATTAGAATCTGAGTTTCCCTCTTGTTTGTCTGACTATACAGGTGCATTTTCCCCAGTATCTTGTTCTATAAAGTAAGTTTGATAGTGGATAGTCTAGACCAGGGTTCTGCAACCTTAAACACTGAAAGAGCCATTTGGACTTGTTTCCCACAGAAAAGAAAATATTGGGAGCCACAAAACCTTTCCCTTGCCTGACTATTTCTTGAGTAGCTACAAAACTAGCACATGTAGTTGAATTAAACATTCTATTTTCTTCTGAAACTTTTCTTGGATTTATCCATGGTTGGCCTACTGGGGGTTGAAAAGCTCAATAAATGGGGTGCCGATTGAGTAACAGGGAACTGCAGCAGAGGCTCCAGAACTACAGATAGTTCTCCAGAACTGCAAAATAGTTTCTATTTATTGATCTTGGGCTCCAGGTATCAAAGTTTGGGCCTGGTTTCAACAAGGAGTAATGGTATATTTGGATTTGTTTCTCCTCCTGTTGTTCTTTTGCCCTTGTTTAATAGAAAAGAGATGTAGTATTTACATTAGATGATTAGCTGAAACACTCTTGGGGGCAATTGGTTTCTGATCAGGGATGAGCTTCAAAAATTTTAGCAAGGGGTTCGCTGACTGGTTGCTGGGTGGGCGTGGCCATGGTGGGCATGGCCTAGTCAGCCTCCTGCACCATGGTGGGGGGGGGCATTTTTGCCCTCCCCGGGCTTCATAGGCTTTCTTCGAGCCTCCAGGAGGGCCAGGCTTCCCAGGCTCCAGAGGCCCTCTAGTGGCCAGAAACAGGCCCGTTTACAACCTCAGGCTCCAGAGGCCTCTGGAGGCCAGAAACAGGCCCATTTCTAGTTTTTCCGAACTGCCAGTAAGCCTGTTTTTCACCTTCCCGAGCCTCCGTGTGTGCCCTACACTTACCTGCATCCAAAACGGGCCGTGTGGGGACTCCTGTGAGGGGCAGGGAGGGGTGGGTGGGACCAGCTAGGAGTGGGATTTGGGGGTTCTCTGAACTGCACCAAATCATAGCTGGAAGTTTTCCTGCAAACCGCCACCAGCCCACCCCGTTTCTGATTAACTACATTGGAATTGTTGTTTTCAAAGGTTAGTTAGTTATTATTTTCCCCTTTAATGTAAAAATAAAAGCAACAGTTCTGCTTATGCACTTAATCTCTGTTCTTTAAATGCCTTGTTGGATTATGCTTATAATGTAATGGATGTGTTCAATGGATCATCTTTTCTTGGAAGATCGTGAACAGAAATATTAAATTCTCATTTAGAATTAAATGTTCTTGGTCAATAATGCAGAATTAATGGGTTCTTTGTACATTTTTATTCCTTAAACTAACGCTCCATTCTGCTTAGTTGCACATTTAATTGGTAATAATTTTAATTATATTCTTACTTGGAAACTGAGTGATTGAGAAAATCGGATCACATTAACATATTTCTTCACTTCTGCATTAATCATTTCAATTGAGAAATACTCTCATTCTGGTTGTAAATCAAATGAAAATATAAGAAGATTCTCTGCTTATAACTCAATTTTTAGTTAATTTGTCTGAGGCATTACACTGAGATTATTTAATCATATCAGCTTTGAAATGGCCTGTATGGTAGAATTGCTTAATTGTCCCCTCCCCCCCCCCCCAGTAAATAACTTGAAGGAGCAAGTCAGCCAGGATATTTCTATTCCTTTTTATTCCAAGAAAAGGTGACTTTAGATGCCATATGATCACTAGCATATCTAACCCATCATTTGTGTTTGTATTTCAACAACCACATATTTAAATGGGAAACTTTTCCAGGGCTATTTTAAATAGCAATGATAGTAAATAAACCTTCATATAAAATATTTGGTAAGCTACATATTTTTCTCTGGACCAGGGTTTGCCAAACTGTGAGGTGTTCCTTTCTTGGGGAAGTGCAGAGTCCATCAGAAGTGTGAAGAACCTTTTAATTACATTGCTACAATGAATCCGAAAATTTTCCCAAAGTTTCATTGTATTGTTTTCATTATTTAGTTCATTTTGGGTTTTGAACTTTTTAGAGGAGGGGTATAAAAGTTACACTAAAGGGAGATGTGATGATAAAAAAAAAGTTTAGAATCCCCCACTAAAAACCAACAACCACTGTTCTACAATTTCTTCATAAAGCAATAAAATCCAAGTTATGCAGGACATGTGAGTATGATTGGGTTATTTTCTATTGCAAAGACATACATCTTCTATTTAGTCATAATACAATAGCCAAGAACATCCACATGATTTAATTTAGGTGAAACTGTTGTTGTTGTAGAAGTTGAAAACAACTGTGGAATGGCACTTTCTCCCTCAACTCTTTATTCCAGGAGATGCCTGCAATCAGAAAATTGACATCAGCAATGCAAGATACACTTTGCTTGTCTGTGGATAATTACTCCTCTTTTGTCAGTTCTCTAGCACAAATGCAGTTACTATTGTCATTTCCTTTCAGTCCTAAAAAGGTAGTTTTTTAAAAAAGTCTTTTAAATCTTCTGATCCAGTTTAGTAAATGCTTCTCTTGTTAACACAAAAAGATCTAAATTCTTGAAAAATGAGTCCAGACTGCCATTTTACTGCCTTTTTATTTCACTTTTTTTTTCTTCCCATAAAATATTATTATGTAGATTAAAAATCTAGGTGAAATGTTGCAAGTCCAAAATTTTTTTTTAGCCGTATGCTAAATAAATGATTATATAGCAAATTAATTGAATTGAATTGAATACTTTATCTGTCACATCGAGTGTGACTATGAACACCCAGTGCAGAAGCAGTTACATTCAAAGCAATGGATTAATGATAATCATCATCGTAATACATACAGAGTAGTGGTGAAATGTAAAATTTGTTACTACCAGTTCTATGGGCGTGGCTTGGTGGGGGGGGGTTAATATGACTGAGTGGGTGTGGCCAACTTTTTTTTTTTACTTTTAAAACCATTTTTTCTACAACCTCTTCGGCTGAAGGTTGTAAAAAAAATGCTTTAAAAGCCTCTGATGATCCCAGCTGTCTTGCCTGATCAGCAGAGGCTTTCTCTTTTTTTAAAAAAGCCTCTGACCATCCCAGCTGACTTGCCTGATTGGCAGAGGCTTTCTTTTTTTTTTAAAGCCTCTGACGATCCCAGCTGAGCCACATGATCATCAGAGGCTTTTTTTTTTTTTTTTTACTTTTAAAAGCATTTTTTCGGCCAAAGAGGTTGTAGGAAATATGCTTTTAAAAATTAAAAAAAAAAGCCTCTGATGATTGCGCGGCTCAGCTGGGCAATGGTGGGGGCAGGGATTTTTGCTACCGGTTCTCCGAACCACCTGCCTCCATCACTACCAGATCGGGTGATCCGGTCCGAACCGGGAGCATTTCACGCCTGATTATTATATAGATTAAAAATCTAGGTGAAATGTTGCAAGTCCAAAAATTTATTTAGCCCTATGCTAAATAAATGATTATATAGCAAATTAATTGAATTGAATTGAATACTTTAACTGTCACATCAAGTGTGACTGTGAACACCCAGTGCAGAAGCAGTTACATTCAAAGCAATGGATTAATGATAATCATAATAATACCTACAGAGCATGATGATGAAGTTTGCGCTACATGTTGCTCAGACGTATTTAATCTAATATTACTCAAAAGGTATCTAACGTAAATAAGTATAGAAAAAATTGACAAGTACTACATCTGTAACATGAACGGTAGACTTATGCAAAGAAGTCTTTTGCTCACTCCTGTTGTGACTCCTACCCCTGAGCCTGTCTTATCAGAGGGAGAAGACTCCGAAAGTGAAGGAGAGGAGTTGGCAAGGCCTCCCTCTCCAGGACCCTCCTCTCTGGCAATGCTCAGGTGTCCTCCAAAGGCCAAGAGATAGGCCGGGGCCAGGCACTTCGGAGCAGCCGCAGTTGGACAGCTATGGAGATGAGTCTTGGCTGGACCCCGACAGCGTCACAGAGATAAGCGCGCGCAGCAGAGGAAGAGGCGTGCCAGAGATTAAGCTGAGTCACTGGACCACACCCCACAGGGGATAAAAGGGGATGTGGTGGCCAGTCAAGGCTTGTGACGAACAAAACTGAAAGCTAGCAAGTCATTCTGCATTTTTGGAACTTTGTTATATGCTCTGCTTGGATTGATTTTTAGACTGGACTTGACTATTCTTTGGCTTTTGTGGACTTACTTTGATGTTTCGGACGGAGGAGAAAAACCTCCCTTTGTAAGTAAAAACTTTTGGCAAGCAGCCACTGGGTTGCTGCCAATTTTGTTATCAAAGGAAATTCTTGTCTGCTGGTTTATTTTAACTCTTGGTCGACTGCTGGTGTGCGTGTGTGAGACGGGGACAGAACATCTCCTTAATTCAGCAACTGACCTATTCTAGACACAACTGAAAAAAACCTCCATCCAATTCATGTCTATGGAGATTCTCAGAACTGAGGAAGCTTCCTGGTGAAAAACAAAACATCTTCAAGAAGAAAAACAAAGAAAATCTAGTTGCCTTTTGAAAAAGCACCTTTGGGACATCTATCCAATTCAGGTACGGGAACTGATTAGGACTAAATGATTCATCACAGCTTAGCATTAGCATCTGTAACAAGAAAGAAGATTTACATTATTTGAATAACTCAACCATAAAGTACTCATAAATTATTTTCAAGTTTGAAAATAATACAGAATGCACATTAGGGAAAAATACATAAAACCATTAAGCAATTTTATATTAACATTAGACATAATGAAGAAGAATGTAGTAGAGATATTAACAGTCACAGATCATAATTATCCTCCCAGATTTTATATAATAAATGGATAATGATTAATATCGAGATTATGGGTTGTCTTCATAAAATACATGAAAGGAAGTAATGAATTGGAAACAGTTACTTTTTTTAATCTGAATTCTGTTTTCTTGGTTCTTTTTACTATATGATTTACTTTATCTATTACGTTTCTCAGTTAGGGAGACTTGTTCTTCCACCTTATTTATAACAGTAGTCGTCCAATGACAATTTACTCTTCTCTTACCACACTTCTTCCACCAAATATATTCTGAACATTATCTTCAGTTCTTTGGAAAAGTTTCTGTGGAGGAACAGAAATCACCCATTTCTAGTATTGCTGATGTAGGAAGTTTTATCAACAATAACTAAAAAAAAAAGTTCCTTAGACATCAGTGATTTTTTTTTTTTTACAAATATTAAACATCATGTTTTCTGAACAATTTCTTTTATCCTAATAAAAGGATAAAATAATTATTAGGATAACAATATAAGAGCCTTCTGATGTGGGTGAAGGAGGAGACTGCAAAGTTGGCTTGAAACTCAACATTAAGAAAACTAAAATCATGGCTCCCCGCCCTCTCAATTCCTAGCAAATAGATGGGGAAGAAATGGAGGTAGTGACAGATTTTATTTTCCCGGGCTCCAAGATCACTGCACATGGGGACTACAGCAGCCAGGAAATTAAAAGACACTTGCTCATCAGGAGGAAAGCTCTGGTTAGACAACATACTAAAAAGCAGAGACATTACCCTGCCAACAAAAGTGTGGACAGTCAAGGCTATGGTTTTCCCAGTTGCAATGTATGGTTGTGAAAGTTGGACCATAAGGAAGGCTGAGCATCAAAGAATTGAGGCCTTTGAACTATGGTACTGGAGAAGACCCCTGCGAGTCCCTTGGACTGCAAGGCGATCAAACCGGTCAGTCCTAGAGAAGATCAACCCTGACTGCTCTTTAGAAGGTCAGATCCTGAAGATGAAACTGAAATACTTTGGCCACTTAATGAGAGGGTGAGTCCTTACTCACTGGAGAAGATGCTGGGAACAACTGAGGGCAAAAGAAGAAAGGGACGGCAGAGAATGAGGTGGCTGGATGGAGTCACTGAAGCAGTTGGCATGAGCTTTAATGGTCTCTGGGGGATGGTAGAGGACAGGAAGGCCTGGAGGAAAGTTGTCCATGGGGTCGCGATGGGTCGGACATGACTTCACAACTAACAACAACAACATCCTAATAATAAAAGAATTAAAATGGAAAATAGGTAAGTCAATAATAGACTTCTTCCCCTGAATTTATTTTGGAGCAAGATCCTGATGTCAATAATAGACTTTTCCCCCTGAATTTATTTTGGAGCAAGATCATGATGCAATATGCCCCCTTTCTGCCCTTACCTTAAATACATATTTAATGAGAGCCAACATCATTCTTATAGAATGTATTAATATATGTAGGAACCCTGGCTGTTTATTAAAACAAGATATGTGTGTTTTATACTGCAGATTTAAATGTTATCTACCAACTATTATCTTTGAGTTACATTCTGTCCAAGTTTGTATAGGATTTTACCACAGTGAACATGAACCAACAAGTATTTTGTTCTACCAACAACTGAAGGTGATGCATGGAAATTCTTATGCAGCTTCTTAATTCAGTTTTGGAATGTTAATAAAAAAGTGTAGGCACTGTAAACATATTCATGTATGTATGTATGTACATGTACATATACACATGTGTAGTTACAAAGTAAGGTTACTTATTTGTGCTTCTATGGATAGGAAATATGTTTTCCTATTTGAAATACTCCCCAAATTTTAATCAGAAATCAATTTGAAATTTAGTATAGCCAGGTTCCAGCTTTTTTTGAACAGAAGTGTGTGTGTTTTTTAAAAAATGGGACAATTAAAAACTGCAATGCCTAAAAATAGAACAAAACAGGATTCTGCTACCAAGCATGCCAATCTGCTAGGCAGTCAGATTACCATTTTTTAAAAGCAAGTTCATTAATGTCAATGGAGACATCTGTGTCAACAGACATTTTTGTGCAACTAACACATTCCATGCAGATTTGTATAACTAATTTGTATTTCTTCCACATAAAAGAAATACTTTCTTCCATGTAGAAATTCTTTCATGTAGATTTGTGTAACTAATTCACATTTCTTCATTAACAACAACAACAAAAAAAAAACCCATAAAATATTCATTTAATTGTTTCAGCCTCCTCCAAGGTTCTATTTCTTTAAGCTGTATTTCATGTTTAGTGGTTTTAGTGTTACAAATACACACACAGTCCTGTATTTAATATTGGTGATTTGGGGGAAAAAGCCTTGTTCGATATTAAGAAGTGCCTCAGTGTGGCTGATTTGTTCCATTGGATGTTACAAATAAAGGTCAATATTCTTATTATGATATAAAAGCATTAATTGGGTTGAACATCCTCATTTGTTTTTTTATCTGAAAGTGGCAAATGGAACCAATTAAATTTTGAGCAGTGAAAAACCTGTGGTAAAAAAACATACTCGGGCCTTAAACATTGATTCTGTCATTCCTCTAGTTATTAGTGTGGATTGGGATGGATCTCAGATTTACAATGGAATAACAGAGTTGGAAGGGACCTAGGAGATCTTCAAGTCCAACCCCCCTGCTTAGACAGGAAACCCTATACCATTTCAGACAAATAGTTGTCCAATCTCAGATATATATGTACTTTCCTGGTGGTTCCTGGTGGTTATCTAATTGAACTGAGGTGATTACATATCTGTTCAGAGAATCTGGCCAGTAGGATCTTTCTAATTTAAAATCTTCAAAGAAAACAAAAAGTCTGTAACACATCCACTCCAACAACCCACCTTCAGAGAAACCAGGATCAGTAGCACTGGCTTAATGTCTGTGATTATTCAAAGTTACAATGGTCTGAAAAAATTGACTTGTGATTTTTCCTTGAACTTACAACTGTTGCATGGTCATGATGATAAATCTTCAGGCCCACCTGCACTTATGATCATCCCTGTCAACTGATCTTCAGCAGCTTCCCCTCACTGGGTTCATGATTCTATCCATGAGCGGGCAGGTGCCATGGAAATGTTCTGTAGGATGACAGGTGAGAACTATAGATGAGCAGGTATATTCCACTGTATTATTGGGAAGGAAAGGGACCAGGGCCCTACTGGCCAAGGACATTATTTGCTGGGGCTTCCCACTTGTGAAGCTGCTGATGGGATGTAAAAACTAGTTTTTCTTGCCATTTGGCAGCTCAGGGGTTACTAGTGACATTGCTGCAGCTTTGGGGCATCTTGCTGCACAGGGCAGGAGGTGGGTGAGTTGAAGAGGAAGCAGTCTGGAGAACTGAGGTTGGGGCTTAGAGATACTGAGGTGACCTCAAATGACCACACAAAATTCATCGAACAATGGCAACAAGGATTGCCAGAAGTGGTGGAACTGCCAGAACTTCCATTGCTAAATGGGACAGTCATAAAGTGTTTTGCTTAGTGATTACTTCACTTAGTGACAGACTTGCCAGTCCTAGTTGTGAGGCTTAAACAGGCAGCAAACCCCAAACTTACTGGCATTGATGATGTTACCTAAGTTGGGTAATGAAACATCTGAAAGCAAACATCCAATCTCAGCACCAAGAATTCCACATGAGTAATGCTGGAAACTGGCTTTGTTTTGGCCAAGCTTACAGCTATTACAACCGGGCCCCAATTGATGTCTCATTAAGCTGTTAACAGATATTAAAAATGTAATCTCTTTGCAGAGGCACTTCTTACAATATGCCATGAGTCATAACAGGCTTGAGCTATGAATTAAAAATTAGACATCTTTTCTGCACAATCTGGGATGCTTTTTTGCACTGTTATGAATTACAAATTTAGGGACTACGTTATCCTTAACCTTCCATTTTTTTTCCATTACGAGAATGCTTCAATTTCTATAATTATTTGATCTGATCTAACCAGTTGACGTTTAATGAAAAGCAGTAGGTTACTGAATGTTATTTTCTGGTTAAATACGATAGTGATCTTGAAGTTACAGTGCTCTTGGGGCTGCTGTGGATTAATGTAGTTCAGAATGGGTTCCTAATTACTAAATAGTTCTGGCTGTTCATGATTATAGTTTGATGCATTTTTTTTTAAATGTGACATCCTGTTTTTAGTCAGTAAATTATGCAGAGTCATTCCAGCCAATGCAAATATCAGCATTTATTCAGGCTGTAGCATACAAATGTAGACTAAATCTTATGTGTCTAGGCATAGTATATTCACAATAAAAGTAAGCAATTAGGCAAAACTGTCCTTCTTGGCATTAGGTGGACTTCAGCCTTTTCTTTGTAAAAAGAATGAAAGGAAACCAGAATACTTATAGTATTGTAATACAGTATAAAATCTAGGGCATTCAGAGGAAAGTACTGAGCTTGCTCTTCAGATGTACTAATGCAGGAAAGTTCACAGACAAAATTTCTGGGGAATTCCACACTGTATAACAAATGGACCAGTTTAGTTGGAAATAAGGATCACAAAAGTAGTGTCTGAACATTTAGCAGAAATCCTTGTAGAAAGAGAGGCGGGAAGCTGACTAACACAGTGGTTCTCAACCTGTGGCGCATGGACCTCTGGGGGGCCATGATGCCAACACAGGTGGTCTGCAAAGGCTTGAGGAAATGTTATGATTTAAATATTGAGTTAGGTCAGGAGGGGGGTGTCCGTGGCCATAGTCCATGGCCACCAAAGGTATTCAAAGCATGTCCATGGTGAAGAAAAGGTTGAGAATCACTGGACTAACATATAACTGAAAGAAAACATGGGATTATTCAAAGGTATACAGAACATGTTGAAGTTTATTCTCTCCAGTCCCTGGCAATTTTAGGGAATGGAGTTAAAAGCAAATATTTTAGCGCTTCAGCAGTCCAAATCAAGAGTTGAAAGTAATGTTCATAATTAGATGATTAAATGATTAACCAATGAAGCAGACTGATCTGGTGGCAATAGTTTGAAGCTTGTTCTCCTGCTGTATTACCCACAGACTCAGTGAGCCCTCCTTGTGATATCAGCTATAGATATTTAAGCCAAGCAACTCTGGTTACTTTTCTTCTGACCTTCCAGCATGTGCAACTAATACTATTCTCCACCAGTTCAGTATGTTGGCTCAAGACCAATTGGAAGCCTTTCTAGAACAGATGATGGAAACGATATTTTTCTTTTCTGCTGTTCTCTTGGGCATATTGATGAAAGCAGAGAAAAGGCTCTTATTGCTGGGTGATAGTATATTTAATTAAGTGATTGATTGATTTATATGCCATTAATCAGTAAGATAAATTTAAAAAATAAGAAAAAAAGTTAGAGTATGAATGTCAATGAATGTCACCAATATACACATTAAAATGGAAACAATAATATGTCAATAATATATCAATAATTTCAGTATATCTTAGTATAAGTAATAATTCAACTGGCAGTTATGCAAACACTGAGCTTCTACTTTTTATCATAGAAATTCATTTACGCTATTTATTGATGTATGTATGGATTTCATTTGCTAACATTTCTACCTTGCCAGCTATTTAGAGATTTCCAATAGTTAACATCCAAATAAAAATCAAATTAATCATCATAACACCAATTTTATAGCATAAATAATTATACAAGAAAGGAAAAAAGTAAATATACACATGGGGATTAGACACAATTCATGTAGCAAATTTTTATTACTTAATGATCTTGTAGAGATCCTAGGCCTTCTTGGATTTGTGGAAAAATGGGAATGCAGGATTTCAGAAGTCAGGAATGGGACACTCAATGAAAAGTGTTTTTTTACAGAGAACGCATGCAGCACCAACTCTACATAATTAAAAGGCCCACTGGTTTTCTCTCTTTCTCTCAAACACATAGAATCATTTAGTTTAAAAAACTGAAAATATATTTTTGCAAAAGAGTATCTCAGTTTTTGAAAGCCCAGATAATGGAATTTTTCTAGACAGTCACACACATACACACACACAAATCAAAATTAGAGATTAGAATTAGAGACTATGAAAGTTAACATATCCATATATAAGTAAGGAACCTTGGAAATATCCGAGTGGAGAACTGCACTATGCCTGTAAAAGTAAAGACAGCTTCCAAGAGATTTCTGAATCCTTTACTGATTTAAAAATAAGTGACAGAATTATATAATTCTATAACACCTCTCCTGCGCGAGCTGCACTGGCTGCCAGTGACTCTTCGGATCCGCTTCAAGGTGCTGGTACTTACCTATAAAGCCCTTCATGGCATGGGCCTGGGGTACTTGCAGGACCATCTCCTTCTGGCCTCCCACCGCCCAGTGCGCTCACATAGGACTGCCCTCCTCCGGATGCCGTCGGCCAGACAATGTCGGCTATCAGCCCCCAGGATAAGGGTGTTTTCTGTGGAATGGGTTACCCATCGGGCTCTGGATGGCCCCTGACCTCCGCACTTTCTGCGCCGAGCTGAAGACATGACTTTTTCAGCAAATTCCCTGATCTGCCGCAAGGTTTTTTAATTGTCTGGGGTTTTTAATTGACTAATTTTAGCACTTGGATTGCTGTGTTGTTTTATTTTGTGAGCTGCCCCGAGTCCTATGGGAGAAGGGCGGCATATAAATTTGAAAAATAAATAAATAAATAAATAAATAAATAAATAAATAAATAAATAAAAGACATATAAATATTGTATGCAAAACACACAGGGGGGCTGACAATTTATGTTCAAGTGACTTTTCTTGAAGGTATAAATGCTTTAGGATGTAGAATAGGATATTTTTTCTGTCATGAATGAATAATTGTAGATTGCTCAATGAACTGATATTATGGACTTCTGGGCTGGGTGACTTTCTTTAATTACTGCTAGAAATACTATCCTCTTTTCCTTTATTTAAATAACATCACAGAAAAGAATCCTGATAACGTTATTTTCAGAGAAAATCTAAAGTGATTATCTAATGAACAAGTCCATAATCAGAGTCAAGAGGTTTTATGATTGGCTAGCAGTATCTGAATTATAGATCGAAAGGCCTGATTTCCTGAAGATTATTATTATTATTATTATTATTATTATTATTTATTAAATTTGTATACCGCCCTTCTCCCGAAGGACTCAGGGCAGTGCACAGCCAAATTAAAATACATACAATACAAAATGTAAAATTATTTAAAACAGAATTAAATCCAATTGGCTTCCCGAAGTATTAAAACCCATTACCCTTAAAAACCCTTTAAAAATTTTAAGCCAGCCCAGCTTGCTGGAATAGGAAGGTCTTCAAAGCTCGACGGAAGGTACGGAGGTCTGGGATTAGTCGTATTCCTGGGGGAAGCAAGTTCCAGAGGGCGGGTGCCCCCACAGAGAAGGCCCTCCCCCTGGGGGTCGCCAGTCGGCATTGCTTGACCGACGGCACCCTAAGGAGGCCCTCTCTGTGGGACTGAATTGGCCGGTGGGAGGTTATCGGTGGCAGAAGGTGGTCTCGCAAATAGCCAGGCCCTAAGCCATGGAGCGCTTTGAAGGTGAGAACCAATATCTTGAAGCGCACCCGGAAGACCACCGGGAGCCAGTGCAGCTCGCGCAGGCAGGGTGTCACATGGAAGCGCCAAGTCGCTCCCATAGTTACCCGCGCGGCTGCATTCTGGACCAGCTGGAGCTTCCGAGTGCTCCTCAAGGGGAGCCCCATGTAGAGAGCATTGCAGTAGTCCAGGCAAGAGGTGACGAGGGCATGAGTGACCGTGCATAGGGAGTCCCGATCCAGAAAGGGATGCAACTGGCGTATCAGGCGAACCTGATAAAAAGCCCCCCTGGCCACGGCCGTCATATGTTCTTCTAAAGACAGCCGTGCATCCAGGAGGACGCCCAAGTTGCGAGCCCTCTCCGTGGGGGCCACTGACTCGCCCCCAATAGCCAGAGTTGGCACCAGCTGGCTATATCGGGACGCCGGCATCCACAGCCACTCAGTCTTGGGAGGGTTGAGTCGAAGCCTGTTCCTCCCCATCCAGACCCGCACGGCCTCCAGGCACCGGGACATCACTTCAAGGGCATTGTTGGGGTGGTCTGGGGTGGAGATGTACAGCTGAATATCATCAGCATACAGATGGCATCGCACCCCAAATCCACGGATGATCTCGCCCAGTGGCTTCACATAAATGTTGAACAGGAGAGGCGTGAGGACTGACCCTTGCGGCACCCCACAAACAAGGTGCCTCGGGGTCGACCTCTGCCCCCCTGCCAACACGGACTGCGACTGGCCGGAGATATAAGAGGAGAACCACCATAAAACGGTGCCTCCCACTCCCAACCCCTCCAGCCGGCGCAGCATGATACCATGGTCGATGGTATCAAAAGCCGCTGAGAGATCTAATAGGACCAGGATAGAGGAACAACCCCTGTCCCGAGCCCTCCAGAGATCATCAACCAACGCGACCAATGCCATTTCCGTGCTGTACCCAGGCCTGAAGCCGGACTGGAACGGATCCAGATAGACAGCTTCATCCGGGTACTGTGGGAGCTGTCGCACAACCACACTCTCAACAACCTTCGCCACAAAGCGAAGGTTGGAGACAGGATGGTAGTTTGCCAAAACAGCCGGATCCAGAGAAGGCTTCTTGAGGAGGGGCCTCACCACCGCCTCTTTCAAGGCAGGAGGCAAGACACCCTCGCTCAGAGAAGCGTTAATAATCCTCTGGACCAGCCTCGTGTAACCTCCCAGGTAGCCAGCACCAGCCAGGAGGGACACGGGTCCAATAAACATGTGGTTGTGTTCAATCTCCCCAGCATCCTGTCCACATCCTCGGGAGTCACAGAATCGAACTCCTCCCAGATGACATTCTTAAGACCTGCCTCAGACACATCGCCTGAACCCACCCAGTCAGAGTCCAAGCCGTCCCGAATCTGAGAGATTTTATCGTGCAGATAACATGCAAAATCCTCAGCACGTCCTTGCAAGGGGTCTTCCCGCGCTCCCAGACGGAGAAGGGAGCGGGTCACCCTAAACAAGGCGGCTGGGCAATTATCTGCCGACGTGATAAGAGCGGAGAAGTAATTACACTTCGCCACTTTTATCGCCACTAAGTAGGTCTTGATATAAGACCTCACTAGTGTTCGGTCAGATCCAGAATGACTAGCCCTCCAACTACTCTCTAGGCGTCTTTTCCGGCGCTTCATCCCCCTCAGCTCCTCAGAAAACCAAGGAGCTGGGCCAAAGATGCTAAATAGCACATGTGTTTCAATTCGTTAGCCTGTCTATGAACCAGATTACACTCTACTGAGATTTCATTTTCATTATTACTGGGCAAAGTCAAGATGGATTGTTTGCAGTCTCATATTTGAGGGTAAAAAAAAGGGTGCTTGCTCTAAAGATGAAAACATCAAACAAAGTAAGGTCAATTTTGTGTGGAATAAGTAAATTATGCAGTCTCCAAATCTTATAGGAAAATAACATTTATATCTGTACTTGCCTATAGATATATTCGTGTTAGTAAAGTCTGCCTTGACAGGGGAGTTAGACTGCACATGGAAATTGCCAAGCCTTGGAATAGTTAAACTGGAATTATTTGTTATTCCTTTGAGTCATTTAGTTATATTGGTGCAATATCACACTGAGTTTTATTAAAAACGAGTTTCAATTTCTAATAAGATACCCATATGTTTATGAGTTATGCTGCACCAAAATGTCATAATTATTGTTCCAAATAAATTCCACTTTGCAATCACTTCTTATGTTTAACAGCTCACTAGTGAAACAGATTGTAACTATCATGGTAAGATTTATCTTTGAAAACACTCATTGTTGCAATAATGTCTCTTCATTCAGCAAATGTACCCAAGCTTTAGTATTTATGTGCTGTCATGAATAGTTGCCTATCCTGCAGTATTACCATTACTTTATCTATGCTAATAATTAGTCAGTGGATGTTTGTCTTTTGTTTGATACTAGCTGAATGACCATATTAATTTAGTCTCCATTGAAGTCAAGCAGAGCCGTGACATTGACTTTAATGCTTTATTGCCTAATTCTAATGTTATCCATAGTAAAAAATAAATGTTAAAAGGTAAGTCATTAAACATTGATGCTTGTGCATCAGATGCTTGTGGTAATTTGTAAGCATTGTGAACAGAAGTCTAATCCAGCCTGGATACTGGAATGTTATCCAACATTGTTTGGGTAACAACTTAACTCAAAAAATTTCCCAAAGTTTTCCTGCATAGGTAAAGTTAAGAATGGTGATAAAAATATATCTGAGAGCTTAAACATTTTTGATATGAAGGCATTATTTTTTTTTCAGATACATAATGAAATATACAGTGCGATAATGATAGCATTTTATTTCTATACTGTAGATACTATCACAGAAAGTGTACAGCAGTATTGATTCTCTTTTGGTACATGTTATCATTAATTATTTTGTTCATACATCACTAAAATACATAGGTAGCTTAAATCTTATTGATATCAGTGAAGTATATACAGTCATATAATTGTTTTCTCAGGTTTTCGCGGGTGTTTGCATGTAGGTCTTTGGTTATTCGGGTCTTCTCCCACGTAAAATTGGAAGTGTCTTGGCGACGTTTCGACGAAGTCTCATTCGTCATCTTCAGGCTGGTGTTCTCGGCTTCGTGCTTCCAGGAGCAATGTGAGATCGCAGCTGTCTCTTCCTTTTTAACTGCTAGTGGGGGTGTGAGCTGATTGGGTGGGAACTTGGCTGTGTTCTGATTGGGTGGAGGTGTGTTCTGATTGGTTAGGGGCTCGGCTGTGCTCTGATTGGATGGGGGGTTGGTTGTGCTCTGATTGGCTGGGGGTGTGTTCTGTTTGGGTGGGGGCTTGGTTGTGCTCAGCTTAGTCTGAGTTGCGGGGGGATTTGAGCTGGTGAGCTGCGTTGTTGTTGTTTGGCTTCGTGTTTGTGGCCGTGCGAGCTCTTCATGGTGGGTGTCAGTCTGCTTCATGTATGGATTGGAGAGGTTTAAAGTGGCTAATGATGCAGCTGCAGTCTGGCTTCTGGTCCTTGGTCGTGGCTCATTATCAGTGTGGGTTTGAGTCTGCTTTCTGCGTGGATGTGTGGTGGTGACATCCTGTGTGGCTCTCTTGAGTGTGGGTCTGGTGTCATTCGTCGTGTTAGGGACCCGTTTGTCAATAAGGGCGGGTTTCCAAATGTCTGGTAGGCGGGAGGTATCGTCTCGTTTGTTCATGCTGTGTGGGCGTTTTTCTATCTCGATGGCTTCTCTGATTATTCTGTTGTTAAAGTGTTCAGTTTTGGCGATAGTTCTGGTCATATAGTCATATAAGTCATATAATTGTAGCTAGATAGTCATATAATTGTAGCTAGATTAGGTTGGCTGGCTTACTTCTTTTAATATCAGGGGGACATTCTAGGAAAAAAAAACATTTACAAAGGCCTGGGAGAAAAGAATATCTAAAATGCAGGGGTGGGTTCTAAAATTTTTTACTACCGGTTCTGTATGTGTGGCTTATTTTGTGGTCATGGCTTGATGGTCATGTGACAATTATTTAGGATTTAGCAGAGGTACTGGTTTACCAGGCTTTTAACTGCTTGCAGAACTGTACCGATATACCCATTTATTTTTTGCAGGCACTGATCTACTCATGTATTTTTGCAGGCACTGGTCTACTCATTTGTTTTCTTTTAAAACTGATCAGCTGTAGGGCGGCCCTTTGAAGCCCCACCGCAAGAATTTAAACAGTTTTTTTTCCCTCTAGCCATCAGCTGGGACTCAGGAGGCAGCAATAGATTGGGGGCGGGGCCAAATAAAAGGTAAGAATAACGTGGGGGTGGGGGTGGCACAGGGGTGGGGGCTGGGGGTTAGGGGGCGGGGGGGCAGAACTGGTTCGGTGATGTCATATCGTCACCACTACCGGCTCGGGAGAACCAGGCCGAACTGGGAGGAACCCACTGCTAAAATGTGATCAGGTTCTCATATTGCATTGAATCATGGTTTAATTTACCATGGTTTATTGAATAAACCACCATTTACTGACTACATGCAAAACACAAAGCCAAAGTCAAATAATTATGACAGTATATTATACAACCAATGTAAAAGTGCTTCCTTATGAATTTACTATTCTCCTCGTATTTTGAAATTGGTAGTAAATATTTTGACATTTTGTTGAAATGCATTGATATGGATAGGGAATCCATTAGAAAGGCAAATTCCATTGCTCCTTAGTTATTTATAGAAATATGCCCATTTCTATCAAAATATTCAGCTACCATCCTTGATTGCAACATTTTCTTCCAGTTGTATTCCAAGTATCAAGAATCAGAAAGTGACTCTTACAGGTTTCTTAAATAAACACATGAAACAACTTTGTCTTGGATCATTACTCTTACTCAATGACAGCACAGCTGCCTTCCCTAATCCTTGTTATCTGATATCCTTTTAACTGATGGCAGCAAGGATTGAATTTTACTGGAAATCGTATCTTAAGTTCCTGAGAAATGGTGACTCTCCAAATAAGTAAAACATTGATGCATTAATTCAACTGGATCCATTTATTAGTGATGACAGTTTCATTGTTGATTTGTGCTTTCTTAACCATGAAATATACATTTTATTCTAGACATATTTTATAGAATATTCACCTAAGTCCCTTTATATTTCTTTTTACTGATAGGTATATTTACTTTTAAATATTCCTCTAATAATAGCTCAGTTAGCTTTTCTATATACTCTGTGTATTTCTGCACTGAAATTATTTTTGGACTCCAGGAATCAAGCAGGCGTCATCCAGTGTGCAGCTAACATGGAATAATCAATGGACATGCAGGCTTGCTAGTCTTGTATACAGACTTTTTCAGGGCATTGTTATACAAGTAGTCCTTGACTTGCGATCACAATTAAGAGCAACATTTCTGTTACTAAGTGAGACATTTGTTAAGTGAATTTTGCCCCATTTTATGATCTTTCTTGCCTCAGTTGTTAAGTGAATCACGGCAGTTGATATGTAAGTAACCTGGTTGTTAAATTAATTTGGCTTCCCATTGACTTTGCTTGTCAAAAGGTCGCAAGAGAAGAATCACATGACCTTGGGACACAGCAAGGGTCATAAATGCCGAGCATCTGGATTTTGATCACGTGACCATGAGGATGTTGCAAAGGTTATAACTGTGAAAATGGTTATGTCACTTTTTTCAGTCCTGTTGTAACTTTGAATGGTCACTAAATGAACTGTTGTAAGTTGAGGACTACCTGTAGTCCACTTGATACTCGATGCTTAAGGCAGATTTAAACTGGGTCTGACTTCAGTGGGCCAGATTGAGGCATTTTCATTTTCATAAATAGAACTTGAATTTAGTCGTCCACTGCTTCTTCGATCATGATGAGATGCATGGATAGATTCTTCTGGCTTTGATTCGGTCAGAAAAACAAACGGCCAGTCTTGTTCTGAAGAGACTAATTCATCAATAAAGGATGTTCTGAGGGGGGAAAGGTGCTTAACTTTTCTACTACTTCTCACTTACTAAAGTTTGTTTTACCCTTCTTTGTTGATGAATGTTAGTCTGATCAGGTATTTTCTTCATAAGTTTAATTCACAAAGTAACTACCTCAGCAATCTCGCATCCTTATTTGTACAGCGCATATTTAAAAATTTATCATCTAGAAGGATCTGTGAGATGGTTGAAATATGTGTTAAATTTGTGTCAGGTAGAATTAAATTAAGTCTCTGGGGAATCAATTATTTTAATTTCTTTCCCTAGCCATCCAAAATCTGTTTAGAGTTTGCTAAACAACATTAAGAATACATTTGCATTTCTTTGAATAAAAATCCAGGATTTTGAATTTGAAGATGAAGCTTTATTTAGCTTTCCTTCTGTTCTATGGTACAGATTAATCTGTAGTTTATTTACTTTGTGCATATGCTATGTGGTTAAAATTTAGGTTTAACTAAGTTGGTCGTAAGCACCGGGACTGGTTGTAAGCCACTTTTTTGAGTGCTGTGGTTACTTTGAATGGTTGTTAAACAAATAGTTGTTAGTCAAGGACCACTTGCAACTGTTGTTCCCTCCTTAATCAAAAAAGCCAATTTAGCCATTTCTGCAAGTTTTGCCATCATTGCGATCCATTTCTCCATTATAAATGTTTCTACATTCTTCCATCTTTGTACATACAGTAGTAAGAAGCACACAATTTGTCCCAAAAACCTTCTTTTTATTTCAATGGCTGTGGATTCTGTTTATTCACAGCCTGTGCTGAATCACCAAGAGTTTGTAAAGAGTCTGACAGAAGTCTGTCTCCTTCAGGATAAGTCTGATAAGCACCCACCTTTATCTCCCTTGACACGCTGCAAAAGACCTAATTGACAATTAGCGTTGCAAGGCCACATAGAGCACAGAGTCAAAACGGAGCTTCAGAATTCAAACCAACCAGCATCAACAATGTTGCTTCCTGCAAAGGCTCACGTGCCTTTGCTCCTCCTTTATGTCTTATGGGAGGGGCCAATCATCTCCAAGCCTTACTCTCGAGTCACCCCTTTTGTCTTAACTGTTCTTGCCTCTGGCAGCTCTGCGCATACATGCACTGGGAAAAGGCTTCCTCTGTTTCTCTGCCTCTCTGACGTCAGACTCTGGAGGCTCCGGAGTCAGCACATAACTTCCAGATGGCCCTGGCCCCATCTCTGCTTCCGATGCAGAGCCCTCATCTGAGCCTTCCCCAGACTCCAGGACTGGTCCATGTTCCTCCCCAGCCTCCTCACTCTCTGACTCTGCTGCCAGTTCTGCAGGCTGCTGGCGGACCACAACAAGTAGCCTTGCTGCAGTCATCACATATAAAAACCAACCATCCATGAGCCTAACGGACCATCCATAAGTCGTAGGTTATGGTTTCATCTGAATATTAAAGTTTAAAACTCTGCATCCACTTTTTATTTGTGTCCAATAGGTTTTTTCCCCCTTTGCTTTTTCATAAGTTTTAATGAAATACCATGAAGACAGCATAATCTAGCTGCCAGTGAGAAAAGAAAGGTGGAAAATAGAGATCAGAGATTAAGAACGTTTGAGAAAAAGCCAAAAAGAGATAGAAACTTATTGTCAAAAAAATAAAAGGAACATCATTTCATTATGAATTAAGTGCTCATTACCTTTTGAGCCTCAGTGTTATTTCTCCCTCTAGCTGCAAATTTAAGAGCTTTGGGATTACGTTGTACAATTTAAGGCTGCCAGTTATCTTCCTGCTGCTCCCTTACAGTAGTTTTTAACTGCAGTAGACAATAACTTTCCATAAGTACATTTTTTGGAAGCCGGTGGTCTATGAGTGTGAATGCTGGTCTCTGTGGGCCAATTGTATCCAAAGACAGAGCACACAAAAAAATAATAATGTAATTTTTATTCCTAAAAGCTTAGGGAATGAACTGTCCATCAATAAGAACAATGCGGTGTTGCTTCAAGCTGTCCTTTTCCTCTCACAATAGTATCAAAAGTTTCAGCTGCCAGTTCACCTGCTTTGCAGAGGACACTGTCACTCCAGAGTGCATTGCTAATTACATTGCGGTACTTGAAAGGTCATTTCTTCCAAAATGCTAACATTTTATGGCTGTTTAAATTGACAAGATGATCTATAGCATAAGGGAACACTTTGTAAAGCGAGCACAAACTGCGAGCTGACAGGCATTCTTTCCTTTTGGAATGTCTTTCATTTGTGAAGGTTATGGGTGGCAAGTTTTCTTAAAAAGGAAAGGCTGCTAAGTAAGAAGTAACATTCAATTCTGCACAACAGTCTTTTATTTATTTATTTATTTATTTATATTTTATTTTATTTATTTATTTATTTATTTTGTCAAGCATGTATAAGATAACAGATATAAGTATAAACATGATTATGAATACATGAAATGGATATGAATAAATGGGAACAGTAGGACAGGGACAGTAGGCACGCTGGTGCTCTTATGCACACCCCTTACAGACCACTTAGGAATGGGGTAAGGTCAACAGTAGACAGTCTAAGGTTAAAATTTGGGGGTTTTGGGAATGAAACCACAGAGTCAGGTAGTGCATTCCAGGCATTGACCACTCTTGCTGAAGTCGTATTTTCTGCAATCGAGTTTATTTGTGCTGGACACTTGACTTTTAACCCCAAACTCTTTCAATAAAATTTTTGTTTATGTCAATAAATTTATCAATTAACACATTTGAATTTCGGTTGCTGAAGAGAAAAACTGAAGAGCCTGGTGGTGCGGCAGACTAAAGCACTGTTACTAACAGTTATTAACATCAGCTGCCTGCAATTACTGCAAGTTCAAATCTCACCAGGCTCAAGGTTGACTCAGCCTTCCATCCTTTCTAAGGTAGGTAAAATGAGGACCCAGATTGTGGGGCAATAAGCTGACTTTGTATAAAAGTATACAAAAGTATGAAGGCTATTGCTTAACATATTGTAAGCCGCCCTGAGTCTCCAGAGAAGGACGGCATATAAATCAAATAAAAAAAAAAAAAGAAAGTATCAGAAAACTATTTTAAACCAACACAAGCTCTTTGCAAACATCTAACAATTTGGGATGTCTGCTTGCAGCACGAAGTCCAGCTATGCATTTCTTTATTTGTATGATATGTATCCCGCTTTACAGATTCTGAATGGCTCACCCAAAAATAATGTATCTAAAAAAACAGGTCATTTTCCTGGTTTATTATTTGTATATCACCTGCAATCCAGGCATACCCTCTTCCCTCGCAATATCTCTGATTCTACTATTTCTGCTTCAAGCAAGATTTGTTTCACATCTTTCATTTCTTCATTAACAACCTTTAGACACAATCTGTCCACAAAAGTAGATATTGTTACTGGTTTTATTATACTATAATTTCTAGTCCCATTATTTGATTATCTCTTTTAATATTTCAAATGTTATAGTTTGGACCATTTTGTAAATCCTATCCTAATCAAAACCAAAAACATTTCTTTGTTTTTGGCTTCTTATTCCATTTGATATTTTTACCTGAACAAATTGTTCTCTCTTCAGTAACATCCTTTGTTAGTTTCAGCTTTTTATGTATTTAAATTTTCAATTAATGTTTTAAAGCCTTCCTTATATTTCTACCTGTTTATAGTATCAGCGTATATGTCACAGGTGCTTAACCTTAACTGTATCACTCCGTTACTGTTGACACTTATTAATACTGTTGCTTTATGCAGATATCTAATGAACCCCAAATGTTAGTATTTATTTATTTATTTATTAGTCATATTTATTTATGAGCCGAGGTGGCACAGTGGTTAGAGTGCTGTACTGCAGCTACTTCAGCTGACTGCTAGTTCAGCAGATCAGCAGATCAAATCTCACCGGCTCAAGGTTGACTCAGCCTTCCATCCTTCCGAGGTGGGTAAAATGAGGACCCAGATTGTTGGAGGCAATATACTATTTAGTATACTGTCGATTATTGTAATGTATTGATTAATAAATAATAAATTTCTATGCCGCCCACTCTCCAAGGACTCTGGTGGCTAACACCAAAGACAGTATACTAAATAACATATTGCCCCCTAACAATCCGGGTTCTCATTTTACCCACCTTGGAAGGATGGAAGGCTGAGTCAACCTTGAGCCGGTGAGATTTGATCCGCTGATCTGCTGAACTAGCAGTCAGCTGAAGTAGCTGCAGTACTGCACCCTAACCACTGTGCCACCTCGGTGCAGTAATAGGCTAGTCAGTCAAATGTAGCAAACATAATCTGTTTTCTTAATCATTTTTCTACTGGACTATGCCTTAACTAGCAATGCTTCTGTTCTATAATTGGGGTATCGTGTGTACTATTTTATTTTCAGAAATATAGAATCCATTTAATTAACATTTAGTTTATTAATTTATAATTTATTTTATGCATGGATGCACTTGAGGCTGAATTGTTGTAATTTAAAATAATAATAATTCTTTATTTGTGTACATAGGAGTGAAGAACCTGTAGCTCTATATGTTTTAATGATTTCTATCCATATTATTAAGCTTACATTTGCATATCTTTCACTTCCATGCCATTTTATCGATATGTTCAGAGAAAAGTGATCCTTTTATATCTTTTGTTATGCATTGAGATCATAAATATAGCTCCAAGTTGAGAAATTTTAAAGAATAGATAGAATAGAATAGAATTCCTTATTGGCCAAGTGTGATTGGACACACAAGGAATTTGTCTTGGTGCATATGTTCTCAGTGTACATAAAAAAAAAGATATGTTCATCAAGAATCATAAGGTATAACACTTAATGATAGTCATAAGGTACAAATAAGCACCAGTTTTAGCAGCATACTATTTTAGAAGCACACTCTTTCACAAGAATCAACAATGTATTACACATGAGTATTGTCCTGGGTAAAGAAATATGGGCACATGTTTAAGTAGTATATCAGATTGCAACTTGGAATGAAAGCTGTGCCCTGGGCTACTAGCTTCTACTTTTTTCAGAGCAGAGATGTTTTGTTCCCTGACTTATGTACTACCGTGGATATATAGACTTTCTGCACAGCTAAGCAATTGATAATATATAGTTATAGTACCATGGTAGGCCACAAAACACTGTTTCCATAATTTTGGGGCATGGAATTACGCTTATTTTGAGTGTTGCCTCAAGCCTGCAATTGCAGGTCAGAATTTGATAAAGTGAAATAGAATAACAAGAGGTAGGGTCCTATTTTTTGTAGCTTTTTAGCCCAGTAACTTTAAATATTCTTACTGAAAAACTGAATGCTTTGAGTGTGCTTCAAGATAAACTCTGCAATTCAAGATGAATTACACCTGTTTTTGCAAAATGGAAGAAGAATCGGTGTTTTCCCCTGCATTTTTCTTATTTTTATAAGCACCTGAACATACCTCAAATTTCATTTTATTGTTTGTAATACCATTCTGACTTAATTTTATTTTTTAGCAGTAATTTGTTTACTTAGAATAAATGTGGATAATATAGAGTTGGGGAATAAACAAGCATGTCAGAGGACACTAATTCACATGGACATATTTTTCTATTTACTACCATGCATATATTAACTCTCTTCACTTTCAGTTCTCTCTTTTTTAATTAATGCAGAAAGATAATATCACTAAATAGACAAAGGATTTATCAAAATTGTATAGTTACTGTTCAGTATTCCATTGATTAGAAGTTAAATAGTTCAATGAACTTTGATTTATTTTAAAAATACAAGAAAAGATTTGAATCTCTGAGCTGAGTGCCAAATCTCCATATTTTGTTATTTAAAAATATAAAAAAGGAATATGTACTAAAAACATAAATATTTATTTTCTAGCATCACTTTGTTTTGCTCTGACAGAAATACATTATTTATAAACATTAAAAATTTAATCTGGTTCCTATTTCACTTCTTAATTCTTTTTCTCTTAAAAATCATATTCTACATGCTTGTATATGCATTACTGCATAGTATATAATATGTATCGAAAATATTTTTGTTAAAATTGGTTAAATATTTGTTATGAAGATATATAGTTAATTCTCCCATTACTGCATATTCTTCAAAAATCAAGTTTGATAATATTGGTAATGCATGTAAAAAAATCTATGGTATATTGGATCAAACGTCTTAGATCAAGTAGCATAATCCCAAAGTATTCAGGTACAATGAGTAATAGTGATGAATGAGCTATAAAATTTAAAGACATATGAAAATGTGTGAATGCAACTTTGAAGTTGTAAATTGAGAAGCCGACAGCCAAATAGACTTCCTAATTAAAAAAAGATGCATTTGGTATATAACATATAATGAATCAGCACCATTGATATGTTTAGTCTAGCACTATCAACACTGACATGTAAAAGCTGTCCTATCACAATTCAATAGGAATGTGAATAAATTTACATTTATTTAGAGAACAAATTTAGAAGACAGTTCTGGTACTAAGAGAAGGTTTAAAAGGTAAATAATATATGAGAAGGCTATTTATCCCAGTAACAAAATATTAATAAGATAACATTAATAAAATAAAGTTAATAATTTGCAAAAGCTCATTTTTATAAAATAAGATCAGCAATTCAATGGACTGTCTGGATAATCATTAATATTTTAATTTCACAACAATACTCCCTTAAGTCTCGTGATAGGAGATATGGCTGAAACATCTTGCTTGCTTGCTAGAGGGTATAAGGAAGAGTATTTTTAGCTGTGTATAAGCACTAAGTAAGAATAAGTTGCTCTGCCAAAGTATCACTATGCCTATGAATACCACAGCTACTAACTTTGCTTGACTGTGTGAGAACTTTTTTGACTTTTCTCTCATGTGTAGGAAGAAAGTTATAAATAACTATCACTTAGCTAATGTGAGAGAATAATTTACCATCTTGCAAATTATACTTCATTTTATTAGTGATTGTCTGTCTATGTCCTTGTTGATGTCCTATGTTGATAATATTTAGCTTTAGAAAAATTGGATATATACTTCTGAATTTGAGCATCTCTAAGCAATGAACATCACGTGGTCTGAGAAGCTGATTTATTTTTTTCTATTGTGGGCACATGAGAACATTTGTGATTATGAAAGTTTTAGCTGCCTACATCAATATTTTTGGAATTTAGTATTGTAACTTCTGGGAGCATGTTTTTGTTGTACTTAGTTACAAATGGGGCAGATAATGATTTGAAGAAATGATAAGTATTTATCTGCTTATTTTGAGTGGGAGGTGAAGAGCTTACTATGTATAATGTTTTATTTGTTTTGAAGTTCAGAACAGTATTCAAGGTTGTTTTGAACTTCACAACACACACTGCTCAGCTCATAGGAATATTGAGAATCTGAATAAGCTTGAGAGTTATCCCCCTTGGGAATTGGATGCAGACTCTTGGAATATTCATGGACATGTTACTGAATAGCTTATTACAGAATTCCATTTGAAAGCCAATATCCCTGGATTTAGTTTTACAACTCAATGATCTGGTAAGTGAGAAGTTTGTATTTCATTCAAATGAGAAAAGAATGAATTAAAGAGTTTTAAAGATGTCTCATCTTATTCTAATGAGATGAGCAATTGATATAGGCTAAGAAGTCAAAAAAATAAGAACTCAGCTGGAAACCAAGAGAATTGCAAGGAGCTGCTACATACAATATACATCACTGAAAAGGAATCTCAAACAGCTTCTGTAATGTTTTCTGAATGTTAGGTAGAATTCCAAAGAGTAAGCTGCTTAAGAAGATTGAGGAGAGTTGGACTACTCTCCTTCTCACCCATTTGAGCCTTCTTCCCTCCCCAGCATAGCAGAGTTACCAATAAAGCAGCAATCTTGATAAAGATGTGGGAGAAGAGAAGACATGATATGTGTTTTGGGAGCTCTGTAGCCAAGTTGTGCAGTAGCATAAGCAAACAAATAAACAAATAAATGAATTCCAGGAGAAAAAAAATACAGAAATTTCTTTTTAACAAAATACAGAGACCAAGCACAATGTGCAAGAGCTTTGTATTGGCCATTAAAAAGCAACAATGGAGAAGAAAAAAGTAGAAATCCCAGAGAAAGAAAGAGAGAGAGAGAGAGATAAGACCTAACAGACTCTGTAAAAAGCAAACATTGATGTAAAATAGTAATAGTATAGAAATAATAGTAATTAAGTATAGGGGTAATTCTAATATTGATGCTCATAGTATAGAAGTAATAGACAAGAGCATAGCGATAATTGTAATAGTCATATTAATACTGCAGCAGTAATAGAATAACAGAATAACTGAAATACCATTTCAGATAAATGGTTGTCCAATCTCTTCTTAAAAACTTCCAGTGTTGGAGCATTTGCAACTTCCGAAGGCAAGTTGTTCCACTTATAAATTCTTCTTCTTTTTTTTTAATTTTTAAACTTTTATTAATTTATGAAACCACATAATACATTTATAAATGCAAGTAAAACAATTTACAACAAGCATCATCTTAATAACATCTACCTATAATATCTGAATTGTTACAATATCAATATCCTATATTCTTCAATATACAATATTTCTCTCACCTTATATAATGATATTATTTTATCGATATCTCGTCTCTTTCTTAAATTTCATTTGATGTAAAAATTTATTTTACTCTATTGATACCTTTTCTTTTATTTAATTTTTCTTTCTTTCTTCTCTTTTTTTTTTCACTTCCCTCTAACCATTTATACCATTTTTGCCAGACCAGATAATATTCAGATTCTTCCTTTCCTTGGATCTCCTTGGTAAGTTTATCCATCTCAGCGCATTCCATAATTTTGGATATTAATTTCTCTTGAGTCGGGACCTCTTCTTGTTTCCAATTTTGTGCATATATAATTCTTGCTGCAGTCAAAATGTGTGTTATTAAATATATTATTTCTTTTTCATATTTGCTTGTAGGTATTCCTAATAAATAAGTTTCTGGCTTTAATGGCACCTTTTGAGTTATTATTTGTTCCAGTTGCATTTTTATATTGTTCCAGAATTTTTTAGCTTTGGGACATGACCACCATATATGATAGTATGTCCCTTTATGCGCTTTACATTTCCAACAGAGTGGAGATGTGCCGGGAAACATTTTAGAAATTTGCGCCGGTGGTAGATGCCACCTATAGAACAATTTATAAGCATTTTCTTTGTATGGTACAGATAATGTTAATTTATTAATTGTTATTAATGTTAACTTATTAATTGTTCTAACTGTCAGGAAATTTCTCCTTAGTTCTTCTCTCCTTGATTAGTTTCCATCCATCCTTCTTATCCTGACTTCAGGTGCTTTGGAGAATAGGTTGAATCCCTCTTCTTTGTGGCAACCCTTAGATATTGGAACATTGCTATCAGTTCACTCCTAGTCCTTCTTTTCATTAAAGTAGACATACCCATTTCCAGCAACCATTCTTTATATAGTTTAGCCTCCAGTCCCCTAATCATCTTTGTTGCTCTTCTCTGCACTCTTTCTAGAGTCTCAACATCTTTTTTACATCGTAGCGACCAAAACTGAATGCAATATTCCAAGTGTGGCCTTACCAAGGCATCATAAATTGGTATTACCACTTCACATGATCTTCTATCCCTCTGTTTATACAGACTAGAACTGTGTTGTCTTTTTTGGCAGCTGCAGCACACTGCTGGCTCATATTTAAGTGATTGTCCAGTAGGACTTCAAGATCCCTCTCACAGTCACCACTATTGAGCAAGGTACCACCTATACCTGTGCATTTTGTTTTTCTTACCTAAATGTAGAACCTTACTTTTTTCACCATTGGATTTCATTTTGTTACATAGCACCCAATGTTCAAGTCTGTCAAGATTCTTCTGTATCTTAAGCCTATCTTCTGGAGTGTTGGCTATTCCTGCCAGCTTGGTTTCATCTGCAAATTTGATGAATTCCCCTACTATTTCCTCATCCAAATCATTGATGAAGATATTGAAGAAAGGTGACCAGACGTCCCGCTTTTGGCGGGACAGTCCCGCTTTTGAGCAATTTGTCCCACGTCCCGCGGCGTTTTAAAAAAGTCCCGATTTTTCATTCTGCCTCCTGAATCCCCACTGATGGCTAGAGGGAAAAAAAACTCTTTAAACTCTTGCCGCGGGGCTTCAAAGGGCCGACCTACAGCTGATCAGTGTTAAAAAAAAAATGAATAGACCCATGCCTGCAAAAATAGAAAAAACAGCCCCTGTTAACAGCTTCCGCTAGGTTAATTAGCTGCAAAAAGCTGCAAAAAGTTCCTGGAGCAGATTTCCCCCCCCCCCCCCCCCCAGCTATACTGAAAACAAAGGCGAAAGCGAAACTAAACCTGCAACATGACAAAATGAGGCAGAGAGAGATTTCTTTCTTTTTCCTTTTCTTTTTCCTCACCAAAAAAGGTAGGTACAAAACTGCAAACAATGGGAAATTTTGGGCAAAAGAGGAGAGTTCAAGATTTTAAAACACAAAAGAAAAAAAGCTCTATTTAACTAGGGAATTGTAATAATTGAGATGCTATTAATAATTGTATATTGTGTTGAAAGCAGAAATGGTTAAGTTGTGGTTTGGAGGAATATATGGGGGAAAATATTTGGTTTATTATTATTGGTAAATATAATTAATTGATTTGTAAGAAATTAGATTGCATGGAAATAATTGGAATATTCATGTTCATATTGATTAATATACAAAAAAGATAGTTATATAACTAATTGATTTATATTAAAATGTTGAATTTGTATTAAACAACTGTATTACATAATTACATAATTAACCAATGTGAGGATGGATATAAAAATAGATGACAATGGGAAGGGGTATAATATAGAATAGAAGGGAAAAATTGAATTTGGTTAAGATTAGAGATGAGGATGAAGGGTAATATTGTTTTTTTAAAAAAATAGATGAGGAATAAATATGGCAAAAAGGAAATATAGAAATTGTAAATTTAATTGAAATGACTAAATGCTGTTTAAATTTGTGAACCAGCCAAATATTCTGTTCAAAGAAAATACATTGCATGTTTGTATGTGTGTTTCTAATTATTGTTATTTATTCATATTTGTTCTCTTTTATTCTTTAAAGTTTAACAATTCATTCTTAATCTTAATATCTTTATATTTGCTTGGGGTTGGCTTTCTTCCCTTTCATCTTTTTTATTGTACAACAATCTTTCTCCTCAAACCTACCACCACTCTCTTTTCTTTCCTTCTTACTTTCTCTTCCCCCCACCCTCTTTTTCTCCTCCCTACTTCCTCTTCCTTTCTCCTTCTCCTCCTCTCTTCCTCCCTCTCTTACCCTCACTCCTACTCTAATTTCCATTCCTTCATCCCTCTCTATTGCTGTATCCTTTAATGCATATGGACTACTCAGAGGGCTGAAAAAGTTATTTTTGACTGGTCCTCACACTTTTGACCAGTCCTCGAATTTATGACTGTCCTCACATTTTACATTTTTGCCCTATCTTGTCATCATGGTGAAGAGAAGCAGTTGTGAAATGAGTGACATGGTTGTTAAGAATGCTGCACGGGCATAAATGTGAGGATGGTCATAAGTGTGAGGACCAGTCAAAAGTGCGAGGACCTGTCAGAAATGACTTTTTTCAGCCCTCTGGTTAGTCCTTTTGTGCATATGGACTACTCAGAGGGCTGAAAAAGTTATTTTTGACTGGTTCTCACACTTTTGACCAGTCCTCGAACTTACGACTGTCCTCACATTTTATGTTTTTGCCCTATCTTGTCACCATGGTGAAGAGAAGCAGTTGTGAAATGAGTGACATGGTTGTTAAGAATACTGCACGGGCATAAATGTGAGGATGGTCATAAGTGTGAGGACCAGTCAAAAGTGTGAGGACCTGTCAGAAATGACTTTTCAGCCCTCTGAGTAGTCCCTATACAAATAGCCATGGCCACCCGGTCACATGACCAGCTAGCCACGCCCACCCAGTCACATGGCCTCCAAGCCACGCCCACACAATAAGTCACGCCCACAATGGTGTCCTTCTTACCAATGTTAAAATCTGTTCACCTTACCCTATACGCATAGCCATGGCCACCCGGTCACATGACCAGCTAGCCACACCCACCCAGTCACATGACCAGCTAGCCATGCCCACCCAGTCACATGACCAGCTAGCCACGCCCACAAAATAAGCCACGCCCACAATGTCCCTCTTTACCAATGTTAAAATCTGGTCACCTTATATTGAAGAGTACTGGGCCTAAAATAGAACCTTGGCATACCCCGGTGCATACTTCCCTCCATGTAGATGCAGTTCCATTGAGAACTAAACATTGAGTGTGGTTGGTCAGCCAGTTACAAATCCATCTGGTGGTGATGTTGTCTAACCACATTTTTCTATCTTATCCAGTAGTAGGTTGTGGTCTACTTTATCAAATACCTTACTGAGATAAGAATACAAGTAGTCCCCGCTCAGCCACCAGTCACTTAGCTTAGTGACTATTCAAATTATGATGAATCTCCCAAAACTACTTATGACCTGGTTCCAGAGCTCACATGGCTGCACACAACCTGTAATCACATGTCCACAATTTGGAGTCTTGGCCATCAGCTCACCTCTATAGTCAATTGCAACGTTCTTCAGTCATGTGACTATGATTTATAACATTTTTTGCTGCCTGTAGAAATGCATTGATTCATCTAACAATCCAGCATTCCCTTTACAAGCTTAGCTACAAAAGAAATTATACAATTTAATTCAGTCACATGGCTGCCTCACCTTATGTTCATCATGACTTATTTTTGGGATAGGACATCAGCCCTGGAATTCTTTAAAAACATTTAAAGTGAAATAAAAGTTTATTGAGGATGAATACATTCTACATCTGCTGACAGCATAAATCAGAAAGCTGGCTATACATACAGCATGTAAGATATACTCATTCTATAATCTTAAGAGGTTTCAAATAAAGCTTCATCCTGATACAAGAGCTGAGAAAAGTGTTTTGCCACTGAAAACATTTCATGAGTTACCAAGCAAGAAAACACTGCCCCAGAGTGTAACTTTGGAATATAAGAAATAGCTCAGAGACAGACTTTAGGCAGTAATGCTGAAGCAAAGCTTCGGGGAGGACAACAATATTATGGCTTTATATAATAGATATATCTTACATACTATGTGTACATGGCTATGAGTTTATTTCCTTTTGGAGGAAAACATTTTGCACAGTGGAGCAAAAGAAAACAAAAACAGGAAGGAGATAATAGGGGGAAAAAAAGAAATCTATAGTGGTACTTTAAAACATGTAACCTATTTAATAATAAAGCAGGGCTGCTCATACTCACACCTGATTACCATCGGTTTCTTCAAATAAATGAATTGGTATAATGTTTTTGACTCATTTGTTTAATTGGGCTCTTTTAGGACAGGTGTGGAGAACAGATCACATTTTAGATCATATTTATTCAGAAATATTAAAAATTCAAAAATGTTCACAAACCTTTAGATATCACTGTACAACTAGTTTACAGAAACATCAATCACTACTATTCTTCATTATTGACAACAAGCCTTGCAGTCTCCTTATAATATTTGATACATTGCCTTTTTTCTTTAAAATTTTCAACTTTTTTTTGAAGACATCAACTCCATCCAGCTGTGAATTTCTTTGCCTGTTCCTTCCTCATTCACTCTTTTTTTTTTCTTTGACAATTTAATTTGTTCTGTAATTTGATAAAATGTACTATGTATCTTGGCTAGAGCAGCATGTGAAGTTTTTGATTTGGTTCATCTGATTAAAATGGTACTGTAACGCAAGAATGATTACTCAATTTAAATTCAGATGTTGATTGTAGTGAATTTGAAAGACTTTGCTAAATACATATAGCTTATTGATCCAGCAATAATTATTTTTCATTCATGAGTGTCAAAAGATGGTGTTTATAATCCTTGATAGGGTAAAAGATACTTTGGGACAAATTGAAAATGTATTTCTAGTTATAGAACTGGGTGAGCAGTCTAATTATTATAGGAAATAAAAATGGGAAGCAGAGTAAATGTTTGTATCTATTTTAAGATTTAGGAAGACAGCTTTATATAACATCACAAAGCCTGGAGAAGAGTTAGGCCATCTGTCAGGCATGAAAATTGCTACCATTCTGGATAGAAAGATATGTATTGGCAGATGAAATTAGATGAGTTTTCATCAAGTCTGTGTAATTTTATAAACCCCAAGGAAGATATTGTTTTTATTGTTTGCCATTTAGCTTAAGCCCTTCAATGAAAATTTTTAGCAGAAAAAAAATCCAAAGAAACATTTAATCATATAAAAAAGATGTATATGATAATAGATGATACAATAATCACAGCAGAAATTTCTGAACAACGTAATCAAATTCTTCCTCAAGGTATAGAAACAGCGTGTGTTAAAATGTTGAACAAATAACACATACAGTTCAATGTTTCTTCAGTTAAAGAGTCAGAAACTGTTGATAGTATTCAGTCTGATGTTAGGCTCTAAGAGACATGGCATACCTACAGAACAAACAAAGTGTATTGAGATTGTTTGGATGTGTATAATATTTGTCCCAAGACACTCTGAGACAAACAAAGTCAACGGCACATGTTCTGAATTTGCTGAAGAATGATGTAGAATTTCAGAACTTACAGAGTATCATAAAATTGCTGCTGTTGAAATACAGCACTTTTATCAGGTTGCTTAACATTGTTGCTCAATGTTTTGATGGTGACAAACCAATGTATGTGGGTACATTAAAACATTATCTTGGGTCAGACTTAATCCCAAAGAATAAACCCGAGTGTTATGCTTCCGGAATGCTGCATGTACTGTATCATAACAAATTATGCACAAATAGAGAAGGATATGCTCTCAGCAACATACAATGAGCAACCTCCATAAATCTCAAAAGTACTTTTTCAAAAAACTTCTTTTCTAGATGCAAAGGTAACTGTCCAATTTCAGCAAAGTTAAGATGCCCATAAATGACTTTTTAAAGATAATGGTAGCTGTTTTATGATTTTCAAGAGCGAGAAGGAGAAAGAGATGTACAGGTGCATGCAATTAAAAGCTGGTTGCCTGCACTTAACATCCCTCCAAAACAAAAAGAAAGAAAGAGAAAGAAGGAAGGAAGGAAGGAAGGAAGGAAGGAAGGAAAGAAAGAAAGAAAGAAAGAAAGAAAGAAAGAAAGAAAGAAAGAAAGAAAGAAAGAAAAGGAAAAAGAAAAAGATGAATAATCTAATTTATATGAAATGATAATTTGTGGTGATGGTTGGCATCATTGTAACAACTATAATTTAAGCAATTACATGGTATAATCAAATTGATTATACCATGAACAATGCTAAACAATAGCAATGAGCAATGCTATTCTAATTTTGTAGGGTAGAGTTTATAACTCGTTGAGGTTGATGGTCTTTCTGGTGATGGTAGTAAAAAGGATAACACTTCAGTTCAGGAAAATAGTAACTCACTTGCTACAATGAATGTGTCCACATATGTGAGATCTGATGTCTAATTATTTTGTCAGTACAATTAATTCAGAACAATGTACTTTGAGAATGGATTAAGTGCAAGGGTGGAGACCTCTGGTGACCTCTGGGTCTTTGTATTACCAATGTTTATGTTTTCTTTCAATAAAAAAGTTTCTATCATTGATGTTGTGTGGATACACAGATTTTATTTCCTATAATTAAGAAGAGAAATATGATATATCTTTATGACAACTATGAATAAATAAAACCCAGAAGATATTATGATATGAATTACATTTTGGTTTCTTGCTATGTTGCTACTTAGCTGTATTTTTCATCTCTGTGCTAGAGACATTTATTTAGAAGATTGGACTACTTTAGGGATACTTTTTAAGGATTATTAAGCCATGGACATCACAACCTGTTTTATGCTAGGTTTTACTTTTCCTTCATTACTTCTGCATTTTTTGTTTCTTCCAATTATCTTGGTAAATGTGCTTTTGCTAATAATACACTTTAGAGACTTTTGAGATAGAGATTTATATTATAATTGGATGTACTATTAAGGGTCAGCTAGCAGAAGGCAATACTATTCGTCGACTTCATTTGTAGCAATTTCAAGGTCACTTTTCAGTGGGAATGAAAAATTAATATGGGCGATGTATATGGGTATATACTTTAGTCTTTCAAAATTTCTACATGAATTACAGGTGCATCTGTTCTCATTAGCTGAATGTATATTTTGGGTGATGGGCTGGTTGAAATGCAGGTGCTGTCTTTCTCTTTAAAATGCATCACACTCCTATTTGTGCAGGATTTCCTTCCATTTGCCAATTTTCCTTCCTGCCTTCATTATGATTACTATCCGTCTTATTCATCTATCATTTTTCACCTTTAGGCTTTAATGCAGAAATTGCAATTGAATGCCTTCACCGTATTTATTGCTGAAGCTGGAGTAAAAGCCATGAATATGCATTGGCATCTGCAGATATAAAAACAATTTCCATATTTGTAAATGTAGACTCTTAAGTCATACATTCATTAATCATATTGCCTTTCAATTTACTTCAAAAAAAACCAACAAAAACAAAACCCAGAATGGATTGACTGGCTGGTTGCAGTCTTTAGACAACAACCTATCAGCACTTTCAATAATATACAGGTATATTGAACTGTCATCAAGGTGAATAAAAATGTCACATTCCGTCTGCCTATCTCAATCCTATCACAGCTGCATTTTTTCCTGAAAAGTTCCCCCCCCCCCAATTCTTACTACCTGGCATCAAGGATTCTACTTTATCATGCAGTGTGAATGTGCTATGAATTCTGTGTGCTTTCATTATAATCAAAGTAGATTGCTGCTTCAAACAACCAATCTACAAGTAGAATCTGCATGGGTAAAGTTTTGCAAGGACTGCAGTGGTGGAATAGGCATTCACAAGGATTTGGGTGTGGTGCAAGCATACACATCCTCATTCTTACACGACCCATCTCACTTATATTCTGTTCAATATGAATGGCAAGTTTCATGAGATAGGACAAAACGAGTAGGATTGGAGATCAGGTATAGAAATGCTAACCCTTGTTAGCATACCAAATTCCTTATTTTGTACTTGTTTTGAATTATATAAAATGTAGAAAATACGTCTTTAAAAAAGTTACCAACATTTGTGATATTTCAGATTCTGGTTGAGTGTTTTTTTTCTATCAGGGCAACTTGGTCTATCCAAATATGGGATGGAACATACTGCTTCTGCTTTCTTTTTTGGTAAATATAAATTCAATACAGGTTCTGGTTGTGTGGTACTGTCTATCCTCTTTTGATGCACACAAAGCTTTATATCCCAGATGATATTTTCAAAACATTTAATATGAAAAATTAATTAAGAAATTAATATGCTTCAAAATAAAATTCCAGCTTCAAACCCTGTCTTCATTTTCAAGAATCTATTAGGATCCCATGTAAGCCTTATAAAGTTCTTAAGGAAATGAAAGGGAGCTGAAGTCTAGTAATTTACTGGAAATGTATTGGTTGGACTAATAAACAAGAAATATAAACTAAGGCTCTAGAGAGATTGAAGTATAATACTACCGATTTTATCTTTGGTAAATAAATGTTTTATGACTGGCCATGATCTCCTTAACAACCATTTTATGACAGTCCTCATAACAAGTTCCCAATATTCAACATATGCCAATGGTCCCCAAAAGTCCTTACCTTAAACCATCAAATAATAAGTTATAGGGTCTTTACAAATGAATATATATATATATGTGTGTGTGTGTGTGTGTGTGTGTGTGTAGTTAATATTTCGGGTTTCTTCCCGTGTAATTGTGGATATATCCCTAAAAGGGTAGAAGCGACGTTTCGACAGAATCCCATCTGCCATCATCAGGCTTATGTCAGCAGTCATTTTGTACTAACTGCCGTTGGTATTTCAAATCTGGTGCTGGTATTCTGGGATGGCTCCACCTTTTCATTCTGATTGGTTGGGAGTCCCAGTATGTGTTTATTGGCTTGGCTTCGGGTGTATGGTCGGTTTTTCTCCACTAGGTGGCAGGGCTTCATCTTTGTGGCTGGTTTGAATATGATTTGGTTGGGATTTTTTTGATTAATGTTTGGTCTATGTTTTATATATGGTGTTAAGATTCGTCTATCTATGAGAGCAGGTTCCAGGTGCTCCTGGAAGCACGAAGCCAAGAACACCAGCCTGAAGATGACGAACGAGACTTCGTCAAAACGTCGCCAAGACATTTCCAATTTTACGTGGGAGAAGACCCGAATAACCAAAGACCTACATATATATATATATATATATATATATATATATATATATATATATTTATATTTATATTTATATTTATATTTGTCTATGTCTATGTCTATGTCTATGTCTATGTCTATGTCTATGTCTATGTCTATGTCTATGTCTATGTCTATGTCTATGTCTATGTCTATGTAAGTTTTCACGGGTATATATGTGTGTACAGTTAATATTTCGGGTTTCTTCCCGTGTAATTGTGAACATAAGCCTGATGATGGCAGATGAGATTCTGTCGAAACGTTGCTTCTACCCTTTTAGGGATATGTTCACAATTACACGGGAAGAAACCTGAAATATTAACTACACACACACACACACACACACACACACACACACACACACATATATATATATATATATATATATATATATATATATATATATATATGTACCGCCCTTCTCCGGAGACTCAGGGCAGCTTACAGTGCGTTAAGCAATATGGCTTTACAATATACCTTTTGCTCTCATCCAAGCATATGACCTATTGTACAGCAGCCTCAAGCAAGTGGAATGATAAGGCAAAAAATGTAGAATTGGCTTATTTATTACTAGTATTTTTTGCCAACAAGATAAATGAAAAGTGTGTTCCTATAGGTATTTCTGCTTACCGGTGATGTTAAAGGGAGCAAAGAAACTGTTAATGGGTGTTGGATCTTTTCCATGTATCCTTTGTCAAAAAATCTTTGGAATTGGTCTACAATAATTTGGGTTAAATCCACAGAATATAAATCCACATTATTCTGGCCATGTGTCCTTTCTAGCATTTGGTTTGTAAACACTGATGATACTCTGGCTTTTGAAGGTCAGCCCTGCTGCACTGTTGTGCAGCTGACTTTATAACCTGTTGCATTTTATGTTGCTTTATTTGCCTCTTGGCTTTCAGCTCAGTTCACTGAATCAATGCCCTTGTGAAAAGGTCAGCTAGTATTTTGAAGAGCCTTCCATTTGTAATGGAATATAGTTTGCAAGCTTTATTTCACTAAAGAATCAATTTAAAGCCTTCTGCTGACACTGACTTTGCAGTCTTCCTGATAACATTAAATATATATAAGCTCACTTTACTTCACCACAGATCCAAATGTACTCTTTAATGTAATACAGCTTGTTTTTTTCAGTTGTTTTGTATGAAAGACGCATAACTAAAGAATCATATGAAAAGGTCCTTGCTAAAGATGGCACGTGTCTTTAGTAACTGCAGAGTTAACTAAACATACATTTTGTGGGGAGTTGATTGGAGACGGTTTTTCTGCTCTACTGAACTCAGTGATAAAACAGCGACATCATTCCATTATTGCAAGGTGGTAAGAGGTTGTATCAGACATGTTATAATGGTTATTAGCAATTACTGGGCATTCATTAATTTAATGGGATAATGACTATGAAGGAAGACTGAATCATCCTCTGATATTAAAAATTATATGGGGATGTAAAACAGGTGGAATTATTATCCCATCTGCCTAGCAACGTAACAATATAGACCTTCTAGCTGATAGAATATAGGCAATGTTGTATTGGCTTGCAAAGTACTCCATAGATTAGAGATCCTGGCTTGCATAGAATAATGTGAGCATTCTTAAATTAAAACTGGGTTTTGCTTGTACTTGTGGTTTATGGACTGAAAGGTATCCTGCTTCCCCAAAAATAAGACCTATCCTGAAAATAAGCCCTAGCATGTTTTATGTGTGTGCCTAATATAAGTCCTACCTGCAAAATAAGCCCTACTTAAGAGCCTGCACAGCTGCCCACCTGCCCATTTCATCTGGTTGCTCGCAGTGCCATGGCCACGAGGCGAGGCAGGTGTCGGGATGGATGGCCTGGCAGTGGGGCCCTGAGATAAGCTGGTGCAAGGCGTGTAGGGCAGCTCCATCCCCTGTCTCGCCTCGTGGTTGTGGCATTGGCATATTGCTTGTCCTCCTGCTCCACTGCAGCCATGAGCAAGCAGAAGTGGGCTGGCAGCCATGTGGGATCCTGCTGGATTGGACTGCTGGAACCACCACCGAAAGGCAAGACAGATGTTGGGACATGAGTGGCCTGGCTGCGGGGGCCATGAGGTAAGCCAGTGTGGGGTGCACGACAGTTCCACCCCCCACCTCACGGTGGCAGCACTGGCACACCACATGGCCTCCTGCCCTGCTGTGAGTAAGCAAAAGTGGACCTCCTGTATATGGAAAAACAAAATAAGACATCCCCAAAAATAAGCCCTAGTGCTTATTTTGGGGCCCAAAAGAAAATAAGACCTGGTCTTATTTTTGGGGAAAGATGGGTATAAAAACCAACCGGTATTGTCCTTAATCATTATGGAATGCTGAATATGGCATGGCTATGACTAATTCTGCTAACCTACCCTAAACTTTGTTTGTCTTACTTAAAATATTTTATGAAAGCTTTGATTGATCAAAAACACGATATGCAGTAGAGGGCAATATTTATGATCCTATCTGGTAACAAATGAGGCATAATGAATGGTATTTAAGTAATTTAGTTTTTGCAGGATCCAATAGTTTTTGTTCTATTTCCTTTCTTTTTGCTTAACTCAAAGCAAACTTGTATAATTTTCTATTGTTATTTCTTAGTCCTTTCTGAGCTTTGCACAACATCCTTTTAAGTTTGAAAGTAAGTAGTGTAATAAGAATCTATGTATGGATCAATTGAAAAAGAACTAAATTCTTCAATCTAATTCTAACTGTGAATTAGACTCCATTTCTGCCTTGTTGTTTTTACTGGTTACAATTTCATTTTTTATTCATATTTTTCATTCATTATTTTAGCATTATAGTTTTAATACCATCATTCCTCTAGTCCAGGGTAGGCAACCAGCAGTATTAGGCTCCCATGCATTCCAATCTGCCATCATCATCATCATCATCATCATCATCATCATCATTTATTGGACTTATATGCCACCCTCTCTCCAAAGGACTCAGGGCGGCTCACATCAGCGAAACAATCCCAATAAATACACATTAAAACAGACTAAAACAGACTAAAACCAATTTAAAACCAATTTAAAACAGTAGACCCCATCAGTCCAGGCTAGGGCGTTTAAACAGCCATGTCTTAAACTCGTGGCAGAAGGATTATGAGGTTAGAGATATGTAAAAATGATGTAAAAAAAATAAGGAAGAAACAATCCCCTGTTCAACCAGAAAAACAATTCTATTACTCATGTACAAATTGCTCCAAAGTAGAAAATATGGCTCCTGATTACTTACAAATTTCTCTTCTTATGGGATTGATTTTATATTTTTAATCAGTGGAATGACTTGCCTCTAGAAATTATGGGTGCTCTAATACTGTAGGTTTTTAAGAAGGGATTGGACAACAATTTGTTTGAAATGGTATAGGGCCATGATGGCGCCATATCAGTGGGCATGCTAGCTCAGTTCTGGCATGTATATGCGCGTCGGCCAGCTGATTTTTGGGCCTTCTGGGCCCACCAGAAGTAGTGAAACAGGCTGTTTCCTGAGACTCCTAGAGAGGCTCTGGAGGCTGGGGACAGCAAAAAATGTCACTTCCTGTCCCACTGGGAGTTTGGAAATGGGCCATTTCAGGCCTCCGGAGAACCTCCGAGGGAGTGGGAAAGGCTGTTTTCACACTTCCCAGATGCATAGAGAGGATCTGGAGCCAGGTGAGGAAAAAAAAACCGGCCTATCAGGCCATTGCGTGCCAGGAACGGTGGGGGGAGGGAGGGTGGGATGAATGCACATGTGCAAGGCAGGGCAGATAGAATTATAGGTGTGGGCACGCCTGCGCGTGAACCTCCCCTGCCTGCCCCCCCTCCTGGCACGCGATGGCAAAAAGGTTAGCCATCAGTGGTATAGGGTTTCCTGCTGAGTAGGGGATTGGACTAGAAGACCTCCAAGGTGCCTTCCAATTCTGTTATTCTGTTATTTTATGAACTACTTCTTAATTATTGAAATATTGGTCCCTTACTCAGTTTGTGTCAGTTCTAACTGTTGTCATTAAGCAAATCTTATGTGTTCATTAAGTGAATATTCACTTGATTGCTATTTGTGACCTCTTGCCAGCTTCCTCACTCACTTGACTTGTCAGAAGCTGACAAGTGATGGTGACATATGGCAATTATGTGACTGTGAGACATTATGATAGTCATAACTGTGACCAAATTGCCAAGAGCCCGAATTGCAGTAACATGTTTGCAAGGACTCTACAATGGCCCCAACCATGAGGATCACTTGAAATTCTCCTCATTTAGTATTGTCATAACTTTGAATGGTCAGTGAACAAGTAGTCATTAAGAGAGGACGACCAGTTTTTTTTTAAAAAAAGTAAATTGCATTAGTAGTTAATTAACTTTTGAATGAAATTCTAAGAACTTGGATCCTGTTTATAAAGCTATAAATAATTTGGGTTCAGGATGTATATCAGAGGTGGGTTTCAGTAGGTTCTGACCAGTTCTGAAGAACCGGCAGTGGAAATTTTGAGTAGTTCAGAGAACCGGTAAATACCACCTCTGACTGGCCCCACCCCGATCTATTCTCTGCCTCCCGAGTCCCAGCTGATGGGAAGGAAATGGAGATTTTATAGTATCCTTCTCCTGCCACGCCCACCAAGCCACACCCACCAAGCCATGCCATGCCACGCCCACCAAGCCACACCCACAGAACTGGTAGTAAAAATTTTTTTGAAATCCACCACTGATGTATATATTTTAGTTAAAAAATATTAGTTGGATTGCTGATGCTCTTCTGTTTCAAGGTTGCTGGCTCACACACATAGACACAACACTCAGAAGCTGCATATTTACTACTGTTTAAGCTGATAGCAGTAGACAGGAACATAATTCAAATACCTAGCAGAGAGTGCTCGCCTGAAAAAAATGCCAATACAATCCAGGAAGCAGTAGAGTATGCCAAATACATTCCAAGAGTCACAAGAAGCCAATTCATGTAGTCAAACAACCCAAGAATTAAAGGGTCACAAACTAGAAGCAGGCACAAGAGTTGGAAGGCTGAACAGTTGTCTCCAATACAGATTGCAAGCAAAGTAATTACCTAAATTTGCTGACAGCTGGTTGAAATCAATCTTGCCTTGCCCTTTGTCCAGCAAGGAACCTCATTGTGGAGCGTTGTCCTGCTCATCTCAATATGGGTCTAGACCTATATGGGTCTAGGGCTTGCAGGTTGTTCCTCATCATCTGTCTGCTCCAGCTGAACAGGAAATGCCCACAGCTGATCAACCTCTACTGAATCCTGGCTTTCTGAATCCTGAGGGTCACCTTCCTGAAGCACAACTCAGATGGTGCAACATCGTCAGATTGCAGATCAGAGTCAGATTCTTTCTTTAAAATATGATGGACAAACCAACTGAAAAACAGTTTGGGACACTTTTTTCTTTACATGGTGACCACTGCAGGGATTGTAAATGCTAAGCATTGGAAGGAAAAGTGGGCGCTGGCTATTGAAGAGTGTATTTTAAAATTGACTGAATCACCAGACAGGGCAAAATGAACATCTTGGGTTAGGAACAATGGATTGGACAACTTTATAAGAGATGAAAGCCATTTGTGGACTTTCTGCCTGTTAAATACAGTGACAGATGGTTAACGGAGAGATTTGAAGATCAGTTTTATCTTTGGGGTAACCTGGTGACTGTTTATAATTTTTTTTTTACATATATATTGTGAGCAGATGTTGAGTAGATTTGCTTATTAGACAAATAGATTTCCACATCAGGATATTTGCTTATATAATATAGGATTTTGGTCAAATATAAACTTTGGGAAAGTTTATAAATATTTGTAGATCCATTATGTAAGTGGACAAGAACATAGTAGTGTTTAGGTGCATCTTTTAGCATTCAGCGGGGATGGATTTTTTTTTATGTTTAATGTTAAATATATTTGACATTTGTTTTTTTCTTTTTTGTAAACATAGTTTTTTTCTTTTTGTTGTTAATGTTGAAAGTTTGATAGTATGCTTTCTTTCTTTGTTTTGTATTTTATCTTTGATGAGGAAAAAAAATATGCTAAAAAAGATCAGAGTCAGATTCTGAATTCTGGATGATAATATTTTCAGAAATACCATATAGCTCTGTTTGGGGAAGAGTCCTAAGAGTCTTCATAGACAGCCAAGGAAACAAAGCAAATGGATCATGGAACAAATCAGCTCAGAGTTGTCACGTGAGGCACAAAGGATCTGGTTCAAACTATCCTATTTCAGACACATTATATGAACATCTAGCTTTCTGAGAAGGCTGCAATGGGGCAGGTGTAAGGAAAGACAAAAACCAGGAGCTATGTGGATAGACTCAGTTATATGGCAATGGCTGTACTGTTGGATAAACTGAAGCTTAGGGACAGATCATTGCCATAAAGTCTATATGTGGCCACCAAGAATCAACAATGACTTGATGGCACATAATCATCTTCTTCTCTCTTCTTCTTCCTCCTCCTCCTCCTCCTCCTCCTCCTCCTCCTCCTCCTCCTCCTCCTCCTCCTCCTCCTCCTCCTCCTCCTCCTCCTCCTCCTCCTCCTCCTCTTCTTCTTCTTCTTCTTCTTCTTCTTCTTCTTCTTCTTCTTCTTCTTCTTCTTCTTCTTCTTCTTCTTCTTCTTCTTCTTCTTCTAACTGTTTGAAATGCTATTATAATATAATTACTTTTGTTATGCTTTTGATCAGTGGTGAAATGTAAAATTTGTTACTACCTGTTCTGTGGCATGGCTTGGTGGGGGTGGGGGTTTAATGTGACTGGATGGGCATGACCTCTTTTTTAAATTTTAAAAGCATTTTTTCTACAATCTCTTCAGCCAAAGGAGTTGTAAAAAAATGCTTTTAAAAGCCTCTGATAATCAGGCAACTCAGCTGGGATCGTTAGAGGCTTTTAAAAGCATTTTTTTTCTACAACCTTTTTGGCCAAAGAGGTTGCAGAAAAAAATGCTTTTAAAAGCCTCTGACGATCCCAGCTGAGCCGCACAATCATCAGAGCCTTTTTTTTTTACTTTTAAAAACGGTTTTTTCAGCCGAAGAGGTTGTAGAAAAAAATGCTTTTAAAAATAATAATAATAATAAAAACAGCCTCTGATGATGATGCTCATCTGGGCATGGGGGGTGGGTGGTGCAGGGATTTTTGCTACCGGTTCTCCGAACCACCCGCCACCATCGCAACCAAATTGGGCGATCTGGTCCAAACTGGGAGCATTTCACCCCTGCTTTTGATAAACCTTACATTTTAGACATTAGAGGAATGAACTGATATTGCAAAGGTTCACTACTTCCATCTCACCAGTAGAGGGGACTGACCATCAGACCAATCACCGTGAGAGGGTGGTTGGATTGTATCCCCCCTGAACTGTGTCAACTTGGCTAGAGATCCTTTCCACTGTGGTGAGGGGACAGTGGACTTTGGACCTCGGATTCTGGATGCCCCCACTTTATTTGCTCCCTTTTGGACCTCTTATTTTCCATCTGACCCTTGGGACATGGTCACTTATCCTCTGTGGCAAGATGTATACGGCAGCTGAGCTTCTTGTTCTGCGAGACTCCCCCCTCTCGCAGGATTGGCCCTCCACTCTATCGAGGGCCTACTTCGATGACGGATTTTGGAATCCCGAGAGGTGGCATGCGGCAAAGAGGGGGCTGAGGGGTTTTTTAAAATTGTCATTTGCCAATCTTTTAAGGGGTTTTGGGAGGGGGGAGGGTTGTTTGGCAAAGGATAGGGAGGGTGATTTGTTGGGGAGGGGGCCAGGCCCGGCACAGGGTCACGCTAGGGGAGGTGCGGAGCGGGGATCGGAGGGGGTTGGTGTTGGTAGGGAGGAGGGCGATGTCATCAGGACCGTGGGTGGGAGGGGCAGGTATGGTGGGAGCAGGGGGTCATATCATGTTGTGGGGGCACGTATCCGCTGTCTTCAAGCGGTGACATGCTCCGGCCCCCAATGCTCTTCTCGTTCTCTGGGTTGTCCGGAGTCTCAGAGCCTGGGTCTTAGGCTGATGCTGTGCAACGCCAGGTCCGTGGTTAATAAAGCCCCCCTCATTTGTGAGCTGATCCAGGAGGGGGGAGCGGACCTGGCGGGTATTACTGAGACCTGGTTGGGCCTGGAGGGAGGGGGTCCCCCTCGTAGAAATGTGCCCACTGGGTTTCTGCGCATTTCATCAGCCAAGGGCCCAGGGTAGGGGTGGGGAGGGTGGCGGTTATTGTAAAGGAAGGTCTTGATCCTAGGGAGGCCACTGTACCTCAGATAGCCGGTTGTGAGTCTCTCCTTGTGAAGTGGGGCCATGGGAGGCAGATGGGCCTGCTGGTTACGTACCTGGCTCCTTGCTGCGTGGCAGCGACCCTGCCCAAGCTCCTCAATGTTATAGCCAGGGTGGTGGTTGATACCCCCAGGCTTTTAGTCATGGGGGATTTCAACCTGCCGTCCATCGGTGAAGCATCTGAGGTGGCTCGGGAGTTCATGGCTTCCATGACGGCCATGGACCTGACCCAGTTAATTCAGGGCCCCACTCACATAGGAGGAAACACGCTGGACTTGGTTTTCATCTCTGGTCAGTGGTTGAATGGCTTAGATACAGGGGATATAGTTATTGAACCCTTGTCATGGTCAGACCATTCTCTCCTTAGACTTGACTTCCTGACCGCTATGCCCCACCGCAGGGAGGCGGAACCGATCAGGTGGTTCCGCCCCAGGCGCCTGATGGAGCCTGATAGGTTCCGAATGGAGCTTGGGCCATTTCCTGAGACTCTGGCGCGCGACTTGACGGAAGACCTGGTGGCCGCCTGGGATAGGGCGGCCACTGGTGCTTTAGATCAGGTCGTGCCTTTGCGGCCTCTGACCCGGCGCCGAATCTGCCCAGCTCCTTGGTTTTCCGAGGAGCTGAGGGGGATGAAACGCCAGAAAAGACGCCTAGAGAGTAGTTGGAGGGCCAGTCGCTCCGAATCTGACCGTACACTAGTGAGGTCTTATATCAAGACCTACTTAGTGGCGATAAAGGCGGCGAAGTGTAATTACTTTTCCGCTCTTATCGCGTCGGCAGAAAATCGCCCAGCTGCCTTGTTTAGGGTGACTCGCTCCCTTCTCCATCTGGGAGCGCGGGAAGACCCCTTGCAAGGTCGTGCTGAGGATTTTGCGCATTATCTGCACGATAAAGTCGCTCAAATTCGGGAAGGCTTGGACTCTGACTGGGTAGGTACAGGCGGGTTGTCCGAGGTCTGTCTTGAGACGGTTATCTGGGATGAGTTTGACCCTGTGACTCCCGAGGATGTGGACAGGATGCTGGGGAGGTTGAACGCAACCACATGTTTATTGGACCCGTGTCCCTCCTGGTTGGTGCTGGCTACCCGGGAGGTTACGCGAGGCTGGCTCCAGAGGATTATAAATGCTTCCTTGAGTGAGAGGTTCTTGCCTTCCGCCTTGAAAGAGGCGGTGGTGAGGCCCCTCCTCAAGAAGCCCTCTCTGGACCCAGCTGTTTTAGCAAACTATCGTCCAGTTTCCAACCTTCGCTTCTTGGCGAAGGTTGTTGAGAGTGTGGTTGCGCGACAGCTCCCGCAGTACCTGGATGAAACCGTCTATCTAGATCCGTTCCAGTCCGGCTTCAGGCCCGGGTACAGCACGTAAATGGCATTGGTCGCGTTGGTTGATGATCTCTGGAGGGCTCGGAACAGAGGTTGTTCCTCTGTTCTGGTCCTATTAGACCTCTCAGCGGCTTTTGATACCATCGACCATGGTATCATGCTGCGCCGGTTGGAGGGGTTGGGATTGGGAGGCACTGTTTTACGGTGGTTCTCCTCCTATCTCTCCGACCGGTCGCAGTCTGTGTTGGCTGGAGGGCAGAGGTCGACCTCAAGGCACTTGGTTTGTGGGGTGCCACAAGGGTCGGTCCTCTCGCCTCTCCTGTTCAACATTTATGTGAAGCCGCTGGGTGAGATCATCCGTGGTTTTGGGGTGCAGTGCCATCTGTACGCTGATGACACCCAGCTGTACATCTCCACCCCAGACCACCCCAACGATGCCCTTGAAGTGATGTCCCGGTGCCTGGAGGCGGTGCGGGTCTGGATGGGGAGGAACAGGCTCCGACTCAATCCCTCCAAGACTGAGTGGCTGTGGCTGCCGGCGTCCCGATATAGTCAGCTGGTGCCATCGCTGACTATCGGGGGCGAGACATTGGCCCCCACGGAGAGGGCGCGTAACTTGGGTGTCCTCCTGGACGCACGGCTGTCTTTAGAAGAGCATATGACGGCCGTGGCCAGGGGGGCTTTCTATCAGGTTCACCTGATACGCCAGTTGCGCCCCTTTCTGGATCGGGATTCCCTATGCACGGTCACTCATGCCCTCGTTACTTCCCGCCTCGACTACTGCAATGCTCTCTACATGGGGCTCCCCTTGAGGAGCACTCGGAGGCTCCAACTGGTGCAGAATGCGGCCGCGCGGGGTACTTATGGGGGCGACATGGCGCTCCCACGTGATATCTCTCCTGCGCGAGCTGCATTGGCTTCCGGTGGTCTTCCGAGTGCGCTTCAAGGTGTTGGTTCTCATCTTCAAAGCGCTCCATGGCTTAGGACCCAGTTATTTACGAGACCACCTTCTGCCTCCGATAACCTCCCACCGGCCAACACGCTCCCACAGAGAGGGTCTCCTCAGGGTGCCGTCTGTCAGGCAATGTCGGCTGGTGACCCCCCGGGGAAGAGCCTTCTCTGTGGGGGCACCCGCCCTCTGGAATGAGCTACCCCCAGGGATACGACTAATCCCGGACCTCCGGACCTTCCGCCGGGCCCTGAAGACTTTTTTATTTCAGCAAGCCAGGCTGGGTTAAAAATTTTTAATTGGGTGAATTTTATGGGTAACGGGGTTTTAAATTGGAGAAGCCTAAGATAATTTAATTTTGTTTTAACGTATTTTAATATTTGTATTGTGTGTTTTTAATTCTGGCTGTTCACCGCCCCGAGTCCTTCGGGAGAGGGGGCGGTATAAAAATTTAAATAATAATAATAATAATAATAATAATAATAATAATAATAATAATAATAATAATAATAATAATAATTTTGCTTTTATTCTGTGTGTATTTTGTATTTATTTTTCTTGACTAGTGAGTTACAATGAATACCATGAAATATTATAGATAGAAAAGTAACTTAAATGTATGGTCCAACTTCTGGAATATTTCCATGAATTATTTTTATGTATGTAGCAGATAGGTCACTTCACCACTTTTTCAATATATAATACTAGTCTTATCTGAATTATAGTATGTATATATATATATATATATATATATATATATATATATATATATGTGTGTGTGTGTGTGTGTGTGTGTGTGTGTGTGTGTGTGTGTAAGTTTTCACGGGTATATATGTGTGTATAGTTAATATTTCGGGTTTCTTCCCGTGTAATTGTGGATATATCCCTAAAAGGGTAGAAGCGATGTTTTGACAGAATCTCATCTTCCATAAACCTGATGATGGCAGATGAGATTTTGTCGAAACGTCGCTTCTACCCTTTTAGGGATATATCCACAATTACACGGGAAGAAACCCGAAATATTAACTACACACACACACACACACACACACACACACACACACATATATATATTCACACATACATATTCAGCCTTTTTTGTTCTTTCACACTAACTGGAAGAAAATAGCACTTAAATTTATGATCACCTGAATAATTTGCATGTATAATTATTTTTACAGTATGTGCAAAGCTATTCATAAAAGTATACTTATCCAAAGTGTACTTCAGATACTAGTCATATTTGTCTTGGCTTGAATATGTATATTAAGGTTGTTAATTTTAGTCTTTTTGGTCACATCTGTTGTCTCATACAAATATTTTATTTTGGAAGCAAGGCTTCCTTCCTAAGAAATTGTATTGTAATTTAATGGTCCCATAAGTGTCAGTTATTTTGTTCGTATTCTAGAAAATGTATTTAAGGTATGCTAAAGGCAGAATTACTGATGTGTGAGCATATATTTATGACTATGATAGAACCAAAAAAGGCATTTAAGATGCTCTCTCAGACAATGAGATGTTATAACTATTGGTGAGCACCAGATAAAAATTTATGAGATATTTTGTTTCATCAAATTGATGTAAGCCAATTTATCGGCACATAGCGAAGCAGATGAGAAATAAATTTTTCCTGCTTGTTTTGGTTCTTCAAGATTGTGCCGTATGTATTTTTCAGGTCCAATCTCCTGGCATCAATCGGTCATAGTAAACAAAGAATTCTGGACAGATCCACACAATTTGTATCTACTTATTGGTTTCTGCTTTCTCTTTGTACTTGGCATTAAAGTAAAAGGATTGTTAATCTCAAACTATGATGCCAAATGACTGAATTTAGCTTTGTTTCATTCAAATTGTACAAGCCAGATTTTGAACATTTTCTACCATTCTATCTTTCTAGAATTTTGGAAGTAACATTTTGGATTAATGAAATAGGAGCTGCATTTATTCAAATTAACTCACTATCCCCAATTTATTGTTCTTACTTCACCCTGATTTCTTCAATAATTCCAAGCCTCTGAAAAATGTCTAAGTCCAGGAGCAAAATATTTAATATTTATTGTTAATAAAGAATAATTACTCAAAGATTAGAACAAAATAACTGAAAAACAAATTTAAATCCATGGGTGATTTAAGAAAGTTCTTTTCATTTTGTAAATAGTGGGATTAGTTTAACCCTGGCTGTGAAGCAAGACAAGTTTAGTCATTCCCTTAGAGGAAAAAATGTTCTTCTTTCTCTAGCATTTTTGCATTATATTTAAGTGAAAAATTGCTTTACCAAGATTTGTATCTATTCTGCTTATTTAAATTTGTAGCCCACAGTAGCTATCAACAGCTAACAGCACAGAAGAGGTAGTTAAATAAGTTTTATTCTGAACTCTCTTACTCTCTGCATTAAAAAAATAATCTTAATCATTTTGATAAATCAATATAAAATGAAGCATTCAAGTAGCTGGAAAGAGATGTAGTTAAATTGTGCTTGCATTTTCTCATCATTTTACAAGGAGACATTTACTCATTTATCACCATTCGTCTTTAATCTACCATACACAATTTTGGGGGCTTTGTTCATGTTTCTAGATGCTTCCTTATTGACATTGGTTTCCATAATTTGGTTTGATACTTATATTGCAGTGGGGCGGGGGAGGGAATGAAAACACCCAATACTTTGCTACTTGTCCTTATTCTTCCATTCTTATTTAAGACTCTTTCCCATTACAGAACTTTTTTTTTCACAATATGGATGAGTAATAATAGAATAGAATAGAATAGAATAGGTAGAATAGAATATAATTCTTTATTGGCTAAGTGTGATTGAACACACAAAGAATTTGTCTTAGGTGTATATGCTCTAAGTGTATATAAGGAGAATAAAATACATTCAACAAGAATAAAAAGATACAACACTTAGTGATAATCAAGGTTACTAATAAGCTATCAAATCGTACTAGGAAACACATAAAAACAATATTATTATTATTTATTTAATTTGTATACTGCCCTTCTCCAACAGGAATCAGGGTGGTGAACAGCCATGGTAAAACATAACATATAAAATTTAAAAGCAGTTTAAAAACATTAAATAATTTTGGCTATCCATTTAAACAACCTGGATTAAAACCAATTACAAATTAAAACCGAGGAGATGGGATCAAGCCAGCCCGGCTAGGTGAAAAAGATGTGTTTTCAGGGCCCGACAAAAATCCGGAGGTCTGGTATCATGCGTATCTCTGGGGGTAGGTCATTCCAGAGGGCAGGTGCCGCCACAAAGAAGGCTCTCCCCCTGCGGGTCGCCAGCCGACATTGTCTGGCCGATGGCACCCTGAGGAGTCCCTCTCTGTGGGAGCGTACTGGCCGGTGGGAGGCTATTGGCAGCAGAAGGTGGTCTCGTAAATACCCCAGCCCTAAGCCATGGAGCGCTTTAAAGGTGGTCACCAACACCTTGAAGTGCACCCTGAAGACTACAGGAAGCCAGTGCAGCTCGCACAGGAGAGGTGTCACATGGGAGCACCCTGTCGCTCCTATAATCCCCCGTGCAGCTGCATTCTGGACCAACTGGAGCCTCCGGGTGCACCAAAAGGGGAGCCCCATGTAGAGAACATTGCAGTAGTCCAGATGGGAAGTGACGAGTGCTTGAGTGACCGTGCGAAGGGAGTCCCAATCTAGAAAGAGACGCAACTGGCATATCAGGCGAACCTGATAAAAAGCCCCCCTGGCCACAGCCGTCATATGCTCTTCTAAGATAGCTATGTATCCAGGAGGATGCCCAAGTTGCGAGCCCTTTCTGTGGGGGCCAATGATTTGCCCCCAATAACCAGTAATGGTACCAGCTGGCTATATCGGGACACTGGAAGCCATAGCCACTTGGTCTTACAAGGGTTGAGTCGGAGCCTGTTTCTCCCCATCCAGGCCGACACAGCCTCCAGGCACTGGGACATCACTTCAAGGGCATCTTTGGGATGGCCTGGGGTGGAGATGTACAGCTGAGTGTCAATGAGATGTACTGATGGAACCCCAACCCAAAGCCACGGATGATCTCACCCAGCGGCTTCACAAAAATGTTGAACAGAAGGGGCTAGAGGACCGACTCTTGTGGCACCCCACAAACAAGACGCCTCGGGGTCAACCTCTGCCCCCCTGCCAACACAGATTGCGACTGGTCAGAGAGGTAGGAGGAGAACCACCGCAAAACGGTGCCCCCCACTCCCAACCCCTCCAACCGGCGCAACATGATACCATGGTCGATGGTATCAAAAGCCACTGAGAGATCTAACAGGACCAAGATAGAGGAACAACCCCTATCCCGAGCCCTCCAGAGATCATCCACCAATGCGACCAATGCCGTTTCCGTGCTGTGCCCAGGCCTGAAGCCAGACTGGAGCGGATCTAGATAGACAGCTTCATCCAGGTACTGTGGAAGCTGCCGCACCACCACACTCTCAACAACCTTCGCAATAAAATGAAGGTTGGAGACTGGACGATAATTAGCCAAAATAGCCAGATCCAGAGAGGGCTTCTTCAGGAGGTGCCTCACCACCACCTCTTTCAAGGCGGCCGGTAGGACACCCTCACTCAAGGAAGCGTTAATAATCCTCTGGAGCCAGCCTCGTGTAATCTACCGGGAAGCCAGCACCAATCAGGAGGGACACGGGTCCAATAAACATGTGGTCATGTTCAGCCATCACAGAATCCTGTCCACGTCCTCAGGAGCCACAGGATCGAACTCCTCCCAGATAACACTCTCAAGACCTGCCTCAGTCATCTCGTCTGGACTTACCCAGTCCGAGGCCAGATCTTCCCGAATCTGAGCGATCTTGTCATGCAGATACTGCACAAAATCCTCAGCTCGACCCTGCAATCATTCTGCATTCCCAGATGGAGGAGGGAGCGGGTCCCCTAAACAGGGGGGCTGGGTGATTATCTGATGATGCAATAAGGGTGGCAAAATAGCTAGATTTTGCCGCTTTTATTGCCACTAGGTAGGTCTTAATATGAGACCTTACCAGCGTTCGGTCGGATTCGGAACGGCTGGTCTTCCAACTGCTCTCCAGGCGTCTTTTCCGGCGCTTCATCTCCCTCAGCTCCTCGGAGAACCAAGGAGCTAGGTGAGTTCGGTGCCAGGTCAGAGGCCGCAAAGGCACGACGCGGTCCAAATCTCCAGCAGCCGCACTGTCCCAGGCGGCCATCAGGTCTTCAGCCAAGTCATGAGTCAGAGTCTCAGGAAATGGCCCAAGCTCCATCTGGAACCTATCAGGATCCATCAGGCGCCTGGGGCGGAACCACCTAGTCGGTCCCACCTCCCTGCGGTGGGGTGCAGCGGTTAGAAAGTCAAGTTGAAGGAGCGAGTGGTCAGACCATGACAAGGGTTCGATGGCTATATCCCCTGTATCAAGGCCACTCGACCACTGACCAGAGATAAAAACTAAGTCCAGAATGTGCCCACCCGAGTGAGTAGGGCCATGGATTAACTGAGTCAGGTCCATGGCCATCATGGAATCCATGAACTCCCGAGCCACCTCAGATGTTTTACTGATAGATGGCAGGTTGAAATCCCCCATGACCAAAAGTCTGGGGGTATCAACTGCCACCTCGGCTATGACGTTAAGCAGTTCAGGCAGGGTCATTGCCACGCGACAGGGAGCCAGGTACGTGATCAACAAACCCATCTGCACTCCACGGCCACACTTCACAAGAAGGGACTCACATCTGGCTATCTGTGGAACAGTGGTCTCCCTCGGATCAAGACCTTCCTTTATAATAACTGCCACCCCCCCGGCCTCTGCCCTGAGCTCTCAGCTGGTGGAATGCGCAGAAGCCTGGTGGGCACATATCTACGAGGGGAACTCCCCCCTCCTGGCCCAACCAGGTCTCCGTAATGCCTGCCAGGTCCGCTCCCCCCTCCTTAATAACAGATGAGTGGGGCTTTATTTACCAAAGACCTGGCATTGCACAAATATAAATTGAATATAAATTGAAAGATAAATTGAAAGATAAATTGAAAGATAAATTGAAAGATACAAGCAAAATGGTTATAAGTAATAAGTGGGAAGAGATAGATACTAGTAAGGAAAAGAAGAATAATAGTAATACAGTCTTAGTAAATTATTTGACAGTGTTGTGGGAATTAGTTGTTAAGCAGAGTGATGGCATTCGGGAAAAAAACTGTCCTTGTAACTAGTTGTTCTGGTGTACGTTGTTTTGAGGGTAGAAGTCTTTGACACCCACTTTTCTGGCATACAGTTTTCCATTAATAGTTCTTCCATTAATAAGGGAAGAACTATCACCTTACTTCACTTACACCTTTGTAGCTATATATATATATATATATATATATATATATATATATATATATATATATATATATATATATATATATATATATATATATAATGAGTTTTACTCTAAATTGTTTATAGGCAATGCAATATGTATATTTCGATATAGAAGATCCACTTCTTATTGCAATTTGTGCCTGTTCTTTTTCTCTACCTAAATTGTTTTCAAAGCAGGATGGTCTTTTTGCTGGATAGCATAATATGTTGTATGCCTTTGGATAGTGAGGGAAGAGAAGACAAGAGAAGCAGATGGATTTTTGTCATGTCCACTTAAACTCAGTGATGCTTGCATTTCAGCCAATGCCCCAATTGTAATACAGGAAAGAAAGTAATGCAGGAAAGAAAGATATGTTCTCTTCTTCCTTTATAACTAAATTTGGATAGTCATTGATTATATACTGACATTCCAACCTGGTAGATTAAAGAGGAATTTGCAGAACTTTAGCAAATCGCATCTGTACATATCCATAATTTGTTTTCTCTATTTTCCATTGTGTTGTCTTTCCTGATAACAAAACAAGAGAATTAAGCTTGTATTGCCTAACTCTGCTTAATTACATGTTTCTAAATTAAATATTTCTACAGTAAATGTTCAGTCTCAAGAATACCAATCAGGATTGGACTTGGTTATATTTTAATAAGAGATTTCTAGGACTGTAGTCTAGACAGGGAAAGAATAAAAAATAATTATATTCTGGAAGAAAGTAATAGCAACCACGTTTATAGTATTGCCAAAAAAAAAAAAAAAAGTATATGAAACTGTCCATCTAGTCAGCAGGAATTCAGGTTTTTTTTTTCCCAAGGAGATATTACCTTGCCATTTTCAATAGTCGTATGGACTGTGGATTTAATATTGCAAATGTGCAAGCCATCTAGCCGATCTATATGTTAGTATATGAACTCAGGAATGAAGACTTTACTGTTTTATTAGCCTGAAAGGTTATAGCAATAATGGGTTCCCTATAAAGCCTTAAAAGATTTCTTGTGCACAGGAATATATCCTCCTCTAGCCTTATTTTAATTAGATCTCTGAGGATTGTGAGTATGAGGATGCTCATATTATAGGTTACTTATCTTTCCAGTATATCTTGCCACTATACTTGAAGTGGCAAAGACCTTTAAGGAACCACTTCAGTTTAAGAACTGGTTCATTGAGCCTAAGTCCAAACAACGAGACACCCATCTCATTGACTTACAACAAAGTAGACCACAAACTAGTCTCATTCTTAATGCTGGTCTCTGTATAATAGGCTTGGAGTTAAATTCAGGCTGTGGATGTGCTGCCCAATGATTTGCAGCCAAATCAATATTAGAAAAACATGTAGAATTTAAAATTAATGGATGTGATGGTCTCTTCTCTCTGTCCACTAAATATGCATTGCAAGAGCAATGGTATTCTGAAGCAACATTTTTGAATCAGAGAACAGGAGGAAAAACAATGAGAAGTACATATACTGTTAGAAATTCTGTTTATATAAAGCAAACAGAATATAACAGAGCAAACAAAGAGTACAGTCACCATGTGCTTTACTACTCAATATAATAGGAAAGAAGAAAATCTAGTTAGAACAAAAGAACATAGAATATATACCATAAATCCAAACCTGTAAACACTGCCATCTACTGGCTAAATACTGGCTAAATAAAAATACAGTCTAACAATGAATTTCAACATATACTAAGTATATTAATGTTAATAACCATATAAGGGAAATTTTGGACACATTATGTAAAATCTAACTCTAGAAGGCTCTAATGCTGAGAAAGATGAAAGGAAAGAGGAGAAGAAGAGGATGACCAATAGTAAGGTGGATGGACTCAGTTATGCTTGGTATGAGTGCACCTTTGGATAACCCAGTTGATCAGGTTAGGGACAGATTGCCATGGAGAAAATCTGTGTGGTTGCTAAGAGCTAACATTAACTTGATGGCAGATTAGCGATCAATATAAAAGGAATTTCATAAAATGTATGAAAGGATTCTTAGAACTGTGAAATTGGGGAAACTGTGAAAATATCATCTAAAAGTAGGCTTGTCATACTTTTACACAAAAGCAGAGTGAATTTTAATAGGTACATTTTATTATCCCCATAGTTCTGCATGAAAAACATAAAGCTCTTATTGGATAAGGAAACTCAGAAGGGCCTTTTGTTTAGGCAAGCGTGAACGTAGTCTTGGACATATAGTGTAGGAATATATATTTATTTCTAGCTTTTCTAAAATTCATGGAAACCTTTCATATGTATTTAGGGAAACTATTTTTCCACCATTTTAGAAAAAAATCATGATGTGATTTCTATTCTATATTTACTTTAATAAAGTGCACTATCTGATTATGATTTAAAGATTAATTTGTGGACACGGTAAGGATAGAAATATAAGCTTGTTTGTATGATGGATAAATATTATTGTGTTTCTTCACAAACAGAGGCGAGCTATAGCAGCATGTAGTTTTATGTATTTGTGATTTCGCATAGCATTATAACTGAGCTACAGGTGTATTATCTTCAGGCTATTGTTTTGCCCATTGTGACTTTTTGGAATAATTAGTTCATCAGCAAAACAAGTCCAAGAGATCCACATGGAACAGATTTTAGCCCAATACGTTTGATGGTATATGATTTATTTATGTAGAAGTGAGAAGAAATAAAATATCTAAATGACTGAAAACTGGAAAACAAATGCTTCAGTACATTGTAAAAGGATGTAGTCCATTGTGGTGACAACTTACCATTTTAAAATAAATTACTTGTCATTGTTACCAGTGAATAAGTAACTGATTGTTCTATTATATCTCCAAATTGTCAATATAGTTCTAGACTAAGTTCGAGGCTGAAACAATTTTGGGACTTCAGTGTTTGAAGTACTTCTGATGGAATGGCTTCCCGTAGAAGCTAAATTATGGTCTAGCTATTCATCGAGACTCTGGGATATTGATGATGGAAGATGTCTCTGCAACTTATTGTACCCATCTTTTTTTCTTTGTCTTTAATTGTTTAATTATTTTCCACTGATTGTAGTTTCCAACTACAGGTAGATGCTCAGCAGTTAAAAAGAGAGTTAGCTTTTGGTAAGATAATCATTCAGCAGAAACTGGAAGGAAGAGGTATGAATTATAGGAAACACTTTAATTATAATTTAATTAATTATAATTGGAATACAAATGGAATCATATCTTCCCAAAACTGTTGTAAGATAGTGTCAGTCAAAGATGTTTACTATATCATTTTATATTTAACCTGGTTTTGGAATCTCTAGCTTGTTTTATTAGACAAGCCAGTGTGATTCAAACTTCTGAAACGGAACCCATGCTATTATGGTATGAGAATTGTTTGAAGAGGTTTTTTAATGATTGTGAAAATTATTTTCCAAAGCACCAGAGGGCAGAATAAGAAACAATGTTGGAAACTAATCAAAGAGAGAAGCAAACTGGAATTAAGGAAAAACCTCCTAACAGTGAGGACAATTAACCAGCGGAACAGCTTGCCTCCAGAAATCATAGGCACTCTCATCACAGGATGTTTTTAAGAAGAGTTTAGACCCATGATGGCAAACCTATGACATGCATGCCACAAATTGCACAGGTTTAGGTGCGTGCTTGTGCTTTGGGCTCTTAGTCTGGAAAAGGTTAGCCATCAGTGGTCTAGACAGTCACGTATCTGAAATGGTATAGGTTCTCCTGCTTGTGCAGGGGGCTGGACTAGAAGACCTCCAAGGTCCCTTCCAGCTCATTTATTCTATTATTTCTATTTGTCCTAGATAGACTACAAATTGAAGCAGGTTTATTATTTTTCCAGCTTTTTTGCTGTATTAGAGCATTTATTATGCGTGGTAGAGTTTTCTCACATAAAACATTTTTTTAAACTAAGTATGTAAGAGACGCTTGTCTTAAATTATCAGAGTTTACCATTAGAAAGGAACGCAATGAATACAGAAATTGGTTTACTTAACAAGGGTCATGTGAATATATTGCATTGAAAACATTTTAAGGGTAATATACTACACCTAACCTGGGCTATGTCCAAGAAAGCACTTACGCATTTGAGTAGTCTCACTGATTTCAGTGAAACAGTTTACATATTTAATGTTTTGCTGAAGCAAGCTTTAATGATTTATAGTTGTTTCTGTCGTTTCTGTTCTCTCTTTCTCTTTTGCTCACTCCCCATCTCCATTATTATTATTATTATTATTATTATTATTATTATTATTATTATTATTATTATTTAAAAAAATATTTGTTCCATTTGGGACCATGCCCCCTTCAATTTCGTAACAGGTATCTACCCTTCCTTTGTTGAAGGGTAGAAAAATGTTTACGGCATTTGATGTTCCTGGATAATCTATAATAGGAGTTATGTATTCAAAGAAACAAAAATGGTTTCTCAGCATCTGCAGTCCATAATATATGGTTACTGTATTACAGAGGACAAAATGCCAGCCACTGCAAATGCTACCTATTGGGTAATAAATCAACATGGAATGTTTATTTTCATTTAGGGAAAAGGTACTAAATTTGAACCAAAAATCTTTTAAGGATCTTGAATGAATTATAGAATCCCCCCTCCCCACCAAAAAAGGTTCCAGAACAAGCAATTCTTTATAAAATATTTCACACATTATTTAGGATGGCTTTGCTTATTTTTAGAAAAGCTTTGTCAAGGTATTAGCAAAAGCCTGCCTTTAAAGTACAATTATTCACTAGTCAAGTTTTTGAATACAGTTCTACATTAAAACAGGTTATTTGAGCTCCCTAGCAAAGAAATTCTTACCTTCATTCTGTGTTTTCCAATTTCTGAATAACTGAACACTGCTAACATCTGGTGGAACTAATCACTATTGACATGCTACTCTTGCTTTGTGCCTCTGGAAAGTTTTTGTCTACCACATGTGGACTTCATCCTCTTGCAGGTTGTAATTTTTTTCTCTCCTCCCAAATTGTCTCTTTTGCCATGATCTCAAATGTTCTTTGATTGTCCAGCCTATATTTTTCTTGAATAATGACTTTAAAAAAAAATCATGTTTTCTCCTTACAGGCAGTTTTTTCTAACCCTACCTTTACCTGTTTTAAATGCATCAGCCTCTGTCATTTTCTGTTAATCAAAATTCATTGCCCAAATCAAACAACATTAAATGCATTAAAATCCTTAGAAGAGTCCACATGTAATGTATGTAAGCCACCCAGAGTCACCTCTAGGAGATGGGTGGCACATAATCCAATAAATAAATAAACAAACAAACAGATAAATAAACTTTAAAATTAACCATATATTATAAGAATGCCCTGAAGAAAATGTTAGCAGTTCAATATTTTAGCAAATATTTATTTATGTATTTATTGATTAGATTTGTCTTCCACCTATCTCATCTAGAAGCAACTCTGGCTGGCTTATAAACTTTAAATATATTGCACAGAAAGAAATTTTAGTTAAATATTAGAAGAATTCAACTAAATAATTGTGACTGCTGAACAGTGCCATAAATTTTCCTTTATTGGCAATAATTCAGAAGAGGTTGATCAACCAGTCATGGGTGGGAAATTTGTATCTTCTGTTGCAGAGCCCGCGTTGGTCAAAAGGTTTGACTAGTTCCCCCCATCCCACTTTTTGACCAACCAGAAGCAATAATTAGTGCAAGATGCAGTGATACTCACAATGATATGCCTCTAGCTTTACCCATGTTACATCTCTGTGGCACAAGCTACATTGGCTCCCAATTTCTTTCCAGGTATGGCTAACCTTTTCCAGAGTGAGTTCCAAAAGCATGTGTGTGTGCATGCAAATGCGTGCATGTGTGCCCAAACCCCTAAAATGCAATGGGTGTGCACCCCACCCCTGCATGCTTGTAGCCCCTCCACATGCAGCCCGCCCCTGCACATGCACGCATGGCCCCCTTGCATGTGCCCCACCCCCTGCGCATGTGCACATGCTCCCTGCACATGCTCCACCTCCTGTGCATGCGCAACAGAGACCCGACAACCAGCTAGTTGGTGGGAGGCATGCGCGCATGTGCAGTGGAGCTCAACTACAGCGACGGCTCGTGTACCCACAGAGAGGGCACTGCATGCCACCTATGGCATGCAAGCCATAGGTTCATCATCCCAGCCCTATGGTAAGCAACCTCCCTCCAAATTGTGGCTGAGCTATTATATCGACAAAAGCCCAGGAAAAGAAGATATGGACTAGTTTGCCACCATTATTTTAGTTTAATCCAATACTCCCCAGTAACTACCATTTCTCCTTACATTGACCCAATTCATTTTTTTTATTGTTAGTCTCAAGAGATTATGGTAAAAGTGGTCCAAGGCTGTATAAAAGTCTAAATTTCAGATAACCAAAATATGTCACTGTTTATAACACCAAGGGAGAAATGGAAAGAGAATTGATGCACAATTACTGGTCATACAGTAGAAAAATAAAACACATGAAGTTTTTTGACCTGTTTAACTAGGTTTGGCTTGCACTAAAAATAGCAATTAGCTACTTGCAATCATGCTTTTCATCTCTTGAAAAATCCCACAAAAGAATAAGGAACACATTTTCTCCCATAAATAAACAGTAGAATTAAATCTAATTAGTAAGACATTTAAACACTGAATATGATACTGAGTTTTAAAAATATAATTAAAACATTAGGATATCTTCAATGATACAAATCCACACTTCGTTAGTTAGTTTGTGAAATGAACTGAAGAATTATAAAGCGGAATTGTTTGGTATGATTTGAATGGGATAATATAAGAAAATATGATTCTTTTTGTTTAATGGCAAGCTAAACACTAAAAGCACTAATTTTCTAGCATAAGAAGGCTTTGTACACATTACTAAAACTGCATTTTTATTGTGGCTGTTTGTTTCTATAACATGTAACACAGTCAAACCGAAGCAAGGTTAAAACAGTCCATTTTACCGTTTAGAATGAATGTGAAGCATTTATTCAATTACATTTTTTTCCTGCTGTGCCAACTCTTTTTTATTATTGAGATTTCAATAATCTCACTGTGGACTGATAAGGAAATCTGGCTGTATTTTAATCCCTCTGTAACACATATGACTGGCAAATAGATGGGGAAGAAATGGAGGTATTGACAGATTTCATTTTCCTGGGCTCCAAGATCACCACAGATGGGGACTGCAGCCCAGAAATTAAAAGATGTTTGCTCCTGGGGAGGAAAGCTATGGCAAATCTAGACAGCTTACTAAAAAGCTGAGACATCACCCTGTCAACAAAAGTGTGTATAGTCAAGGCTATGGTGTTCCCAGTTGCTGTGAAAGTTGGAACATAAGAAAGGCTGAGTGCCAAAGAATTGAGGCCTTTGAACTATTTATTTATTTATTTTATTTTTTATTTTATTTTGAATTTGTATACCGCCCTTCTCCCTGAGGACTCAGGGCGGTGAACAGACAAGTAAAAACATCAAGTACAAATATTAAAATACAGTTAAAAATATACATATATAAATTTGGCCCCGTTAATTAAAAACAATAAACAAAACACTTAAAAACACTTAAAAAATTAGGCCAGCCCGGCTTGCTGGAAAAGGAAGGTTTTAAGGGCACGGTGGAAGGCACTGAGGTCTTGGATTCTCCTTATCTTTGGAGGCAGTTGATTCCAGAGGGTAGGTGCCCCCACAGAGAAGGCCCTCCCCCTGGGGGTCACCAGCCTACACTGTTTGGCTGATGGCACCCCGAGGAGGCCCTCTCTGTGGGAGCGCACGGTCGATGGGAGGTTGTCGGTGGCAGCAGGCGGTCTCGAAGATAGCTAGGCCCTATGCCATGGAGCGCTTTAAAGGTGATAATCAACACCTTGAAGCACACACGGAAGACCACTGGGAGCCAGTGCAGCTCGCACAGGAGCAGTGTTACATGGAAGCGCCATGCTGCTCCCATCACTACCTGCGCTGCTGCATTCTGGACCAGCTGGAGCCTCCGGGTGCTCTTCAAGGGGAGCCCCATGTAGAGAGCGTTGCAGTAGTCAAGGCGAGAGGTGACGAGGGCATGAGTGACTTTGCACAGGGAATCCCGATCAAGAAAGGGCCGCAACTGGCGAATCAGGCGAACCTGACAAAATGTCCCCCTGGTTACAGCCGTCAGATGTTCCTCCAAGGACAGCTGCGTATCCAGGAGGACTCCCAGATTGCGAGCCCTCTCAGTGGGGGCCAACTACTCACCCCCAATAGTCAGTGATGGAGTCAACTGACTATATCGGGATGCCGGGAGCCACAGCCACTCAGTCTTGGAAGGGTTGAGCCTGAGCTTGTTCCTCCCCATCCAGATCCGCACAGCCTCCAGGCACTGGGACATCACTTCAAGGGCATCGTTGGGGCTGGAGAAGACTCCTGTGAGTCCCTCAGACTGCAAGTCGATCAAACCGGTCAGTCCCAGAGGAGATCAACCCTGACTGCTCTTTAGAAGGCCAGATCCTGAAGATGAAACTCAAATACTTTGGCCACCTAATGAGAAGGAAGGATTCACTGGAGAAGAGCCTAATGCTGGGAAAGATTGACGGCAAAAGAAGAATGGGGCGACAGAGAATGAGGTGGCTGGTTGGAGTCACTGAAGCAGTTGGCGTGAGCCTAAATGGACTCCAGAGGATGATAGAGGGCAGGAAGTCCTGGAGGAACATTGTCCATGGAGTTGCAATGGATCGGACACGACTTCGCAACTAACAACAAAACACATATGATCTTCAGAGCTATTGTTTTTCCATTGGGAACTGGTATGAAATGCAAAAGTTCATGGATTTAATAAAAGGTGGGGTGGTGGTGTTCCGTGAATATATTTTCAGGATATTAACCTATTGCATACAGACAGTCTGGTGTAATGGTTAACACAGCAGGCTAGAAGACCATGTGTTCTAGTCCTGCCTTAGACAATAAAACAAAAACGCCCTTCAAATTACAGCCAAATATGTTCCACATTTGTCTCTTCACTTTATTTTTATATTACCATATCCTACAAAATATACATGCCATGCACACTTAAAATCAATCACATACAATAAATTAAATAAATCAATGTAATAAAATCAAGACAAATGCAAGGGTTGAGTTGTTGAAGCTCTTGTTCTTTGGGGGTGGGGGGGTTGATGCAGTCTTCAGGATGGTTTGTTCTTGGTCTTTAAAATATATCCTGAAGGTTTTACTGAATTTGTTTAGTGCTTATTCAGGAATTGTGCACTTCCTTTTAAAAATGATGTGGTGCCAGGACTGATTGGGTCATTGGGCACATAATACAAGTGTCTTTGAGTGGAGAAGTAATGAGATGAAACGAAGATGAAATTTCTTAGTGGTTTTTTTTTTTTCTTCTTTAAATCAACCTTCAATGTCTGAGATGATCATTTCAAAAGGCCAATTCTTAAACTGTTTTATATTCATACCCTGAGGCTATAACTAAAGTACTCAATCAAACATTTCAGAAAGGGTCAAAACTCATGTAAAATGTGACTTCTTCCTTTAAAATCAATGTAGTCATTACAACAAACACATTTTACTTTCTACCTGTCTCAATGTACAGTACATATTTTTAAAATGTTTGGGCTATTCATAGTTTATATGATGTTAGAAAATTGGTTGCTCTTTATGTATACCTAATTCAAATGACTTGGTGGCCCTTACTGTTACATTTAGTGAAATTAATTGTTATTCAAAGGAAGAGATCTATCCCAAAAGCAAGTAGATTTCCTCAGTAATGTGAATTTATATTTGGTGTATGACTTGCTTTCATTTTGAGAACTGAATTTTAAGCAAGTTTGCTTTAAGGGATGCATCAAAGATTGAAACATCCTTATTAAAACTCTAAGAGTAGAATTTGTATTGATACTCTATCACAGAAGCAGAAGTGCTTTGAATGTTCATCAAATTTTACTATCTCTGTTTGTACATTTGCCTTGGAATAATTTCCATAACAGAATAGTAGTTTTTTAATCTGGGTATTTGGAAGATAAATGACACCATATTTTGTATTTGTGAAAAGTTTATATAAATGTTTCTTATCATACCTTTCTGTTAAATGTTAATTCATAATATATTTGGAATACATTAATGAAAAAAATCCCTTATTATGTAGGTATTAGGTGTAAATTATTTTTAATGTCCTTTTTTCTCAATTTAAAGACTATCCACAGCAGCATGTAATTTGTTACAGTATAGTACAGTTTTAATTGCAGAACATTACATACAACTAAGTTAAAAGAGCTTGTGGAAGTCTTTTTCCTGAAGTTTTAAGGGGGGGTGAATGTTACTTTATCCTTTTTCATAGAATGAAAATAAACAGAGACTCTGCAGTATATTGACTTATGAGATGGGCCTTGTAGAAGCTATGCAGCCAATCAATGATAATGGAATTGCAATTTATCTGCCTTTTGAGAATTGCAGAAACTGTTTAAAAGTTGTGTTTACAGGACCATAGCCTCTGCCCAGAGTCACCCCTCTATATATTCATCCTGGGAAGGGCTGCTGAAAGCATACACCTTGGGAGCAATGGTGGGTTGCCCCCAGTTTGGACCGGTTCGCAAGAACCAGTAGTAAAACCGGCGGGAGGCTCCACCCTCTGACCCGGAACTGGTAGTAAAGGTAAGTAGAACCCACCCCTGCTTGGGAGGTGGAAAAAATGGGGACCTGAAGGCTTGCCTTCTTGAGAGTAGTCCTCAAGCTATGGAATTCCTCATTTTAGCTTCTATAAAGTGATTAGACCATGTTGTTCCAACAAGATATGGAGGTCTGCCATTATAACTGGGTAATTTTCTCTCTCCCCCCTCTCTCCCTCCCTCCCTCCCTCCCTCCCTCCCTCCTCAACAGAGATATTATTGATATGAATAATAAAGCCAGCAATTCACCATTGTCCTAGGCCTGTTGGCACAACCATGTTTTAAGGGACTTCCTAAAGGATACCTGGGATGGGGCCAATCTCACCTCAGGGAAAATGATGTTCCACAAGGTGAGGGCTATGACAGAAAAGACCCGCCTTATGGATCCTGACAGAAGAAATTCTTTAGTGGATAGGATCCACAGCACAAGTCTTCTGCCAGACCTAATGGGATGGGCAAATGTAGTTGGGAAGATATTGGGAGAGAAACAACCCAATCCCATGCCATGGAGAACTTTAAAGGTCAAAACCAATACCTTGAATTGCATCTGGAAGCAAACTGGTGCCAAAACCCAAAGCCATTCAGTCTTGCCAGTTCAGTTGAATCCTATTGGTCTCCAGGTCTCTACAGCTTCCAGGAACTAGGATAGGGCATTAAGAGCATTGATTAATTCATCAGGGCCAGATGGATAGCCAGAAGGACTGGTTGTCATCAGCATTCTGATGATACCTCATCCTATAGTGACAGATGATCTCACCCAGGGACTTCATATACACATTAAAAAGGAGAAGAGAAAGTACTGAATTCAATAAACTAAAAAAAAAAAAGATCAAGGAACTATGTCAAAAACAGTGCTACTTGTTTGACATTGGAGTTATCAGATATTCAAGAGAGAATCTCTGTATGAATCAGAATTAGTTTGAGCTTCCTGAAATGGAACAAATTCAGAAAGATATAGATTAAATTGCTTCAGCCAGATGAAACTGGGTATCCAAAGGGAGCAAATATTTTTTTCCCTTGTTAATTGATTCTGGATACAGTTGCGCTTATAATAATTCAAATCCATGGAATTTAGTCACCCTAAAGCTCAATTTATGCATCTTGTTTCTAGCTCACTATGGTGTGGACTGGCTCTTGCAAGGGTTTCTGTTTTGGGTGCCAAAATAACTGCCAATACCCGTAATTCTCCTTCTATCTCATGACTTTGTATATTGGTTTCTAATCTTCACATCACAAACGGTTTCCTTTCAATTTTAGTAGTAATGCTTTTGATACAGTTCTTTGATCTTTCTTTGAGTTTACTGAATCCAGTGATTCTAGCCTTTAGACAATAATGTTAGAAACCATACATAGATGGTGGCTCTTCCAGTGGATCAGTGGATTACCAACATGACTTCATCTGTGTTTTCCATCTGCACATTTACCCTGGTAAGCAACTGTTAACTTTGCAACTTAACATTTTCTGTACAATAATCAGTATTTAGGAGGAGGATGCCTTCTTAAATACAAAACAGATTCAGACTTTTCTTTAAGTTAAGAGACCTTTCATTAAGTTAAGTGATCATAAATTTAGGTGGATTTGTAAAGGAGTTTTTCACTCATACTTCAAATAGATCTGGTGCTAAAGCTTGAGTTTCTTCCACATCTACAGTACAGCACTGGTGAGGGAGTTCAGTCTATAAAAAAAAATTCTAACAGTGATTTAACTCAGTGAAATGCTTTGAGGATTTGCTTCTCTGACATTTTGTGTTGCAATTTTGTGTGGTCTATCACATGCAGTTTTTAGAAAGTTCCCAGTTGGAAACTTTTGATGGTCTAAAGTCAGAGGGGTGCGTTTAGGAGAGAAATATGTTGCTTTTATACCATCTGTGTCTTCTTCTTCTTCTTCTTCTTCTTCTTCTTCTTCTTCTTCTTCTTCTTCTTCTTCTTCTTCTTCTTCTTCTTCTTCTTCTTCTTCTTCTTCTTCTTCTTCTTTTGAATAGTTTCAGGAGCAGGAAAACTGTTTTAATGGGATTACTAAGTGATTTTCAGATTTAGGTCACAGTAAACTTTTAATTCATTGTATGTAATTATTCAGATATAAATTCTGATAGGAAAACTAATACTTACACTAGGTAAATGAGCAAAAGTTTGCAGCCTACTTACTTACAACTGAATCTAATTCAAGACATTAAATCTCTTAAGTTTTCTTTTCTTTTAGGTCTATTTGACAGTCTTTATCTTTCAGATTCACTTTTGGTTTGGTAAATCAGAGAGAATGTGGGAATTAATGACCATTCTGCAATTTTGAACTTAAACATAGAAAATGTAAAAAGAAAAACTAAAGACTTGTGCACCTTTGTAAATTTTTAACAAAGTTAGAATCCATTACAGATAGTCCTCAAATTACGGCCACAATTGAGTGCAAAATTTATGTTGCTAAGTGAAACATTTTTTAAGTGAGTTTGCCCCATTTTATGATTTTTCTTGCCACAGTTCTTAAGTGAATCATTGCATTTGTTAAAACAATAACATGGTTGTTAAGTGAATCAGGAATCCCCATTGAGTTCGCTGGTCAGAAGGTTGCAAAGGGGATGATGTGACTCTGGGACACTTCAGCCGTCATAAATATGAACCAATTGCCAAGTGTCTGAATTTTGATCACATGACCCTGGGGATGCTGCAATGGTCGTAAGTGTGAGGATCAGCCATCAGTCACCTTTTTCAGTACTATTGTAACTTTGAACATGAAATATTGTAAGTCAAGGACTATCTGTACTGATATTTTTTTCTATCAGTTATTATTTCAGAAATACTGCTTACACTGCAATGTCTAAACATCAGTGGTGGGTTGCTACCGGTTCACCCCTGTTCAGGCGAACCGGTAGCGGCGTGAGGGTCTGCCCACTTGCCCGGATGTCATCAAAAATGCTCTGTGCATGTGCAGAAGCTTCTGTGCATGCGCAGAAGTGGCATGCAAGCGAGCGAACCGGTAGCAAAGGTAAGTGAAACCCACCACTGCTAAACATGGCATGCATGAATACTTCTAGTACTTCCCTTGGCTGGTGCTAACTTTCAGAGGTAACAATCCTCCATTGTAATGGAAATATAATAATGTTTTCTCATAGGAATTTTCATGAGGATGTAAGATGATTGTATACAGATTGCTCCTAAAATGTATTTTCAAATCCCACTTTTTTTCAGAGGAACTTAAATTTAAAATCCTTAAATTTATCTTTAAAACTTCTTTTGCTAAGAAACTCATCCTGGGTTATGAAACTCCTCAGTCTGAAGGTTCTTAATACTTGAAAAGCACTTAAGAAGCAATTTCCAGAAGTGATTAACATATGAGGCCGATCAAACGTTGTGCCTGTAACACAATAAGAAAGCCAAAAATTTAAATACTGAATCTGATACTGTTTCAATATTATCAACCATATGGCTCAAATTATTAGGATGGCACATACAAACACAATGTATAATTTGGCATTTAATGAGAGAAGAAAAGATTCCAGGCAATAAATAGAACAGCTTAACAGGTTTGATCAAATTGTTCCAAAGTTTTAAAAATGGCTTCAACAGAGTTGTTCAAAGTGAGAATAGCAGGATAGGTCTACATGGACCCCTTCTCAAAACCCTTTAAGGAAGGGTTGTCTGTAATGTAAGGGAGCCAATTTGGTCTAGGAGTTAAGACATCTGGCTAGAAACCAGGAGATTGTGAGTTCTAGCCCTGCCTTAGGTACAAAGCAGGAGCGGGTTTCAAAACCCGTTGCTACCGGTTCACTTGTGGGTCCGCATGTGCATGCGCGATACTTCTGCGCATGTGCAGAAGCATCTGGGTGCGTGGGCGGAGCCTCCTACTGACACCGCTACTGGTTCGCCCGATCCAGGGCGAACTGGTAGCAACCCACCACTGGTACAAAGCCAGTTAGATGACCTTGGACTAGTCACTTTCTCTCAACACTAGGAAGGAGACAATGACAAATCACTTCTGAAATTTTGCTAAGAAGTCTGCAAGGGATTTGTTTAGGCAATTGCCAGGAGTCAACGCTGACTTGAAGGTACACATATGCACAAAACTATTTTTGTACTAGAAGAATTAAACCTATTATTCAAAGTTTACCATACATATCTTGCTTTATTGTACCTAAAAAGAATTATGATATCTGCCCAGATTTTAGTTTACTGTAGTGACTATGTTACAAATGGCATTTGAAAGTGTTGCATTCCCACGTAAAATTGGAAGTGTCTTGGCGACGTTACGAAGAAGTCTCATTTGTCATCTTCAGGCTGGTGTTTTTGGCTTCGTGCTTCTAGGAGCAATGATCGCAGCTGTTTCTTCCTTTTAACTGCCAGTGGGGGTGTGAACTGATTGGGTGGGAGCTTGGCTGTGTTCTGATTGGGTGGAGGTGTGTTCTGATTGGTTGGGGGTTTGGCTGTGCTCTGATTGGAAGTGGGATATATATATATATATATATATATATATATATATATATATATATATATATATATATATATATATATATATGTTTTCTCAGGTTTTCGCGGGTGTTTGTATGTAGGTCTTTGGTTATTCGGGTCTTCTCCCACGTAAAATTGGAAGTGTCTTGGCGACGTTTCGACGAAGTCTCATTCGTCATCTTCAGGCTGGTGTTCTCGGCTTCGTGCTTCCAGGAGCAATGTGAGATCGCAGCTGTCTCTTCCTTTTAACTGCTAGTGGGGGTGTGAGCTGATTGGGTGGGAACTTGGCTGTGTTCTGATTGGGTGGAGGTGTGTTCTGATTGGTTAGGGGCTCGGCTGTGCTCTGATTGGATGGGGGGTTGGTTGTGCTCTGATTGGCTGGGGGTGTGTTCTGTTTGGGTGGGGGCTTGGTTGTGCTCAGCTTAGTCTGAGTTGCAGGGGGATTTGAGCTGGTGAGCTGCGTTGTTGTTGTTTGGCTTCGTGGTTGTGGCCGTGCGAGCTCTTCATGGTGGGTGTCAGTCTGCTTCATGTATGGATTGGAGAGGTTTAAAGTGGCTAATGATGCAGCTCACACCACCACCCTGCCCAGATCAACTCTGTAGCCAAGACACTCATTTCCAGAACAAAACGCTTAGCTGACGAACAACACCTAAAAACCGAACTACACACCCTCACTAACGTACTAACATCCAATGGATTCCAAAGAAATAAGATCACCAACCTAATCCAAAAAGAAACCCCCACTAAAATCCAAGACACAGAACAAGAAAACGGCAAAGCCCTCCTCCCATACATAAAAGGCACCACAGACAGAATAAGCAAAATCCTCCACAAACATAACATCAAGACAGCATTCTGCACAAACCGAAAAATATCCACCATCCTAAGGAACCCCAAAGACAAAATTGAGTTAGAAAATCAAGGAGTATATGAAATCCCATGCACCGCCTGCCCCACCACATACATCGGACAAACCAACAGACGAATAAGTGCACGCATAGAAGAACACAAGAACTCAGTCAGAAAAGAAGAACCAACTTCTTCCCTGGTCCAACACCTTAAAGCCACAGGACATGATATTGACTTTAAAAAGACCAGAACTATCGCCAAAACTGAACACTTTAACAACAGAATAATCAGAGAAGCCATCGAGATAGAAAAACGCCCACACAGCATGAACAAACGAGACGATACCTCCCGCCTACCAGCCATTTGGAAACCCGCCCTTATTGACAAACGGGTCCCTAACACGACGAATGACACCAGACCCACACTCACGAGAGCCACACAGGATGTCACCACCACACATCCACGCAGAAAGCAGACTCAAACCCACACTGATAATGAGCCACGACCAAGGACCAGAAGCCAGACTGCAGCTGCATCATTAGCCACTTTAAACCTCTCCAATCCATACATGAAGCAGACTGACACCCACCATGAAGAGCTCGCACGGCCACAAACACGAAGCCAAACAACAACAACGCAGCTCACCAGCTCAAATCCCCCTGCAACTCAGACTAAGCTGAGCACAACCAAGCCCCCACCCAAACAGAACACACCCCCAGCCAATCAGAGCACAACCAACCCCCCATCCAATCAGAGCACAGCCGAGCCCCTAACCAATCAGAACACACCTCCACCCAATCAGAACACAGCCAAGTTCCCACCCAATCAGCTCACACCCCCACTAGCAGTTAAAAGGAAGAGACAGCTGCGATCTCACATTGCTCCTGGAAGCACGAAGCCGAGAACACCAGCCTGAAGATGACGAATGAGACTTTGTCGAAACGTCGCCAAGACACTTCCAATTTTACGTGGGAGAAGACCCGAATAACCAAAGACCTACATATATATATATATATATATATATATATATATATATATATATATATATATGTATATGTATATATATATATATGTGTGTGTGTGTGTGTGTGTGTGTACAATAGAAACTCAGTAAAAGAACATGAGATTTCTAGGATCTTTCTACGGAACAGTTGAGAGTAATCACTTTGGGTGGTGGTAGTGTTGCAGGAAAGAGTCCGGCTGGGCAGACTTTCTAGAAAGATTAGTTCCCAAATTTCTCTTTTATCTCTTCAGGGATACTTCTCCTTTGATATGTTGAAAGTAGTGGTCCTGGAGGGAAAAGGAAAAGTCCCAGACTGAGCAGGCTTCAAGGAAGGATACTCTCTTCCTTCTCTCGCATCACATTTTTAGATGTCATCTCAAAATGTTCTTTGATTTAGTTTATACTGAAAGTCCTCTTTGTGTTCTTTAATGGTCCTATATACTAACAATGAATGTTATGTTTAGTTTTGAACTCTTGTTGACTGTTGCAACTGACATTCCACTTCATATATAAATTCCATTATAGCTTGTCTTATTTGAGCTGTCTTGAATCCCCTTTAGACACAACCAGACCAGAAATAATTTAATAAAGAGCTTTCAAGAGGAGGGATTTTTTATTTGTTTTAATTTCTGGACAGCTCCATGCATGCTTTCAGTCTGTCCCAGGTATTAAAATGTATGATTAAGCTGTTATTTGTTCAGGGATTTGTGTGTCCTTAAAATGGATGATCATGTTCAGGTACAATGCATTTGTGCAAGGGTTTTCATCGAGTTCAGTAATATAAAGTCATTTTCCTCCTTCTTCTCATTACTTTGACATACATATAAAACATTTAGGGAAATGGGAAATTAGTACATGCTTTGTATATATATAGCACTATGTGACTGGGTTCTTTTAAAACTGGAGGTGTATTTAGGTTTGCAAGGCTTGCAAATAGTACAGAAATAGCTAGTGAAAACTTCTATGCTTTATACTTTTATGCTTTACAACTTGGTATTTGATTCTCTGGGGCTTCCCTTCCCTTTCTCCAGAGAAGAAACTGGTGGACTCTTCTCCCTCTCTGACCATGAATTAAGAATTACTCGCCAACTTTTCTCTCCAGCCACTCCATTCTGCCCACAGCTCTCCTCTCCTCTCCTCTCCTCTCCTCTCCTCTCCTCCTCTCCTCTCCTCTCCTCTCCTCTCCTCTCCTCTCCTCTCCTCTCCTCTCCTCCCCTCCCCTCCCCTCCCCTCCCCTCCCCTCCCTTCCTCTCTTTAATAAAGATATTAAATAAATCAGAGTAAATGAGGAAACACTTGTAACAAATTGAAGTAGTGACTTTTAGAACTATTTCTTATGCCAAATGGATTTTAATTTTAAATGTTTAGGTTTTTATTGGTTTTGAGAATAGGAAACTTATTTTCTGGTTAAAGAGTCTGGAGTAAGTTATTGATGTGAATTTTTAGATGTATCACATTTTATACCAGGCTCCACTGCATTCTTGATAACCTATAGTCAGAAGCTAAAAATAATGATGCATATATAATTTTTATCCTGCAATACTTTTTAAAGCACTGATGCTAAAAAAGATGAACAAGTGTGCGGGGACTTTCTCCAGTGTTCTGTCTGTATTCAAACCGAGGAATTGGAAACATGATTTTTGTCCAAAAGTTTTGTGAGGAGAGGTTGATCAATTGAATTATATACAGAATGTATGAAAGATGAATAATATGAGACTTCATTGTACTTCTACTTGTTCAATGTATTTGACCCCATTCTGCCTCACAGAAGTATTCTGCAGAAAAATAAAGATATCCCTGTAGTGAGTCTGAAAGAGATCCTTGATAGAGACAGCTGAGATCCCTTACCCCACCCCAAAAAAAAAACAACCCCAACAAGAAAGGAAACATAGCTTAAGCCCAAACAATGAAAGAAGAATGTGTAAACATCTCTCTAATTCACATTAGTGTAAGTGGGGGAAGAGGTAAACAATAACCAGGCTTGCACATTCTGTTACTCTAGCCAATCTTAATAAAAGTAGCTTTAGTCTTAATGTGGAGTTGATTTCTTCATCTCAGCTATTTCTGGAGGCTGATAATGTTTCTAGAAATAAATTACTTTATATTCATTTAAATAGATGAAAATATAGAGATATTTCTCTTTGTTTTATTCTAGGTCATGATTATTGAGGGAGGAAAAAAGGGTAAACAAATAATTTGATCTAGAAATAATAAATGGATCAATGCCACTCTGGCATTCAGTGGAAAGGCATAGATGTGGATTTACATACCTTATATTCCTCCTCCTCCTCCTCCTCCTCCTCCTCCTCCTCCTCCTCCTCCTCCTCCTCCTCCTCCTCCTCTTCCTCCTGGTTTTTGCTTCTGGCATAGAATACAATAGTCCAATACTTTTTGAAAGCTGAAAAAAATATTAAGACTATTCCATATCGTCTTTCAGAAGCAAATTTTAAAGCTGTTGTTGAAATTAAAAAAAAAAAATTAGTTGTAGGTTCAATTTTATGGTCCAAAGCAAAGTGATCAAAATTTGAAACCAAGGATGAGTAAAATTAGATAAAAGTAAACTTTCTTCAAGATGGCCCAGTGTGTAGCATGATATGACATTAAATTCTAAGATACAGTACTTCTGTTTGGCTGGATGAATTTAGTACTATAAAAAAAACTTTTATTAACTTTTATTTCCATTAATTATTTCTTAAGCTAGAAACAGAAATTGATCTTCTCTAATTTTGAGTGGCATAATATTAATTTTGCATAAAAACCTGCTATCTAATTTCTGAGGTGATTTCTATCTAATAGGAAAAAAATGAAATAGAGTGCAAGAATCTGATGGTTTAGAGAAGAAAATAGTTGACAGATTTTAGCTTTATAAGAGAATAAGAAGGAGAGATAGAAATTATCTCATAAAATGTTGCTGAGCACATAGGGTCTTGGATCAATTACATAGGTAGCCAACCACAATTTATCATTTGAAGATTATATCTGTGTGAGTTTGAAAGAGTACAGTAATCAATATAGAAGAATGTACATAGAAGAACAAAGGTAGGGTAACAAGTATTAGAGATAAAAATAGAACAGCCAAGTTCTTAAGATAAATGTTGATAGAAGTTAAATATTTTAATATAATTGCTTTGAATATAGAAGTGATAATATCAAGTAATTCATTTTGAAGACAATAATCCATTGTTAATTCTGATCCATTAGTAAAGAACAGAAGTGTTTTAACTTTTGGATAACACGGGGCAAGTATAATTTTTTTAATGTATATTACTAGCTTTTGTTATTTCAAAGAAGGTTAACATAATCCAGGTTAGACTTGCTGTTTCTTTTAATTTTTGGCAAGCATTCTTATAGATTTGAATGAAAAATGAAGAAAAATACAGCATGGTACAAGCTATCAAGTTGTAAATTTTTAAGTAAATTTTATCTTGTTGAATGTCCAAAATAAATATACTTTGCAGTCCATCGCAAAGGTGTTCAATGTAAACGTTTTTAATTAAATTCTTCAACTTTGGAGTCCTTAATATGCTTCTAGTTAGTTAAAAAATCCAATAAAATGAGTGTAATATAAATGCAAACATTTATAGAAATGATTCAGAATATTTTTGTTATGAAAATATCTGAATCTGATATAAACAGCAACTATATTATGTACTCAATATCGTGTTAATCAGGAAACATAATTTCCAATAGGTTGTTAATGAGTAAAGTAAAGGCAAGAAAAGACTGGGTTACTGGATTATGGCTAAATATTAATAAATATAAGGGTGAAACATATTTCTGTGAATTCTTGCTTTTATACTTTGTTATGGTTATAAGTCTTTTTGAGTATACGTGCTTTGCTTTTTTATTTTTTATTTATCTATCATTTCACAAAAGTTAGAATACTTCAGTGGTAGGATTTGTTAGATACTGACAGCCGAAGGTTCCACTCAGATCCGCTGATTGAGCGGAAAAAATACTCAAATATGATTGGTTGAACTCGCTGACAGCTCTGTATATAAGAGCGAGCTGTCAGAGAGGAAGGCTGCTGGATTGTACATAGTTAACGAATAAAGAGCTGTTGTCTGAAGCCTGTTCCAGTCTCTTCCTTCACCCAATTTAACAGGATTCAAATTATTTAACAACTGGTTCTCTGCCCTAATGACTGGCTGGATGAGCATGCCCATGGTGGGCACGCTCATCCAGAGGTGGATGGCCAGGAGGTGTGACAGGCAGCACTTGGCCTTCTGCACCCCCTGGGAGCAAAAACTGACCACGAGGGAACTGCTGCCCCTCTGGCCCCGTTTTGGGCCTAGTAGGTTTCCCTACAGCCTCCTGGGAGCAAAAATGGGCCACGGGGGCCCCACGCCGCAACCCCCGCACCATATTATGGGCCTAGTAGGCCTCCCTGCACTTACCTGGGAGCCAAAACAGGGTACGTGTGGACTCCTGGAAGGGGCGGGGCAGGCAGGTGTGGGGCTAGCCAGCAATTTAACAACCAATTTGCCCTAATCGGCCCAAACCGGCTGAATCCCACCACTGGAATACTTGGTTTCTTAAGGGCTTCAAACATGTGCAATAATTACATGGAAATATTTTCTTCTTAAAGTGTAAGAGAAAAATATGTTACCTTGTGTGTTTCACTGCAAGGTTTATGACTTTGACATTATAGAACTACCATCAGTTCAGAATTAAGTAGTTTAGGGAAGAACACCACACGTTGATAGAAATTTGGGTCTGCAACAAAAATTAAGATTAGAAGTAGCTTAAGTAGCTTCTCCATTTAACGTTAAATTATGATTTGATAGTTAGATCATTGAATTATGGCTTTCTGAAATAGGACTTGTTTATAACTGGTGTGGACTTCTTGGTGCTCTCTGAGTTTGGGTGTTGATTTGCAGGTGTTTTATTACTAAGTAGGCAACATCACCAATGAGAATGAGTGTGGGATTTGCTATCTGGTTGAACATAATAGCTTGCCCTGCCAATATTGGTAAGGTGTGGTTTTCTCCTTCTTGGTGGCTCCTTATTTAAAGCATTGTTTTCTGCCTGTCTGGTGTTGATCCCTGGCTGAGTATGGACTGCTGTGTTCTGGTATTTTTTTGCTTCCTTCCTCAGTTTTCATTTTTAATTATGCTGACCATCTTACTGAGATGAAATACAATATTATAACATTATTTATTTATAATGTAAGATACAGTTCCTTGGTAGAATTTAAGAATCTTAGCACTATATGTGGCATGTGCCATTCTGTCTTCAAAATGGTTCTGGAAAATCAGTTAGACTGCATGCAGGGATGAAATCGGGGTTGCTGTGTGTGCATTGGAAAAGCAGCTGCAACTAGGCGGAAACACTTCCAACCCCCACCCCGTGCATTCATACATTCACTTTACACACAAGCATCCAAGCTGTGTTGCAGTTGCCCGTGATAATTGATCCACGCCCCAGGGTTTTTGAGGATAAGCGGATGTCTGGAAGCAACTTCATTCAAAACAGGCTTTTAGCTTAAAAGAAGCTGACACTAAGACTGAGTGGAAAGGGGTCTCTGTGTAGGAGGAAAGGTGATAAGCAAATGGCATATGGAGCGGAGAAGGTGACATTAGGAGATTGGCAGTTATTAATAGCAGGTAAAGGACTGTCACTCCACTGCCAGGATCACATTCTACAGTGAGTAGCTTATCTTAGTGGGAGCTTGGAACTTTGCTGTAAACTGGATAGCAATTAGAAAAGGAGCAAACAACAAACATCAAAATAGCATCTGATCCCAACTAATACAAGAACTTTTGGAAAAAAAGCAAAGGTTATATGCTACTTTATAGACTTCGGGTTGAAATATTAAAAGGCTGAGTATAAAGGATTGAGTATTAAAGATATATTTATGTGGCCACAACAACTTTCAGGTCCTTGAAGGGTGGAGTTAACTCAGAGCTGTAGCCTTTATTGGGGAAGGTTTGTGCTACAATAAATTCTTGTGTGCAGATTTGCTACCCTAGGGTATGTGCAGTCTTTGGAAAATAAAGAACCTCACAGGCTGAGATATAACAACAGGTTAAAGTCATTTAATAGCCCTTGTGGCTAATCAGAAATTTGAATGTTTATATCCCTAAATAAAGGCCAACTTTATTGTATTTCATTTTGCAAGAGTTTGCATAACCATTGCTGCTGCTATTCTTCCAATTGTTAAAATGGGATCTGTAGGATAACTGTCAGAATACATATACCAATATTATACTTTCAGTAAAAGATACAAGTAGTATAATCAATCTATAGCATCGCTAGTGTGTGCAGAATATTTTGACCATTGAAAGAAATCCTGTCTGTTTACACACTGATTGCCAAACATTGTTGAGCATGTGCATTTTAAATGTATTTTTTTAAAAAATATTTTAATTATATCTTCCTTGTGAAAGCAAAAGTTAAAAAAAAAACTTTTAAAATATTTTGTAAGGTTATGAATCTTTCCAATTCCTAATCTTAGAAATAAATGTTTCCAATTACAGTAATTCATTGATCAAACCTTAGCAGCTATTAATGGGGAATAAAGAAAATTCATTTTTAAAAAGCATCATGTATATTTATTACTTACATACTTCATACATACCAAGTATGAAATCATTCCAACAAATTTTAATTACTTGTTTGCATATATCTTGATGTAAGAACCGTTTTATATAAAAAGCATCCATAATAAAAACATTAAATTGGCTTCCAAAGATTTAACTAAATAGGGTCAGTATATGGCATTCAGCTGTCTGCTCTTTCTTATTTCTTCACTGGGACATTGTTTTATCTACAAAGTGTTCATTCCTAGACTTTTTGTCCAAAAACAATCAGCCTTCCCTATCCATAGCAATGTTCTGAAACTATTTTTTCCAATCTGTCTTCTTCCTTCTTCCCTCTCCTTTGCACTGAAGTCAATTCTTCTACCACCAAATTGATTCTTACAGCTTGTAACAATTAAATACCCAGCAGAAGAATGAATCTTTGCTGTTTTTCTAAATGCTAAGACAGTGAGGAGCTTAAGTGCAATTCCGAAAGTGTATCTCATGATAATTTGATTATATACTAGCAAGTTGGTGTTGGATTTTAGGAACGACAAAGATGGTTAGTAGTATTATTAACTTTATGATTCCCAGGATCAAACAGTAATACATATGTTACAAGAATATATACCACACAAATGAACCAAACCGTGATTTACCTTACATGGGAACAATGATTTTTAAGAGCCATTGCTAATGACAGATATTTTGTCACTGCCTTAGAAATGTTAGCAGGTTGATCGCTATATAGCATAATGAAGACTTCCTGCTCCTGCAACAAGGTAAAGAATTAATGATAGGTGCTATTAGTTCCATATGATATTGAGTATATAGTGGATGGAATTAATGATACCCATCATTACATCCTTTTCTAGAATGATAGACTTCTCAAGAATTTGTCTTCACATAATGTATCCAAAATGGAATAATTTGAACCTGGTCATATCTGCCTCTAAGTGAGAACCCTGTACTGATTTGTTCTGTGATCCAATTTCTTTGGGTCCCCCCCCCCTTTTTTTCTTTGACTATTCGTGGTATTCTAAGGAGTCTTCTCCAACATCAAATTTCAATACTCAATATCATCTATATCTTATATTCCCAATCATACTTGGCCAATAAAGAATTCTATTCTATTCTATTCTATTCTATTCTATTCTATTCTATTCTATTCTATTCTATTCTATTCTATTCTATTCTATTCTATTCTATTCTATTCATATATATAATTCTTATAATACCATTTCTTGTCCCTTCTACTGGTAATACCTTTATGAAATTCTGAATCTGGAAATAGTTCCTTTCTGAAACCTTTGTCTTTCTTAGTTTTGACTTCCCTTCTGTTCTTGCCATTTTTACTATTGGCTGATATTTTGATAATATATTTTTTTCTTGATCTTTGGTGGTATTTCCCCATATTCATCAAAACTCAGCAAATAACTAGGCCTTACTCTACAGACATTCTGTATATGTTCTCTACTTTCCATTGCAAGAGTGGGGTTCTTGGTGTTCTCTGAGCTTAGTTGATTTCTTGCAGACGTTTCATTACCCAAATTAGGTAACATCATCAGTGCTATTAGGAAGTGGAGTTTGCTCTCATCTTATATTCTATGGCTTGGTGTGTCACTGTTGGTGGGAATGGACTTGGGTGGTTCTTTAATTGGGCAGTTTACTGCTGGGTTGTTTGGCAGTTCCTTTATTGTATTGTTTGCTTCTAAATTGTTAGTCTAATGTTAATCTTGGTGATAATTTCTGCTCATTTGGGTGTTGACTGCTGGGGAGTAGGTGCTTTGGACTTTTTGTTTTCTGTTTGACTTGTTGATTGTCTCTTTCGAATGGTATGTAGATGTTTATGTCTATGTGCCTGTTGATGGCTGATTTATCAGAGTGCTACACTTTCAGGAATACTCTAGTGTTTTTGGACTTGTTTTTTTCTAGAATCTCATTCAGAGGGCAAGCCCCTAAAATATAAAATGAGAGCAAACCCCACTTCTTACTAGTACTGCTGATGTTACCTAGTTTGGGTAATGAAACGTCTCCAATAAAACAACCAAGCTCAGAGAGCACCAAGAACCCCACATTTCAACCATGAGCTACAAATATTCTCCTCATTGCCTGAGAGTTGAAAGGCTAAAGTCCAAACTACACAGATATAGATAGTCATGATTGAGTGATTCTTATTAGACCTTGTCATCCAATAAAGCAAGATTGAAGACCTTGTGTGGAAAGATTTATAAGAAATAGAACCAGTATGAGCTTCAACTATATTTTGGAGATTGCATGAATGCATGCAGAGGAATCTACAAAATATTTTCTCTGTTATTCTCCAGGCTAGTATAAATCAACAAACATTGATTATAAAGTGATATATATGAAAATTCAGGCTTATTTCATAATTGAGGCTTGTCTCTGGCCTATTATAGACCATGGAAAACCAATTCATAAATCATTATTTTGTCAAAGTAATTCATGCTGATAACTTGGTTTGTTTTCTTAACAAAAGCCATATGAGCTATTAAGAGAATCATCTTTTTCCCAGGAAAATATATTAGGAATGCTTCCCAAAGCAGCGGTCCCTAAATTTTATATATCACTTGATTTCATACTAATAATAAATCAGAGGGCATTATGGGCATTATAAAATCAGAAAAAGACCTTTTTGATAGTCTGATTAATTAAAGTTTCAATTAAAAAAACCTCTTAGCATGCAGATAAATTATTGATTTCTATTTTGAGACCCATACAGAAATATGAATTGTGAAAAGGACAGCTGTGGTCAGAAACTGGGAAAACTACCCAGATTTGGAACCCAATATCAAATGAATGTCATCTATATATAAAAAGGCAGGGAAGAGAAAAGAATTGTGAAATAAAGACCATGGACTACAAAAGTAGAGTCTTGAGTCCTGTTGATGCCCAGGCAAGCTAATAAGAAAGTAGACTTTGAAGGGAAGGGTCTATTAGCTCGAGTGCTTAAATACCTGCTGATGGAACTGAAAAGTGCCAACTAAAATGGCGTTGCTTGGTAGACACATTTTTCTTTCTGCATCCAAGGTCATCTGCCTGTCTGTGGAATATGTCAGGCATTAAACGTGGACAAGGTAAGGGAGAAAGGGAGTGTGTTAAAACAGAATAGATGTCTCCACAGTAAAATCCATGTTCTTTTAACTCACCATTTTCTTTTTTTATAAACTGACCTCATTCCCTATTGACTCTTCCCTCCCAAGCCCAGTCTGAAAACTACTCAGTTTTTGGCAACAGCTGAAAGGATGCTGGAGATTGCACAAAATTCTTACGTAGTCACAATCTGTGTCCTGTTGGATGATTGCAGCAGCCATTTTAATTTACTTGGAGACAAGGATGCCCTACCCAACTACTGTCAAATGCCATTAGTAGGTTTCATATAAGATCAATATCAATCATATATATATTGTTATATGTGTACACATACACACACACACATATCTTCTTCTTCTTGTTCCATATCTGTCATCGGACATTGGCGATCATATTGGCAATCCTATTTTTGTCAACAGCAGCATGAAAAAGTGCTGCTGAGTTTTGTCCAAATCAGTCCCTTAGGTTTTGAAGCCATGATGTTCTTCTTCTGCCTAGACCTCATTTGCCTTCATTCTTTCCCTGTAAATAGATAGATAGATAGATAGATAGATAGATAGATAGATAGATAGATAGATAGATAGATAGATATCTTGCTCCTGGAAGCACGAAGCCGAGAACACCAGCCTGAAGATGATGAATGAGACTTCGTCGAAATGTCGCCAAGACACTTCCAATTTTACGTGGGAGAAGACCCGAATAACCAAAGACCTACATAGATAGATAGATAGATAGATAGATAGATAGATAGATAGATATGATAGAGATAGAGATATACACACATACACAATGTCAGTCACCAGGAAAAACAGGAGATTCAGGCAGTTCAAATGAGTATAAAGATTTATTGCAGGCTTAAGCTCTTTACAAGAATCTGAGGCACTAATGGTCAAAGGAAATTAGTGGGAGTTAAGAAAGGCATTCAAAGATGGGGTGCACTTAGATCTCTTGTGGGCATGCAGGGACTCATAACTGATGATGCATTTATCCCCTCCCTTGGTCATCTCCTATAGTAAACACACACATATACATACACATCCATACAGAGAGACACTGACACTCACAAAGGTATACACTCCCATACAAATGTTTCTGTGTTTTTTCCTGTAGGAGAATCAAAGTTTGAGTGATTGCTACCAAGTGATAAGTTTATCATTTGGTTAAATACATTTGTATTGATGCATTGATAAAGCTGTCTGTGAAAGAAAAGACCCATTACTCAATTCAGTCATTTTCCAATGGCATGCTTTGTTTTTCCAAAATAGACCCTGTTAAATCTTAAACACATTGGAAATTAACAGTGTTAGGACTGCTGGTTCCCAGCACTTATTGTACTAAAAAACACAATGTCTAAAGAGCAAAAGTTGCCCAAATGCATATGGGCAAAGTACAAGAAATACTTGAGGTGAGTATTTCTTGTACTTTGTCAGATTAAACTATGCATTACGATACAATGATTTTCATGGAAAAGCTTTAGCAAGAGTGACTCTTTGTCATTATAGCAAACTGGTTTATGCAGAGGGAAGTTAGCGATATGTGAACAATCATTATGCTATGTCAAGTTTCATTTTGAAGACCATAAATAAACCTTTTTATGAGAAAAGCAAACTACTTTATAGTCCTACGGAAGGACATAAATCATGTTTTTTTTTTATCTCCTCTGTGAACCATCAGAAGACAAGTTCTAATATTTCAAATGGGACAAGCAATCTATACAAATGAATCATAATTTGGGTTCCATTATATCTAACCTTATGGATACCACTCAACGGCTTATGCCTAGTACAGTTCTAAAATTAATAATAATGCTTGATTTTGGAGTATCTAATCCTGCATATTTTTTTTTATTCTTGAGAAATGAAGGCAACCAGTCATTTGCACCTTTGTAGCTGAATAGAAATGGATGAAATTATTTTGTTGCTGAAGTATGCTGAAGGATAGGGGTGAGGAATTTATAAAGAAAAACGCCTAGGCTAAAAATAAAGCCATATCAATGCATGTCATGATGCTGCAACTCAAAAAGATTTAGTCAAAAGTTAATTCTATTTCAATTCAGTGGGTTTTATTTCATTTTAGGTGTATTTAGGCTTTTGTAACCAAGATAGAATGTAAGAGGGTCATGTTTTTGTTTTTGTCTTTTTAATTGCTCGGTATTTTTAAGGAGTCTGTGGGTCAAGAGAAAAATTCCTTCTGTGAGTGGAAAATGTTATCACCTGTCAGAAAGAAATAGGAAGGGAGGGAGGGAGGGAGGGAGGGAGGGAGGGAGAGAGAGAGAGAGAGAGAGAAAGAAAGAAAGAAAGAAAGAAAGAAAGAAAGAAAGAAAGAAAGAAAGAAAGAAAGAAAGAAAGAAACTCAACTGACAGTTCCTTGGTACTCAATGCAAAGTGATTTTGTTAGTGATATCAATAGACTAAGAATGTTCATCCATTACAGATAAGCCTAAGTATAAGATTGTATTAACAAGGATTGTTTTAGTAAAACTTGTTTTCATTCTCACGAAACTGTGGTAAAAGTATAAAACTTAATTTCAGCACTACTGTTCTTTTAAATATTCTCTAAAATTGCCTATCAAATTTTCTCAGTTCAAATTTTTAATACTCACACTGGAATAATTAGGATAAAATGCACATACGTGAAAATTCTATTCTACACATATACTTCGTTGTATACACTGGATTTAGTTCAGAATCTTGTTGTAATGGCATCCCTTATTTTAGTGTGGCTTGTGCATATTTTTCTCTTAATATATGCTCTTCTTCTTTTTTTTACAATTTATGTACAAGGAAAATTTAGCGCAGCTGGACAATAAACTCATTTTTGAAGCAGAAGCCATCTGTAGTACTAAAGATTGCCTTAGGTATATTCTAAAGCAGCGGTTCTTAAACTTCATTGCCACCTGTCCAACTCTGCCCCAAATGTAGCTAAAATAAAACAGAGACAGATGGTGCACCTAATGAAGATTACTTTTGTCCCTGACCTGGAAAAGGTGAGCAGATGAAGAGAAAATTGAAAGAGCTAATCTATCTCCAAACATGCTTTAAAGTTCCTGTGGGAAAGAGACTCTAGAGATGGAAAAACTCGAGAAGAATACAAACTTTCTAATCATTTTTGTAGTGGCTTGCCCTTTGCAGAGTTCAGAAAAGTAAAATTATAGAATAAACCTAACCTACTTCAAAGCTTATTTGTCTTACTACATATGTATAATCTCATCTGCCACCACAGCTAGAAATGAATCAGTCAAGTTTGACTTCATCTACTTTCTCAACTTTACATACTAATTTGCATACTTTATTGTAAATATATGAATTTTGGCAGAAGTAGAAGTGGGAATCACATTAGGGAAAAGTGCAAACATTAGACAAGCATATTCCAGTTTGCATTCAGGAAATAAGTACATTTCCCCTCTATTATCAGTAATTGATTCAAATAATGACAATAACAACCATCACTGAGCAAGTATCATAACTTTTACATGACTTGACCTGACCCTTTCACTTCAGACTTTTGAAGTTGGTAATGCAGTGGCTGATGATATCAAATTAATACATCTCTGAATTAATTCTAAAACCCTTAATTTCGGAACAAGCTTTCATTTGTCTAAGATCAATCCTTTTCTCAGATAACATTTTGAGGAACATCATTTCTTGTTATTTATCTCATTTTTTTCAACCAGAGCAATAACAGAAAGGAAGGAAGGAAGGAAGGAAGGAAGGAAGGAAGGAAGGAAGGAAGGAAGGAAGGAAGGAATAAATTAATTTAGGGTGGAGATCTGTATTCTTATGATAATAAATTATCATAAATAAATTATGATAATACATACATACATACATACATACATACATACATACATACTGTACATCTACCAAAATGTTAGGACAGTGCTGAATGTATATACCTGGAAAAATGTTAATGTCCTTTTTAAGTGAGTAAAGCAATTTGTCCCTGAGGTGTCTGTTGAATTACAAATGTGACAGAAATTTAGTGAAATTTGTATTTTTAAAATGTTAATTTCAGACATAAATAGCAAGCCTTCTCTTCCAGAGCTATTTTAGGAGCTCCTTTTAATAAAATTTTAAAAGGCTGTTGAGAATTCCCCAGATGTCAGCAGATTTTACCGTGATCATATTATATTAAAAGTAAGAAGATAATGGAATTTCAGGCATTTTATTAAACCATTCTGGCTGTTATAGCATTCTGATGTTGTAAACAACCAAAAATCACTAGAGTTTTCTTTTACACAATTCAAAATGACATTCTTATAGGGAGTGCTGCTTAGTTTAATCAGAGTGAACCTAATTCATTTGAACAATGGATATTTGCTTCAGACGAATAGATGGGTATCTGGGATATTAATTTTTAAATGTTAATCCTTAATTTTTTTCCAGTTCAGATTGAAGATGCTACTTGAAAGTTTTATCTATAACGGTTTAGGTTTTTGGAGCAGTGCTGGTTTCAGGATTAATACATTTTTTTCCAGAAAAATCATTTGAATATTTCCATTACACCTTATATTGTCCCAAGCAGGTTTTAATTTCAGCTTTTTACAACTTTCAATATGTGACACTCATCTTTGGCACAACTCATTTCATTTGGAAATTGTGGCTAAAAAAATTGAGGAAGCTAGTACAAGGAGCACTTGAATTTCTCATTTAAGCACTCTATTGTGATTGACTTAACTAAATGTTAATAGTTAACTTTCCTTTTCCGATTTTAATTACTACATTTTGTCCACTTTTGACTGGTGGTAGAGTGATAAATATTTTTAAAAAGCACTTAAAGCATACGCTCTATATTACCTTTAAAGATTGTCACAAGCAGAAATACATCCAAGGCTGATAGCAGAATTAAATTTCCAAATATTCTGGTTTGGGGAATATATTTTGGATGCTTGTATGTAGCATGTTTCCTATTACAATTGTGCATCTATGAAAGTAGGAGTTGTACATCTGATTGCAGTATCATGAGATTTTTTTCCCCTCCCTGCAGATGTTGATGAGTGTGCTGCTAAGATGCATTATTGTCATGCCAATACAGTGTGTGTTAATTTGCCTGGATCATATCGCTGCAACTGTGTCCCAGGATATATCCGGATTGATGATTTTTCATGTACAGGTAAGATTTTAATGTGATAACTATCCTCCATGATAACTTAAAAATAAAAGGCAGTGAAATATTGAAAGGAACTAAAATATTATTTGTACCATATGTTAGGTAAAAATACTTCCTTGGGGAATGGAGTGGAGTGGAGTGGAGTGGAGTGGAGTGGAATGGAATGGAATGGAATGGAATGGAATGGAATGGAATGGAATAGAATAGAATAGAATAGAATAGAATAGAATAGAATAGAATAGAATAGAATAGAATAGAATTCTTTATTGGCCAAGTGTGATTGGCACACAAGGGATTTATCGCCAGTGCATAAACTCAGTGTACATATAAACAGCAAGTAATAGGCCATATATCATAAATCATAGTTATAATCATTAATCATATGAATGTATGAATCATTTTCTGAATGTAGAAAAATAATTTCACTGAGTAACATACAGAAACCCATGTTATTAAAACTGTTATTTGTAAGGATTATGCAAATTTTATATATAGCATTATTAACAATATTTATTAGCAAGTTGCAGCATTAAGAAGGCACGAATGTGGAAATATAGTGATTTATATAATCTGATCTATCGTAGTGAAAAAGAGTTTGCATTCATGGATAATTAAAAATAGAAATCTAAAATTTACTATTGTATTTTGAGGTTCAAATCTAAATTATTGTTTTTACTTGATATTCGTGTTTTATGATTTTTTTAGAATATTGGAAAATACACAACTAATCACATAAATGTATTTAGTCATTTCTATTGAGAAAATCATTTAGGAGATTATTTTCTATTTAGAAAAATGTTTAGAAATAATTTTCTATTTAGAAAAAATATATTTAAATGTGCCTCAAAATTATGGAAATGAATGAAGAGATCTTAAACGATTGCTACTTTATTTAATGTAATTCAAATCATGCTTCTTTAGACTGTATTAACAATGTACAGTCAAAGGAATTGGTGAACTATGCATCTATATATTAATGTTGTCAGCATATAGTATCAATTATTGTGGTATAGTCGAAATGGGTCGAATTTATACCATTGCTTTTTAAAATACCATAATTCATAGCAATTTGTATGAAGAATGGAGTATAAGATGAAACTCATTCAAAGCAGGCCAAAAGGACAGTAATTTTTTTTCAGAACAGTTTAGTTCAGTGAAGAAGAATGGAGACTTTGAAAAAGCACCAAGTATGAGGGATGCTTCCCATAACAGGATGATTCCCCATAGAACAAATAGTTCCTGTGTGAACTGAATGAAGCAATATCGCTTTGGTGTAAAAGCACAGGGAAGTGTGAGTAAAGTATCAAGATGGATTGGCCAACCTGATGGTTTAAGCTTGTAGGAAAATATTAAAAATGTGTTAGATTTGTAGTTCTTTGGAGCCATCACATTTTACAAGGCACTGTGTGCAGTGGGGTGCCTCTTGATTTTTTTGGAACTTAAGCCTAGCCTGGTAAACTAAACTTTTGAGCTGAATGGGTATACAGAGAGGTGTGACCAAATGTTTCATTTAGGAAGTAAATAATACAAGTTGCAAAGTGTGTGTGCTTCTGTGAGTGGAAATAACTGGATAAAAATAACAAGTAAATTGGATGTACTTTCTGACCCTCAGTGAGTCATTTTTCCTGGAAAAAAATGAGATTGTTCTCTTAAATGTAAGACTTTGTGAAAATATATAATGATTTGTTGGCTTGACGAAGAGTGCAAGCCTTATCTAGAGAAGATACCATTTCTAACTGCATACTTACTTACATGAATAATTGCATATTATTCCTTTCCTTCTCTTTCATACTAATTCAGAATGAAGCCTGAAGGCATAGCATTGTGGGGATAGCTGTCCAGCTTCCTTGATACTACCATTTATTTGACTACCCCACAAAGCAATGAGTGACAAAGCTCAAATGTTTGTACCAGTGGTGAAATCCGAACTGGTTTACTACCGGTTTGCTGGCCGTGCATGCAAGCTGTGTGCCAAGTGTGCTCTGCACGCACGCATGCGCAATGCACACCAAATGCATGTGCCAAAAAGAGGCTTGGGAAGGTAAGTAGAACAGCGAGGGGGGGGGGGGGAATAAGCTGTGGCATGCAAACCTATTCGACCAAACCGGTAGTAAAAAAATGCTTTAAAAAAGTTTTTTAAAAAAAGGTTCCAATGCTGAGTGATGTGCGATCATCAGAATTTATTTTTACTTTTTAAAGCATTTTTAACTACCGGTTTTCTGGAACTGGTAGTAAAAAAATGCTTAAAAGGTAAAGAAAAAAGATCCAAAGATCAGCTGAGTGATGCGTGATCATCGGAACTTTTTTAAAATATTTTTTTACTACTGGTTCAGCAAACCAGTAGCGAACTGGCCCGAACCATTAGCATTTCACCCCTGGTTTGTACCTACTCCAAAACTCCCTTTTGGATGGGACTGAATAAGGAGGAAAACATCCATTCAAGATTATTAAATCGAAGAACATGAAGGACCGCATATCAAAGTGTTCAAGGTTCTGGACGAGAAGGGAGAGCCAGGTTTTAGTTGCTTCTTAAGCAGAAAAGCCAGCTGGGTGACTTTGGGTCACAAGCTTCCTCTCAACTCTAACCAACGCAGGCTCTGTGACAAGTCAACTGAAAAACAGTGCCTCTAGTCACATCATGTGTTGTGTTGATAGTTTTCATTTTTGAGAAACAAGTAGAACCCTGCAATGCCAAGAAAAACAATAACAACTCAGAAAAACTTAAGCCTGTCTTAATGAGGGCCTGACAGTCTTCTAAAGATAATCATGGTTAGATACAAGTAGAGGTGGGAGACGTTCCCTGAAAGGGAACAATGAAGGGAAGTGGGGTGCAAGGTGCATTCACACTCTTCACATTATGTATAATTAGATAATAAATGTATTAATCTCTGACAGGCTTAACTGTTTATTTCCAGGTGCATTCTGTTTCCGTTTCTGTACACCCTTACATTTTCTTACATTTTTCAATCTAAAACTTAAAAAAAAAATACTGACTTTGTTTTGGATGAACTGCATCCATCTTTGGAGATCAATTTCATAGCTCATCATTCAAGTGTGTTTCAGTGTGCTTTTGTGCTACAGTGAATTGCTTCTAACCTTCATTTCCCCACTGCATCTGTTATGTGAATTGGCTAGATTGTCTTTGGTAGGCAATAAAGAATTCTCCAGATTCTCACATCTATAAAAAGATGAATTTCATACAGACACTGGAACAAGTGCAGGCTGACCTGGTGCAATTTTAACAAATGGTCTGTGAAAAAATAAACAGTGATTTGCCAAAGGTCTCACTGGAGTACCAAAGACAATTTGAAAAGTATATATAATTGCACTTTTCAGTATAGATTCAATAGCATTATTAAAAGCCTTTCGTGGTTCTGAATACTGGAAAAAGAACAAGAAACTATTCAATATGTATTCCCAGTTCATTCAATCTGATGCTCCAATAAAACAATGTTAGCTTTGTTAGTTTAAATTATGTCAATTTTCTGTACCTCGAACAGAGAAATGTACATTATCTAAGATCTTTGATTTTTTTATTGTTATTGATTACATTTCACCTGGGAATGCAGACCAGCTGAAGATGTAAACAAATGCACAGAGCTCAATTGATGAGCTAAACTGGATCTAAACTTTGCTCAGTCAAACTGCTTTATTGCTCTTCTTTGAAACAATAAAGTTATTGAAACAGCTTCTCTATCATCTGTTCCACTTTTTTGTTTAAATTACCTAGTTCTTTCTTCATAAAATAACTTTCCTCATTTCTGCAAATATACCAGGTGTTGATTATTGAGCCTTGTAAAAATTACAAAGATGTTCTACTGATCCTTTCTGCAGACTTTCACCAGTCAGGAAGGGCTAACATCTAAACTGCAGGAGGCAGAGATGATGTTACCTGTTCACTTTCTTAAAACTAATAGATCCAAACTCATCCCAAATAAGCTGGAGCTTCTATTAACCTCCACTAGAGTTGACTAGCCAAGCACATAAACATACATTGATTGTAGACATCTCCAGCATTGGTTTGAACTGGGTTTGGAAAGTCTAAATTAACAAGTTGAGCACTCAGTGGATTTTTGTTCATATTATAGGAGAATTGTTAAAAAAATAATTTAAACCAGAGACCAGTACAGAACTCAGCTGAAGCACAAATTGATTTGTTATGGTGCCAGAGATAAGAAACATGGCTGAAGACAGAGGGGACATAACCCCTCTTTATATAATTTTGCAAATGAAGTATACATATAATTTGGTACAGCAGCAGAATTATTTTGATATATATAGATATGGTGTAATATGTTAGAGAAGTAAATGAGACTGGAACTATGAAAAAGTGAGGCAGGATTCTATAGGCAATGGTAGTTTTGAGAGGCAGCATTAATGAACAAATCTTTGAGGAGTTTGTTTTAAAAGCATTCTGATTTCTAGAACCTCTATATATATATCAGCATTCCTTAGCTTCTCTAAATATTTTATGGCTGACCTGACTAATTTTTGAGAAAGTGTTTTTTGGAAGTGAATAATTTATCTGCCTAATTTGATGCCATATTTTCTTCTTCAGTATCCATCTTCTTTTTCTTCTATTTATTCAGAGTAATTTTCTTTTGTAGTTGTATTTGGGAGTTTATTTACCAAGGGAAAAACTTTGGTGAAAAGGTTCCTTAAAAGATAACCCATAGTGTATCACAAAGTTAGATTTGTAGCAAGATGTGGATATATTATAGAAGTAAATTGTGTATTTGGGAAAGCAGAGTTCATCCCACAGCAGAGAAAAATCAATGATGTTTCTAAATAATACAGGGGTGGGTTCTACTTACCTTTACTACCAGTTCACAACAGGATTGAGCACGAGTGCTTTCTTCGCTCGTGCTCCTTGCTTCTGTGCATGCGCAGAAGCTTCTGCGCATGCACAGATTGCGGATGACGATATCTGGGGCAGTGGGTGGGGCCTCCCGCCGGTTTTATCTCCAGTTCTTGCGAACTGATCCAAACCGGGGGCAATCCACCACTGAGGTATAATAAGCCCCCACTTGTTTGATATATTGAGAACAAAGCATTGTAAAAACTTTTTTCTGTATTGTACATTATTGTTAAAATTGTCTTTTTAGTTATAGAAACTGAGTAAGAGGAAGAGCACTATGTGAACAAAGTGATCTTTTATTTTTTTTTAATTTGATTTATATGCCGCCCTTCTCCGGAGACTCAGGGTGGCTTACAATGCGTTAAGCAATAGCCTTCATACTTTTGTATATTTTTACAAAGTCAGCTTACTGAGGACAAACTGGGTCCTCAATTTACCTACCTTAGGAAGGATGGAAGGCTGAGTCAACCTTGATCTGTTGCTTGTTTAAGCATTTGTATAAGTGCATGAGTTCGTTCGCAATACTGTTATCCATACTGTTTCAGGCTCCACTGGGGATTAAATATCAGGTCTAATGAAACCAGTTCCTTTCAAATATTTTGGCTTTCAGCAGCCATAAACCATAGTAAGCCGAAGTAATAATACAAGGCTGTGAAAATTATAATTCTAAATATTTGAAAGACATGAGGTTAACTGTACTAAAATATATCATATACTACACTTCTAATATATTCAGTATATTATATATGAGACCACTGATGCATTATGACAGGAGAATGGAAGTCATCTTCCTATAATGCTTTTTGGGAGGAGTTAATGGTGCACAAATACATTTTCTTTTTACAATTCTGCGCAGAAGGTAAAAGTATTGTAAGAAAGAGTTTTATTCCTTTGTTCATCTTTGTAGAACCAACATTTACAGTTTTAGGTTTTTAAAATACTGTTGTATGATACATTCATGGACTAAAGGTTTCTGGATCATTTGAATATTCATTTTGTAACATTAGCCTTTGAAACCTGAGCATGTTTACATGTATAAAGGAATATATTTGAGACCTGGCGCACACACGGGATTTGTGTTTTATTTCCTAAAAAGTTTACATGTATAAAGGAATATATTTGAGACCTGGCGCACACACGGGATTTGTGTTTTATTTCCTAAAAAGAATGTGTTCAGGAAGGCATTGATATCCCTTTACTCCTTAAAAAGAAGAGGTACCTTAAAGCTCTAAATGCATGGAGCTTCAAGTACAATTCTTTTCAGAACAGTTTTTCTCTATTTGTAGCAGAATTAATAGAAGGACTATGATACATAATTGGACATGTTTGTTCATTACCCAGAGGAAGGAAGGAAGGAAGGAAGGAAGGAAGGAAGGAAGGAAGGAAGGAAGGAAGGAAGGAAGGAAGGAAGGGTATTTATGGATAGTTAAAAGAAAGAACACATTCCTACACAAACTATAAGTGTGCTTGTTATATTGATGGTTGTTCCATCAGGACAGCACAGGACAGGAAGGAAGGAAGGAAGGAAGGAAGGAAGGAAGGAAGGAAGGAAGGAAGGAACAACCACACTGATTGTTCTATCTGTTGTGATTAAAATTGGTTTTCTTTATATTTAATTTTGTTCCCATTTTTTCATGGTGCTCTTTGGTTTTTAGTACTTAGAGTATGCAGTTCCTTTGCACTTTTGCTATCAGAATAGGGTCACCAATGCAGCAAATCTTTTTAATTTTATTCCTCCAATTTTAATGTTATGCTCATCTTCCAAACCAGCTTCCCTTAATATGTATTTTGCATATAGGTTGAATAAATAAGGGGAGAGTGTGCAAGCTTGTCATACTTATTGCTAACCTGGAGCCAGTATGTTTCTCCTGCTTCTGTCTGTACTGTGTCTTCTTGTGTCTTCCTGACCTGTATATAAATTTCTCCTGAGGACAATGAGATGAAATTAAAATAAAAAAGAGAGATACAAAAAAAATAAAATAAATGGAAACATAGAAGTTTAAGAAAGTATGAGAGAGAAAAAAAGAAATTAAAAACTGCTTTTTCACAGCAGTTACAAATAGACTTAATATCATCATCCTACTTTGAAATTACATTGCATAGATCACTTCTTCCCGTGTTGAATCCTCTTCAATGGGCAAATCCAAAAGTCATTAACTCAGTTTTATTCATTTTCAAGAAAAAAAATCCATAAAGAGTTTCCAGTATTTGTAAAAGTACTTATTGTCCTATTGCTGATCAAATAAGTCAATTTTATATTATTTTGTCTTGTCTACGCAATATTCTGACGTTATTCATCCTTAACTTGATTCCCATTTTTTTAGCACATTCCACACCATGACATGACCCGTACAATCAAAAGCTTTTCTGTAGTCTATGTAATTATTTCCTTTTGATATTATTTGGTTTTCTCAATTATCCAGTGGGCATCAGCAGTAATGTCTCATGTTTCTCAGCCTTTGCTAAAGCCAGTTTGAACATCTGGCATCCCCTTTTCCATTTAGGTCTCTATCTGCATTGGATGGACCTAACCATTATTTTGCTACCATGCGAAATTAAGGAAATTGTATTATGGTTTCCACATTCTAGCAACTCTCCTTTTTTGACTAATGGAATATAGATTTAGACCTCTTCCAATCAGTTGAGCATTTTGTCATTTTCCAGCTTTGCTGGCATAGCTTGGTTAGAACCTTGATTTAATATTCTTCTATTGCTAAGCATATTTCAGTGTGTATTTTGTCAGTTCCTCTAGCTTTCTGATTTGATAATAAATTGAGTGTTAATCTAAGCCCCCTTTAATACTAGAGGCTCTTGAAGAGAGGAACATCTTCCAAGATATCTTGGATGTTGACAGTTCTCCTGTATAGCATTTTAATACACTCCTTGAAACTTCTTTTGATCTTTTTTGAATTAGTTACTATCTGTTCATTAGCATCCTTATCATACCAATTCAAAGCCTGAACCTCCTTTGAATTCTGAGATCTTTTGAAAGACTTTTCATGTTTTTTCCATTAATTCTGCCCCTAGATATCCACAACTGTGTGAGATGGCTTCAGTATGGTGACACATATGTGCTGGTGTCATGACATAAACCTTCCCTTATGTACATAAGGGACAGAAGGACATAAGTGCAGAAGGAATGGGTTTACATTCCTGTTGACATATGTTTTATCACTTTCCTCCATCACCTGTGTAGACAGTTGTGGATATACCTCTGTGGAGTTAACATCTGGTTTGTTGGTTTGTGCTTATATCATGGTGACAACCTATTGCTAGTGAGTAGTGGCTAGAGTATTTTGGATGAAAAATGGTATTAAATGTAATTGCTAACAGGAAAGCATGACATTAATTTATTTAACTGAATTTAGTATAACTGCCTAGTTCAACAGTCTCTGGGCAGCTTATAAAAACCCAATACCAGATAAAACTATTCAAAACATAATAGCAACAGCCTAGAACAGCCTGGATTAAAATAGACAATAAAACGGCACAGCAATCTCTTCCCCTCACCCAAAACCAAACAAATCAAATTGAACCAAAACATATTAAACCACTGCTTGGAACCCCAGGAGGGAGGGTGTCATCCATATCTCTGGAACAGTGGTGAAATGCAAATTATTTTTACTACTGGTTCTGTGGGCGTGGCTTGGTGGGCGTGGTGTGGCTTGGTGGGCGTGGTGTGGCTTGGTGGGGGTGGCAGGGGAAGGATACTGCAAAATCCCCATTCCCATCCCACTCCAGGGGAAGGATACTGCAAAATCCCCATTCCCTCCCCACTCCTGGGGGAAAAATATTGCAAAATTTCCACTCCCTCCCCACTCTGGGGCCAGCCAGAGGTGGTATTTGCTGGTTCTCCGAACTACTCAAAATTTCTGCTACCAGTTCTCCAGAACCTGTCAGAACCTGCTGAATTTCACCCCTGCTCTGGAGGGATACTCTCCAGAGGGTGGAAGCAGTGAAAGAGAAAGTATGTTTCCTAGGTCCCAAAAGGTGACTAGAAGGGACATGGAGCAACCCATTCTGCCCAAACATAATGGGTGGGCAGAATCAATGAGAGAAAGGTAATCTGTCAGGAAACAGTTCCAAGGCCCTGAATGATTTTAAAGATAACAACAAATACCTTGAATTGCACCCAGAAACCAATTTGCAACCAATCCAGCCAGTAAAATAACAGTAACACATGAACACAGTAAGAAGTGCCAATTACTGCTATATTTTGAACCATCTGTAACTCTCAGGTGATCTTCAAAGAAAGCTGCATATAACTCCATTTCAGTAGTCCAGTCATGAGGCAACCAAGACATCCAGGAAGTCCCCCAAGTTGTTCACAACTCTCAAATGGGAAAGCACAACCTCATCCAAGACCAATAGCAGAAACATCCCTGACTGCAGGGGATACTCAGATACCACAGTACCACATATACTCAGTCTTGTTAGGACTGAGCCAAAGTCTTTTCCTCCCCATCCAGACCCTCCAAATGCTGGTCACTATCTCAACAGATTCTCTTGTGCAGCCTGAGGGAGTTATCGCATACCGAAGATACAAAACCTTGAAACTGCCGATGCCTCACCAGAAGTTTTTTGGAATTGTTAAACAGGAGAGGCAAAAGCATTAAACCCTGGTCATCAACAAATGTGGGTCTCTGGGCATGATTTCTTCCATCCCAACAAGAACACCTGGAATTAACCACTGAAGAAGAAGGTGAACTACAATAAAATGGTGCCTCCCACTTCCAAGCCCCAGCAAAAAAAAAAAAAAAAAAAAAGAATATCATAGTCAACAGTATTGAAAGCTACTGAGAGATCAAAGAGCCTAGGGATAGATGCACTACCCTAAACCAGTGGGGAAATCTAAAACTTGTTACTTCCAGTTCTGTGGGCGTGGCTTGGTGGGGGGGGGTAATGTGACTGGGTAGGTGTGGCCATTTTTTTTTTTTTACTTTTAAAACCATTTTTTCTACAACCTCTTCAGGGAAGAGGTTGTAAAAAAAATGCTTTCAAAAGGCTCTGACAATCCCAGCTGAGTTGCCTGATCGGCAGAGGCTTTTTTTTCTTTTAAATGCCTCTGATGATCAGGCAACTCAGCTTGGATCACCAGAGGCTTTTAAAAGAAAAAAAGCCTCTGGCAATCAGGCAACTCGGCTTGGATCGTCAGAGGCATTTAAAAGAAAAAAGGGTTTTTTTTTTCTTTTAAATGCCTCTGTCGATCCAAGCCGAGTTGCCTGATCAGCAGAGGCTTTTTTTCTTTTAAATGCCTCTGACGATCCAAGCTGAGTTGCCTGATCGGCAGAGGCTTTTTTTTCTTTTAAAAGCCTTTGACGATCCCAGCTGAGCCGTGCAATCATCAGAGGCTTTTTTTTTACTTTTAAAGCATTTTTTCGGCCGAAAAGGTTGTAGAAAAAACCCTTTTAAAAGTTAAAAAAAAAGCCTCTGATGATTGTGCAGCTCAGCTGGGCATGGGGGGTGGGGGCAGGGATTTTTGCTACTCACCTCCATCACTATCAAATTGGGTGATCCGGTCCGAACCAGGAGCATTTGACCCCTGCTCTGAACCCAGCTCTGAGACTGATCTTCAGTGATGCTAGCTACTGCTAGAAGTAGTAAATAAGTGGTTTTAACTAGAAGCTGTAAGTAGCAATTAACATTATAACAGGCATACTATTAAGTACATTGCCTACAGTTCTGAACAAAGGAAGCCAACCCTAATAATTACAACCTTTGACAATATTATAAAGTCCAGCTTGTTAATTTGCAGGGAATAAATATTAAACATTATTACATATTTGTCATTAATGATAGCCATTTATTTGTAGTCTACCCAAGCACGATATTATTGATGTGTTATTTCAGCAGCTCTGTTTTGTTTGCCAAAGCTCTATTATATTTATTAAAAAAAATTGGAATCTTTTTTAAAGAAGAAAATTCACAATTTGTCCACAATTTTATTCTCCATCGGTATGAATATTCAAATAACTTTATCTCTGCTTCTGTAAAATGCTGTATATAAATTGCACATACTTGAAACAAGGAAATCTCTAGCTCTACTCTTCCGTTTGCCCACCCTGTGAAGTGATGGTTGTTACCATTATCCTTCCTGGAATCAAGGTAACATTTTGAAGTATTCAAGCCGATGATAATAGTTTGCTAGTTCATTTGGCGGCAGGGCACGATCATAATAAAGAACAATTGAGCAAGCATGGATATATATGGTGAAGTGTTTTATCCAGGACATAATGAATATGGACGATGGTATCACACTTATTTGGAACAGAACACTAGTTTTCTTTTGATAGACTGCGATGACAGATAGCTTTCTTTAGCTTGAATGTAAGTAGAAAAGACAGATCCAGCTCAAGTTTTCTAGCTGGCTGGCAGGCTCAAATGAACCAGAACACAATATGAAATCAGCCACATTATGCTAAGGACAGCTGTGGGATGTGTTGTCATGCATTTGGGGACATTGTTGTCATGCAGCTCAGTCTTTATCATAGCTGATGGGTAGGGCTTCCAGCTTGGAAAGAAGCTGAATGAAGAGAAAAAAAACACCCAACAGCTCATTTTTACAAACTGAGAAAAGATGTTAGTTTATAACAGACATCCAATCTTGGGGGAGAATAGCAAAGAAACACAGGGCTTGGGGATTCATTTTCATTTAGAATTGCAGGTGATCAAAAGAACGTAGCTGGATATTCCTTTTTATGTTTGTTCTTTTTTTTTTTCATTTTATTTTTTGGTAAAGAATTTGAAGACTTGACATTTACACTGGAGGAAAGGTGTAATTATTGTGTCTCATAAATTATTTATGTACATTGATGATTGACATATTGGGACTTTATATGTACGGTAATTTTTTTCTCACACTTTTATATTGTTTTATGATAAAGAAATATGACTTCTGTGAAAAAAAGTATTATTTCATAGGATTTTTTATTAAAAGTATAATTAAATGATAAAAACTAATGCAAAAGAAAACATGGAAAATACAGAAAAGGAAAGTATCTCTTATCTATAAACAAATGCTTAAAGGTTTTTCATTAAGTCCTGATCCGCAACGGTCCATTAAGGGTTATTAAAGACCTCTCCTCTCCTCTCCTCCCCTCCCCTCCCCTCTCCTCCTTCTCCACAACCCTGCCATGCTAGCCTGCCTTCCAATCTGCCTTCCTGGTGGTCTCCCATGCCCGCTTGCCTTCCGAGGTTGGCATCCAGCCTGGCCTGGCCAGTGGGTGGGCAGGTGGGCCTTGGTGGAGAAGCTGCCACTGCACTGCTCCAGGACATGTGCAGCAGCCCTGGGGCTGGGATATCCGCCTGCCCACCCGGAGCACCACTGTGGCGACGCCACCCTCTCAGCCCCAGAGCAATGGCTGCATCTCTACCAAGGGCCACTCATTGTCAGTCTTACCAACGTGCTGGTTCCGTTGGGCATGTTGAATATGCCGGCGGAGGATCTAGAAAGTAAGGCCAATGCTGGTGGCGGGGGGGGGGAGGAGATCTGCTGTGCTCAGCTCCTCAGAGGGACATGATGAGGCTCACTCTCCTTTTGGGCCTGGCACACTCAGCTTCAGTGGGCCCTTTACCCGCCTGCCGCCTGCTTGTCTTCCCCTTTGCCTCGGGTCCTGCCTGCCCTTCCAGAGCACCGCTGTGCTGCCGCCATTCACTTTCTTCCTTCTTCTGCTGCAAAACAAAAGTGAATGGTGGTGGGGTTGCTTTGGGAGGTTCAGGAAGGTGGATGTCTGCAGCCAGGCAGAGTGGGAGGGCAGCAGGCAAGGGAGTGCCAAGATGAAGGGCTACCCACACAGGCCTGCCCGGGTAAGCATTGCGCTAACCGGGCTGAAGGGAAAGTACTGCAGGCTCTGCGGTGGCGTGGCCAGGCCTGGCCCTCTCCCTGCGCAGGGGGCTTCTGCCCCTCTTGCTCTGCATCGACTTCCCAACAGCAGATGGGAGGGTGGCTGCAGCTGACTTGGGATGGAAATGCAGAGAAATGCATGGTGAAGCAACTGCCTTTTCCTCTCTGACTTCTGTTAGAGAAGGCGGCAGCAGTGGAAGGAAAGGGGCCAATCGTAGCTGGGGTGGTTCCCTGGGCTCCCTTTGCCTGGTTCACCTCAGCCCACCAAACACACACACAACGAGGTCTCCTTCAAGAGGCTTCAGAGGCCAAGCTTTTTTTCCCTTTTCCCCCTCCTGCAGCTGTCTTGAGGGCTTTGCAACATGGAGGATGTTTCCTCCATGGGCCGCAAGTGCCTGCCTCCCGAGGTTTGGGGAGGGAAGTGGAACGCGTTAAAGAAAAGTAAAAGGGAAGTGGGGTGGGAGAGAGAGAGATGGCCCGCCTTTAATTTGCTGCACGTGATGCTGGCGCAGTGGGGCAAGGTGGCAATGAGCTGCCGCTTAGCGCAGTCCTGGGGAGGGGAAAAAGTAAGCATCCCTAATCAGACATGGTGTTTTGACGAGACCTTGCTGGACCTCTGCAGGGTAAGGGCAGCAGCCGCTGTCAAGGCGATGGGAGGTGTTTGTTGTTCCTTGCCATGCTATAAAAAGCAACCCTTGCCCCAAAGAGGTAGCGGTCTGATAAAAATAAGAGGTGTACCCGGCATCCAGCGCTGGAGATGGCTGCTTCAGCATCTGTCAGAGGCTGGAGGCTCTTTTTTTTTTTTCATTCCATGTTCCTCCTTCATGCAAAAAAAAAAAAAAAAAAAGCCCAATCTGATCTGGAGCCGAATGTCATTGGAAGCAATGCTGTCAGCCTGGAACATTTCATTTCAGTCTTTAACTGAATGGGTGATGAATTGAACCTCTTCCCCTAAAACAGATGCGACATGGATTGTTTTTCGGGGGGGGGGTGTTAATGACTTGGATTGTTCCCCTAGGCCAGGAGTCTTTAAGACAAGACTTGGCAACTTTAAGACTTGTGGACTTCAACTCCCAGAGTTCCTCAGCCAGCTTTGCTTGTTGCCAAGGTTGGAGACCCCTGCCACTAGACCACTTTAGGAGCAAAGTGGTGGGTTTTGCTGGTGTTTCAGGAGGAAGGGGAGGGGAGGGAGGGAGGGAGGGAGAGAAAGAAAGAGAGAGAGAGAGAGAGAGAGAGAGAAAGAAAGAAAGAAAGAAAGAAAGAAAGAAAGACAAAGACGACAAAGACAAAGACAAAGACAAAGACAGACAAAGACAGAGGAAGGAAGGGAGAGAGAGAAAAAAAAAGGGGGGGGAAGGAAGGACCACAAACCCTGGCACTAGAGATGGCTTCAGAAGACACTTTGAAACAGGGCAGCAATCTAGGGCTGGAAGGGACCTTGGAGGCCATCTAGTCCAACCCCCTGCTCCAGCAGGAAACCTTATATGGTCTGGATTATTTTGGTGCCTCTAACAGAGTAGAAAATTGCCAGAAAGGAGGAGTTTACTAGGACAAGGCTGCCATGCAGATGAAGGCAAAGATAGTCCTTGCTTTATTACCACAACTGAACCCAAAATTTTGGTTGCTAAGCAAGTGTTTCAGATATATTTAATCGTCAGTAAAAAGCCCTTAACAAACCATCACTGCAGGTACATAGCTAGATGTGACAGGAACCAGAAATACTTCACAGACACAGCTGGAGGCAGCTCCTCGAGAGTCAGGGAATGGATCTCAAACTAAGACTGCAGACATAACCCTTGTAACATTTTCCCTTTGTCATTAAGACAACTATCACATTTTAAAACATTAAAAACGCCACTAACCCCATAAGCATTACATATATACATTAAAACGATATAAAACACTATAACTACAAAACACTATAAAAAACACTACATTGTGATCCAAACATTATAAAACATGCAGAGTTCTGATGCAAGCAACTATAACATTACTATAACATCTTCCCTTCAAACAATCACATATTAGACATAACCCATAAGGTTATGCAGACATAACCCTTGTAACAGCAAGAGCCTTGTTAAGTGAGTTTCACCACATTTTACTCAATCCATGACCTCTCCTGGCTCTGACAGTCATGTGCAAGCTAGGGAAGAACATCTGAAGGTGTGTGTAATGTTCTAAATGTACAGAAATTATAGTTAAATGTGTAGCAGAAAGTGGACTCTGGGTTTGTTTTTCCAAATGTAGTAAGGGAGGTTGAATGTGTATAGTTTTAGAAGAGCTCTGTGTCTCTGTGTGTGTACATACATATACAGTATATATAGTAGATAATGTATCTTTTTGTGCACCTATACATATTCTATACTATGTAATATGTATGTATATGTATGGCATATATACATAGGATTAAATAGTATATTTTGGATGTTAAGTAGTAGTAAATAAATAGACAGGGAAATTGTATCTCATTGAGGTGTTTGAGGAGAGGAGAAGCCAGGTACCCTAACCCTGAGTGACGTCCAGTTGGCCTCGCCCACCCAGTCACATGACCACCAAGCCACGCCCACCCAGTCACATATGCCCACCATCACATGACCACCAAGCCACGCCTACCCAGTCACATGACCACCAAGCCACACCCGCAAAATAAGCCATGCCCACAGAACCGGTAGTAAAAAAAATTGGAACCTACCACTGGTAAGACTGGATTTGTTTGAAGAGAAAGCTAGAAGTTGATTCCATGTTTTCTACTTTCTGTGAGAATTTCTTTTAAAGATTCATGATATAAATACAAATATACCTTGCATGTTTGCTATTAGTTGTGATTTTTATTAATGTTTGTGGATGTAAAGATTTTCAAACTTTTCTCCCCCAATCATTTGTTTTTATTTGGCATATGCTGCGGTTTTTTTAAGCTACTATGCATATAAGCGAGAAAGTTCATTTATTCATTCACTTGGTTTCCTTGTTTGAAAATACTCATCTATGGGCCAAAATTTTTATTTTGTCTGGTTTGACATTCTTAAATTCCTGAAAAAGAGAGCTTCTCCCCCTTTGGCATGGATTGCACCTTCGCTAGTCAGATAGAGCTATTAAATACATGAATGTGTATATTTTATGAGCTTCTTAATAATTATATTATTGTGTGAATATTGCCTTGTCGACTTTTGTTTTTTCCTACTTGCTAGGTCATAGGTCATTCAGGGGTTTTCAATTTTTTCCAAGATGTGGAACCTATTTGTTAAAAACAAAACAATTTCCAGGGACCCTATATCAAGAGGCCAAGCCATATGGTAGAAACTTGGCTGAGCTCAAGTGAATTCTCTCTTCTTTGGGCCATCAAGTTCCCATGGAACTCTAGAATCCCACAGATCACAGTTTGAAAAACTGGAATAAGATAGACCAGTGAAGTTGCAAGCCTTGAAATCACATACAGGAATTGGTGCAAGATAAATTTCTCGCCATAGTTAAGACTGGCTTGATAAGCTATGTTTTAATAACCAATTGAACTTTCCAACAGATGTGTTCTGCTAAACCCGAAATCAAGGAGGAATGCTAATAACGAAATATTCCCTTGAGCACAGGATATTTTTACTAGCACGCATCTCAATTAATGATATTTCTTCCTGGCCCTGTTCGTTGTTATGAATTTTTAGAACAATGAATCAATTGATATCAGACACCTCCTGACTTTTTTTTTTGTTTACAGTAATTTGTAATCCTCTCTTCCTAAGCAATGTAGTCACTAAGCATTGCAGTCCCTAAGTAGAAAATCACATGACCACAACTGTGTTTACAATTTTACTTTAACTTTACACTGTCAGGAGGATATGACCCCAAACAACTGAGTGAGCCCAAATGGCAGGAAAGCTTTCTGAAACTTGATTCAAGAGGAAGCAGAGTAAATATGTAAATTGTATAGTCCTTTTTCTTCACTACACTACCCTTTGGAATGCTGATACCAGTGCTGGCATAATTAGCAAGAAGGGAATCAATGTTTACATTTACATTCATTAAAGAGAAAGGGATTACATGAGCCCTGGCGGTGCAGTGTTTAGAATGCAGTATTGCTGGCTAACTGTGTCCACAGCCTGGAGTTCAGTCCTGACAGAGCTCAAGGTTGACCCAGCCTTCTATCCTTATGAGGTCAGTAAAATGAAGACCCAGATTGTTGGGGGAAATATCCAGACATTGGTAAATCACCCAGAGAGTGCTGTAAAGCACTATGGACTGGCATATAAGCCTAAATGTTATTGCTGCCGGTATTGCTACAAAAGAATAAGCAGGCACCAATGGGGAATACCCATTAAAATGAATGTACTAGTGTTGCTGTTTGTCTAGCACACTTGCAGGTCCAAACCTTAAATCATTTAGAAGGCAAACTCCCTTTTTTTAATGACCCCATGACCCTTTAATTGGGGCTAGAGTTGGGGCAACTGGATGGTGCTAATCATTTACTGACCAGATGCATTTAGAAGGCAGACAAAATTTATGAAAGTGACTAGATTATCAATTAGCATTAGGGTTTGCCTTATTGTTTATGCCCACTCAGTAGTTTCAAGAAGAGTGGATGCATTCCAGATCCTTTCTATGGCATCTTGTGGAGCCTGTTTATTTTCTGTTGTGGACCTCCCATCCTCTGAACAACATCCCTCCGGTGACATGGATAGCATCCTCTCTCCTGGGGTTCCAAAAATCCCTTAAAACTTGGTTTTGCTCCCAAGCCTTGGGTTAATGTATTAAGGGAAGAGGCTTTTGCTTGCTTTTAGTCCAGTTTACTTAGTTTTATTTATGTTTTTAATAATATTTTATAAAGTACCAAAAGTCCACTGAAATGAACAGCTATATTAAATTGAAGTACAATACTACTACTAATAATACCAGTAGTAATATGGGCCTTGCATGTAATCCAAAGACATCTTAAGTACCACTTGAATACCACCATCATTGACAAAATCAGTTTGCAAAAGGGATGGTTTACTTGGAATGTCTTATATCTTGCAATGCTACCTTTAACACCATGAAATAACATCTGCTTATTCAAGATGCTTGGGAAGCACTCAATAGGTGGATAAAATGCCACATCCAGTCTATGACAACAATAATAGCATTAGATTCCCTGCCACATGATTTGTTGGATAATCAGAAGTTATTTCTAGAGGAGGAATAGGAATATCAGAAATGTTGTGCAAAGATCAATGGCACAATAGAAGACATAGTTGCTGGTCAATGGTGATAGACTAGAGGAGGTTTATATCAAGAGAGGACTCTTTCAAGGAGAATCACTATCACTACTACTGTTTGTTATTGCTCTGATTCTTCTGTCAAAAATACTGAACAAATCAGACCATGGCTATCAAAATTCAAAACATCTGCAAATACTAACTCTTTTATATGAACGATCTGAAGCTGTTTGGGAAAACAACATCTGAAATAGAATTTCCACTCAGCACTATTCATATATACAGCCAAGATATTATAAAGGAGTTTGGTTTGGACAAATGTGCCACCCTTATCATCAACAGGGAAAAGTAAGTAAAATGGAAAGAATCAAGATGTCCTACAGAAATAATATCAAGAGTCTGGATGGAAAAGTTCACTACAAATATGTGGGCATTTTTCAAGCTAACAGCATCAAGCACACTGAAGTCAAGGAAAAAAGTTAGAAGTGAGAGTGAAGAAAATCTTAAAGTCCAAACTCAGTGAAGGAAATACCATCAAGGCAATTAACATCTGGGCAATTCTAGTCATTAGATACACAGCTAGAATAATGGATTGGACTCAAGCAGACCTAAAAGTTCTGATTAGGAAGACCCGACAAAAAAAAATGACAATAAATCATGCTATTCTTCCATGCAGTGAAGTTGAGAGACTGTACTTACCAAGGAACATAGGTGGACATGGAAAGTTGCAATACACCAGAAAGCTGAAGAAGAAAAAGGGGCATTGAAAGATTACTCGAAGGACACTGGGGATATACACTATGAAGACTTACTGAATGTCAGAAAGAACAAACTGGTCTACAAGAAAGATCAATGAAGACTAGAAAAGAGACATAGTATTAGTATTAATGATCAGTACATTTTTTAAAAAACGATCAGACAAAACAGATAACAACAAGATTTTGAAAAGCTAAAAGCAGGCAAGGTAAAGAAAGAGACAGAGAGGCTAATTCTGGCTGCACAAGGCTGAACCTTAAGAACAAATGTTTACAACCAGAATTGAGAAAACAGCAGCAGACAACAAATGCTATCTCAGTAAAGAAGCTGAAGAAACAGTGGACCATCTAGTTAGCTGCTGCAAGAACATCGCACAGATCGACTATAAATAAGAGCATGACAAAGCAGCAACAGAGGTGCATTGGAATATGTGCAGGAAATACCATTTGCCTGCAAGCAAGAACTGGTGAGACCACAAAACAGACAAAGTAATAGAAAAGGAAGAAGCTAAAGTGTTCTGGGATTTAGAATTAAAACAGATGAGCACCTTCCACATAACACCCCAGATTTAACAATTGACAATGAAGACAAAAATGCCTGGATAATGGATATGGCAGTACTTGAAGATAGCAGAATAGAAGAGAAAGAACTAGAGAAAATAATAAAATAAAAAAGATCTACAAATATATGTAGCCTGTGGCAAAATAAAACAGAGATAATAGCAATAGTTACATCTGCCTTGGGTACAATCCTAAAACATCTGGGGCACCACTTGAATACCATTGTCATTGACAAAATCATCACCAATCAATTGTAAAAACAGTATCTGCTACATAACAGTCCAAACTGGTGATAAGAAAGACAAAAGTCTGGATGGTATTGGAGTACATACAGATGACAGATCAGGGGAAACTGGAGAAAATCACAAAATACAAAGACCTGCACATAGAAGTAGAACAACTATGGCAAAAGAAAGCAAAACAATAGCAATAGTAATATATGCCTTGGGTACAATTCCCAAATAACTAGAACACCGCTTGAATACCACCAGCATAGACAAAATCACCATTGGTCAATTGGAAAAGGAAGAGCTTTACTTGGAAGAGGTTACTGTACAGGTGAAACTCAAAAAATTAGAATATCATGCAAAAGTTCATTTATTTCAGTAATGCAACTTAAAAGGTGAAACTAATATATGAGATAGACTCATTACATGTAAAGCGAGTTAGTTCAAGCCTTGATTTGTCATAATTTTGATGATTATGGCTTACAGCTCATGAAAACCCCAAATTCACAATCTCAGAAAATTAGAATATTGTGAAAAGGTTCAATATTCTAGGCTCAAAGTGTCCCACTCTAATCAGCTAATTAAGCTATAACACCTGCAAAGGGTTCCTGAGCCTTTAAATGGTCTCTCAGTCTGGTTCAGTAGGAATCACAATCATGGGAAAGACTGCTGACCTGACAGTTGTGCAGAAAACCATCATTGACACCCTCCATAAGGAGGGAAAGCCTCAAAAGGTAATTGCAAAAGAAGTTGGATGTTCCCAAAGTGCTGTATCAAAGCACATTAATAGAAAGTTATGTGGAAGGGAAAAGTGTGGAAGAAAAAGGTGCACAAGCAGCAGGGATGACCGCAGCCTGGAGAGGATTGTCAGGAAAAGGCCATGCAAAAGTGTTGGGGACTTTCTCACAAGGAGTGGACTGAGGCTGGAGTCAGTGCATCAAGAGCCACCTTTTGATGTCCAGATGGATGCTAGACATGGGCTTCAAATGTCGTATTCCTCTTATCAAGCTGCTCCTGAACAACAAACAATGTCAGAAGTGTCTTACCTGGGCTAAAGAAAAAAAGAACTGATCTGTTGCTCAGTGGTCCAAAGTCCTCTTTTCTGATTAGAGCAACTTTTGCATCTCATTTGGAAACCAAGGACCCAGAGTCTGGAGGAAGAATGGAGAGGCACACACTGCAAGATGCTTGAAGTCCAGTGTGAAGTTTCCACAGTCTGTGTTGATTTGGGGAGCCATGTCATCTGCTGGTGTTGGTCCACTGTGCTTCATTAAGTCCAGGTTCAACACAGCCATCTACCAGGAGATTTTGGAGCACTTCATGCTTCCTTCCGCAGACGAGCTTTATGGGGATGCTGACTGCATTTTCCAGCAGGACTTGGCACCTGCCCACACTGCCAAAAGTACCAAAACCTGGTTCAATGACCATGGGATTACTGTGCTTGATTGGCCAGCAAACTCGCCTGTCCTGAACCCCATACAGCAGTGGTTCTCAACCTTCCTAATGCCACGACCCTTTAATACAGTTCCTCATGTTGTAGTGACCCCAACCATAAAATTATTCCTAAAACCATTGAAAATATGTGTTTTCCGATGATCTTAGGCAACCCCCGTGAAAAGGTTGTTCGACTCCCATAGGGACCCACAGGTTGAGAACCACTGCCATAGAGAATCTATGGAGCATTGCCAAGAGAAGGATGAGAGACATGCAGAAGAGCTGAAGGCCGCTATTGAAGCATCCTGGTCTTCCATAACACTTTAGCAGTGCCATAGGCTGATAGCATCCATGCCCCCCGCATTGAGGCAGTAATTGATGCAAAATGGGCCCAAACCAAGTACTGAATACATATGCATGCTTATACTTTTCAGAGGTCCGATATTGTTCTATGCACAGTCCTTGTTTTATTGATTTCATATAATATTCTAATTTTTGGAGATTGTGAATTTGGGGTTTTCAAGAGCTGTAAACCATATTCATCAAAATTATGACAAATCAAGGCTTGAACTATCTCGCTTTGCATGTAATGAGTCTATATCATATATTATTTTCACCTTTTAAGTTGCATTACTGAAATAAATGAACTTTTGCACAATATTCTAATTTTTCAAGTTTCACCTGTATATTCTGTGATGATACCTGTAACACCATTAACAACAGAAGTACTTGAGAGGTAGCTAAAATGACAAATGCAGTCTAAACAGCTGGCTGACCATGTGACCAACCATAATATTTAGAAATAACTTAGAGCAAAGGCATAAGGCATTATTTTGTTTTGGTCATGCTATTCCTTCTCTTCCACCTTGCAGTTCTTATAGGCTAGTCAAGACACATATTGCAATATATGCATCCACTTATGATTGCACCTGTCAAAGGGCCATTGTATTTTTTAAAATATATTTATAAAGAAAACTATAGGAAAGAAATAAAGTACTTAATATTACACATAGTCACTGCAGCCAGATTGGCGCTCGCCCAATATTGGAAAACTGATCAACTGCCAACAGACCAATTGATAATCCAAAAGATCTATAACTGTGCGGAAATGGACAAACTAACATTTGAAATGAAGGATAAGGTAGACTCAAAAGGTTCTGTTTATTTCTCAAACCACTGGCCAGTATCTTACTATGTATATTTAATATTAAAGATTATTGCCAGTATCTGTTTATTTCCTTTTTAAATCTTCCTTATATTTATTTCCTAAAAATCACCTGCCAAATGTCTAAATTTGCCCTACTGTATACTATGTAGTATAAATGGGATCCATTCTTTCTTAAATTTGCTCCTTTTATGGATTTAAATTTTGCCATTGTGTCAATTTTGCCATTGCTGCAAATTTCAGATTTGGTCTCCCAATCCAACATTGTCAGCAAAGTTCTTCTTTTCCATTATTGTGCCATCTTTGTCTCTGTAGCATTTATTTTAGTGAATTATGTTATGGTTCATACATGCTTTCTGGAATTATATCTAATCAAAATGCTTATAGATTCAATTCAAATGTTATTTTTAGGAATTTCTGAGTATTTTGATGCATTCTTTCTGTTGCTGTTAATGCAATATAATATTCTGCCTGGGTAAATCTGCAAAAAACAAAACAAATTAAATTATTATTACTTTTACTGATGTAGTATTCCATCCCTTTCATTTGCTGTTGTTTTAACCACATATTTAACAATATATAGTTGCTGATAGTGCTATACTAATAGATCCCAGAGCTACGTGCCTGTGTCAGATTTTTCTGATTTATTATTTTAATATTAGCGTGGATAGGGTTGGCTTATAAATTAGGCACATAAATTATTATGGCTAGACAGGAATTCCAAATTAAAGTATTTTGAAAACAGAAATTCCCAATGCCTTTTTGAATTCAGAAGGCCCTTAGCAAAAGGCATGCTTTAGGTAAATTTAGATTTTGCAGTTTTGAAACTTCATACTTTTATGCCACTACTACAGCTTGAAGGTTCAGCCTGAACATTGCACCTACAGCTAGAATGGAAGTATTTCTAGAGACATGTTAGTGTTCTAACACTGCATTTTAAAATCTTTTTCTTAAATCCACTTCCTGCTCTAGTAGCCATTTTGTAAGCTAAAACTCTTCCCCCACCCCTTACTTTTTAGATTGTGATATAGATAGATGAGAAATTTTGTTCGATTTATCCTTTTCAATAAGAACACCAGCATTCTATATCAGAAAGGTAGTAACCTGCCTCTGTATGTTTACCTTTTAAAATCTCCAGAGGGCAAAATATGACATTGACAGATGTCTCTGTTCACATCAAGCATTTGGGCTATAAGTCTGGGTTCGAAACCCTGTGTATTTGGCATGTCTGTAGTTCCATTCTCTCTCTTTCTATAAAGTTTTTCATTTTTCATAGCTGTATGGAAGCTAAAGAGAACCTGATCTTTGTCTTTCTAAAAAGATCTGTAACTCATACATTTGTTTATAAAGATTAGCAAAAGCCCTATTCAATTAAGGAAAAAAAAGATCAAATCTAAGAATGTATGGATGAAATGAGTGAGAAAATAAAAGTACAAAAGTACAAAAGTGAAAAGTCAAGAACACTGGAAATTGAGATACCACCCAAATGGTTTGCATGTACTTAGCACAATTATCTTTTTCATCTGTCCCACCTCCATTGCCATGTAAACATCCCACATTGGATAATAAATTAAAATCTACCACTAGATATACAACTTATTCATCCCCTGTAAGAATATATATGCACTTTAATAGTTATTAAATTTGCTAAATTTTCAACATATAAATAACTGTAAAAATACAGTATGTGGTTGATATGTATTAACTAAGACTACAAATATTTTATCTGAAATATGCATCTAGTTCATGAAAGAAGTGCTGTGAAATCTGGGCTCCAGGACCTGTGAAAGAATATGATGTCAATTTTGACTTTTAAATTTCAGGAAATCATGTTGTCCAAAATTATCTATTCTGCTTCTTAATTTAGTCATTGTAATCTTGGGTGTCCTGTGGGCTTTAAGCTGGAGATTTATTAAGTTCCACCACCCTACTACAGTATGAGAATAAAGGTTCATTCTCTGAGCTTGTGGATTGGTTTCTGAAGGTTTCATTACCAGGCTAGGAAACATCTTCAGCAGAGTTAAGGGGATGTCAGTGTTCCTCTGTTTATAAGGGTGTGGGTATAAAGGTGTGGGTATGTCAGGTGAGGGCAGGGTTCTACTTATCTTTACTACCGGTTCGCAGGGGAGCTGCATGCACACATGAGTGAAGCGAGCGCACGCGCACGCTTTTCTGCACAAATGCAGAAGTGTTTTGATGATGTTGGGGTTGGTGGGTGGAGCCTCCCGCCGGTTTTACTATCGGTTTTTCATCAGGTTCGCCTGATCCGCCAGTTGCGTCCCTTTCTAGATGGGGATTCCCTACACACAGTCACTCATGCCCTCGTCACCTCTCGTCTGGACTATTGTAACGCTCTCTACATGGGGCTTCCCTTGAGGTGCACTTGGAGGCTCCAACTGGCGCAGAGTGCGGCCGCGCGGGTGGTTATGGGAGCAACATGGAGCTCCCATGTAACACCTCTCCTGTGCGAGCTGCACTGGCTCCCGATGGTCATCTGAGTGCGCTTCAAGGTTCTGGTTACCACCTTTAAAGCGCTCCATGGCTTAGGACCTCCCCCTACGGGACCGCCTGCTACCACCAATATACTGGCATACCGCCAGTATGCTCCCATAGAGAGGGGCTCCTCTGGGTGCCGCCGGCCAAACAATGTCGACTGGCGGCCCCTAGGCGGAGAGCCTTCTCTGTGGGGGCACCTACGATCTGGAACAAGCTCCCCCTGGAGATACGGAAGATCCCGGATCTTCGCACCTTCCGTCGCGCGCTTAAAACATTTTTATTTCATCAAGCTGGCCTGGCCTAAATCTTCTCCTTTTTTAAATTCAAATTTTAAACACAAATTTTAATCTGTTTAATTATGGGGTATTTTAAAATTCAGCCAAATTATTTAATCCGTTTTAATCTATTTTAAATTTTGTATCTCTGTGTTTTATCTTCTGGCTGTTCACCACCCTGAGTCCTTCGGGAGAAGGGTGGTATAGAAATTTAATAATAAATAAATAAATAAAATAAGTAAATACTACCGGTTCTATAAAACCGGTACAAACCGGGGGCAACCCACCACTGGGTAAAGGTCTTGTGATAGGTCTTGTGATGGGTCAGCTGTGAGTCATAAGTGAGTCTTGATGGGTCTTGTGATAAGGAGATTACCTCAGGCAGAGTAAGTGAGAGGTGAGCTGCTGGTAGTGGTTGTGTGGGTTGGTTGAAGGTCGGTGTGGTTGATTTGGATTCTGAGATACAAGTTCCTCACTTGACACACCCACACCTGAAGCCCTTATAAATAGGACACTGACACTGACATCCCCTAAACTCCACTGAAGATGTTACCTAGCCTAGTAATGAAACATTTGGAAACCAACCCACAAGCTCAGAGAACGAACTTTTAACCTCATCCTACACCCGAGCTACAGATATTCGTCATTACCACAGTATGTTGTGACTGAATTCCTGCAACACAGTATAAGCCAAAGCCAAAGCCAAACAAACAAACAAATAAAGTATAACATGGCTTAATGTGATATATTTATTTTTATTTTTTTATTTTATTTATTTTTATTTTATTTTGATTTATGTGCCGCCCTTCTCCGGAGACTCAGGGCGGCTTACAATGTGTTAAGCAATAGCCTTCATACTTTTGTATATTTTATACAAAGTCAGCTTATTGCCCCCACAAACTGGGTCCTCATTTTACCTACCTTAGAAAGGATGGAAGGCTGAGTCAGCCTTGAGCCTGGTGAGATTCAAACTTACAGTAATTGCAGACAGCTGGAAGCTAAATACTACCTTTAACAGTAGCATTAGTCTGCTACGCCACTCAGGCTCTTCATATAATATAATAATAATATAATATTATATTATATTATAATATAATATAAACTTACTTTCTGTTAGATAATCACTGCTAGTCAAACATGCAATACTAGGATAAATAATATTATATGCACTGTGGCTCTTGCTCTATGGAAGTCAAGTGGTGAGTGTTAACCTTGACAGTTTACCAAGAGCTTGTGTAGATGAAAGTCTTTTGTAGAGATTTCTAGAATATGAGTGGTAGCAGTTTTGACTGGGTTAGATTGCATAAGAGATTGTTATTGTATGGTTATTATGAGCTATTGTGAGCTAAAACATGCTATTCAATTGCATGTTTTATTATGATTTTATCTTATTAACTACCAGCTGTCTGTTATGCGATTATAGTATGTGGTACAAAGAAGTGATAATAATACTGAGATAGGGTGGAAGGACATCTGACAGTGATGGTTGCTTTATGGAATGGGGTGGAAGTTTTCTGCAGAAAAAATGGTTGTAGCATAAGAGTTTTTTTACCTCTCTCATATATTTAGGTAATGCCAATAAGCTTAACTGGGATCAGAATAAAGAAATCACATTTACCTCTTAGAGAATAATGTAGATCACACATTCTATCTTATTTTATTGCCTGTGGAATTGTTTAGAAAAGGAAGTGTAGGTAAGACCTGACTTTTAATGGACAAATGAAGTAGTGAGAAAAACAACCTTTTTAACAGAAATCCTTTAAGACATGAAAAAGCCTTTCAAAGGGCATTTAAGTCATCTCTAGCACATCACAATTAAACATAGGTATATTTTTCAGTAAATACTTGTGATCTGCTGTTTCTTCTGAGCAAAATTAATCATCTTGACTAATTCTCTGTTGGCTACAGACCTGTTGTTCTGAAAACTTAGAAAGATGAAAAGACTTGTTGGAAAAGAATGTATTTTTAAAATTATAAAAGAGTTCTTTCCAGAACTAAATTCTTTCCTAAATAATGTCTAACCCAACTTCCTAATGAATTACTGCATTTGGCTAATGATATCAGTGTGACTATCGTATTACATTTACATTACATAATATATTTACATATATTTACATATTTTATGTAAATATCAGCAAAATGTAACACTTCATGATGGGCACAAAAATATTGAATGATATATGCTATTTATTAGTTCTCCAAGGTCGGTGTGATTTGAAGGGGAAAATAATCAGACAAATTTCTTATACACTTTAAGAATCTTATTCATACTGACAGTTAACTGATGGAATTATTACTAATCTATGTATTTAAATATAGCAGACAGAAATACATAAATATACATAAAATATAACAGAAGAAGTGAAAGAGTGTATAATAAAGTAGACTCCAAACTTTGGGCATAATATATTGATGGAATATATACATTATGAAAACTTAGGAAAATACGTGGATAAAGTTTTACATTATATTATAACTTGAAAGAGAATTTTTATAAAATGATGTGGTGTTGGTATATGACTGCAGAAAAATGATCTAGAGTATGCAAAGGTACTTCAAATCTATGTTAGAAATTGGAAAAATATGAAGAGTTATTTTGTTATGTCTGGTGGACTTGTAAAAGAGCCAGAAAATTCTGGGTTGAAATGCAAACAGTAATACAAAAAAATTTAAAGGTCAATGTTCAACTGAAACTAGACTTTTCTTGCTGGGACTAAGAGATAAATAACTTATGGATTGCTTTTTTGCCTGGTAACTGTAGTAACATTATTCTATCCACAAAGATGGAAAGACTTTGAAATGCCTATATTATTATTATTATTATTATTATTATTATTATTATTATTATTATTATTTAATCTTTAGTGAGATTCACAGCCTTTGAGGCTGGTTAATAGCTCAGCAGCTCGAGTCCTAACCAAGGACCTAGGAACTGTTAAGGTATCGTCAGAGGATGTAAGGTGTTCCGAGTAAGGTGGTTTTTTGTAGAGTCAAAATGTTCAAGTCCGGCAAATTTAGAATTTCTAAATAGCGGGGTAGCCCTTTGGGTATTGCTCCAAGGGCTCCAATTACAATCGGGACAACACACAATTTCTTTTTCCACAGTCGCTCAACTTCAATTTGCAAATCTCGGTACTTTGTGATTTTTTCTTGCTGCTTATCTTCAATCCGTGCATCACCAGGTATTGCAATGTCAATGAACCATATCTTTTTCTTTTCAACTATTGTTATGTCAGGTGTGTTGTGGACCAAGTGCCTGTCAGTCTGAATCCTAAAGTCCCACAAGATCTTGAGTTTCTCATTCTCTAAAACTTTCTCAACCTGATGTTCCCAGTGGTTTTTGCTGTACTCAAATCCAAACTTCTGGCACAATTTCCAGTGAATGATCTTAGCAACACGGTCATGGCATTGTAGGTAGTCAGTTTGTGAAATTTTGCTGCACCCACTGATCAGGTGGTCGACTGTCTCATCTTTCTCATTGCAGAGGTGGCATTTGCTGTTGGTGGTAACATGTTGAATTTTTGCCTTCATGCAGTTTGTGGCTAGGGCTTGTTCTTGAGCTGCCAAAATAAAGCTTTCTGTTTCTTTTTTCAGTACTCCTGATCTTATCCAGTTCCAAGTTAGTTTCTGGTCAGCTTTGTCTTCAATACTTTTCAAGTATTGGCCATGCAGAGCTTTGTGTTTCCAATTTTCAGCTCGCTGCTCAGTTACTTCTTTCTTATATTCTGCTTTTGTTTTAGTTGTCTTTAAAAGGCCTACTTTATTTACTTCCTTAATCATTGGTTCTTCACTTTTCTGGATGTAATCATTCAAGCTGCATTTTTCTTCTTCCACAGTCTGCTTTACTTGTAGGAGTCCTCGACCACCCTCTGCTCTTGGTAAATATAATCGGTCAACATCACTTTTAGGGTGCAAGGCATGATTCATTGTCATAAGCTTCCTTGTTTTTCTGTCCAAATTGTCTAACTCCATCTGGCTCCAGTCAATTATTCCTGCAGAGTATCTAATCACAGGTATAGCCCAGGTATTTATGGCTTTTATGATGTTTCCTCCACTCAATTTGGACATTAATATCTTACGAATTCGCCGAACGTACTTGGCTGAAGTTAATTCCTTGACTTTATTATGCATTAAGTCAGAGACTTCTAAAATCCCCAAGTACTTGTAGCCTTCTTCTGATTTTGATTATTTGATGATGATGATGATGATGATGATTATTATTATTATTACTACTACTACTACTATTACTGTTGTTGTTGTTGTTGTTGTTGTTGTTTAGACTTCTATACCGCTTCATAATGCTTTACGGCCCTCTCTAAGTGGTTTACAAAGTTAGCATATAGCATATTGCATATTAGCATATTGCATTAGCATTAGCATATTGCCCCCAACAATCTGGGTCCTCGTTTTACCCACCTCAAGGATGGAACCTTGAGTCGGTGAGATTTGATCTGCTGATATGCTGAACTAGCAGTCAGCTGAAGTAACTGCAATACTGCACTCTAACCACTGTGCCACCTCGGCTCTTGGGTGATAAAATGACAGAACTTGTTTAATTAATTTGTTTAATGAGAGAAAAGACAATAACTACATTTGTTAGTGATTAGAAGCCCTTTATGGATTTTTTTGCTGAAAATTAAAAAAAATTGATTTATGGTTTGACAATTAGAAGGGTAGATTATAGAATTGTAATCTTAGAGAAAGAAAATAAAATTCAAATGCATTTATGGCTGCTGTAAAGAAAATTGGAAGTCATTTCTTTATATTTTGTCTTTCTTTTTCTTTTGTCTATTATGTTTATTTTGCTTTCATATCTTTATTCTTTTCTTGCCACTTTTCTTTTACTTTCATTTATTTTATTTTCCTTTAAATATTTTTAATAGGAGGAAGGAATATTAGGTATGTTTACTGCCTTGAGTTATTTATAAAATAATATTAAAGATGTGATACAAATGTATTTAGTAGCAAACTTAAGCTAAAGATGCTTATTTCATTTTTTTTCAGATCAGCTCCTGTGATTAAGTTCTTTGAAGTTACATTTGATTTTTAATATTTTGCAGTGTATCTTTAATAAATCACCAGATTAAACTGATTAAATGTAATGAGTTGGATAGGGATTTAGGATAATTATTATTATTTTTTATCAAAGTTGCTTTCATAAGGAAGGAAAGATTGCCATTAATTTGCTGACAAAAGTATTCCATTTCCAATGTTAAACATTTCTATTCTATTCTAGAATTTATAATAGGAAGAATATATTCCCTTCCATAGAACAGAATCAGAATAGAGCTGGAGAGACTTTAGAGGTCTTCTGGTCAAGTCTTTTGCTCAAGCAGGAGATTATATAGCATTTCAGACAAGCGACTGTCCAATCTCTTCTTAAAAACTTCATTGATGAAGCACCTACATCTGAAGGCAAGCTGTCCCACTAGTTAATTATCCTCACTTTCTCCTTAACTTCACTTGCTTCTCTCCTTGATTACTTTCTATCCATTGTTTCTTGTCCTGCTCTCTGGTGCTTTGGAAAATAAATTGATTCCCTCCTCTTTGTGGCAGCCTTTCAAATATTGGAATACTGCTATCATGAATTTGATGGACTGGCTTGGCTTTCAATTATGTATTACAGTTTCTATCAATTGTTCAGCATTCCTATTTACTTTCATTGTGATTTGGAAACTGCTACTGCTTAATCAAGTTTATAAACGCGTTCCACCAATATTAAGTCATATTTGATATTTTTTAAAAAATATTATTTGATAGACAGCAGTTGAAAAGTACTAATTAATTTGAATGTTATGCCATAATGCACTATCCTCATGCTGTGTGTTTTCTACAATTTATCAGAAACAGACAATAATTGGCCTCTCAAAACAAAGTCAACCAAAACATCACTTTAAAACAGTAAATTATGTTGAATGTTTCATATTCTAATTCTTAACCATTGATACTAATTTGGGGGGAAGAGACTGTATTTTTGTTAGAAGTGCAGCTATTTCATAATCTGGAGTTGATTATTTGTTTTTCCAAGCCATATTAAAAATGGAAAAGGGAGAGGGATTTTTAAAAAGTTGTCTGAGAAAACCTTGGGCACAACTTTATTGGTTATAGCCCAGATTCAAATACCCATCATCATTCTCGTCTGCTTGCTACCACCGTAGCTCCAGTATTACATAATGCTCACATTTCTGAAAATCGTATATCTCTGTTTTGTGTATGAGTAAAATAATAGTTAAATAGCTATTTAGGTAGATACAGACATTAAGATATATGTGTATGTGTATATTATTATATTTATTTATGCTCCAAGCTCAGTATTGGAGATATCAAATATAAAATCAACTTGTACAGGAACACCCAAAATAATTGGCATGAAGGAGGTATGTGACTTCTGCAAGCAACAGCCACAATTTGACGAACTTTTCGGAAACAGCTCATGAGAGAAAAGCAATAGACTTCTAACCACCGATGTTATACGTTTTTGCCTTCCTTTACAACATAGTGGACACTCTAACATGAGAAATAGATTTGAACATTGGTTTCATAGGGAATGCTTTTGTATCTGTCAATTGTTGCCCAAATAGGTAATTGACTAATTTGGGCCAGAGTGAAAAGACTTCTATGTGCCCTGTGCAGGCTATTAAAAGGAAAAAAATATATCTGGGAATGGACCAAGAAAAGATGAGTATTGCGCCAATGCTGGGAAAGAAAAGACACAGTGAGACACATCAAGAATGATGTGTCTTTTTAAGGAAGACTCAAACCTGTCTAATAAACTAAGGTGAACCAAAAATATTCCGATTGGTGGCAGACAGTCTAGAAGAGGAATAGGACATTACAACTTTAAGAAGCATCTCAGAATGAAGATACCAATTCTTGCATTAATTAGAAAAGTTGACTTCATTAATGTTTTGAAAATTATTGTCCTTTCTATATGATTATTAACCATCAATTTCCTTTGCTCATGGACATTCAATTGAGTCTCTTATATGTGTAAATTCATCTGTAGTAATCCTGTTGCCTCTAATCATGTGTTGGACTGTTAACTAACTGTTGCACATAATAAGCATTTTGACTTACAGGCTTTTAATACTACTTAGTATTATAATATTATTCAGTGTATTCTTTTTAATCATAAAAAGGGTCTGTATTAATCAGGCATGTATATAATACAAAAAATGTCAGGAGGGCCTTTTGATTCTGCTTTTTATTTAAGGTATCTTTGTCACGTATCTTATTCATCTACTTTTAGAATTCTAAACAATCATAATCTTTTGAATTTTTTTTTTACTTATTTGTTCAAAGGAAACAAATGAGACCATCACAAGCAGCCAGTTAAGCAGACACATGAATATTGCAGTGATGCTTAAGCTGCAATCATTTTTCTGATTTTGGTTCCACTCAGTTGAGAAAATGGATAATTGCTGCTATCTGTATAAATCCTTCCCATTGTGTGTATTGATGTAATTTCAATAGGATACAATGCTGCATTTGAAGCGTTCTTGGTTTTAATCATTTAACATGAAAATGTGATCACTTAACAGATCTTTTTTTTAAAAAAAAACTGTATCTGAATTATAGTTAGAACAGTGGGAAAGATTTCATGAAGCTTAACAGAGATAAGTTTATTTTAAATCAATCCTCAAAGGAAAAAAAAAAGAACAACCAGAGATAAATTGCCACCAAGGATAATAAATAATTGAGGGAAAAATGTCCTTTCTCTTTGTAGAATATTGATGTTTCTCTTCAGCATCAACATGGCATAGCATTGAGCAAAATGATCCTGTAGCCTTATTAGCAACAAGGGTACAGCCCTAGTAAAGACCGTAACTTATGATTGAATGATTGAGAATATGATTGAGAATAAGTTTGAGAATGATTGAGAATATATTTTGCATACACAAGGTTCCATGTTCAAATCTTGGGTGGCCTAGTCACAGTGTAGACAACACTAAGTAATCTACCAGAAACTTGCTATAAGGAAGATCCTCATTTCATTGTTAAATAATGCAACATGCAGCATTTTCATAATGGTCAACCTTCTTTGGATTTTTATTATTCTTTTCTAATAGAATTCTAATTTCCAATGAAAAAAAATCACTTAGCAAAGATTTCTTCTCCAATCAAGACAACTGGGTAATGTTATGACAAAACATCATATTAATACCAGAAATATGGTGTAGGGTTACTGCTGTCATTGTATGTTTGTTAGAACATAAAGTAGATAGCTATTTTATACTTATATTAGACCATCCACTTAGATTAGATCAGCACAATGGGGAAATCTAAAATTTGTTACTATCAGTTCTGTGGGCGTGGCTTGGTGGGGGGGAATGTGACTGGGTGGGCATGGCCAATTTTTTTTTACTTTTAAAACCATTTTTTTACATGTAAAACCATGTTAAAAAAAGCTTTCAAAAGGCTCTGACGATCCCAGCTGAGTTGCCTGATCATCAGAGGGTTTTTAAAAAACAATCTGCCAATCAGGCAACTCAGCTGGGATCATCAGAGCTTGGATCATCAGAGCCATTTAAAAGAAAAAAAGCCTCTGATGATCACGTGGCTCAGCTGGGCATGGGAGGCAGGGGCACGGATTTTTGCTACTGGTTCTCCGAGCTGCCCACCGCCATCGCTACCTACTCGCCCGAGCCAGTTGGAACCGGGAGCATTTCACCCCTGCTTCAGCATCTGCTTGTAATATCTGGCACCAATTCGCAAAAATTTTGGCTAAGATAAGAGTATTCTGTATGTAGAATATATGCCACATGAAATGTTTTCTTTCCCTTGCCACTAGATTGAAGGTAAGATTCAAGGGAGGGAGGGAGACTGGGGGAGGGAAGAAGGAAAGAAGGAAGGAGGAAGGAAGGAAGGAAGGAAGGAAGGAAGGAAGGAAGGAAGGAAGGAAGGAGTAGGGGAAAGGAATTCCACAATTATTGAATCAAATCAAAATCAAATAGAAATGCTATATAACTTTTTGAAATTGCAAATGTCATTAGTAATGGCCTAGCACTTCCTGTTATGTGTAACAGCAGGACTGTTCTCTAAATCAGAAATGGGCTGAGTTCAGTCTTGTACTATGTACTATAAAAACAAAGTGAAAAGAACCTGCGGACTATGTTTCCTGGAAATCCTTTGCAAGCAGTGGCCTCAGTAACATTTTAAATTTCTCCTGTGTCACAAACTGATGTGTAGCATAAGTGTGTACTTTTACTACAGGGACTGATCATGGTGAATTTATATGTGTTGCTGGTGTATTTCTGTATCTGGTCTTCCTCATGCTGCATCTCCGTGTGTTTGAATCAGTGGTGGGATTCAAATTTTTTTACTACTGGTTCTGTGGGCGTGGCTTGGTGGGCGTGGCATGGCATGGCATGGCATGGCATGACTTGATGGGTGTGGCAGGGGAAGGATACTGTAAAATCTCCATTCCCTCCCCACTCCAGGGGAAGGTTACCGCAAAATCCATATTTCTTCCCGATCATCTGGGATTCTCAGATGATCAGGAGATAGAGAATAGATGGGGGTGGGGCCAGTCAGAAGTGGTATTTACCGGTTCTCCAAACTACTCAAAATTTCTGCTATCAATTCTCCATAACTGGTCAAAACCTGCTGAATACTACCTCTGGTTTGAATTTAGGTTGCACTCGATCCCTTCTCTTATTGGGATTTTTTTTGATAGCCCATAGGCAGATCTGGAGCATTTTTGAACTCTTTCTTTTTCCACCTTCTCATGCTATACCAAATCTGGTCCTGTTCTGTTTAAATTTTAGAGAGTTATTTAGCAGACAGATGAACAGAAACATAGATCTCTACACAGCAATATTTTGGAGCTGACTCATTGTGGCTTGCAAGAGTCAATTGTCCAATTTTTTTTGTGGTGGTGGGGAATTACATAAATTGGTTGGAAGCAGAGCAGAACTGCCATACTTAGTGCAGCAATCAGCTGTTTGGCAGATAAGCCACAACAATGGAGCCAACGGAGTTGATTGTTATATTTATTTAGTGTATGGTGATGTTACATTAGCCAGGAGTCTGCAGAGTTAAAGCAAAGTAGTTGTGTAACTGCTGCTGATTGCTAGTCCATTCAGTTCATGCTCATGCTATCCAGAATGCACCACAGGGGGTGAACTATCTCCACATTCATAAGGCTTGACAGAATTCTGAAACATCATCCTTGGGTTTTTGCCACTACCAATGTCACCTCAGTTTTGGATATCACATTCGGGCAGGTTCAGTACCAGTTAAATTCATACTGCTGCTTGAAGCACTGTTTTCCCCCACCCCTATAGTGGTACCTATTTATCTACTTGTATGTAACATGCTTTTGAACTGTTAGGTTGAAAGAAGCTGAGGCAAGTGATGGGAGCTCATTTTGTCACACGGTGTTAGACTCAAATCGCTGGAGTACAAACTTTGCCAGTGTCATTTAGCCACATAACTCTTTGATTGTTATAAATTTACCACCAAGACACTGTCTTTACATAATTGAGAAAGAATAAAAACAATTTCTGTTTTCCATGAAAATGTATATTTCATATGAATAAAGCAATTCAACAATTATTAATGGTAAGTAACATATTCATATATGGCAATTTTTAGAGGAATCTGAACCTTAAACACAGGTGTCAAACTCGCTGTGTCATGTTGCTATTACATGATGTTTCATGGCATTTTTCCCATTTGCGGACCTGGGGTGGGCGTGGCCTGCGCCATGATGCATCCAGCCTGCGGACCGCCAGTTTGACACCCCTGTTTTAGTAGATGCTCTACCACAAAGTGATTCAAGTTCTACTCATGTGATATAATTTAGTTTGTGTGTCCTTTGTGTAACAACTTATACCAAGCTTTTTGAAGCACTTGACTGGATGTGTGAAGGCTTCATATTGGACCAAAGAGAAGACTGCTCATTCCATCTTCATTCTCTATGTTCATGTCTTTTACCTGCCTTTATTCTGCCTGCCTTGTCCAAGTAATGAGGTGAGGGTGGTTTTAAAAATTAAAACTTCAGATATCTAGACAGAAATCCTTTAGAGAAATTCTAATGGTTCTAACAACCACCCCCTGGTGGAGGGGGAAGTGCTCATTGCTGGAGATGGTTGATGGTGTAAGAAGACTTTATTCCCATGCTGTCTGTATTTTAGTCCTGGTTTTTGTATAGTTTTAAAATTGTAACTTGTATAGTTTTAATTTTTTCTATTTATCTTCTTTATAATCTGTAAGCTGCCCAGAGTTGTCTTATAAGGGAGATAGGTGGCATAAAAAATTAATAAAGAAATAAATAAACAGTTGGCTGCTTGGTTATAAAAAGGAGAGCATCCACTGAGAGAAATGTAGCCCAATCATAAAAAAACTAAGGAGAGAAATACTGAACATACCTCTGGAGAGAATGATTATATTTATAAGCTCAAAAAAGGGAAAAAAAGACAACATCTTTCAAAGCCAGGGCTGTTTTTCCCGATTTCTTTTCCCTACCTGAAAATGATTTAGTAGAAATGGGTCAGTGTAAGAAAAGTGTGATTATTTCCAAATATCAGAATTAGCTGAATGGTTCCTATTTACAATTGGAAGCAATTGATGCAAGCTAATTGCTGTTATTTTGATAAAGTTGTTTTTTTTTTTTAAAAAAAAGATCAGGCTTATATTTAATTTTTTGTACTGCTTTCTAAAAGAATGCTTTCTGCGAAGTGTAATGGCTCTCTCTATGCTACATTAGTGGCTGTCTGTGTAAATCACATGGGAAGCTTAGAATGCAATTCAATCTTTGTCACCTCAGAAATGTCAGAGACGGTGTCTTCATGTACAGCAAAACACGGCACGAAACATCTTTCTGCCATGTCTACGTTGATTTTAATTTAATTTTATACGTTTTATACGAATCTGGTGTATAATTTTATACACCAGATTCTGGTGACTTACAACTTTGAAAACAAGAAACAATAACATCAGGAAAGGGCTCTCTGAAACAATTAGGTCTTCAAGACCGTTTGAAGATCAACAAGTCTGATCTCCACAGGGAGGCTGTGTCAGCCCCACTATGTAGAACATACCAATTAATCAACTCTGCAAGAAGGCAACTAAAATCACTTTTATTAATATTGGCTATAGCAACAGAATCTTGCAAATTTGACTGTATTTTACTCCCACATCACAGACTCCCCCCTCCAATTTATATTCATGTGTATTAGGGGAGTGTCTGTCTAAGTTGCTTGCTCATGACTTCTTCTTTTGGATTTAAGCCAGGATTTTCCCCTTTGTTGCTTTGGTAACAGATTTAGTCCATCTCTGTCAAGGTTATCTTTCTTACTAGTTGTTGTTGTCCAAAGTTGCTGCTCCAGCAGAAAAACAGCACTATTTCACCTCAGCCCCTGAAAGCTCCCCAAGTAGAGTTGCAGCAGTTTCTCCTGGTAGATCTGATTGGTCTGTCTGAAACTGGTTCTTGCTTACTGCAAATAAAAATGTTGCTGATAAAAGCCATATTCTTCTTATGGATTATTAAAATTTTAATAGGAAAGTGCTTTTACTCAGGTGAATGAATGAAAGCATTTTAGGTTCATAACAGCATACATCTTTAGCTTCTTTTTTTGTTCACTAACATTAACTATGATAAAAAGAGAAAAAAATAAAACATTTTTATAGAGGCTTTTAGAAGAATCATTATGGCAAAACATAAAGTGTATTTTTAACTATAATGATTATTTGAAAAAAAAATCAAAATGGCTTTATGGATGAATTAAAAATGGAAGGAAATGAACACTACTTAGAGCTGATCAAATTTGATAAGTATTATAATATTCTGTTGTAAAATTATAATGCCATATTCATCCTATCAATAGGAGATCAATATTAATTATTTTATATTCTTCTGAAATGAAATTCCGCCGTTAGTATTATGTTGTATGGACTCATTATTGTATGATCTGTAGTACATGTCTGTTCTATAGACTGGGCTACTGAAAACTAACAAGAAGATATTTCTATATCTGTGATGTCTTAGGTTAAAAATAAACAAATAATTAAACATAATTGATACGAATTCAAAAAAGGAAATTCATTTCCAAAATATTCCTATTGTGAATGCATAAAAGAATAACAAATAGTGGCAAATTACCGTATTTTTCGGAGTATAAGACACACCGGAGTATAAGACACACTGGAGTAAAGACGCACCTTAGTTTTTAGGGAGGAAAATAAGAAAAAAGCTGATGGGCAGGTGGATCAGCCTCCTGGAATACCCCCAATCAGCTATTTCCAGAGGTGAATTTTAGTGACAAGTTCCTTGGTTGTGAACTCTGTGCCTTGCTTTTTTTTCTGCCTCTGAAACTTCTGAAACTCTGTTTCAGGAAAAACTTTTTTTCCTGCCTCTGAAAGCTTCCGAAATAGAGCTTCAGAAAAAAAGCCTCTGAAGCTCTGTTTGGGGGCTTCTTTTCTGAAGCTTTGTTTCTGATGCTTTTTTCAGCCTCTGAAACCTCCATTTGAGAAACTGGGTGGGCTACATTTGGAGTATAAGAGACACCCAGATTTTCACCCTCTTTTTTTGGGGAAAAAGATGTGTCTTATACTTCGAAAAATACAGTATGTTTCTCAAGGAAAATAAGAAATTAAGAGCCGAAGTTTCTGAGGAAATAAGAGTTGTAAAATAAATGTCTTTTCATCAAAGTGCAGAGATTAAGAGAAATAGAAACAATCACCTAAATATTAAATTGAAGGAGAAAAAAAGATATATTAAACAGAAGGTGGAAAAAAACCCCAACTATACAACTTAATTGAGCATTCTAGACGGAACTCTTCGGGTGGCTGGTAGACGTTTGATGGATGTCTGCATGAACCCCAAATATTAACAGATTTCAAAGCATTGCCTGAAACATCTCAGCTGTAGGCATGGATAAAAAAACCCCTAAGACTTCAGAGTAATTGTTAATTACATAGAGAAATACAGAAGATAATGTGTAGGAGAAATCTGCAATGTGCTCATGAGATAAAGATGTAAGTTTCCTTTAAGGAAGAATGCCTCTAATTTTATTTCAACATTTTAATGAAAGACATATCTTTACAAAATCCCTGAATGCAAAAAAATAAAAATAAAAAATCAACCATAAAAACACTTCACATACACACATAACTCTGGGAATAGAGTATTAATGGAATTATATTTTGAATGTTTTCCTTTGATAGATGAAGCATTTCATAAACAAGGGAGGGAGGGAGGGAGGGAGGGAAGGAAGGAAGGAAGGAAGGAAGGAAGGAAGGAAGGAAGGAAGGATGAATGGATCTGATGAAAATGATTCATCATACTGTATCTTCAATACTGGAGGATGACCATGAGGTAAAACCTGAAGAAATTAAATGTGCTGACAGAGAATATGCTACGCTAATACTCTCTTTAGAAGATGGCACATTTGGTCTGATAATTGCACACAGAGACATGGATGCTTGAAGGATGAGCTAAACATTTAAGTAGAGTGACATGATTCTTCCAATAAAAATGATAGAGAACCAGTCTATTTTATTGATGTACCTTCCAACTAGCAAATGACTCCATAGGTTTTACAAAGTTAAAACAAAAAAACTGAAATAAGTCACAAACCAACAATAAAAACAATACATTACTAAAATGCACCAGTAGTATGTATATTAATAAGGAGAAGATGCTTAATCTGCTATCTAAATATATACTGCAAACATGTCAGAGATTAAAGGCCGTTATACAGAAGCTCTTTTCCATGTAAATATCAGAACAACTCTAAATGATTGCATATTTTGGGGAAAAAGTTTTATTTTGTTTTGTTATACGATGTAGGAAATAAAATACTAGCACATCCAGTTCATTTAGCAACCAAAATAACATAGTTTATATTTATATACATACTACAAAGTTCATATTTTCAAGTAGTCTGGAATGAACAGCTATTATGTGTTTTTATGATGAGAAGTTGGAATTACATGTAAAGTTATGTATGCAAATGAAAGAAATTCAATGTTTTGTTTGAATTACAGAGCTACTCTGTGTTTTTAATATAGCATTACTGTGACTATTGTTCATTTGTAATCTGAATGGGGAAAATACTGAAAAATACTTGTGCATTCTTGATGTTCAATGTTTATATAATGTAGAACATAACTTTAAAAAATAATGAAAATTTATGAAGATTTTAGAATGCAGGAAAGTCATTGAAATTGCTAATAATTTACCTGTGTCTGCTATGGTTGTATATGTGAAGTAACATATTTTGTTTTCTGCAAATTAAGACACACTTGAAAGAATTTTTAAACTGCAAAATGGAGGTAAGAAAATATATTTATACTTTATTTAGTTCGGATAAGTATGCAGTATAAATTCAGAAATACATCACTTTTATTACACATTTTGTGATTTTAAAAGTTTGCTAACTGCTAAAAAGATTATTTACAACCTAATTAAATACATCTTTCATATTAACAGTATAAACCAGACAGTTCTATATGGACTATACAGATTAGATTTATAGAGGAACAAGTTCTGATACCGGTAATAGTTTATAAATATTTTCAATTAAAATAATAAATAAAAATACATGGAGAAAAATACATGGGGGTACAGTTGACAACAATGTTCTTAGCTGAGCAAAGAGAATATATATATATATTATACATGTGTTAAGTAGTTGCAAATTGGAGCACAAATATTAATTTGTTTTCTGTATTCCAGGCCTTCTTGGGTCACCAGATGACCCACCAGAGGTCTGTATGTATTCTTAATTATTGCATAAAATCAGAACAAAACAGTGTATTTATCACATGGCAAGCCACATTTTATTTAAGGGCAATTTAAGAGTGCTGTCTAGTTGTGTTCAGAGGTGAGGTGAGATAATCTAAAGGTCTGTAACCTTCCTCCTCTGCTTTCCACAAATTTAGCAGCTCTGGTAATACATCTGAATTGAAAAAAGTTCCTCCAATCTTTGTGGTTATTTTGCAGAGACCAGAGAAGCAATTCAAATGCTGTATTCATTCATTCATTCATTCATTCATTCATTCATTCATTCATTCATTGTGTGACCATGATGAAGAAATAGTGATATATTTCCCACCAGATCATGCTGCCATTGCTTCAAGAAGAAACTCATATCTGGAGTGTGTCCGCTGTCTCAGATTGGCAAAAGAATAATACTTATACTGTACATTATTTATATATCAAGAAAAAGAAGACAGCTGACTGTCTTTTGACAGATTCAGAAAGAGCAAATAGGAAATAGGGAAACAAAAAGTGCTGAATAAACACCTCAATCCAAGGCCTGGAGGAACAATTACAGTAGATTTTTAGCAGTTTGTAGAAAATCAAAAGAATGGAAGCAGTATGAATTTCTGGGGGGTACAAAATAATACAAATCAGGAGCCATCACCAAGAAGGCAAGCTTCCCAAGTCCATAAGATACACTGCTTAATTGAAGGGAGTTGGAGTTTGCCCATTCTGGCTGATCTCACTGGATGGACAGAAACATATGGAGACAGGTGGTCTCTCAAGTAAATAGGTCTATGTGATGCAGAACTTTATAGATGATATGTAGCACCATAAATTACATCCATAAGTCAACTGGCAACTGGTGCAGTTTGTGAAGAATTGGGGATGCCTGCACATATTGCAACATAACCCTTGCTGTTTATTCTGGATTAGCTGAAGTTTCCAAGTGGTCTTCAAAGGCCACCTCATATAGGGCTTATTACAACAATGTAGTGAAGAGGTGACTAAGGCATGAATGATTGTTTGAAGAGCCTGACAAGTCCAGGAATGGGCATAACTGCTGTGCAAGGTGAACTGCACAAAAACCTTGTCAACACAGGTGTCTATATAGCTGTAAGTCCAAGAGGACCTCCAGATATTCTCTCATGGGAAAGTGCAACTCTATCTATATATATAAAAGGAAAACAACGCACGCCATGATCACGAAATTTCCAGAACCGTAAAACCTACAAACTTGAAATTTGGCACATATGTTCTTCTTGGCTTCTAGGTGCTCGCTAAGAAAGGATTTTTCAAAATGACCATCAGATCATTTCTTACATTTCTTATATTGTTATTAACATCTCTGATGCTAATTAGTCAGACATTCTACTCCCCCTCCCAACTGAAAATAACTCTGGAGAGAACGGGATAGGATAAGAGAGGCTTCTGTGTGGCAACCCTGAGGGAGAGAAGGGGATAGGATAGGGGAGGCTTCTCTGGGGCAAGGCTGAGGGAGAGAAGGGGATAGGATAGGGGAGGCTTCTGTGTGGAAGCCTGAGGGAGATAAGGGGATAGGATAGGGAAGGCCTCTGTGGGGCAAACCTGAGGGAGAGAAGGGGATAGGATAGGATATGTTTCTGTGAGGCAAGCCTGAGGGAGAGAAGGGGATAGGATAGGATAGGCTTCTGTGGGGCAAGGCTGAGGAGAGAAGGGGAAAGGAGATGCCAATCATAACTACTCATTAATTTTCAAGCTGTAAGTGTCAATTTATCAAGCCTGATCACATAGTTTCGTAGAGGAGCACAGGTATTCAGCTAGTTAAATAATAAAGATGGAAAATCCCTTTCACCCTGGGGCTGTGATGGGGAGATAAAACAAACAAAGGCACATGGTTTTGTCAGAATGAAGCCTGAGACTGTTCCTCTCCATCAAGACCCATATAACCTCTCAGCACAGAATCTGGGCCTCTAACGGTATCATTTAATTGTCTCAGGGCCAAGATGTATAATTAGGTATTATCCACATATTGGTTCCAGACTGGTGGATGACCACACAGAAAAGCTGCATGTAGATTTAAGAGGAAAGAGAATCTTTGAGGCACCCCAACAAGTGAGGGCCACAGATATGATCTCTCATTCCTTGTCAACTTTTATTTAATTAATTCATGAAAATGTCTTGAAATTCTTCAATTATGAAGAACAAAATTAAAGTGTTCATAATAAATACAAGTAAATTAATATGAAACAGCAACAATAGCATCTTATATCATTAACATCTTTAAGCCTTCTGGAATGATTTGACTTGACCAGGCTTCTAGGAGGCTGTTACTGGCAGAACTAATCTTGCTCCAGAAGGCATTCCAAAGGATTGAGAGCATAATGGAGAAACAAGAGAAACAGTATCTCTAAGCCTCAGCCCTCTTCAGTTCCTGGAAATGGCCATTATTAGTAGCTTACCTCAAAATAGCTCAGATAAGTTGAATTGGGTTGAAGGAGGTATCTACAGTAGGTACTAAACCATAACAAGGCTTTGTAGATGAAAACCCGCACTTGAATTGTACAGGGGAACCAAATGGCAAATAGTTCTTGGCCACAAAATTATTGTGAAATGGATATAATACTGCAAGCCTGCCAACAACACAAGCCTGCCAACAACACAAGCCACCACATTCTGAATCAATTTGTCATCTCAACAACCACTAAGAAGACAAACAGACAATGAGATGGATGCATAAATATCACTGTATTAAATAACAAAGGAACAATATTAGAAACCCTTCACACAAACAGGGACGTTTGGTCTCTTCAAAGATGTGGAGGCTATTATACCGAGTTCCATAACAGCTACAACAATACTTGAACCAGTATACGGTAGTAAACTTTGGCTTCTCCTTCACAATGGCTGGCCCGTCACTGCAGACCAAGAGTCACTTACATTATTGTTCCAGCTTCTAACTGTGAGAGTTAGATGTAAACTGTTGTTACAATGGCACCAATCAGAAGGTTGTCATTGGATTAACAGTAATAACAAGTGCTTAGCTGCCATCTTAGTGTGAAGCTATCATCTTGCTGCAAATGTAGTCTAAAAGAATAAATGCAAATAAACACTTGAAAAAGGACTTTGTAATGTAACCTATAACTGGCATTACAAAATGTAGAAATGGATGAAATGCCGTTTGGAATGAAAATTCAGCTGGAGCCCTGACCTTTACTGATCTTTATAAAATAGTGCACCAGAATAAATCTTGAAGTTCAGAATAATTTAAAAAATTTTCCACGCAGTATGGGGGAAAGAAGGGATACTTGTCTTTCTCTTGCATATTTAAAGGCTAGTTTGGGAAGAGCTGAGTATAAAATAGCTGATGGTCTCTGAGGGAAATGTGTCTTTGTTTTGTTTGTTATGGTTTGATTTACTCTGGTGAATTTTATCTGTTATATTCCTTTACTCTAGCAGACTACAAATAGGGAAATAGAATGGCCAGGCTTTATATGCACACACACATTTTATTTCCAATTTAAGATTGATTTGAGGAGGGAATTGCATGGAGGGAATGATAAAAGAAATTGCTTGGATTTTTTTTTCTGAGAGGAAAAATGGGGCAGATAATGTACACTGAACCAACTAATAATATATTATAGAAATGTATAAGTGAAACATCTTTATTATTATTCTTGTCCCCTCTTTAAAAATTAAAAAATAAATTAGAAAATTATTAGAGCAAACCAAGACACAGAGTCCCCTGGAGAATATTAGAATAAATGTTTTTGGAAAATGTAGATTAAAGCAATAATATTTAAATATTAGTCTTCTTGAGTCATATAGTTTAGATTTGTGCTTATACAGTATGTGCGTCTGTCTCTTTCTGCATCTATGTGATCGTAGTTTTGGGTTAAGCAGACTTTTCTTCTTTGCCCCGTGGATTGCACATTGTGTTTAAATAAAATCAGAATACAATGTACAAATGTTTTGATTCTAAATAAAGAGGTTGTTTTGTGGTTTGCATATAGAACTAACTGTTTGTCCGCAAATAGTCTCCGGAAAAGAGCAGCATATAAATCAAATATATAGATATAGATAGATAGATAGATAGATAGATAGATAGATAGATAGATAGATAGATGTCTCTTCCCTTTAAAGATTTGGCAAGAAGGGTAAGGTGGGTTGTTACCAGGTGATGTTCTAGCACCCAAATTTTCAGAGTGCTGAGTAAGAAGTAGGTAGAGTTCCATATAGTTCCACCATGCAGAAATTCATGAGATTTTCTCCAATGCATGCTAATATTTTAGGTATTGTATATGAATCATAGTACATATAGTAATGCAACAAGAGTTACAGCCAGTGGTGGGCTTCAAATAATTTAACAACCAGTTCTCTGCCCTAATGACTGACTGGGTAAGCATGACTGGGTGATCATGCGCCTGAGTGGGCGTGGCCAACTTGCTGTCACTCACGTCGAGGGATGCTTAGCCTCGGCTGGCCTCTCATGTCCATGGGGATGCTGCAACGGACATAAGTGTGAAAAACAGTCATATTTCACTTTTTTCAGTGCCATTGTAACTTTGAATGGCCACTAAATGAACTGTTGTAAATCAAGGATTACCTATGCAAAAATACAAAAAGCTTCTTTGTTTGCAAAACTGCCCTAAATACCAATCCTTAGATTAGAAATGGTGGAATACACATTGAAGATCACAGAATCACAGCCGTCATGGAAAGCTAAACCATTCTGTCTGAATACTTTCCTTTTCCTCAGCAATACCCGGAACCCAGAGTTACAAATCAGGCAGGTGCCAGAGCACAATGAGGAATTAAAATAGTTAAAATACAGCCAACTCTTGTTCATGAAACTCTTTAGCAGAGAGATCATTTTAGCTCTCCAGAAAGTGGGTGGTCATATTTGAGCTAGAAAATGCCAAGCTAAAGAGACAAATTAATAAATTAACATCTTGAGTGAGGGCTAATCCCATTTCTGTCAGACCTTGCTGCAGGAAATTTTTGCCTATGAATATAGCTATCTATCTCTTTATCTCTTAAGTGTTGACATCTGCTGTGGGCTATTAAGGAAGGTGGGGGCTGCTTTCTCCCTCTAAGAAAACATGTTTCTTTATTTCTCATCCAGGAAAATATATTCTTCCTTTTTAATATTTCTCAAAACATTTCATTCTTCTAGGAGAGGGGTGGGTGCTAACTTTCTACAATTGGTGCCATGTTACTATGCCATATTATCATGAGAGCAAACTATAACAAATTGGAAGGAGGATCCACTTATTATCAGTGAGCAATCATGTGCCTTGTCCACTCCGAAGCAATGCAAGAGACTCCTGTCCCAAAGGCGCTTTTTCAAGAGGCAACTGGACTTTCTGGAAACCAAGAAAGTCCAGTTGCCTCTTGAAAAAAGCACCTTTGGGACAATCATGACCCAGATGACTGAAGAATCCCCATAGACAAGAGATTCCTGCGGTCAGTGAACTGACAAAGCATCCAGGAGAAGCAATCATTAGATCCATTTGCACCTCTTAAAGATACCAGCTGGTCTCACTCACCTCACATGATATCCTAAGGTAATCATCCAGATTTAAGGAAAAATCACATGCCCTCAAAAAGGCAGAAAAAAAATCAGACAGAATGCCAAGCTTGCATCCTGCCTCTCAGCCATTTCTTCTATAGCTATGCCAACCCTTCTGTAAATAGCTGTTCAAGCCCCAGGAATAAAAGTACTACAAAAAACTCGGGGTGGAGGGGCTCCAGAGAAGCTCAGCTACAGACAGAAAGTCTGGGCAGTTTCTGAAAACATTTAAAGCAGCAGGGAGGGCAATTAAGATAAGGATTAGGCTAGAAATACAGGCACACTAGAATCTTTCCTTCCTGCCTCCCTTGCAGGATTAGCCCTGTAAAGTGAAAAAAGATTTCTTCCAACAATTTCTCTGAACTGCTCAGAAAATTAACGTAAGGTTTGGGAGAACCAGTACAAGAATGGCAGAAGCCCACCACTCCTGGTGGGCTCCTGCATCTGCTTTCCTAGCTATATTTCTTTCTGGATTAGCTACTATATATGCAAAGAGGTAAAAGGTGGGGGGAGAGGTGAAAGAGCTGACAATCAGTTATAAGTTTTAGTCATACATCACTTGCTGGATTGAACTACTTTTTCTTGTACTCAGCAATATAGTTATTTGTAAGTAATTCATTCATATTAATACTGATTCACTCAGACTCAATCAATTCTCTACTATAAATTGTTCCTGACACTATATATAACTTATGCTTACTTGTTTTAGGGTTTCTTTAAAATTTCCCAGAAAGTTTTGTGAAGGATTGCTTTGTCGTTGTGCTTACATTTAGGATAATCTTTTGAAAGAATACATGACTGATTGTAGATCAAGCTGAATGAGATAACAGAATCACTTGAATCATTTCTTATGCCTTCCCCATTGGCATTCAGTATTATTGTCACTGTAGAATACATGGTTCATAAAGATTTGCAGAATATTTAAGATGTTAGCACCAGGGGTGGGTTCTACTTACCTTTACTACCGGTTTGCAATGGGATTGCATGCGTGGCTTGCTTCTGTGCATGTGCAGACGCTTCTGCGCATGTGCAGATTGCTGATGATGACATCTGGGGTGGTGGGCAGGGCCTCCCTCCAGTTTTACTACCAGTTCTTAAAAGCCGGTCTGAACTGGGGGCAACCCACCACTGATTAGCACTCATGAAGATTTTTCAGTTTGTTGCTGCTTTGAATTTTTTTTTACCATCATTAGTCTAATTTCAGTCAAAAATCATAGAGTTCTGTTTTATTTATTATCAAGAGGCTACCTTGAAGGCACTCTTGATTTTGGCTGCCTGGATAACAACTTCCTGCAGGTTGTTTTGGGCAAGATTTCAAAAATGGTTTGCCATTGCTTCCTTCCTAGGACTGAGAATGACTGGCCCAAGATCACCCAGCTTTCCTCATGCCTAAGATAGGACCAGAATTCATAGTTTTCCCATTTCTAGCCTAATGCCTGAACTACTACACCAAATTAGTTCTTTATTACTTGAATATTAATGTTTTAAAATACACACACACAATTTTAAGCAAGATTATGTTTTAAAAAAATCATATCTACCTACTGTGCAGTATTTTCTGAACCTCTCACTGTCACAGTCCCATAAAGCAGCGACTCATACTTCGATTGCAGAAATGTCTCATAAAACTCTAATGTCACATTATGCAGGAATAGTTATTGACAAGTATAATTGCTCACAGAAGTACAGTAGATGTAACGAGCTTTATAACAGACTTCTGAAATAGAATCCTGTAGCCAAGTACTTGCATCATACAAAATATGGGTTAAAAAAAAGCAAGGGGCAATGGACAATTTGCACTGACTTTACCAAAATAGGAAACTTGCCATCACCATCATGCTTTTGTTATCCTGGTGCATTCTTTCTTCCAGGGTAATCTAGACACTCCTGGAATGTTTTTACATAAATAGTTCTTTTTTTAAAATCAGTGACTTTATTCTCATGTCTTCTGAGAAAATGGTTTTTATGCATATTGAATCTTCAGTGTGATTTTGACTTTCAGCCAAAGTGCCTGCTATACTTACAGCTAATTATATGCTTAAGGAAGCCTGTAAATGAGTAGAGTCAGCAGATATAATCCTATTTCAATTAGTATGTGTACAACCGAATGTTCATCCATGATTGTGTCAAACACTAATCACGATGCATGGCTAGAATGTAATGTCTTGAACTTTAAAGAATTGTGGGATCCTCTATGTTAATATTTTACACAGAAATAGGAATTATTGTTATTATGGTGGAGGAGGATTCTTTTCTTGACATATTATCAAAATATGTTTTTAAGGAGTCTCAGTAATCATACTGATCAAGCTGAGGTAAAAATCGTTCTAGATAGAACAAGTGGCTATGAGGAGATGGCTTCACGAAAATTTTGAAATCAAGGACAAATTACTTATTGAATTCTATGATGCAAAATACTATAAAAGAACAAATTATCTTGGGAAAGTATTCATTGTAAATTAAGAGTTCCAAAAATGTTGCCATTTTTATTTTTAAGGAGCTTGATTGTCAACTGATTGTTACTGAGATATTCTAGAAGGAAACCGAATGAAAACATGGATATATAGGCTGTCTGTAGATCATTTTTAAAGCATAAAAAATTTAGTACACAGTTGGTGGTATTACTGTCCTGTTGTGCACATCACATCAAATTTATAATCAATTTATAAATCATTTTAAATAAAGATCAGAAATATAGGAATAGTTGAAATGAAATTGACTACCTTAAAATTATTTACATTATCTTAAAATATTGAAATAGATTACCTTACAATGATTTACTCATGAAAAAAATATGTACCGTGTTTCCCTGAAAATAAGACCCTGTCTTATATTCTCTTGAATCCTGAAATAAGTGCTTGGCCTTATTGCCATGCGCTCAAAAGCCCGACTGGGCTTATTATCAGGGGATGTCTTATTTTGGGGGGAAACAGGGTAGAAGGTGATTCATCAATCATCTTTCTATCATATATATATATATATATATATATATATATATATATATATATGTAGGTCTTTGGTTATTTGGGTTTTCTCCCGCGTAAAATGAAGAGATAGCACGGCCACGAACACGAAGCCAAACAACAGCAACACAGCTCACCAGCTCAAATCCCCCTGCTACTCAAACTGACCAGAGCACAACCAAGCCCCCACCTAAACAGAACACACACCCAGCCAATCAGAACACAGCCAACCCCCCATCCAATCAGAGCACAGCCAAACCCCCAACCAATCAGAACACACCTCTGCCCAATCAGAACACAGCCAAGCTCCCACCCAATCAGTTCAGAAAACACACACACACACACACACACACACACACACACACACACATATATACATCATACATACATACACACACACACACACACACACACACATACACAATCACTGTTACTAATGCATACACATGCTAAGGGATAGCCCTTTTGCACAGATAACATTTTATCTGATTGGGAATAGAATATAAAATAGAGATAATTGAATAGAAGAGGGGAATCATATCTTTTACAGCTTGTGGTTAGAATTCTGGCCCTCAAAGCTCAGTGTTAGTTCCAACAGCTGGATGGAAAGAAAGGTAAGGAAATGATCCCTGAATAACAACTTGGCTGAGTTTGGCCATTGATGTACTGAAATCATGATCTTTTGGAGACAAAAGCTACTAAAGGGATATAAGAAGACTGTGCTTCCAAAGTCTAATAAAGCAACATCCTGGATGGGATTGGTTGAGCTCTTACAAGTTTTAGTAAATCCTAGGGCTGCATTTCAGTGGAAGATCCTTGCTTGAGGACCACATTGTCCATTTTTCTCTGGAATTAGCAAAAAGACTAGTTAGAAAGGTTGTCCCTTTCTGCCTTTCGTCTTTGTGACTTTAGTTATGGACAGAGATGAAAAGAAGACAGCATAGCCCAAAAGAGAGAGAGAGGGAGTAAGGAGAAAGGAAGAAATGGAGTTTTCTAGAGAGGAATAATTTCATAAGAGATTTATACCTGAAGCAAATGCATTGCTAATTCTATTTTGGGAAAAAAAAATGGGGGAGGGGAAATATAAGGTGGACAGGTCTAACAAAAGAGCATAAACAAGATAAGAAAAGGGAAAAGACTGAGCAAAGTGACTAGATTTTGGTTATCGGCTTTCCTCCTGCCTTGAGCAAAAATGTGGATTCCTTTTTAATTAACCGGTGAGAAGGATGAGCTGATGAGCAGTTTAAAACATATTGCCTGCTGTTCTGATTAACAAAATGAACAACCCAAGACCCAAACAAGTTCATGGTTCTGACAGTAGTAGTAGCTTATTCATATATATTTTTACCAAAGCCCAGCGATCTGTGATACAAGTGGACAGAGACATCTGTACAGTCTTAATTTGGAAAGGCCTTGGATTCTTTAAAATATTTTTCTTCCCTGTTGCTACTAGAATTGTTGTACCATTGAAGGCCCCCCACTTTTCTTCCAGTGGAGTCCTTTCCTCAATTAGTCCTGTCTACATAAGGGTCTCAGCTTAACCAAAAATACGAATGAGTCTATGCATTCAGCTCTTCTGATTTTCTGGCTTGGCCATAATAGTGAGCAAATAGTGAGCTAAATTTAATTTAATTTAATTTAATTTAATTTCCAATTTATATACCGCCCTTCTCCCTGAGGACTCAGGGCGGTGTACAGCCAAGATAAAAAACATAGAATACAAATATTAAAACATTTAAATATATATATAGATTTGGGCCGAAAGTTAAGAATAACAAACTAATTAAAAAATTTAAAATTTAAAAATTTCTTCTAAGCCAACCCGGCTTGCTGGAAAAGATGGGTTTTCAGGGAACGACGGAAGGCATTGAGGTCATGGATTCTCCTTATCTCCGGGGGCAACTGATTCCAGAGAGTGGGAGCCCCCACAGAGAAGGCCCTCCCCCTGGGGGCCACCAGCCTACATTGTTTGGCTGATGGCACCCTGAGGAGGCCCTCTCTGTGGGAGCGCACGGGTCGATGGGAGGTCGTTGGTAGCAGCAGGCGGTCTCGGAGATAGCTAGGCCCTATGCCATGGAGCGCTTTAAAGGTGATAACCAACACCTTGAAGCGCACCCGGAAGACCACCGGGAGCCAGTGCAGCTCACGCAGGAGCGGTGTTACATGGGAGCGCCATGTTGCTCCCATCACTACCCGCGCTGCTGCATTCTGGACCAGCTGGAGCCTCCGGGTGCTCTTCAAGGGGAGCCCCATGTAGAGAGCGTTGCAGTAGTCAAGGCGAGAGGTGACGAGGGCGTGAGTGACTGTGCACAAGGAATCCCGATCAAGAAAGGGCCGCAACTGGCGAATCAGGCGAACCTGATAAAAGGTCCCCCTGGTAACAGCCGTCAGATGTTCCTCCAAGGACAGCTGCCTATCCAGGAGGACTCCCAGATTGCGCGCCCTCTCCGAGGGGGCCAGAGACTCGCCCCCAATAGTCAGCGATGGAGTCAACTGACTATATCGGGATGCCGGGAGCCACAGCCACTCAGTCTTGGAAGGGTTGAGCTTGAGCCTGTTCCTCCCCATCCAGATCCGCACAGCCTCCAGGCACTGGGACATCACTTCAAGGGCATCGTTGGGGTGGCCTGGGGTGGAGATGTACAGCTGGGTGCCATCAGCGTACTGGTGGTATCTCACCCCAAAGCCACGGATGATCTCGCCCAGCGGCTTCACATAAATGTTGAACAGAAGGGGCGAGAGGACTGATCCCTGCGGCACTCCACAGATGAGAGGCCTCGAGGTCGACCTCTGCCCCCCTGCCAACACAAACTGCGACCGGTCGGAGAGAAAGGAGGAGAACCACCGCAACACAGTGCCTCCCACCCCCAACTCTTCCAGCCGGTGCAGCATGATACCATGGTCGATGGTATCAAAAGCCGCTGAGAGATCTAATAGGACCAGAACAGAGGAATAACCCCTGTCCCGAGCCCTCCAGAGATCATCCACCAACGCGACCAATGCCGTTTCCGTGCTGTGCCCAGACCTGAAACCCGACTGGAACGGATCTAGATAGGATGTTTCCTCCAGGAATTGCGGAAACTGTTGCGCGACCACACTCTCAACAACCTTCGCAATGAAGCGAAGGTTGGAGACAGGACGATAGTTGGCCAATATTGCTGGATCCAGGGACGGCTTCTTGAGGAGAGGCCTCACCACCGCCTCTTTCAGGGCAGCGGGGAAGTGACCCTCACTCAAAGAAGCATTAATGACGCCCTGGAGCCAGCCTCGTGTAACCTCCCGGGAAGCCAGTACCAACCAGGAGGGACACGGGTCCAGTAAACATGTGGCCCCACTAAGTCTCCCCAAAATCCTGTCCACATCATCGGGAGTCACAGCATCAAACTCCTCCCAGATAACATTCTCAAGACTGTTCCTCGTCACCCTGCCCTGATCTACCCAGTCAGAGTCCAGATCCCCCCGGATCTGAGCGATTTTGTCATACAGGTATTGTCCGAAATCCTCCGCCCTGCCTTCTAAGGGATCCTCCCGCACTCCCAGATGGAGCAGGGCGCGGGTCACCCTAAACAGGGCGGCCGGACGATTCCCTGATGATGCAATAGAGGCGGAAAAGTAGTTAGACTTTGCCGTCTTTATCGCCACTAGGTAGGCCTTAATATGCGACCTTACCAGTGTTCGATCAGATTCAGCGAGACTGGCCCTCCAACCGCTCTCCAGGCGTCTTTTCCGGCGCTTCATTTCCCTCAGCTCCTCAGTAAACCAAGGAGCCGCACGGGATCGGCATCGGGTCAGAGGCCGCAAAGGCACAACTCGGTCCAAGGCCCCACCAGCCGCCCGATCCCAGGCGGCTACCAGGTCCTCGGCCGAGTCATGTGCTAGATCCTCAGGAAATGGCCTGATAGGTCTGGAACCTATCAGGATCCATCAGGCGCCTGGGGCGGATCCATCTAATTGGGTCCGCCTCCCTGCGGCGAGGGGTCGCGGTTCGAAGATCTAGGCGAAGGAGTGAGTGGTCAGTCCATGACAAGGGTTCCACGTCTATATCCCCTATAACAAGACCACTCAACCACTGGCCAGAGACAAAAATCAAATCCAGAGTGTGACCTCCCCTGTGAGTAGAGCCATGAACTAACTGGGTCAGGTCCATGGCCGTCATGGAAGCCATGAACTCCTGAGCCACCTCAGACCTCAAATTGGGAACATTTTTAGAAAATGAGGGAGAAAATCATGTCATACATCAATGATATCACTCATGATTTGCTGCACTGGGTGGTGAAAGCCAGAACTATATTGTCCACTTTCCTGCTGTTTGTTTTAAGTTAGCTAGAGATTGCTGGACATTTGCCTTTTCTCCCTCTGATGAAAAGTAATCCAGATAGACCGTGACTGTAGAATGCCCCTGATGTATAACTGCTGTATTAAACTGGGCATTGAAAGAAATATAAAGTAAATGAAATTTGCTGCTTAAGTGCCCACAAGTGCCCTCAGGAGGAATGGTGAATTGCATACTTTTTATCTAACCCTTTTGGCACGACAGGTCTGAAAATAATTTTAGTTGCCATCTCATAATGTACCCTTTCAAATTTCCTATGGCAATTGAGTCATAATACACAATTGGATGAGATGCTCTACCCTCTTCCCTTCAGAGGTTTGCTGTAGCATTTTGTTGCAATATTGTACCTAAAGACAGAGATACCCTAAGCCTTTCTCTAATAATCTCTGTTAATAAAGATCCCATCAGTTTCCACAGCTGCTTGGTCCTTAGTCCATGGGGTACAATTTTGAGGCTTGCTTTCATATATCCGGCCTGCCTCTTCTCTAGCTGTTACTCCTCAGTTTGGGTGTGTCATGTTGCTCTTGTAGTGACAAGGGAGAAAAAAAATATATCTTCTTCATGATAGGCATTTGATATATATAGTTTTAAACCTGTTCTAATAGCTCCACTTAATCTTCTTTCCTGAGTTGGAAACTTGAAGCCATTTATTCTCGCCCTTGTATAATGTATATTCTAAAACCTCTGCTACTATCTGCTGAATCCTTACCAAGCTGACAGTATTCACATAATAAATGGATATTCATAATCTGAATGAAAGTCAAAGCAATGTGAGGCACTAGAGGAATCTGTAACTGCCCTCAACAGGAAGTCAGCAATAACAGCAGCTACCTTTGAGATAATAATTGTTCTGCAGATGCATTTTGAAAGGCAATAGGCTTAGCTATAGGAATACTACAGTATTAAGTCCTGATCAGTATGAGATTTGTAACACGTTTTTGCTTGCTGACCACATTTACTTTTCAAAGTGCTGCTAAGTAATGAGAAATGTGGTTCTGACAATTGGCTCACCCCCTCATCACACAATGCCTCATCACCCCCTCATCACACAATGCCTCCTACAACCCTCTGCCAGCAAAAATGGAGCCTGGGAAGGCTGCGTGTGGCCCTCACGAGTTCTGTTTTTAACTGGGCCTCCTGTAACCCTCTGCCAGCGAAAATGGAGGTTGGGAAGGCCATGAGGCACCATGGGCTGGTCCTTCGCTGTTTCCAGGATGGCCCCATGGGCCAGATCTGAGCACCCCATAGGCTGGACCTGGCCCGTGGACCTTGAGTTTGAGACCCCTGCCCTATATGGCTTGCCTCTTGGTATTAGCCAGACCACCTTTCCCATTAAGATTTGTCTCACCCTATGAATTCTAACATAGAGGTTTGCTAAGAATCCCAACCCCTTAAAGCATGAATGGGCCTGCAATGCACCCCTTTAACTGCTGCTCATGCTTTGGAACAGTTTATGTTTCAAAGGTATTCCTAACCTCCTGGCCTTTAGGAAATGCTTAAAATCTGGCTGAACTGTAGACCATTGAGTGCTAATAGTATTACGGCTGCCATAAGTTGTTATTAGTTAGCAAATTATTATCTCCTTTTTCTATTAAGTTCTGTATATTTGGAATGATGTGTTTCTTGAAAACCACCATGAGTCCATGAAATTGGGTGGTATATACAATACTGTATAAATTAAAAAGTGGATATTTAGTTCAACTGTAAATAAAATTGGTAATTGTTGTTTTATTAGAAACGAAGCCATAATGATTTGGGCTTTAGATTTCAATTAAAACTACCCAACTTTAAAGACATATAAAATAGTTATACTATTTTTGTGTCCCTTTAGTGAAAAGAAAATAGGTTGCAAGGAGTGTTGGCTTTTTCATTTGTTTTCCTTGCTACCAGCTGGACCTTCAGCACCAATAAGTATACATCCAAAAACAGGTCATAAAATGAACGGATTCATTTTTGACAATACAACTTGTTGTCAAAGGAGATTCACTGGGGTTTGAAATCACAGTAGAGAAAGCAGCAGAGAAAATTCCCCTTCTGTGGTACCAGTTTACATGTACTACAGTTGCATTTTTATTAGGATGCAAAATAAATAAAGCTGCTAGATACAGTATAACATTACAGTAACATGCAAGCTGGTATCTCCTATTAAAAAATTATGGTTGATGTAATTAGAAAAGGTAGATATGCTGTATATGCCAGCCAGTTTAAGAAAGTTTATCTTGAGATGGAGTCCCAAAGATGGGATTCTTTTCAAGAGGTAACTGGACTTTCTAATTTTTCTTTGTAGACATTTCACTTCTCATCCAAGAAGCTTCTTCAAAACTGAAGAAACTTCTTGGATGAGAAGCAAAACATCTCCAAAGAAAAAACAGAAAGTCCAGTTGCCTCTTGAAAAAGCAGCTTTGGGACAACCATGACTTGGATGACTGAGAATATCCATTGACCTTAAAATGGAGTGAGAAGATGTTTCTTTTCCCTAATTCATCTTTAAACCCCTTTGGCATAGTTGGTCCTATCTGAGCTTCAGGAAACATACTTATTCCTAATTCATTGAATCAAATAAAATATTAATGCTACTTAAAATTGAGGCCACCCTACCAGGTTCTATGTTCCAAAGGAAGGTAAAAGAGATGATATTGTTAATTCTAAACAAGGACCCAAATGCAGTATACAAAGATGTGTCCTAGACACATTGTAAGTTAATCTAATGAGTAACATGTAGCATCATTAACATGATGAATGATGCTTTGGAAATAATTCAGTATTCAACATTTTGTTTTACTCACTTCTACTTTGCTAATACTTTTATCAGGTAGTGTCTTTCCCCATATCTCAAATACATGAGATGACCAGGTATAAATCATAACCTGAAATGGACTTGATGTCAGATTTCTCCCCTGAATGTCTCTTTTGTGCTGTTCAGCTGTCTCAGCAATAGAGTCATTAGTTATAAATGACTTTTGAAATGTCAGATCAGCACGCTGAAAATTTATTCTACCTTTCCTCTCCCTTACATTTTCTTGCATTGTTTTTTTTCCTTCTGTAGAGCGTGATGAATGTGACAGTGGACAGCACAACTGTGATGAGAATGCAATCTGTACCAATACAATCAGAGGACACCGCTGCACCTGTAAACCTGGATATGTGGGGAATGGGACCATCTGCCGAGGTGGGTCTGTTGTACTAATAACTTAATAAAAGGACCTGAGGCTATTAATATTTTCTGACAGCTGCCTAAGTTCAGGCAGTTTGAGATCTGGGTAGGGCTACAAATTCCCACTCTGATTTATCATCTGGCAATCCAGCATTTGCAGCCATTATGAGAATTGATTCGTGCATAATTTGCTACTGGGGAAAGATATTCTGAGGCCCTTTCAGTTTACTGCTTGTGCTTATTGCCAGTTAGCATAGTTTATTAACTCATTTCATTGTTGTACAAACTGCATTTTTAAGCACCGTGGTATCATGGATCCCCCTGTTATCTTTTAGGCTAGGTGCACATGGCTTTTAAGCAAGGGTAACTGCCTTTTAAACAAGATCCATGTGGTTTTTAAAAGATGACTGTATTTTTCAGTGGTAGAATAAGCTTCCAAAAGCTGGTGAATATGAAAAGTGGCAGACAGATAGTGATTATTTCACTCTTTGGCACAGTTTGTTTTACAATGCTCTAATATGTAGTAGTCTGCATTTCAGAGATACCATTGTTTTTGCAAGTAGAATGTGTAATCCTAACATGAAAAGGACGCCAGATGAGGGAAGGTTGCATCAAACTATATGTCATTAATGACCAACCATATGAACATGTATTTTTCTCAGTTAACCCATATCCAGACTGTATTTCAGTGTCTGTTGAGCTATGCCTGTTGATATCAAAGCCTTAAGCCACACTATACAATGGTGGAAAACGATACTTGGGTTATATATTAGCATGTTTGAAGCAGTAGTGAAATCCAAATTTTTTTACTACTGGTTCTGTGGGCATGGCTTGATGGGTGTGATATGGCTTGGTGGGCATGGCTTGGTAGGCATGGCAGGGGAAGGATACTGCAAAATCCCCATTTCCATCCCACTCCAGGGGAAGGATACTGTAAAATCCCCATTCCTTCCCCACTCCTGGGATAAGGATATTGCAAAATCTCCATTCCCATCCCACTCTGGGGGCAGCCAGAGGTAGTATTTGCCAGTTCTCCAAATTACTCAAAATTTACGCTACTGGTTCTCCGAACTGCTCAAAATTTCCACTACTGGTTCTCCAGAACCTGTCAGAACCTGCTGGATTTCACCCCTGGTTTGAAGGTAATAATTAGCATGTTTGAAGGCAATAATAAAAGTTAGCAACAAATTTAAAAAAACCATAATAATCAGTACATGCTGAAAGAAAAATCTGTTCTGACCCAAGTTTCCGGGACAAGATTATTCAAAATTGGTATTCATACATACATATCAGAAGATGGTAACATCTGTATATATTATAACTAAACTTTTCCCAGATCCAGATCTATAAATGATTCTATGGTGAGTATCCATAAGAAACAGCTGGAAGAATCATTCCTTTTGGTCCAAAAAATGTTTGTTTTAGAACAAGCTGGCATTAATTACTCGCACCGGCAGTCCATAGAGAAATTTATTAAGGAAGCCAGAAACATTTCATTTAAGAAAACAAAATACAGAGCATAGGTCAAATCTCTATTGAATAAATAAAATAAATATGAGGCTACTTACTTTTGTTATTTTGTTTGCTACTTCTCTACTATTGCCTAAAGAAAGTAGTTCCCATATAACACTTCAAGTAATATAACAAACCACCAATAATAACAAACCACCAATAATAACAGAAAACCAAATCACCTAACCAATTGATTATGTGCCATCAAGTCATTGCTGATTCTTGGCAACCACATATTAATAATAACAAGTTAGATACTGAACCTGTAGTTCCAATATAAATGTATACAAAAAAGTTTGTATTAGATTCTTTTATCAGACACTTTAGAAATCAGTCAGCTACTAGATGTAGCAAGCTCACTTTGGCAGTTTTTCTCCAGAGTAGGAATGGGCTATAAATTCTGCTTGATTTCTCTACCAGAACTAGCATACAAATTGCTCTGGAGGCTGAAGGTAGATACCAGACAGTCTTGTCACTCCTTGGGTATCCCAGCTATCACCCTTACTTTCTTCTTTAGTGTGTTATTTCTGTAGCCCAAAATAAGCTATAGGGCATTGCTGTAGCTCAATCCTTCCTTTGGTTTCTGCTGTTCCTTTTGCCTTTTCATCTTCTGTTACTCATTAGTCTATTTTTTGAACAGGTTTAAGTTAATGAGCAACAGGAAATTCTGAAAATGCATAGTGGGACACTAACAACCATGGATCACTCTTGTATATAATACTGCTCTAGTGCTTAATCTATAAAATAGGCAAACAAAATCATTGGGTTTTTTATTATTAGTGATTGTTATGATACTATCATGTACTAGTTACAAATATTAGACTGGTGATTACTCAGTACAGAATATTTTTAACACCCCATGATCATGGAACACTTCCTACAGAAATCAGGCCACCTTCTACTCATAATTATGTTTTACAGAGCCAGTTAAGACTGGTTCTTTCAGGCTTTTAATATTATTTTCTGATTTTACTGCAGCAAATGTTCAGCCTGCTGTTTTTAATCATATAGCTGGAATAACCTATATTTCTTGGCTTATTTTTAAAGTTTTTCTTTATTGTTGTTTTTTCTCAACTTTTCATATCTTCTCAAGTGTTGGGTTGGTAGAAGAATAATTTTTAGATGTGTCAAAGAAATGTATCTTCAAATTTTCTATAATCCCTATTTTTTTTTGAAGAAACTAATGTAGATAACTTGATTATGTATGCATAGTCTAACATAGAATGTTAATTATATGCATGGTGAAATAGTAGCTGAAGGGGACCAGTCCATATAGTTTTCTATTCTTGTTTTTAGTAGATAACAAATGAAAATCAAAGCATTTGGTGATAATGTAGAGACCAGAGAGGGAGATTTTAGATAATACAACCAATTCAGGTATAAATTAAATGCTCACAATTATTCTAGCAATTTTAAAAGTCTATACGCAATATATTTTTAAAAAAGTTTCTGCTCAAGAATTACATAATTGCAGTTTATTCTTGCCCATCTTGGCCAGTAACCCAAATTACTTTTTTCTTCTAACTGTACAGAAGCTAAATTGATTGAGTTTGCTACTATTATTTCACTAAGTTATTTGTTATCATAATTATATTTGTAGCATAATGATTTTGCCTGCTCTTTTTTGTTCTTTTCTATCCTACAATTGGATAATGCGGAATTAACAACTATGGGCGATATAAAACTTGTATGAATTTCTGTTTTTTATGAACTTGTTTTCTGTTTAGCTTATGTCAGTCAACAAAACATGCAGTAGTTCTTAGGGAATGTATAGCCTCTTTGTTATAGATTCAAAACTATATCTTAAATTTTTTAAGTGTTTCTCATTAAAGCTATTTCTTATTTGGATATGATAATAGATGTCATCTCCTTTCTTAAAAACTCTTTTTCTTTTACACACCCAAAACAGAGATCCATCCAGTTCTTCCTCTGAAATCATCTTATGCATCATAATCCTGATCAGCATGAGCATTGCCCATCATATGGTATCTAGTAATACAATTATAGGCTTGTATCTCCAGCCTTCAGACATTCATGGATGGATATCAAGTGGAGATTAATAGCTGGAGGCCCATAATCAGAGCTTTACTTGATTTCAGGAATTCTATTTTTACACATTTGTTCCCCGTTTGTTTGTCTAATACTTGTACTTCAAGAGAGCAAGTGAGTTCTTTCTTATATCTATTGACTTCAGCATTTATAACTGCTTTTTACATTTCTTTGTAAAATCTCTGGTGATCTAGAGAGGGACACATCTACTCTCAGCCCACTTCTGAAAAAAAAATCTTTTGAGCTCTGGAAGAGGTTTTTTTATTTGAATGACCTCAACCCTATCTGTCCTTCTCTGGCTTTTCTCTGGTTTTAATTTTAATTCTCATGCTATATAATTTAAGGCAGCAATTTATATATTTCACTTTCTAATATCTTAAATGTTTTGCTAAGCTGAAGATTTTTCATTTGCACGAAAAACACTATGCATGTATTTAGCCAGGCACAATTGTTTGCCAATGGTTAAGATTTTCAGATTTTCCGTAAATCAATATGCAAATGTAAAAATAAGTAAATATTAGGCAAAAGCTTGTGTGTGTGCGTAAGATTGTGACAGACTTAATGTGGGCACAGTGTCTCTTTGCTATTCATAAACAAACAATCAACCATGAAAAAAAGGATATTGCTGCTTTAAAAGTCTCATTAGTTTCTATAAGATGACTCATTAAAATAGGACATTTTTCCAGGCTTGTACAGAATCCTGTTGTTGTTGTTGTTGTTGTTTAAAAAAAGATTATTTTAATTAATAACAAGATTTACTGTACTTGTTTGAGCTCCAAAGAATAATTCAGATAATAAAAAATAATATTTTGAATTTGTTTCAAAGCATGAAGAGCTGTAATACATATGTTAGTGAGTATTTATACCCCCAGTGATATTTTAGGCATCAGAGAATTGAGATGGAGTCAAATTGGATGCTTTCAGTCAGAATATCACTCAAAATGAAAAACAAAGAAAAAATTGTGTTTGTTTTCTAATTAGGAAATATATAAGAAGCAAAGTACTTGGATACAGTGTACCAAAGGTACTTCTTCCAAAAGGCACCTGGACTTCCTTTTTCTTTGAATATGTTTTGTTTCTCATCTAAGAAGTTTCTAAATGAAGAAATTTTTGGATGAGAAGCGAAACATTCTCAAAGAAAAAACCAAAAAAGTCCAGGTGCCTTTTGAAAGAAGCACCTTTGGGACAACCATAACCTGCTTGATTGAGAATCTCCAAAGACACTTGGATACAGTGCAACCAAAAATCGAATATCAGTTACACTTTGTGTTTTTGATGACTGTCTAAGATTATACTCCAATTTGAAATTGGTAGAACATGCAAGCAAGATATGCTATTTGTGTTTTGGAGACAAGTCACAAAGTGGGAAATATCAAGGAGAAAATGTAGTTGGATTTTGTGAGATAGGAAACTGAAATGATGTAGGAAGTTCAAATGAAGCAGGAAAATGACTTAATTTCTACCAGTCAAACAATTTGTTCATTGCTAATGCAATCTTCAAACAATAGATGATGCCTTTCACCAGATGTAGTAAAGACAAATTAAGTTGACTATATTATTGGTAGAAGGAGATATAGCAAAATTGTGATCAGGGATGACTGTGGAACAGATAACAGATTGCCTACATGCAAGATCTAAGTTAAGTTACAATAGAAAAAGAAAAACAATCAGTTTCCCCAATAGATCTCGAGCATGTAACCATTTTCAAAGAAAACATTAGGAATCACTTAAATGCTGATTAGCAACCAGAGGAACTACAGCATCAAATCAAATAAGAAGATGCATATGGATGGAACACAATCAAATGTGTTCTAAATTATGAGTAATAATTTTACATGAAACCTGGAAATGAAACAAATATACACTTTAAAAACATTAACTAAAATAGTGGGATACTTAGGATAATATTGATTTAATTGAACCACATTAATAACTCAAATAGGAAAGTTGAGAAGTGACTTACATTTTCCACTTCATCTCTGTCTCTCTGTCTCTCTCTCTTTGCAAATTTAATAATAATGGTTTAAATTAAAATAATAACCAAGGCATGTTGAAAATCCCTATATAGATATATAAAAAGAAATATCTTTGTTCCATTTAACTGATTTACATTGCATTACACTGACATCAGTGGTGTGTAACCTTTTGATGCCATGTATTTCCTTTGAGAGATGGGAGTTTTCTTTGCTCTATTAAATCAATTCTGTTTTAGGATTTACATTACATCTTTTTAATATAGATTTTTTTTTTTGTAGCTAATCAGGGTGTTATGCAATTGTATGATAGATAAAATTTTGTACATCTCCAAAAAATGAACTCATAAAAATGCTTTAGGAACAAAAGTGTAAAAGCATCAAAAAGCAACGCTTTCAAGCATTTTGTAATTATACCATATGCTATCACTAAATTAAAGTTTAAGAAATCCTAGCTCCCTGTTGTCCCACAAATGATTCCAAGGAAACTGTCCAGCCTTCTTTATATGGACAGTATAATCTTTTTATTACACGTGCAAATGGGTTTGAGACATCTGCTTTCAGTATTGGGGAATTATCCTAAAATAAGCTTAGTTAATCACCAAGTATCAGAATCTTTTTTTTCCTAGGTAATAGATAAAAAAAAATGTATGGAGGATTTATGACTGGATTATAAAACAAGTTATATCATACTGTTTCATAGGGATTTTGTTTTCTGAAACAACAGATGGTATGAAAATTTTTATGCTGTTAGAACGAAGGCAATTAATGTCATATTAATGTTTCAGAGGCAAGATGGTTCAGGTGAATACTCACTGTCTGAAAATCCTTCATAGCAAATTATATTCACAAATCTTTTTGGTGGTAGAAATTCAAGAACATTGGGCGGTATGAAAATAATGCTTTCCTCTGACAGATTGACATCCATAAATAGAATGTATTTCTCCTCCTTCAGCCCCACCCCATCTGTTCCTAAATAATGGGTGATTCTTTTTCAAAAGAATGATGAGAAGGGACTGCAGGTGGAAGAGAGGAAGAAAAATTCTCTTATTTGATTGAAAATAATCACTGAAATTTTAGATATACCTATCAGAATTCCTATCAGAATATCTATCAGAATTCTATACAACATAGAAGATTACCATGTACTGAATTCCAGGAATAGCCACCTATGTTGCTGTTTAATCTGCTACTGAAATTAGAAACTGGGATAGTGTTTATTACAATGCTTACAGTCATATTTATAGGAAAAACAAAAAAATCTAAGCGTTCAGCTTTCTATAATGCTAATTTCTTTTTTCAAATGTAAATATATTTTCTTGATTTATAAATGCACACATAAAAAATAGAAGATTTGTATGCACTTTTACGTATATTATTAACTTTTCTTCCAATTTTTTTCCAAGCAATTTGCATATCTTTTAAAGAAATCTAAAATATTAGTGGTAAGGAATTTTCATTGATATGTGTTGAAAAACAAACTCTATTAAGTATGATCTTATCAGGATTTTCATGACTCAGTCCATTTCTAGAACAAATGGGTAGAGGTTTTATAGCAGGAGATTCAAACTTGAAATGAGAAAGGTCCAAACTATGACTGCTATTCAACAGTGGACTAGCCTACCTCCTGGAACCATAAGTGTTTTCTCATTGGAGAATTTCACTGAAGATTGGATAGCTATTTGATTGGGATGGTATGATGTCTTCTTGGACTAAGATTGGATTAGAAAAATCCTGAGATTTTATATAAGTGTTTCTCAATATAGCAACACACATATATGTTCTTCCTTGGTGAGTTCTTACCACATTTCCTTTATGTGTCTTTTTGTTGATTTTATTAAAGTTTAGTATAAGATAGAATTTAAATAGAAACAAAAGTGAAAGAAGAAAGAAGGGAAGTGCAGAGGGAAAGAAAAAAAAGAGTAGTGACTTCTAACTTTTTTCAGTGCAGTAGAATACAAAATAAATTATAATCTCAATCTTTTGCTTTATATTTCTAAATAATTTAAGCCATTTTGGTAACAACAAAGTCATCAACATCTAAAATCAACATTTCATGTTTTGCCATCCTTTCTTCCATTTTGGGAATCACTGTCTATTTCCATCTTCATGTAAATATAATTCTCACCCATCAAAATATATAGTAACAAAGTTTTAAATTTTATTTCAAGCTCTTTATGCATCAAACCTAGAAGAAAAAAAATCTGAATTCAGTTATATAATTACTATATATATCTTATTGTTGTCATATGTTCACCCTTTTTTGTACATTCCTATTGGTAAACATTTTTGTAACATATTCTCTATGAGTAGTTTTGTTACTAAACAAACTTTCAACTGGGAATTTGAACGACAAATCACCTGCAGAAAACAGATGTGATCCTGAACTCCCCTAGCTTCAAAACTTCATTTACAAGAGGCATATTAAACCAACTATTTGCAGTAACTTTGTATCTCCATCAATTTGCAGGATTTGTAATCCTACTACTTTCTTGAAGTTTCTCACTTTATTGCAACAATTTTAAGATTTGATATATCTTGCAGCCTTTATCCAGAATTTAACTGACGAATTTTATCAATAGTTTTGTAAATAGCATATATAAAAGGGTACATTGCTTATATTATAATAAGATTGACATTTCAAGGTTTAAATGTGCATCCCTATTATTGTCTTTAATATGCTGTGTGAATATATAACTTTATATTAAAGTTAAAATCAATATTATCAGAAAGTGGAGAGAGTGGCATTTCACATAATAATATTTAGTGAAGGTAATTTTTTTAAAAAATGGAATGAATAAACTCAATGAATTTCAGATTTTAGAAAATATTTCAGACTAACATTCAATATTTCTTGTATTAATTAGGCATTTGATCTTGTTCCAATCTAGTTTTCATAGTTTTAACTTTATATTTCAGTACAAAATATTAAATTAAAAAGATTGCAGTATTTATGGTTAATTACACCAATGCTGAAATTAAAGGTTGTTTTGTTTTGTTTTTGCCATTTCTTGGGAAAAGCCAAACATTTTTCTAAAAAAATTTTTCTCACTAATTAGAGTAAGGTGGGAATGCTATCTCAATTTTAGTTAATATCAGGAGGATATATGTTGTATACTCTTTTTTTTCTTTTCAACCCAAGACATTGGTCTCTCCCTGCCTTACATTTTTGCTTTGTTTTTTTAAAAAAATGATTTTAAACTTTGTCACTCTTCATTGCTTCACAGCCCTTGAAAATGATAAATGTACCTATTTGCTGGGAAGAATTTTAGAAAGGCAATATTGTTCTTATATTGTCCCCTTATAAGTTGCAGACCACCTATTATCCCTGAATTGATTTTCTTTACTACTTTTTAATCATAGAAAAAAGGACTTAAATATTATTTATGTTTCTTTCTACCAAATAGTTGAAAAATGCTGGAGAGTCTGCTGCAATGTGGAGAAGTAAATTCAGTAAATGTTGATTTTCATTTTTCCTTGTGATCTGAAAAAGATATCTGAAAATAGAATCTCACTCTTCAGCAAAATGTTCAATTTTGAAGACAATCTGATAACAGTAAGCCTCCAAGAAGAACTGATAAACTATTCTGATTTCTAAATCCAAAAGCCTAATTAAATGGAGGAAACTTATAATCTTTCAATTGTTGGCACATTAAAAACTTTCAGCTGTTCCCAGACATCATTACCAATAAAAATGGAAAGCAGAATCTATAGTTCAACATGTTTCAAGACATACATTTCTCTCCTATTGAACATTCTATCCATAGAGATTTCAATAGTAGGGTTTTGATGACTTTCCATATTCTGTTGTAAGAAAAAAATTTAAAAATCATCTTGGAGATTACTTCTAAAGGATATAGTGTGGTTTTCTACTCTTTAAAGTAAGAAGCACAAAAATGAGTAGTGTAAGTCCTGTACATGAAACTCCCTGTACAAAAAAATAAGAAATAGCAATTCTAGAAATCCTAGCTTTAATTTTGGAGAAATGCTCTGACCTATATGTCTTCCAGCTCAGGGGTGGATTCAACTTACCTTTACTACCGGTTCGCAACACAGGCATGCTCACTTCACTCAGAAGCTTCTGCACATGCGCAAATCACCTATGATGACATCTAGGGCGGTGGACAGAGCCTCCCGCCGGTTTTACTACCGGTTCTTGTGAACTGGTCCAAACTGGGGGCAACCCACCACTGTTCCAGCTCCCAAAAATGTTAAAAGCAGTTGCCATTTCCCCAAACGTTTTCTTTCTTTTATAGCTTCTGGTGAACAGTGCTAGTTGGTGGCAAAATTATTTGTCATAGCAAAATTCTGGAACCTTAGTTGACTAAAGAAAATGTCAATGTGTCTTTTCTTTGTATATGAAGTTCTTATTGCAGATAACATGGGAGAGCAGGGTGCTGCAAGAGCCTTCTTAGAAATGTCCAGATTACCCAATGCTGATTTGTTCCTTGTTGTAGAAGTAAATAATCTTACTTAACATTGGAAAACTTAATAGTATTTGTCATTGGTGGTGTAAGGCTTATAAATTTTACCTACAGCATCCAATGAATGCAGTAACTGATCACTGATCATTTTAGACTCTGCAAGAGTGTGAGCTGCATTTATTCATATTTACTGTTTACAACAGGAAAATAAAACTAGCACATTAAAATGTAGAAACTTTAGTGTGAATATTTTATGATATATAACAAAATTTTTAGTTGTGTTTTTTAAAAAAACAAATTGCAGCTAAAAACACAGGGTTTCATTTCCAATAAAGTATACTAATAATATAATTACTTAGTTTCTGGACACATGGCTCGTTGCTATAATTATACCCAAATACTATAGAATGTATGGAACAAGATATGTCTAGTTTATGACATTCAGGGTTTTTTTAATATATCATCATGAATGTATGCAATATTTAATGATTCAAAAATTGTAACACAACCCGAAAACAATAACCTCAACCACTTACGCTAAATCATCAGCAAATGCTTGTAATTTATACTCTTCTTTTTTAATTTGTGTCTCCTTTATCTCTTTATTTTGTCTTATATTTCTAGTTAACACCTCTAGAGTCAACACAAATATCAATGGGGATAGAGGACATCCTTGTCTTGCTCCTTTCATAATATTAACTTTCTCCGTCATATCTCCATTTATTATTACTTTTGCAAATTGTTTACTATAAATTGTCTCAATCATCTTTATAAATCTTCCCCCAAAATCTATAATTTAAATTTTAAATTGATTTTTAATATTATTTAATTTTTATCTATTGTCGGGTTGTTTTATTGTTGTGAGCTGCCCTGAGTCCTATGGGAGAAGAGCAGCATATAAATCTGACAAATAAATAAATAAATAAATAAATAAATAATCTGTAGTTGTTTTATCATGAATTTCCAATTCTCATTATCAAAAGCTTTTTGCGCATCTAAAAACATCAATGCCATTTGTTTTTCTGGATGCGCTTCATAGTATTCTAAAATATTCAAAATCATTCTCATATTGTCTCTAATTTGTCTCTTTGGTAAAAAAGCCATTTTGGTCTACATGTAAAAACTCATTCAACAACCTCTTCAATCTTCAAGCAGTTAAATTTAAAACTTCCTAAACTTTAAATGGCTAGGTCTAAAAAAAAAGAACAACTAAAAAACCCCAATTAACTATTTTTTTAAAGCTTCCAAAGGGGGAAAAATTTACCCAATAGAACAGGGATCTCCAACCTTGGCAACTTTAAGACTTGTAGACTTCAACTCCCAGAATTCCTCAGCCAGCTTTGCTTTGCTGGCTGAGGAATTCTGGGAGTTGAAGTCCACAACTCCCTGCCTGCTTGATTGCAGGCAGGGAGATTCAGTTGCTTGCTGATACAATCGATTGCAGGGATTACAGCAAGGCGTTGCGACCAGCAGCTAAGGTAAGCAAGCTGGGGGGGGGGAGGGATCGTCAGAGACATTTAAAAGAAAAAAAGTTTTTTTTTCTTTTACATGGCTCTGGCGATCCAAGCTGAGTTGCCTGATTAGCAGGCAAGTCAGCTGGGATCGTCAGAGCTTGGCTGGTCAGAGCCATTTAAAAGAAAAAAAAGGCTCTGATGATCGCATGGATCAGCTGGACATGGGGGCAGGGGCAGGAATTTTTGCTAACGGTTCTCCGAACTGCCCGCCGCCATCGCTACCTACTCGCCCGAGCCTGTCCGAACCGGGAGCATGTCACCTCTGGTCTGTATCCTCCTTCAGTATAAGCATTATATAGGCCTCCCCCCATGAATCAGGTATTTTTGCATTCACTAAAAGATCATTAAATACTTCCAGCATCATATTACTAAGTACATCCTGAAATGTTTTATACAGTTCTGCTGGTAATCCGTCTGGACCTGGTGTTTTGTTATTTTTTTTTTTTTTGATGTCTTCTATCACTTCAATCATTGTTATCTTTCCCTCTAAAGCAGTGGTTCTCAACCTTCCTAATGCCTCGACCCTTTAATACAGTTCCTCATGTTGTGGTGACTCCCAACTAGGGGTGGGTTCTAATTTTTTTTACTACGGGTTCTGTGGGCGTGGCTTATTTTGTGGGCATGGCTTGGAGGTCTGTGGGCGTGGCTAGCTGGTCATGTGACCGGATGGCCATGGCAATGTGTATAGGGACTACTCAGAGGGCTGAAAAAAGTCATTTCTGACAGGTCCTCGCACTTTTGACTGGTCCTCACACTTATGACCATCCTCACATTTATGCCTGTGCAGCATTCTTAACAACCGTGTCACTCATTTCACAACTGCTTCTCTTCACCATGGTGACAAGATAGGGCAAAAACGTAAAATGTGAGGACAGTCGTAAGTTCGAGGACTGGTCAAAAGTGCGAGGACCAGCCAAAAATAACTTTTTCAGCCCTCTGAGTAGTCCATATGCATAAAAGGATACAGCAATAGAGAGGGATGAAGGAAGGGAAGGAAAATTAGAGTAGGAGTGAGGGTAAGAGAGGGAGGAAGAGAGGAGGAGAAGGAGAAAGGAAGAGGAAGTAGGGAGAAGAAGAAGAGGGGGAGGAAGAGAAAGTAAGAAGGAAAGAAAAGAGAGAGGTGATAGGTTTGAGGAGAAAGATTGCTGTACAATAAAAAAGATGAAAGGGAAGAAAGCCAACCCCAAACAAATATAAAGATATTAAGATAAAGAATGAATTGTTAAACTTTAAAGAATAAAAGAGAACAAATATGAATAAATAACAATAATTAGAAACACACATACAAACATACAATGTATTTTCTTTGAACAGAGTATTTGGCCAGTTCACAAATTTAAACAGTGTTTAGTCATTTCAATTAAATTTACAATTTCTATATTTCCTTTTTGCCATATTTATTCCTCATCTATTTTTGTAAAAAATCAATATTACCCTTCATCCTCATCTCTAATTTTAATCAAATTCAATTTTTCCCTTCTATTCTATATATACCCCTTCCCATTGTCATCTATTTTTATATCCATCATCACATTGGTTAATTATGTAATATTACAGTTGTTTAATATAAATTCAACATTTTAATATAAATCAATTAGTTATATAACTACCTTTTTTGTATATTAATCAATATGAACATGAATATTCCAATTATTTCCATGCAATCCAATTTCTTACAAATCAATTAATTATATTTACCAATAATAATAAACCAAATAATTTTCCCCAAACCACAACTTAACCATTTCTGCTTTCAGAAATATACAATTAATAGTATCTCAATTATTACAATTCCCTAGTTAAATAGAGCTTTTTTTCTTTTGTGTTTTAAAATCTTGAACTCTCCTCTTTTGCCCTAAATTTCCCATTGTTTGCACCTACCTTTTTTGGTGAGGAAAAAGAAAAGAAATCTGCCTGCCTAATTTTCCTACTTGCAGCAAAAGCAAAGAAGTTTCAGTTTCGTTTTTCAGCATAGCTAGGGTAAAAAAAATCTGCTCCAGGACTCTTTGCAAGGAAGCAGCAGAGCCCTGAGCAAAACAGCTGAGACAAATCAGCTGAGAGTCAGGAGCTGATCTAATCAAGGGCTAATTAGTCTATGCTGAAGCTCCGCGGGCCAATAAAATTACAAAAAAACCACCGAACCATTTGTTAAATTGCTGGCTCGCCTGCCCCTCACCCACCACTATTTATTGGCAATAAATAGTGGTGCGGATGGGTGGGGCAAGCCAGCAATTTAACAAACAGTTCAGCTCCTAGAGCAGAATCCCACCACTAGCTATAGGGCGGCCCTTTGAAGCCCCGCGGCAAGAATTTGAACAGTTTTTTTTTCCTCTAGCCATCAGCTGGGACTCAAGAGGCAGCAATAGATTGGGAGTGGGCGGGGTAACCGAACAGCCGGCGATCCAACAGAGCAGAGAGTGAGGGTGAGTGAAGGTGTGGGGGGGGCGAGAGAAGGTTTTGGCGACCCCTGTGAAATGGCCGTTCGACCCCAAAGGGGTCGCGACCCCCAGGTTGAGAACCGCTGATCTAAAGCTTCCTTATACTCTTCTGGTATTTTTGATAAATCAGACTTTTCTAAATATTGCATAATCTTCTCTTCAGATATTGTGTCTTGCTCATAGAGTTTCTTATAGTATTTCTGTACCACTTTTTTCTTTTCCTCATTTCAATAACATAGTTATCCTTATTCATCTATTAATTGATTAATTAACTTCTTCTCCTTCTTTTTCATTTTATATGCCAGCCATCTACCTGGCTTATTTGCATTTTCAAAAAAGTTTTGTTTAGACAAATTTATTCTATAGGTCAAATCTTCTTTTTCAATTAAATTCATTTCATGTTTTTTCAAATCAAATTTGTTTTTGATCCTCTCACTTTCCGTGTTTTTTGTAATTCCACCTCCAATTTCTTGTATTCTTCTTCCAGTTTTTTCTGTGCTTGTCTTTTTATTTCTTTTCCCCACAGAATTCATTGCCAATCCTCGAACGTATGCTTTTACTGTGTCCCACATGATTTGTAGTGAAGTATCTTCCTTTCTGTTTTCCTTAAAAAAGAAACCCAATTCTTTCTCTACAGATTGTTGAAACTCTTTTTCATTTAATATTGTCTGATTCAATGTCCATCTTATTCTCTTTCTTTGTCCCTTCCATGTAGTTATAATCGGGTTATGATCCACCTAAATACTTGTTTCAATACTTATGTCCTGTACATTAGCCAATAAATCTTTTGTCATCCACATCATGTCTATTCTGGACCATGATTTATGTCTATTTGAGTAGAAAGTATACTGTTTTTCTTTCAAATGCCTTTCTCTCCAAACATCTTTGATACCCATTTTCAATACCATTGTGAAGAAGGCCTTTGGCAGCGTTTTTCTGGGTTTCTTGTTACCTTTTGTCATCTTATAGTCCCAGTCTATTTCCCTTATCGCATTGAAATCTCCCATTATACAAATATTATCATACTCATATTCTATTATTTTCCTGTGCAATTTTCCATAGAATCCTTCTTGTTTATCATTTGATGCATATATCGCCACCAACAGTATTCGTTTATTGTTTATTATTACTTCCACCATTAAAATCCTCCCTTCTTCATCCACATATATTTGTTTGGGATCTAATTTCTTTTTGATGTATAATGCTACACCTCTTTTACTTTGATGTGTCAATGCAGTAAACAAATTGCCCAATTTTGGGTACTCTAATAATTTTTTGTGATGCTTTCTAATAGAAACTTCTTGTAAGCATACTATGTCCATTTTTAATTTCTCCATTTTGTTTAAAATCCTTTTCCTTTTTAACACCGAATTTAAGCCAATAATATTTATTGATATTGCTTTTATTTCTTTTTCCATTTTTTAGTTATTACTCATTTTTGTTGATCTTGTCATTCTTATCTCTCTTTGATTCTTAGGCTCTTTTGTCCTTGCCCCCTCTCTTATTGCCTTTTCTTCTTGCTCTTTTGTCATCTCTCTTTTTTTATCTTCTTTTTCTTTCACTGCTTCATCTTGGACTTTAGTTTCTTTTTCCTCTCTCAATCTTTGCTCTTCTTGGGGCTCCAAGTATTGGTTATAAAATAATTCCACTTTCTCTATCGTATCCAGTCTATGTCTTTGTGCTTGCCAGTAAATCATTATTCTTTCCGGCATTAACCATCTAAAATTTACTCCTTTCTGTGTTAAAGGTTTTGTCAAAAATTGGTATTCTCTCCTCAAATCTCTCATTCTTCTGGGTATCTGTTTCAACACTACAATCTCTTTATCTTTGTATTTTTTTGGTGTATTTCTTGCTACCTGTAATATTTCTGATTTTATTGCTTTCCTGGTAAATCTTACATGCACTTCTATTGGCAGTTTATTTCTCATTGCATATCGAGTATGAACTCTATATATCTTGTCTATCCCATTTAGTATCTTTTCCTTTCCTCCATCACTTCTGCCAGTATCTCCGCCACCACTTAGTGTTTATACTAAAGGAACCATTAGAAGTAGGACCCAAATTAATAGAACAAATAGAGGGATATGGAGAAGTGGCAAAATTGAAAATTAATAAAGATAAAACAAAGATATTGGTGAAAAATATTACAGAGAAACAGAAAAGAGAATTAATGGAGAAACTAGATATTCAGATTACTAAAAAAGTAAGGTATTTGAGAATACAATTAACAGAAAAGTGTGAAACGGTTAAAGAAGATAATTTTTACAAGTTGAAAAATCAGATTGAAATAGATTTGGGAAAATGGAGAAAATTTCAACTGTCATTAATGGGAAGAACAGCAGTAATTAAAATGAATATATTACCTAGGCTGCTGTTCTTATTTCAGACAATACCAATAAAAGTGGAAAAGAAATACTTTGAAAATTTGAATAAAATGATATTGAAATTTATATGGCGGGGGAAAAAGTGAGAATTAGCATGAAAATGTTACAGGATGCAAGATTAAGAGGGGGTTTTGGATTACCAAATTGGGAACTATATTATCAGGCAGCAGCATTATCCTGGATAAAAGAATGGATTGTGTTGAGAAATATAAAACTATTAACTTTGGAGGGACACGATTTACAACTGGGTTGGCACGCTTTTTTATGGTATGGGAAGAATAAGATGCATAGTTATTTTCAAAGACATTATCTGAGGAATGCATTATTATTAGTATGGGAAAGAATTAGAGAAAAACATTATTTGAAAATACCAATATGGCTTTCAACAATGGAAACATTTGTATATCCAACTCTTATGAATATGAGAAATATTATAAGATATCTTATCAGCAATAGGGGAATTGAAAACGAAACAAGAATTAGAGGAACAAGAGATGGAAATGGAGTGGTATACCCAGCTGCAAATTCAATCAAGATAAGAAAAAGATGCAAAATTATATGGTTTTTATTTGGAAATGACAATATTGTATAAGATACTCAAAAGTGGTGAAAACCACTTATGCTAATGCATATTCTTTTTGGTTGTGTTAAGGTATCTGAAAAACTGTGAACAAAAGCTATTCTGTAACTGAGGTGTTTCCTAGGATTTTGTGTCCCTAAATTCATTTACTCTGTGGACTTCAAAAGGCTCTTCCTATTGCACTATTTGTCTCCACTTAGCTAGGCTATTTAAGCACTTTATTCCATCCATTTATGTGATTTGTGATGACAGTATGATGTTGTGGGGTAGTATCTAATTTAAATGAAATTACATGCACTTCACAAAGGACAGTAGAGCAGCTTCCTTTTGGTTTTGGGTTTTAACCGGGCATTTGAAAATGGCAACCTTGTCTTGTTCAGAAGACATTTGTTCTAGAAAGTGACTGAAATTCTACCTTGCATTTTCAGATGATTCTTCTTCAGCATATATAATGAAGTCCATGGACATTTCTCCACATTAGAAAATTGTATTGGGATGGTAGAAAATAGTCACATCTTCCAGCATGATTTATAAACTAAAACTAGGTCTTATAAATATGCATCGATTTTGTAATATCCCTTTTACTAGCTAGACTGTAATAATTTTTCTTATGATTGCCAGAATCATGTGTGTGTGTGTGTGTGTGTGTGTGTGTGTGTGTGTAATCAGAGTTAGAGGCTATAAATGTTACATAATCAGAGAAGTTATTGAAATCTTACATTACTGTCTTTTCATTGCAATCCATACTTTGCTAATCAGTCTCATTCAGTCAAATGGATGCCGCTCATTAAACTTTGGTAATTACATGTTTTAGAACGTCTGTCAGTGTTTTTACTGAGAAATCCTACCTCAAAGGTAATTATGTTGGATATGTCATTTATTGGCTGCTATGATATAGGAGGGGTGTTCAGGTTTCTTTATTTTTCCTTTTTGCAGCTGCATATAAATAATTCAAGTAATGAATACCCCATTATTGTTTTTCAATGTTTGATATGATATTCAATTTCTTTAGATCAATCTCATATTTAAATGAATCACAGAAACTTGTAGGTATGACTTGATTCCCATCACTGTACCTTATTGCAGTCATAAAGCTGCTTTGACAACTTGCAAAGATCTGTGTCTCATTCTTAAAGCTAAAATATGGAAAATATCACTGTGTTTTATATTTTCATTTGCCTTATCAACAATGCAAGAACGATGTGATATAATAAAATATTCACAAACTGCTGCCTTTGTTTATAAATTAATTTAAAGGAATGCTGTATGTGCTTATAATTTTAGTGCTTCTGGAAAACTGGTTTCTATCAAATGGGATTGAGGAGTAATGCTAAACCTTTCTAAGGAATTAATCTCTCACAAAATTCAAATGACCTGCTGTGCCATGCCCCTCTATTATCTCTTCCCCAGTCTCCCTGAGTAGACTTAGCTCCTCTGTTCCCAATTGGGATTTTTCAGGGTTCTAGATCATGTCAACCAGCTTTGAAGAACACACTCCCCAATTCAATCCTTATCCACTCAGTATTTCTTTGGTATGGAAGGAGATCCCTGAACTTGACAATGACTCTGTATAAAATGTAAGAGGGGAAAATGCAGTGCCACTTTTTCCTAAATGTATAGGAGACTGTGACAGGTGCTATTTTGCCAATTGTGAAGTTGCAAATCAAAGAAAAACTTCATGTGCTCTGCTTCTAACTGCTGTGTGCAATTTGACACAATACTGTATTAGTGGGTGCTGTGTGTTCTGCTAGAAACATAATCCACACTTTGGGAACCCACAAGTTTGGGAACATTCAAGTTTATAGAAGTTTAGGGCTGAGAACCCAAGGTCAGGCAGTGAGCAACTGAATGTGATTAATTGCCAAAATCTTGACCTCCAGGAACTATAACAGGCTCTGGAGATTGTACTGAATGGAACAGCGAGGCGGTTCTTGTATGGCACCATTGTTCAAGCACTGCCTGAAGTTTTCTTCAAGAAGAAAGTTTGGGCTGAGATAAATGCTTAGTTATTCACTGGTATGATTCTATTATAAAGTGCTATATAAAGGGAAAGCGAGAGCAAAGTATGTGTTATGCTGAATAACCTTTAAAACACTTTTGATAAATGAACAGTTCCAGTTCAAAGCCCAAATACTGTATGTACCAAAAACAGAGTAGTTTTAGGGAGAAGAATAATTTCAGAAATGCTCCTTGTTATAGCCAGAACACAAGATCATGTCCTGTAACAAAATATACTTGTATTATATGGGTTAATCTGTACATGAATGGAGTGGCTTTTTTGTCCTAGTCCTTCTGCTATTTGTACTTTTTGCTGAGTGCCTGGTTGATTGCTGGGGGCACTCTAGGAAGAAAGAAAATTGATTTTAAAAAATACAGAAATCAACTACAGCTGTAGAAATGTGTAAGTAAGTCTTCAGGCTGATTTTTACCTAGTTTGTTCCCTGAATTTCTGAGCTCCCTGTCAACCCAATGTTTTTCTCTTATCATTTCCCTCATCTTGCGTATTAATCACATCTATATTTTAGAGTTTTAATGAGATGCTGGGGTGGGACATTACTCTCCAAAAGCTGTCAGAATTGCTTTGGAACATGGAGATGTTCTTTGATTTCTTTTATTATAACTATGTCTAGCATGGTGGTTTCAAGATGAGTCTTATTTGCATATTCTTTAGGTCTAGGGCAACAATATGCAAATCTCATTGAATTTTAATGTTATGCCCTTAGAATTCCAGAATACATAATCCATTTTATTATTATTACTAGCTTATTAAAATAAATGGTAATGCTGGGTGGCAATTTCTAATACATGGTTATCAAACTCAATTGTATCACATGATGTCACACAATGTTTTTGCCTTTGTGGAGTTGGGGACAGTATGGCCTGTGCATGATGCATCCGTCCCATAAGCCACCAATTTGACACTGCTGCATTAGGAGACACGAGGTTGGAAACATTTGAAATAAGTTGAAGAATATGTCTTGCATATGCATTCTCAGGGATGGTCATGGAGTAGTCAATTGCATCAAAATGACAAGCATGATTTGTGCAACACAAAAAGGAGCGTGGCTTTGATCACCCAGCCATACCTGCCATTTTGATGCTCTTGACATGCCTGCTGTTGACACTGTTCACGCTACTTGATTCTAACTCTGTCCTAAAACTGTTTAGATTTCTGTGTTTTGTTTTGTTTTTAAAAAAATAATGTTGTGAATGCTTTAGAAAAAAAAATTCTATGCTGCAGTTGATGTTGCACCATTTCAATGCAGAAGGAATAATATCAAGCATCCATCATTTTTAGTCAGGCTTACTTTAAAACTAAGGGGCAGGGGGAAAAATATCCCAGTTCCATCAACAGATACGATATGCCTTCCTCACTTTGCATCAGTTTAAATGAGCAAATAAATAGCAGTTTTAAGGCTGTGTGTTTATCAGTGGTGGCTTGCCCCTGGTTCAGACTGATTCTATAGAACCGGTAGTAAAACTGGTGGGAGGATCCACCTACCGGCCCCGACATCATCAGAAAGCTTCTGCAAAGAAGCACGCGCAAGCAAAGTGAGCGTATGCGATCCCATTGCAAACCGGTAGTAAAGGTAAGTAGAACCCACTCCTGGTGTATATGTGTGTGTGTGTGTCCATGCATGCTTTTGAATCATTGTTGACTCCTGGTAGCTGCCTGGACTAATCCTTGATGTTTTCTTGGCAAAGTTTTTTCTGGAAATGATTTGCCATTGTCTGCTTCCTAGTCCTGAAAGGCAGTGACTGGCTCAAGGTCACCCAGTTGGCTTTGTGCCTAAGGCAGGACTAAAAAGTCACACTCACCCAGTTTCAATCCTGATGCTTACTATCTTTACACCAGATTGGGTCTATTTAAGGCAGTACCTACCTTAGATTTAGTCTAAATTGATTTAAGAAAAATGGGACTAGAATAGGACGGAAAAAATTGTGTCACTCATTCTTGTCCCAATGAATTGAAAATACAGTAGCCTAGATAGCCTGATGAAATGGCTCCCAGCTGGCATGTGGTAATTTTTTTTCATTTAAGGAAGTAATATTCCTAAAGTTATGTCTATTTTTTGAAAGAATTATCATGTTTAAACAGTACCAGTGTGCAATTTTGAAGTCCGTGTTCTTTTCACTTGAACCATAATTGGGCTTCCTTTTTCTTCTTCTCTCTCACTTCCATTGCTGCTGTCATGATCCAGGTGCTTCATTGAAAGGACAGGGTTTGGTACCACTTCCCAGGAGTGTTATCAGTCCTGCTTCATAGAGCAGCCAGTTAATTAGATTGGAGACTTAGGATACTGCTTTCAATGTCCCAGAAGAGAAAGCAAATTATCTGTGTGGATGAATTTATTTTCTACAGCTGCAGTTATGAGGGCATGTTAAGGTCACTTCTGTCCCCAGTCTCCAGATGACAATAGATAAACTGCTACTGCTTTATCTCCATGGCAGCTTTCATTGCCCTGTAATGTGATCCTGAAAGTAAAGATACTACTTTCTTCTCTCCCCACCTTGCCAGTTGAGAAACACCTTCAGCTTTTTTAGATTATTGATTTTTTAAATGTGGTGGCTAACCAAATGTTATGTGAACCGTTAAGAGATGTCCCAAAAGATCTTATCACTTAGCAGTCATCATCAGGGAGGTTTTAACAGTTCACATTTTGCAGCATTCTTGTTGCAACATATTATTCATGAATGTTACCTTATTATGCTAAGTTAGCAGGTGTTAAGTGTACAATAGAATCAATTAAACAAATAGAGTTAGAAGGAAGCTTTTTCTCAAACTGCTTATCGTGCAAATGCGGAAGACCAGTTTATAGGCCCTCTGGAGAGTTGTAGCCAAAACTATTTGAAATTACTCTGCATGGCAACATACTGCTTGGTACTAATTGTATAGTGCAGCTGCTGCACCCAGAATTAGGCCGCTGTGCCTGTCCCTTACAAGCCCATGTTTAGATGATACATCGTAAAGTATAATACTTTTTTCCCAATAAAATATCACATCAGATATAAATAGCTTCATCCTATTTATCTCCTGCTGCTTCTACTGCAACAACATGGGACAATGATGTTAAGATCCTCTACTTTTACTATTAAGATTACTACCAAGAGCCTTGGTAGTACAGTGGTCTAAAGCACCCTGTTATTAAGACCAGCTGCCTGCAATTACTGCAGGTTCGAATCTCGCCAGGCTCAAGGTTGACTCAGCCTTCCATCCTTTCTAAGGTAGGTAAATTGAGAACCCAGTTGTGGGGGCAATAAGATGATTTTGTATAAATATACAAAAGGATGAAGGCTATTGCTTAGCACATTGTAAGCCGCCCTGAGTCTCCGGAGAAGGGCGGCATATAAATCAAATTAAAAAAAAAACTACCAGACTTTAATAAAAACCATCATGGACAAAAGCAGGAGGTTGAGCGAACCGGTGACCAAAACAGCATATTCTGTACCCTGTGCAAGGGAAAGAAATGTTCCAAATTCATGAAGGTGACAGAATGGACATCTGAGATTCAAAATCGACAAAGGATTAATTTGATCCAATTTGAGATTTGGTTCAAGAAAATATTACAAATTAATGGGAAGCATTACAACATTTTCAGTTTCTTCACTTTTGAGAGAATATAATAAACATAGTAGAGGGGTAGACAGTTTAATACAATATGGCTCAATTTTGCATTGTTTCATCCAGAGGGTCTAAAGAATTTGGTTATAACCTTTGAAAGGTTTAAAGACCTTTGAAGGCTTCCATATTATCTAGTCAATAGTTCATTAAGATAAAAAGTAGTCTAGTCAATTTAAAAAAAAGAGACAATTTTCGTTCTCCAGATTTTCTTTTTCATTCTCTACCCACACAAATTTTAGCTGAAAAGTGAGACATAAATAGCAAAGCTGCACTCCCAAATAGGCAGAATTTTCAGTTTCTGGATGATAGCATACCATTTGGTTCAACTTCTCCTCAATTTCAATTATTATCAGAATGAAAACAACAGTGTCTGAAACACTGTAAATCCAGAGAGCCCGTTGTGGGGTTGAGTTACCTCTTAGTTATCACAATGAAATTTGTTTCAGTTTCAAGAGGATTTGAAGATATGATTCAAGGGGGTTATTCAGATAGTTCCTATAAAGTTTCACAGTGCCCTACTCCATGTGCAATTATTGGAGTTGGCATAGATCACAAGTTCATATGTGAATCAATTCTAATTTGCCCTGGCTGAAGCTTAGTTTCTATTGGCTATAATAAACTACTTTACAACATGCCTTTTTGTCAAATCTGTGGAGCTTTTTTTAAAAAAAAGAGAGAGGAAAGGCAATTTACATTCTACAATTGCTTTTATAATTGAGATCCTCATGACCTTTTGTGAATTTCTCTCCTACTCAGACATCTTCCTGATGACTTCCTGCCATATATGAGTGTTATGTGTCGAACAAATTGAACAGGAAATTAATCTTTAAATGAACACTTTCTCTGACATCTCTAAAATGTCAGCTTTGTACATTGAAAACAAATCTTATTCCTTTTTGATAATTAATGTCATTCGTAACATGAAAAGCTTTGGTGAGTTTAAATACAATGAGATGCATGCTTAGTTTACATTTATGGAAATATTTTATTTCCAATTAAGGAACAGGAATGAGAAGTTTGCAGGGGAACTTACTGGTTACACTTACTGAGTGGGTGATTATTAGCAGCAGGAGGTACTGTGAAGTTAATTATAGCTTCCAATATGATGCTATATATTACGATTAATTGTGTCTGAAAAATGAGTGTTTCATATTTTATTTTTTAATTTAAATTCTCAGAAGTAATTTTTCAATAAATAAGAATAGTATGAAAATATTACAAAGAAAAACACATTGTTCTGAGTTTAAAATTGCCAACCAAAAAAGAAATAGAAAATGCATTTTGGAGCTAGATGTAAAAGGTTGTAAAATATCCCTGTAACTCCATCTTTATGTAATTTTAAACCCATCTAAACATTTTCAAACTGAGTATTGGGCCGATTTTATTCCTTGCATGAATGATACTTTTATCTTGATGATACTTTTGATTATAATACTTTCTATGATGATATTTTTTTATCTCTGTTCAGACAGAAACTAAGTAATGTAGCCAGATGAGGCACAGGACAACTAGCAATTGTACTTTGTGCAAGGAAAAGTCTGCTGAAATTTCCTCTTCAAAACAACTTTAAACCTTTCCTCTGCCATGTAGGAATATCAGAGAACCATTCCCCCCACCCCTCAAAAAAGTACCAGGCATTTTAAACATCTTAACATGATATTACAGTGCTGCTGGGAAGCCTTTCAAATTGAACAAGGACAAATGGATTACTATTATTATGGCTCCAAAGTTCTCTTTTTAATGCCAATATTAGATTCCTTTATGTAAGGCCGATTTATTTCACTTAGCACTGTGCTGCTGCTGGGATGAAAATTTGTAAACTCCCAGATGTAGAATTACATCACTCTGCAACCTTGGCTAGCATTACCTACAGTGAAAAATGCTAGGACATGCAGCACAGCAGCATTTGAAACCTTGTCACTTCTCCATTCTTTTCCAGAGGTTGTTTTTCTTTTCCTCCTCGTTCTTCCTCAAAGTGTTGGAAATTGAATCAGAGGCATAGTTCTTCCACTAACTGGGAATATTTGTGAGTGCATATAAGGAGAAAAGTGGAGGTAGAAGATGAGACTTTGTCCATCTTTGATAATAGCTTCTACCTTTTGCTCATTGTATAATAAGTTTGAGAAGGAAAGCAGGGGTAGCAGGAATCTACAACAGTGGAGAACCAAGCCATTGGTTAATTCTGAGGCAAGTTGGTTGCGGGTGGGGAGGGGGTGAAGGGATTTTCTGTCATTAACAGAACTTTTTCAGTTCACGAGAAATGTTTGATAGATAGCATTTGCAATTTTTGTTTTATTCCTCATGTTGTGTATCTGAAGATATAGATAAAATAATTTTTGAAAGATTTAAAACAGTAGTATTGCTTTAGTACTAAAATATTTCTTCTGGAACTATTTATTTATAGCCTGTCATCACTTATAATTACATGGCTGAAATCCAAGATGGAGGCCTATCATTGAATTCAACTTTCCAAATTACAAAGGGTTGCTACATCTTTCCTGTTATCACAACACTGAAGATTGATTGATATTGGTGCAATATTGTTGTAATTAATTAATTATACAATTATTGCATGCTATCCAATTAATATACTGAAGAAAAAAGAAACAATTTTTAAGAACTGCACCTAATTAAGATATTATTTAAGAAAAAGAAAATAAATGAAGAAAATGATATAATAATAATAATAATAATAATAATAATAATAATAATAATAATAGTCACTTGGAACACAACATGCCAGATATCACAGTCGAAAACCAAAATGTACAATTTATTGACATTGCGGTACCAGGAGATGCCAGAGTCGAAGAAAAAGAACTGGAAAAAGTCATGAAATATTGCGACCTGGCCATCGAAACTACACGGCTATGGATGAAACATGTAACAGTGATACCCATTGTCATTGGGCACTTGGTACCATGTCCAAGAATTTTATAAGATACATCAACAAATTGCAGCTTCCTGCAATAACACCAGTGGAACTGCAAAAAACTGTGCTACTTGGAACATCGTACATCTTAAGAAGGTACTTGGTTGATACCTAGGATACTGGCAGCAACACTTATCAACTATTAGCACCAGTAAATGGTATTTGTGATACATTTTTGAATGTTAAGTTGACTAAGTTTCATGCTTAATGAATAAAGTAAATAATAATAATAATAATAATAATAATAATAATAATAATAATAATGATGACGACTGTAGAAAAAGAAATTGTGTGTTGTCCTGATTGTAATTGGAGCCCTTGGAGCAATACCCAAAGGGCTACCCCGCTATTTAGAAATTCTAAATTTACCGGACTTGAACATATTTTTTTTTGTAAATATTTTTTTTTTCAAACATAAACATAAAATATAACTTTCAAGAACAGAGTCTCGATCTGGTCATAGATGGTTACCACGCTCACATTCCTTTAAAAAGCTCCATTCACAATTTCCCATTTCATCTTTTACGGATAAAAATTCAAAACATAAACGAACAAACTTTAACATAAAGTCTAGCATCTTCATCTAAACAAATCCATTATATCAGTACCATTTTAATTTCAAATTAACTTTTGCTCATTTTTATATCTATATATCAATCCTGATTATATCTTGTTCTTCTTCACCATCAATGTCAAAATAATTTTTAACAATATTCTAACCTCTTCTAATTATTTACCTTACAATTTATCACCACAAATCTTAATTTCAAATTCAATACAACTCCATCTTTATTACACTTTATAAAACAAAATTCTATCTAATTCTTAATCTCTTGATCCTTTTCCTCGGATCTTAATATCTTAAACTTTATCAATTTATCTTTGATTTTATCCCACTTATCATCTATTACACTTTTCATGTTACACAGGTTTATCACAAAAACATGATTTATTTAAACTAATTTCCAGCATATTTTCTTTCATACCTCCCTCTATTGTTTGGCTGTTTTCCAGCATATTATGTTTGGCTGATTCCCAGCATAGTCTTCTCCAGAGCACCAACTATTTTTGGCTAAGTTCCAATATAGTCTCCTCCAAACCTACCATCATTATTGGCTGATTTCCAGGATATTATGTTTGGTTGATTTCCAGCATAGTCTCCTCCTAAATTCCCTCCATTGTTTGGCTGATTTCCAGGATAGTCTCCTCCAACTCTCCTCCTATTTGCTTGGCTGATTTCCAGCATTTTATTGGCTGATTTCCAGCATAGTTCCCTCCAGGGCTCCCACTCTTGTTTGGCTGATTTCCAGCATAGTCTCCTCCAACTCTCCTGTAAGTGTTTGGCTGATTTCCAGCATTTTAACTAGTTTCCAATGTATTTCCTCTGACTCACAAACTCTTATCTAGTTGGTATCCATTCCTCATATTTTAATTTTCTCTTACAATATAATTATCTATTTTGTGTCAGTTTCCCAGCATGCTCTTTCAAATTAATTCTCAATATATTTCATAGTAATCATCATTCCCAGCATATATTAAATTAAATCACAATTTGTTACTAAAATCTGTGTATCTTATAATTTGTTCAATAAAATCTTAGTCAAGTGTAATCACCAATCTAACATTTGTTTGCAATTTAAAATTAAAACATATTACATCAAGCAGTAAATTTTCTTAAAGTTGTCTCACATTAATATATATTCTTCTTTATTGTTTTTAACCACCTATATATCATCCTCTATTTTAGTTGCCATCTCTTATTTTCTAATTTTGCTACTCCAAAAACCCTCCTGTTTTTATCCAAAAATCATATATACCTTTAGGCTTTTAAACTTTACATTTCAATTTAGTTACATTTAAATTTATCTACTTTATTTCTTCCTTTTCTTCCTTTTCTATCTGTCCATAAATGTTCCATTTCAAAGTTCATCTGTTCAAATTAAAAAAAATTGTATGTCCCTTTAATGCTTTATAATGTCTGTTCCATGTGTGATGCATCAACTTCCTGTCTTTTCTGTCTGTTCCTGTGCCACACCTAATTTTTTTTGCTAAGCTTGTTAGTTCCCACTGTCAAATGTCCAAAATATTCCTTCTTTCTTCTTGAAATCATCCAGGACAGAATAGGGATCTCCAATTTCCATAGATCTAATGTTAATTTCAAAGTAATCCAAGGTAAAAAACCATTTAAAATGTTTCTTTTCCAAACGGAAAGGGAAATCTCTTCAATCCACTCTCCTGCTTAGTCACCACAGACTCCATGGCAATTATGTAGCCATCCTTCTGTCTTTCTTCATTAGCTTCGTTAACTTTCAAAGGTGTAAACTCCCAGAGATACGTTTCTCCAATCCACTCTAACTAAAAGAAAAGTCACTTTTCTAAGTTGTTAAAAGCTAATTCTTCCAAGCCAAATTTACTAAAGCAAGATCTGTCTTGGGTCTTTATTTCCATTTTTTCCCCTTTTGTTCTTCAAGCCCCACTGATCTGTAGCCGCTATTTAAAGTTTGGGGTCTTATTTTTTGTAAAAAGTCCAAATAATCATGTTGTTTTGCTGGTTTGGTGTCACTCACCCGGCTTCGAGATACTCGCTCTTTCTTCTTCTTCTCTCCTGCACGATCTTGTGTCCCGATCTGCTGCGGCTTTGTGACAGTCACCATGGCTGCCTACCCCCACCACCGATTTCGAGGATTCCCTCTGGCCTCCGAGGAACTTGCCTCTTCCTCTTGGCACACCGAGGCGCTCCTCTTCACTCCCTATCCCTGCAAGATGGGGGTCAGTTAGAGCCTGCTATTTCCCCGACTGTGGCGCCGCGGCTCCAGACCAGAAGTCCCGGACTTGAACATTTTGAGTCTACAAAAAACCACCTTACTCGGAACAGTTTACATCCTCCGACGATACCTTAACAGTTCCTAGGTCCTTGGTTAGGACTTGAGCTGCTGAGCTATTAACCAGCCTCAAAGGCTGTGAATCTCACTAAAGATTAACTAATCATCATCATTATCACACCACCACCACCATCATCTCTTTTAGTTTGTTGGGATTGAGAATGCAGTTTATCCTGAATTGTTTGTGTAATATATCATATTTATCAAAAAATCTCATTTAAAAATAAGTTGACATAACTCTTGAAAAAATGTAAAGCATTGCATTGTGTTCACCCAGTTTACAATAATTTCACTAACTGCCATTTTTACAACTTGTATGATGTGGAAGTTGTAAAGCAAGACATAAGTCAGTCCAGCCTGGAAATAATTACATACTGACAAGAAAAATATGGGAAATCCACAGTAAAAGGGAGGAAAAGCCAAGTTGATTTGTAGAATAGATAGAATGGAGGCATAGAGTGCAAACTCTGGAAAAAAATTGGACAGGTTAGTGTTGCTGATTGAATCTATTTGAACATTATATTTGGAGTAAGGATATGGAAAGGGATTGCAGGGGGCGGGGGAAGAAAAATTGCTTTGAAATGAAAGAAACAGATAATAGCAGCAGGGGGATACGTAGTAACTGAGAGGAAAATAAATGAATTGAAGAGAGAATAAAGAAAGAATTCAAGGGATAATAAAGGTGGGTGAAAGTATTATGCAAAAAAGAAGACCAAGAAAACTAAGTGTAGAATATATAATATTGAGGAGACCTGGGTGGAATAAAGATAACTTGGAATGTTGGACTGTAGCTACCCTCGTTCCTATCTATTGAACATATTGTGGCCCAGCTAATTCATGGCCCTACGCACAGGGGGGGAAACACACTGGACCTGGTTTTGTCTCTAGACAGTGGTTGAGTGATCTTGAGATAGGGGACACAGTCATTGAGCCCTTGTCATGGTCGGATCACTCTGTCCTTCGCCTTGACCTTCGAACCGTGGTACCCCGCCGCAGGGAGGCAGAACCGGTAAGATGGTACCCCAGGCGCCTGATGGAACCTGATAGGTTCTGGATGGAGCTTGAGCCAATCCCTGAGGATCTTGCACATGCCTTGACTGGAGACCTAGTGGCCGCCTGGGATAGAGCGGCAGCTGGAGCCCTGGATCGAGTCGTGCCTTTGCGGCCTCTGACCCGGCGCTGTTCTCACCTGGCTCCTTGGTTTACCGAGGAGCTGAGGGAGATGAAGCACTGGAAAAGACGCCTAGAGAGTAGTTGGAGGGCTAGTCTTTCTGAATCAGACCGGACACTGGTAAGATCTCATATTAAGAATTACCTAGTGGCGATAAAAGCAGCAAAATGTACCCATTTTGCTGCTCTTATTGCATCATCAGATAATCGCCCGGCCGCCCTGTTTAGGGTGACCTGCTCCCTGCTCCACCAGGAAGTGCGGGAGGACCCCTTGGAGGGAAGAGCCGAGGATTTTGTTCAATATCTGCATGACAAAATCACTCAGATTCGGGGAGGTCTGGACTCCGACTGGGTAGGTCCAGCGAGGGTGACAGAGGCAGGTCTTGAGAATGTTATCTGGGACAAGTTTGATCCTGTGACCCCAGATGACATGGACAGGATTCTGGGTAGACTGAACATGACCACATGTTTGTTGGACCCGTGTCACTCCTGGTTACTACTGGCTTCCTGGAAGGTGACGCGAGGCTGGCTCCAGGGGATTATAAATGCTTCATTGGGTGAGGGTACCTTCCCTGCCACCTTGAAAGAGGCAGTGGTGAGGCCTCTCCTCAAGAAGCCCTCCCTGGACCCGGCAGTATTGGCTAATTATCATCCAGTCTTCAACCTTCGCTTCGTTGCGAAGGTTGTTGAGAGTGTGGTTGCGCGACAGCTTCCCCAGTACCTGGATGAAACATCGTATCTAGATCCATTCCAGTCGGGTTTCAGGCCTGGGTACAGCACGGAAACGGCATTGGTCGCATTGGTTGATGATCTCTGGAGGGCTCGGGACAGGGGTTGCTCCTCTGTCTTGGTCCTGTTAGATCTCTCAGCGGCTTTTGATACCATCGATCATAGTATCATGCTGCTCCAGTTGGAAGAGTTAGGGGTGGGAGGCACCGTACTACGGTGGTTCTCCTCCTTTCTCTCCGACCGGTGGCAGTCTGTGTTGACAGGGGGGCAGAGGTTGACCCCGAGGCCCCTCATATGTGGGGTGCCGCAGGGATCAGTCCTCTCGCCCCTTTTGTTCAACATTTATGTAAAGCCGCTGGGCGAGATCATCCGTGGCTTCAGGGTGAAGTACCATCAGTACGCTGATGACACCCAGCTGTACATCTCCACCCCGGACCACCCCAACGATGCCCTTGAAGTGATGTCCCGGTGCCTGGAGGCCGTACGAATCTGGATGGGGAGGAACAGGCTCAGGCTCAACCCATCCAAGACTGAGTGGCTGTGGTTTCTGACGTCCCGATATAGTCAGCTGGTGCCATCGCTGACTATTGGGGGTGAATCATTGGCCCCCACGGAAAGGGCTCGCAACTTGGGCGTCCTCCTGGATTCATGGCTGTCTTTAGAAGAGCACTTGATGGCCGTACCCGGGAGGATTTTTCATCAGGTTCGCCTGATCCACCAGTTGCGTCCCTTTTTAGATCAGGACTCCCTACACACAGTCACTTATGCCCTCGTCACCTCTTGTCTGGAATATTGTAACGCTCTCTACATGGGGCTCCCCTTGAGGTACACTCGGAGGCTCCAACTGGCACAGAGTGCGGCCGCGCGGGTGGTTATGGGAGCGACATGGAGCTCCCATGTAACACCTCTCCTGCGCGAGCTGCACTGGCTCCCGGTGGTCTTCCGGGTGCACTTCAAGGTTTTGGTTACCACCTTTAAAGCACTCCATGGCTTAGGACCTGGTCATCTACGGGACCACCTGCTACCACTAATAGCCTCCCACCAGCCAGTATGCTCCCATAGAGAGGGGCTCCTCCAGGTGCCGTCGGCCAAACAATGTCGACTGGCAGCCCCTAGGGAGAGCCTTCTCTGTGGGGGCACCTATGATCTGGAACGAGCTCCCCCCGGAGATACGGAGGATCCCGGATCTTCGCACCTTCCGCCGCGCGCTTAGAACATTTTTATTTCATCAAGCTGGCCTGGCGTAAATCTTCTCCTTTTTAAAATTTAAATTTTAAACACAAATTTTAATCTGTTTAATTATGGGGTATTTTAAAATTCAGCCTAAATTATTTAATTTGTTTTAATCTATTTTAAATTTTGTATCTCTGTGTTTTATCTTCTGGCTGTTCACTGCCCTGAGTCCTTCGGGAGAAGGGCGGTATAGAAATTTAATAAAATAAATAAATAAAATAAATATTGGCCCAGCTGAATAGAAGAAGGGAGAATTTGTGATGGTACAGAATTTGGAATACAGACATGGTCTTCATATGTTTTTTATACCCTTCTCTTTTTTCCCCTGTTGCTTTCCCATCTAATAGTTTGCCAGGAGAACAGCCAGCCAGAAGTATATATAGATGAGAGGGTGGGAGGAAGAGACACATGCTTTTCCCAGAAGTTTACTATTTTCAGAAAGAGTTATTAAATATTTAGGGAGTTTTGTCTGCATGAACTCAAAAAACACACAGCTTTGCTAAAATAATGTATTTCTATTAGATTTAGCTATGCCATATAGATGCCGAGACTTCTTTCAAGAATTAGATTTGCCCTAATGAGAAAAATAATAAAGACTTACTTTAAAGAAATATAATAGGGAATACAAGTAAGGGTTCTGAAAGCATTTCATTAATAGATGATTATTTTTTGTATTTTTTTTGTTGAGAATTTTCCTGAGAATTCAGGGGGAAAAAATACAGGAGGGGGGAAGGAAAAGATAAATCAGCCAATTCTTTCTTATTTTACCTTTACTGGATTTTATTTTTCTTTCTGCGGTGTTTCATTTTCTAATTGTTATTTTATTTTATTTTGTACTTTAAAAGATTACTAAAAGTTCATTTAAGATACTTTTATATTCAGCTTTCTTGAGATAATTTTTAAACCAATGCTAATCAATACAAATATTATTAGTATTGATTTAAAAAATAGTGCCAGGTAAATATTTTGCTTAGAGCAGTGATCAAATTTTTGCATCCATATAAGTAATAATGCTTTTGTTAATTTTTAATCATGAAATTATTTAATTTAATTATTAATTTTTAATATTATAAGCCAAAGCTTCCCAACCTTTCCAGAGTAGCAGCTTGGAGTGGAGGAAGAGAGAAGAGGGAATTATTTTGTGGGAGGCGCACAACACTTGCATGACTGGGGCCCCAAACAGCTGCAATGAGGCTCGCACAAGTGGGACCACAAGTGCCCATAATAAACTTGTGCGAGTGATGCCACAGCTCATGCAAGTGGCACTGTAAGCGTCCACAATGAGGCTTGCATGAGTGGGACCGTGAGTGCCCACAATGACTCTTGCGCGAGCGGGGTCATGCACATGCATGGATGCACATGCACTGGCCAACCACTCACATGGCTCATGGTCCGATAGCGGGCCATGACCAACAGATTGGAAACTCCTGTTATAAGCCACCCAGAATCACCTATATATTAGTTGGACAGCCATATAAATGGATAGATAGATAAATGGATAGAGATAGAGATAGAGATAGAGATGATAGAGATAGAGATGATAGAGATAGAGATCGATAGATAGATAGAGATAATTGAGTAAGGATTGTGGCAGCGGAGTATGATACACACCACTACCTATGCTGGTAGAAGTCAACCTAACGAAGTCAACTTATGACCTGAAAAAGCTTTTTGGATGAGAAGTGAAATGTCTTCAAGGAAAAACAAAGTCCAATTGCCTTTTGAAAAAGCACCTTTGCTTTGGATAACCATGACCTGGATGACTGAAAATCTCCATAGACAAGTCAATCTAAAGCGCCTATAGGAGGACAATAAATGTTTTTCTGATCCAATATTTCTGATTGTAGCTAAACTGCAGCTTCCAGAAGGCAAGGCTTAAATAATTTGTCTTTTTTAATCACTCTCCTGTAGCAAATAGTCTTCACAGACATATTACCAGTAGTGCTAAACAACCTTTATGTACAATAAGCAATGACAATATCTTAGGACTGTAAAAGATTCCTAAATTACTTGCAGCAAATTCTCTTATATGCTATGTGAAAACTCACTTATCTCCCTCTTTTTCAACCTGTTAAATTGTCAGGCAATTTAATTGGGTGACATCATGTTCTAGAGTCAAGAAAGGAGATATTTTTTTTCTATTTCCTTCTTACAAGTGTATTATTAAAATTTTCTGTGTCCCCCATTATTTCCTGTTATTTTATGCAAGTCTACCTTCCCCAAAGTGCTTGTCCTGCAAATATGATTCTTCTCACTGTAACCCACTCATTCGCCATATAATGACTTTTTGTTGTAAAGTTCCTGATGATTTATCTTATCATTGCAGAGAAAATACTGAAATTTTGTTCAGTTATGTTGTCCTTGATATTTTTTTCAAGTGATATTTTGCCCTTTTTGGAATGATATAAGTTTTACAACTCTGTCTGTGTCATACTTGCATATAACAACTTTTATGATTCTGACAAGATTTATTTTCAATGTTTTATTTTTCCTACTATGTCTAGCACAAAGGATATTGTAGTCTCAGCTCATTTTTTTCATTCATTATATACCATTACTCCTATATTTGCATCTCAGTCATCATAGTCAGATATCTACATTTGCATTACTGTATTATTAAGGAACATGAGACGGACCTCTGTAAGTTGTTATTAGGAATGCAATTTAGTGGTATTGATAGTACACATCAAAGTATGCTATCATATGTTAGATTATGGGTAAGGGAAAAGTTTGCTCAAAATTTATTCAAAATTTGCAAAAGCCAAATAAACAGAGAAAATATTTTCTCAACATATTAACATTCTCTTAGTACGTTAAATATAATCAAATGAATATTTGAAGAGAATTATTCTTCTGGTGCCAACTACAAATAAAAGCAATAGCTTTGGATTTTGTGAGGGTAGAGGGCGGGGATGTAATCCATTAATGAAGAGGGCATGAGATCTTTTCCTAAACTTGACTAGATATTATGGGTTAACAGTATAAACATTAAGATGAAGTTAATTATTTTATCCTTACTGAAACAAACAAGCTAACTTTACAGATTTACAAATTAACAGAGTTGGAAGGGACCAACTCTGTAGGTCATCTAATCCAACACCCCCCCCCCAAGCAGGAGACCCTATACCAGTGGGTCTCAACCTTCCTAATGCCGCGACCCTTTAATACAGTTCCTCATGTATTGACCCCCAACCATAAAATTATTCCTAAAACCATTAAAAAGATGTGTTTTCGGATGGTTTTAGGCAACCCCTGTGAAAGGGTCATTCGACCCCCAAAGGGGTCCCGACCCACAGGTTGAGAACCACTGCCCTATACCATTTCTGACAAATGGCAGTTCAATCTCTTCTTGAAAGCCTCCAGTGATAAAGCTCCCACAACTTCCGAAGGCAAGCTGTTCCATTGTTCTCACTGTTAGAAAATTTCTCCTTATTTCTAGGTTGAATCCCTCCATCCATTATTCCATGTCTGGCTTTCAGGTACCTTGGAAAGTAACTTGACCTCTTCCACTCTGTGGCTGCCCCTCAAATATTGAAACACTGCTATCATGTCTCATCTGGTCCTTCTGTTCACTAGACTAGCCATGCCCAGTTCCTGTCACCATTCTTCATATGTTTTAGTCTCCAGTCCCCTAATCATCCTGGTTGCTCTTCTCTGCACTTTTTCTAGAGTCTCAACATCTTTTTTATAGTGTAGTGACTAAAAGTGGATGCAATATTCTAGGTGTGGTCTTACTAAGGTTTTATAGAATGGTACCTCTAGTACCTCACTTGATCTTGATTGTATCCCTCTGTTCATTTAGGATTGTGTTGGCTTTTTTGGCTGCCACCGCACACTGCTGGCTCATAACTAACTGGTTGTCCACTAAAACTCCAAGATCCCTCTCACAGTTACTGCTATTAAGCCTGGTTTCATCCAGTCTATATGTGTACTTTTGGTTTTTCTTGCCTAAGTGTAAGATTATACTTTTCTCTACATTGAATCTCATTTTGTTAGATAGGGCCCAGTGTTCAAGTCCGTCAAGATCCATCTGGATCTTGATCCTATATTCTAAGGTGTTAGCTATTCCTGCCAGGTTAGTATCATCTGCAAATTTGATAAGTTTCCCTTCTATTTCCTCATCTAAGTAGTTTATGAAGATATTGAAGAATACTGTGCCTAAGACAGAACCTTGTGGTACCCCATTGCTTACTTCCCTCCATGTAGATGTAGACCCATTAAAGACTACTCATTGAGTATGGTTTGTCAGCCAGTCAACTTGAGGGAGGACAGGTAAGAAATCAAATAAATTCTATACTGGAGCTCTGCAAAGCATTGGGACATACAAAACTATATTTGGCACATTAAGGAGCCACATCTTTTGGAAGACCTCAATTTACCTTTATGAAAACAACTGTGCAAATACTAAAAAAGATGAAGCTTCTTTAATGATTCAAAGAGAGCTGCTTTGGAACAAGTGGGATCATACTTTACATTTTCTTAATTTATTCTACCCAATAGAATGATTAGAGAAGAAATTGATGAGCAAGTGAATACTTCCATTCATTATATCACTAAGTTAATATGTTGGCATCATATGTACATGTTTATTTGCAACAACATAAACTATTATGTGGCACTCTATGAAGTTTTATAGAGTTAGATATAGTTTTATTACTAATTCCCAAACATTTTTTTTATAAAAGTGTTATTCGATAGGCTTATAAATAAAATTTACACCTATTTTACTACATAAAATATATATTCTTTAGTTTTCTTTTTTATTCTTGAAATCAAGGAATAGCATGCATGTACTGCTCGGTCTGGCTTTTTATGCCACACAATTTCTTCTTCATTCCTTTACAATTAATTTGCCTGAGTATTATGCATTACTCCAATTTAATTTATGATCAGTCGCAGGAGGATTTAAATAAAACAGAGATGTAACAATGAGGATTTATCAATCATCTATTCATACATTTAAATAATCTCAGTGGAATTGCTGCTGTACTCCAACCATTTTCAAGTGAAAAAATACACTTAAAGTGTAGTACACAGGGATGTGATATGTATGGAATTTCTTTGATAGTTGAAAATGTGTGCCCTTAACATGCCCTGTTCAGTTACACACTCGAAATTTGTCAAATAATAAAAGGATCTCTCCCCATATATTAATGAAAATCAGAGAGGGAAATAAGTAAGCTTAATATAAAAATCTGGACATCCCAGTAAGGAAAGTATTACTATAGATCAAAGTGGGCAATTAATTTTCCCAAGGGACCCTATGATAAGAAACAGGGACTGTTGTGGAGGGCCGAACCAATAGGGCTGTGATGGTGCATAGGCATGTACATATGTAAATTGAAAACAAAAATAGTAGTTGCTTTCAAAATTAAAGCAATGCAGTTTTATTGCATCATGATGTACACTTATTTATATATGACTTCTAACTTCTCATTGACCTCACATGGGCTGGACAGAGACAGTCAAAGAGTTCATTATGGCCTGGGGGGCAATAAAATGCCAGGGTCTGCTATAGATGCTCACCTATTTATTCCATGGTATGCTTAGTTTGAAAGATCAGAAAATGAAATCAGATAATTTACATTTATTTTGGCTGCTACTCCAGCACACTCTTTTGTTTTTTGTTATGTCTACAAGATAATTGCCATGGGGATTAGAGTTAGTGAGTAAACAGGGTTGTTTTGTAATTGTTTAATTTATTAAACAGACCAGGTATAATAATTTTCCAGCATGAAAAACAGTAATCAGTTGCAACCAAAGGCAACAGAAAGAAAGACTGAAGTTGCCTGGAAACTATTTTTGACAGAGATCCGCAATAGAAGACAATATCCTAATTAAAGATCTACCAAGGAGAAAACCAAGACTGGCAGGGCAAACTACTGTATTTAAACAGGGAGCAAACCGCACACTCACTTGCACTGTTACTTAGTTGGGTAATGAAATGCCTGCAAACAAACAACCAAGCTCAGAAAGCACTAAGGACCGCATGCCGCCAGTTTGAGTCATCAATGCTGCACTAAATAGACAATCTCATTAGGATCCAAAGTACCAAAAGAAAACTTTTGGTACTTTGGATCAGGCCTCAGTTTGGTAATATAAGCTATATCTGGCCTAACATGAATATGAATTTAATGGGTGTATGTAAGTTTTTTAATTTGTGGGCCAAATTTTTGTATATTTGATTTTAATGGTTTTTAAATTTTGTAAATTTTATGTGTTTTAATATGGCTGTACACCACCCTGAGTCCTTCGGGAGAAGGGCAGTATAGAAGTCGAATAAAAGTAAAGTAAAGTATATCTCAGTATAAAAGAAAATCAGAGCTCTCAAACATAGAACAGCTCTTTCATCTCAAGGTATCTAAAGTTTTGTATTAGTTTTCTGTAAAGTTCATTTTACATATTACTGAATATGATGGAACCAACAGGTACAAAATCATACCAAAGCTTTTTGATGAGCAGAAAAAGAAAAAGATAATGTGCAGTTGAAATATTAGAGCAATAATAAAACAGAACAAAGAATCTAACTATTCTTGTAGATATATTGGTCCAATTTAGAAGGACTACATCTTCCATTAAAATACTAATTTCTCCCAAACATTGCTACCATGTTCTAATTAAAAGGCTATCCTAATCACATCAGTTAGACTAGGGTAAGTACTGAATGATCATTTTAGGAAATGAAAGTACTAATACGGTGTAAATTATAATAATAGTATAATAGGATACTATTACATAGTAGAATAATAGTATAAAAGAAGCATTAGGATTAGGATTGAAATATTTAACTATTTAGTCTCCTACAGTTAACACCAGTTAGCAATTTTTCTAAAATAGATATTAAGAAAGGACAGATGCAGACCACTGATGATGTCCATGTCCTTCCTCTACCTGAATGTCATGCTCCTGAATGTCAGGCACAAAAGACCAAGTCTACATGTAATGGTCCCATTTAACTTCTAAGTTGATCTGCTTTTCATTCTGCCCCCAGTTCTGTCATCCCTTGTCCTACATCCAAAGAAAGATGGCAGTATGGCAACAGAAATTGGAACTGGCAACTTTTGATGATAGGTGCAGCAGCAGCTGTTAGGTTGATAAAAAACAGAAGAATGGTTAATTATTGAAGTAGTAATGGGAAGTAAAGGCATCAGCTCTGAAATGGCCAGGAAATAGCATAGCTGAGCTATCATAAGGAGCATTGGCACCTAGAACCAGGCCTGGATTCTAGATAAGCAGCTTGCTCCATCTGGAAGTAGTGTTTAGCTGCTGCACTAAGAGAGCATAACCACCAGCTGTGCTCAAGCTATCAGGATCCTCCCTGGAAAGTTGTGCCAATAAAGGATACCGTACAATAGCAATAGCACTTAGACTTATATACTGCTTCACAGTGCTTTACAGCCCTCTCTAAGCAGTTTACAGAGTCAACATATTGCTCCCCCACCCAATAATCTGGGTCCTCATTTTGCCCACCTTGGAAGGATGGAAGGCTGAGTCAACCTTGAGCCTGGTGAGACTTGAACTGCCAAATTGCAGGCAGCTGGCAGTCAGCAGAACTAGCCTGCAGTGCTACACTCTAACCACTACATCACCGTGGCTTATAGGAAAAATTTCATGGTTAGTGGCAGTCAAGGGCAATTTAGCAGTGAAGAGATCCAGGGCAACCAACGGTGTTAAAGAATTCCAGGTGGAAGGGCTAATGCCAAGTAAAGAGCCAGAAGGGACAACTGAGGCAGTGGGCTGCCAGAAAGCCCAAAAGAAGAAGCCTCATAATGTCCTATGCCTTGGGATGTCAAACCACTTAGTAGGGCTGTATTACTATTACCCTTCTCAACTTTCCTATTATTTATTTCCTTAGCTTCTAATGACTGTAACTTTGTTCTTTGTATCATATGATTTATGTTGATTGCTTTTATTAGTATTCTATTATGATTTATGTTGATTGCTTATTTAGAACCCTATGACTATCACTGAGTGTTGTATCTTATGATTTATGATGATTGCATTTTAGGATTATGATCATGATTTATCACTTGTTGCTTGTATATACACTGAGAGCTTATGCACCAGAGACAAATTCCTTTTGTGTCCAATCACACTTGGCCAATAAAGAATTTTATTCTATAAGACCTAGAAGATATGACCTGGAGTTGATTCAAGTGATATCACCAATAGTCCCAGCACCCAGGAGGGGACAAATAGCTAGAAATGTCCTGGACTTCAGTCAGCAGAAAAGAACAAATACAAACATAGACAGATATGGAAATAGAAGAGCTGAGGTTGAGCTGAAAAGCAGTAAGGATAAAAGCTACAGAGGTTCTAGGCTGGACTATCATACGATAAGGACCATAGAAATCTTCATTAAGTAAAGAATAAGTAAGATACAGAAGGTAGGATAAAGTGAATACAGGTTTTGGCTTATTATTGGACATTTAATGACAGCTCAAAGTTACAACAGAGTTTTACATGGCCACTTACATCCTAGAAGTTATGGCTGCCATCCCTGCCACACACACACACCCCCATGGTCATGTGGTTGCATTTCGAGTGCTTAGCAACTGTGTTGCATTTACAATCAGTTGCAGTGTCCTGTTGCCACATGACTGCAATTTGCAACATTTTTTTGCTGGATTCTGGAAGAAAAAAAACCCACCCATTTGGAGGCATAATTTGTTTAATGACTACATGACTCATTTTATAACCATGCTGACTTACTTTATGACTATCATAAAAGCTGTCATAAAAAGCTGACTCCAGTGATGTGGTACCTTGACTTAATGATCACAATAACTTATGACCAAAATTCCAAGCTCTATTGTAGTCGTAATTCAAGGACTACCTATAAGTATTTTACGAGAAGAGTCCTCCATTCCTCTACCCGCAATAAAATACCTTATGCCACCAGACTCTAAACTTTGGGCTTAGACAATTTAGAACTATGCCGACTTCAGTCTGATATATCCTACCTGTCAATGACTACTTCAGCTTCAACCGCAACAATACACAAGCAAATAATAAGATACAAACTCAAGGTAAACTGCTCCAAACTCGATTGCAGAAAATATGACTTCAGCAACAGAGTGGTCAATGCCTGGAATGCACTACCTGACTCTGTAGTTTCTTCCCCAAACCCCCAAAACTTTAACCTTGAACTGTCTACTGTTGACCTCACCCCATTCCTAAGAGGCCTGTAAGGGGCATGCATAAGTGCACCACCGTGCCTACCGTCCCTATCCTAATGTCCCTTTTTACTTACTCTTTTCATGTATTCGAATTATGTTTATACTTTTACCTGTTGTCTTATATATGCTTGACTAAATACGTAAATAAATAAATAAATAAATAAATAAATAAATAAATAAATAAATAAATAAATAAATAAGCAGGGCCCTTGAAGTCTAAAATATACAGCAAAAGGAATATTGGGAAACAAAGCTATCAAAATAAGGGGATAAAATAAGATTATTGAAAGAGAAAATTTACACATAAAAATAAGTAGAAAAAGAGTAGAATTGTAAGAATAAGATAAAAGGAAAAATAAGAACAATTTATAAAATATGAAATTATCTATGGAAATAACAGATAAAGAAAGCCTTTGTATTTGTATCCCCTTTTATAGTAAAAGTACTTCTTCCAATAGACATTGACATGTTTCTCCTCTCTACATCTCCAGCATCCTGAAACCTACAAACAGATGAGTTCATATATGAATAATGACTAATACATAATGAATGCAGAAGACAGATAGATGCCTTTGGAAGAGAGATTTGAGGAAAATGAGGGATTTACTATTTTTATTTTGTTTTTTGCAAAATTTCAAGAGAATTAAAGCCACAGTACTAAACATACTTTATTGGGAGTAAATCCTTCTGAATTCACCAGGATTAAACTTCTTCCTAAATTTGTAGAGAATTGCATTGATAATTCCTAGTTAGCCTTCTCCAAAACCCACAATGTTTGTTTACTGTCAAGACAAAATGAAGACAAAAAGCAAAAGTCATCTAAGTAAAAGAATGCAATTGGCCATTGTAAAGAATTATGATATTATATGCACCTGAAATACTGGGGAAAAATTATGAAAAATCAGTATTGGCAAACCACTTCTTAAAAAACTGCAAAGACCAAGAATAACAGGGTATTCTAAAGAGGTTTGAATTATAAAATGTTATACATGTGTGGAAAAAAAATAGCATAATTAGGAAATGCAAAAAATAGCAGAATTATAACTGACAAAAAAATTGTTTCTATCTTCTGTTTAGCAGATCCACCTAAGTGCAAATAACCCAGGTTGTTACTCCCCCCACCCCACCATGCCACTCAAGAGAAATGCAAGTTAATTGGAAATATAATCAAAATTGAAGGTGGAGGAAGAGAAGCTACCTGGAGTTCTGGAGTTAGGAAAAAGGATGAGTATTATCTGTGGGGAAACTAGATCTCATTCTTTCAAAACATAAATAAACATACATTCAGAATGCAGACACTTTCTATGATTTAAACTGTATTGCAAATTAGATGGACACGAATGATTTAATCTCTTGATTCTGGAGCTGTAGAATCCTCATATGGAGGATTACTTAATTTCATAATGTCTGAATGATACTTTTTCCTTTCCCAATTTCTCCAAAGAATCTTGGGGTTGACTGGGAATAGGCAGAAAATAATATGATTCCATCGTAATCATCATTCAGTCAACATATAACCACAGACATACAGTACCTTCATTTGTAGAAGGCAACAAATCCATTTACCCTTTTTTTTAAAACAGGGAAATGTATTACTTTCTTTCTTTTCACTACAGCAGACTTTCCCACCCACCCCCCTAAAATCTCACAATCAGAGGAAAACTCTCTGCCTATTGAGTCCTCTATCCCATTGAATGCAATGATGGTGGCATGATATTAAAATTTAGCTGCCAGATGTTTTGCAAGCAAGAATTTAGTGAAAGCTATTTAAATAAGCACAGAAAAACAAGTGACAGTTCCTGCAGGGATTGCTAAACTGGGTAGCAACTGTTTAGGTAGATTAAGATCAGGCTGGCTGATATTAACTATGGCAGTGATGGCGAGCCTTTTATACATCGAGTGCCCAAACTGCGTGTGTGCGCATGCCCAAACTGAAAGGTGTGTGTGCACGTGTGCGAACGCCTGCATGGTGGACATGCACAGACATGCACAGGTATGCATGGGCATGCACGGATATGTGCACCTGCACGGCAGAGACCCGAAGACCAGCTGGCCAGTGAGAGGCAGGGCACCTCAACACCAGCAGCCCGGCAAGAGATAAGATCTTTTTCTTTCGTGAGCTTCTGTTTCATCATTTGCAGAGAAACAGAAGCTCACGAAAGGAATGCCACGGAGATCTGACCTTGGGCAATGGCAGGTGCCAGTAGAGAGGGCTCAGAGATCTGACCTTGGGCAATGGCGCAAGTGCCAGTAGAGAGGGCTCGGTGTGCCACCTCTGGTTCGCCATTATGGAAATATGGTGTGTATAGGGGGGAAACATGCACAGAAATGTGTTCTGCAAGAGAAAATCTCTTGTAAAAAGGCAGATAAAAGTGAACAGAGAATGTACTTAATAGGAAAATGTATCTGATAAGTAAATAAAAATTGAAATATTCTTTATTCATTTATCACCTTTATATGGCTGCCCATCTCACAAGAAGTGACTCTGGGTAGCAAAATCAATACATATTAGAACAGACATACTTTTTAATTGAAATTAAACAAATGAAATATACTGAATTTAGAAAAGGGCAAACATGTCTCTGTTGCTAAAAGAAGAAACTGTAAAAGAATGTCACTAAATAAATAAATAACCATCCTTAAAGTAAGAATAGTACACTAACAGTACACCTCACAATAAATAATAAATTTTGTAAACATAGGACAGACGTTTAAGCCCTAAGAGGTATTGTACATCTAATGTTATGGAAGTATCCTTCTGCTCAAGCCACATGAATTCTCTTTGTTCTTTTGAGGTTTCTACCCCAAATCTGCATTGAAGAAACCCTCAATCTTAGATAGCAGCTTTGATGGCCTATTGATGGTTGTAGGGAAAGGAACATTTCATCTGGCACACTATCTATCGCAAGAAGTACATAATTGAATATGCTCTCTATGTATGTAATTGTATCTAGATTGAATTTTTTAAAAAATGGTTTTAGCAAACTATTTATTTTTTAAAAAAAAATGGTTTTAGCAAATATCTACATTTCACAGAAATGATTAAATTTTATACTTTAAAAAAGAAAAAAAATGCTATCAAATTTATTAGTCTCACTTGGATACTAATCAAGAATTGAATGAAGGGCATACTTCTTTTCTAATTTGCTACTTTATGATATAATATTTTCTCCTTGCAATGTAATTTATGCTACAAATCTTATTTTAAAAGATGGAGCTCTTAAAATTTTACCTAGCACTTCCCATGGTTTTTCAGTTCAGGTGACATGGTCACCTTCTTTATTTGTTTTTTTTTTCCCCCTTCTTCAAAGATACTACATCACCCTTTCAATTTGAAGGTGTCAGTGATTGGAGCAGAAAAAGTGTTATCACTAGATTTTAGCAATGCTGCTTCTTCTATCAATATTTTTGATCTCAAATTTATGTTCTGATAGATTTTTTAGGATTCACTATAAAACTATATGTTTCGCAAAATCATGCTGTGTTTATTTAGATTTGGGTTAGTAATTTATGTCATCTGTTTGTGGTTATAAACACAAATTTGACTTAGCAAGTTATGTGAATCCAATCAATTTGCTTATTCAAGAAACTATGAGAAAAATAACATGGTTTGGTTCTTTGTATTTATCCAGCCTCTTTATTAGTGTGTATGTTCAATTTATATACTGTGGTAGTATCTAAGTACATTGGTAGATGTCCTGTTGCTTTTAATTCTAGTTTTACCAAAATGACCTAGGAAGGTTACATTTGAAATTCTATCGTATAGGACCAGCAGTCATTTCTGCTTTGTCCTTCTCTTTGCAACTATTTAGAAGATACCTGTTGGGAAGAGATCTATTGAGTAGCTTTTACTGTGTTATCTACAGATAACGATTGGCTGTTTTCATTGACAAAAGAGGAAGATACAATCTCTATACTTTTTCAGCCAAGGACTCTCATGTTGCTTTGTGAAGAGAAAACTTTGCAATAAGGATTGATTCTTCAGGCATTCCTTTTGTGTCTAGTAATATACAATCTGGGGACAGTAAATCTTTCATTTCTTTCATGCAGAAGTTTTTAAACAGAATTTGGAACATAGTGCTGATGCATTTTGGGATTTTAGCATCATTTTTTTCCACAGTTCCAATTTTGACACGGGCTAACAACTTTTTACAAACCTGCTGAAGTTTAATGATTGCTGTGTAAATAGGGATGGAAAAAATGAATTTAAAACATGTTTTAGACTAAGAAACAATACTGAATTTTAATATATGATTCCTGAGGAAATGCACAGGGTCCTCAGCATTGTGGCTGTGAGCTCAAATCACCTGTTTGTCAGATACTTTGGTCATGGCCACTCAAGAAGTGATCTCTAACTAGGTCAATGTGGTTACAGGTGTGATGGATTGTGCCTACAAAGTAGGAGGTGGTGTGTGAACTGCAGTGGAGCAGCAGTTTCCCAGAAAAGAGGGAGCTTTTTCCAAAGAGTGGAACAAGGCAATGCAGCCTGGAGCGGGATTAGAATAGAGGAAGAGAGTTAGGATAGTCATTCACTAGGAACCATGTCACTATTTATTTATTTATTGATTGATTGATTGATTTGATTTGATTTGTATACTTCCCTTCTCCAGCAGGACTCAGGGCAGTGAACAGCCGAGATAAAACAGAGCATACAAAATCTAAAAAGCAGTTTAAAAGGTAATTAAATAATTTTGGCCCATAATTTAAAACAACCCAATTAAAACCAATTTCAAATTAAAACCGAATGGATGGGATCAAGCCAGCCCAGCTAGGTGAAATAAATGAGTATTCAGGGCCCGATGAAAAGTCTGGAGGTTTGGTATCCTGCGTATCTCTGGGGGGAGGTCATTCCAGAGGGCGGGTGCCACCACAGACAAGGCTCCCCCCCTGGGGGTCACCAGCCGACATTGTCTGGAGGGCGGCACCCTGAGGAGGCCCTCTCTGTGCGAGCGTACTGGCCGATGGGAGGCTATTGGTGGCAGAAGGTGGTCTCGTAGATACCCTGGCCCTAAGCCATGGAGTGCTTTAAAGGTGGTCACCAACACCTTGAAGCGCACCCAGAAGACCACCGGGAGCCAGTGCAGCTCGCGCAGGAAAGGTGTCACATGGGAGCGCCCGTTCACTCCCAAAATCCCCTGCACGGCCACATTCTGGACCAGCTGGAGCCTCCGGGTGCACCCCAGGGGGAGCCCCATGTAGAGAGCATTGCAGTAGTCCAGGCGGGAAGTGACGAGTGTCTGAGTGACCGTGCATAGGGAGTCCTGATCCAGAAAGGGACGCAACTGGCGTATCAGGCGGACCTGATAAAAAGCCCCCCGGCCACGGCCATCATATGCTGTCTTCTAAAAACAGCTGCACATCCAGGAGGACGCCCAAGTTGCGAACCCTCTCCGGGGGGCCAGTAATTCGCCCCCAATAACCAGCTGGCTATATCGGGACGCCGGAAGCCACAGCCACTCGGTCTTGGAAGGGTTGAGTCGGAGCCTGTTTCTCCCCATCCAGGCCCGCACGGCCTCCAGGCACCGGGACATCACTTCAAGGGCATCGTTGGGGTGGCCTGGGGTGGAGATATACAGCTGGGTATCATCAGTGTACTGATGGAACTCCACCCCAAAGCCACAGATGATCTCACCCAGCAGCTTTACATAAATGTTGAACAGAAGGGGCGAGAGGACTGACCCTTGCGGTGCCTCACAAACAAGGCGTCTCAGGGTTGACCGCTGCCCCCTGTCAACACAGATCGCGACTGATCAGAGAGGTAGGAGGAGAACCACCGCAAAACGGTGCCCCCCACCCCCAACCCCTCCAATCTGCTCAACATGATACCATGGTCGATGGTATCAAAAGCCACTGAGAGATCTAAGCGATAGATTAGGACCAGGATAGAGGAGCAACCCCTATCCTGAGCCCTCCAGAGATCATCCATCAACACGACCAATGCCATTTCCGTGCTGTGCCCAGGCCTGAAGCTGGACTGGAGTGGATCTAGATAGACAGCTTCATCCAGATACTGTGGCAGCTGTCACGCCACCACACTCTCAACAACCTTCGCAATAAAATGAAGGTTGGAGACTGGACGATAGTTAGCCAAAACAGCTGGATCCAGAGAGGGCTTCTTGAGGAGGGCCCTCACCACCGCTTCTTTCAAGGCAGGACACCCTCATGTTAGGTAATAGTACAAGATTACTCTGGCATGATTCTATCTATTTGGTGTGAGTGAACTTTAACTGGATTAGTCTATGTTTTTCTTCGGCTGGACCTGTCACAACTGATTATTTGAAGGAGAGGTTTATCTTGAAGGAGACCTTCCCACTCCCACCCCTCCTCAAAAGGGCATCATTAGACCCAACAATTCTTTACAAATTCCATAGAGCTTCCAACTTTGTTTGAGCTTCAGCTCCAGAAGATCCTGTTATAGACGGATTATCTGAACCCATTTAACTGGGTTTTAGGTTGGGTTACAGTATAGAGAAGTATTAGTCATAAATATTGATGACCTCTGTTGAAGGATTATATATTCTTTGCTATGGCCCTTGATTTCTCAGTGGCTTTCATAGTTGATGATGATTTCCTATCGGGACTATCTGGGAAGGCTGACACTGTCTACAAGCTTAGAACAACAATACAAAACAATTCCAGTCAAGAAAAATAAAAGAATGACAATAAAAAAAGCTGGTACAGCCACATAGAAAGTTTAGAGGTGATTGGAGATGGGAGTGGAGAGGACACACAGAAATAATGGAAAGAGGATGGGAGTCACATAATAGAAAGAGGGTGCAGTCACAAAGGAAAAATAAGACATGTATCTCAAAACTGTAGAACTAATAATTGTTATCAGAAAAGTGAAAAATAAGAATGAACTAAAGTTTCTAAAGTTACTAAAACATTTTTTTACATATGTTTAAAATAAGGGAAAAATAAAATGAGCAGACTACCTGCTTAGTGAAGATGGAAAAATGCTAAAGGTAACAAAAGATAGAGCTATTCAACTATTCTGTTTCAGTTTTCGTAACAAAAAAAAAAGATTATTTTCAGAATAAAGGAAAAGAACTGATTCTTGAAAGTGACAGAAATATGGTTAAGAAATTAATATAATCTCTAAGAACTCAGTGAATACATAATTACGGTTAAGAAGGATCTAACTGATGAGCTGGCAGAACCTTATGTGTTATCTTTGTTAAGGATATTGTTGTATTACCAACCAGCAGAGTAAGTGCACAGAGAAACGGTACTGAGAGAAATGAATACAATACATACAAACTGGTTTAACAAAGCTTTTACTTTGTAGTGAAAAACAATTGCATAGTCTTTTAATCAATCCAAGTCTTTAGCCATTCAAATCAATCCGAAGTTACAGATATCTTCTTACCAGACAAACAGCAGTTGGTAATAAACAGCAATTCAACACTGGTAACAAATCACAATGGTAGCATATCTATCCACGTCTTCACACACGACAGTAACAGTTCCAATCAACAGTTCCAGTCAAGCAGCAAGTCAAGCAATGATGAGAGCAGGTCCAACCACTGACTATAGCTCGGCTTCCTTCTTATATACAGTTTACACTAGTAATTATTCACTTAAGATAAGTGAAATCAGCAGTGCAATGACTCTAACAGTACAACAGTACAATTATGATAATTGCAGTCAGCAGTTAGACAGCAGTCATTAGTCATTACAATGACTCAGCAGTACAATTACTCAGCATTACATTTAAAGTTACAGAACACATATATTGCCTGGACAACTTGTTAGACTTATACCATATCCTAACAATCTTTGAGAAATCCCAGAGAAGGTGTCAAATGGTTGGAGAACAGCAAAGTTTGGTAACAAGGATATAATATCAACTGCTATAAAAATCACTGAAGCTCTAGTTTTACGAACATTTGAACTCATGTGGGCTACCCTTACAGTGAACCATCCAGAGAGTAATGTTAGTTTGTGGATTATTGCTGCACCTGCCTAGAGTCTCTTTTTATCTACTAACAGAATATTGAAAGTTTGCCACATCAGTTTAAGAACCACTGAATTTGTTTTGCTAAAGTTTTGCCAAACTGAATGGCAAATTCATGGTTAGTTGACTAATACTGGCTTTTAATCAATTTATGTTGGGAGTTTTCCAAGTTTGCCTTTACAACTGTTGGAAGAATGAAATGTCAACATATTGCAACCATTTGTGGTTTATGCTTAATCTGTGCTTGGAGTTTAAATAGTAAAAAAAAAAAAACATCTGAGGATTTTTTAATTAGAGAGGTTTTTAGAAAGTAGCTGCAATTGCTGTTAAATAAGGTTTTCCTCATTCTACACATGATGTAGGACATGTAGGAGGTTGAGTCTGAGGAAGGAGTTAAACACACCATCAGGCTCGAGCACCTTTGTATCCATGAAAGATCTAAATCCAGCCCAACTTGAATTTCTTTGACTCTTTTTTAACCACCAATTTGCTTTGCCCATTAGTAGTTCAGATTTTTGTAGAGTGTTATCATGTAATAAACCTTCAGTCAGTTGAGCCACCTTGCTTCCTGATTTCTTGCGCCTGACACCTATATCCATTCTACACATACACTTTCAAAGGCAATAACTGGTAAAATTAAAAATTGTCATATATATTTATATGCATTTCAGTATGTCTGTTTTTAGTTTAATCACATGGGTAATGATTCTGCTTCAGAAAATAAAGAATGATATGTGATCTATCACTTTATGGGATGTATTTCCTTACAAACTGTAAATTAATTTGCATAGTTCAATAACAAAAAGTAAATGCCATAACTTTGTTTGTTACCCATGTAGTGTTTAATGGCTCTAAAGTACTTTATTGATGTTATCAGGGTACTGATACATTTGTTAATAGAAATACATTATCTGTGCCATAAAAGTAAATGTAGCATCTCAAAGCAATATACTAAGTATGTTTTTAGTCAATTTTAGCAAACTAAATGTTGCAAAACTATATTGAAACTGAAAGAGAATGCAAATTTATTTAGGAAACCATCTTGTTTGCCTTGCTTGCATTTAACATAGAATAAATTCAAGGGAATGGTTTTGATTATCATTTGTAACCTAAAATATATTTCTTATTTTTAGCAAACACATTGTGTGTTATATAACATTTAGGTGTTAGTTACCGTGTTTCCCTGAAAATAAGACCGGGTCTTATATTAATTTTTGTTCCAAAAGATGCATTAGGGCTTATTTTTGGGTTAGGTCTTATTTTTTGGGAAATACGGTACTAAATGCACCCATCTGGATGACAATCTTAACTGGGGCTCATTTTGGGGGTAGAGTTTATATTACGAGCATCCTGAAAAATCAGGCTAGGGCTTATTTTCTGGTTGGGTCTTATTTTTGGGGAAACAGGGTAGTACATTGTAGAGAATAATAGTACCATTCCTACAATCAAGACTGGACCTTAAGATCATGAGGGAATGCCTTAAATGATCTTAAGAAAATGTGAGTCTCTTTTCTGCAGTGGAAAGAGAGATCCTGTTCAGGTATTCCCTCCTAGACAACCAGGAAAACTTTGAAGTACTCTGAAGTTTTTCAGATACGGGAACTCTTGATAGCAGAAGAAGAAAGATCAAATTGTGATGGGGAATCTGCAAAAAGTTTTCAAAAGACTTTCCCTCAAAGTAAAGGAAATCTTATACTATAATAGGAGAGAAGATTTTGAATCTAAGTGTAAGAAACCTTTCCATGGGAAAATGTGGATTTGAAAAAGAAAACAAGATAAGAGGAAACTTTGAAGCCTTACTAGAGGCAACCAGACAGAATTCAACATTATAATTAATGAAGAAAAAGCTACTGATATAAAATAGAGAAAAGTATTTTAACTCTGGGAGAATTCAAGGATATTTGACAACAGTGTACTCCAGTGATGGGCTGCTGCTGGTTCTGACCGGTTCAGTCAAACTGATAGTTGCAACCACAGGTGGGCCTTTCCACCCACCCGGGCACAAACCTGTCCTATATCACCGTGTTGTCTGACACTGGATGCATGTGTGGACAGTGTGTGTGAGCGAATTCCCATGTTTTGTGATGCTGCACACATGCATGGACTGTGTATGCTCAAGCGAAACAAGAGTGCGTGCGCGTGCACTCACATTTCCAGTGCTGGGAGAACCGTTGTTATGGTATGTGATGCCCACCTCTGGTGTACTCACAACTTTCCTTTAAGATTGTCTGTTACTATGAAAATGAATTTCAAAGTGGAAATAGAAGAGGGTACAACTGAGAATCAGGCTGTCCTGGATATGGATTTAAGAATGATAGGCTGCAAGAATGATCTGGACAAAGATATTACACAGGACTTACAAAACTAGCAGATTTTCAATAGCTAAATGGGATACACAAATAATAAATGTGACCTTGAATGTGTAGATTTCTACTCAGAAGGATGACTTGGACAGCTTTTTTATTTTTAGTTTACCAAAAATATGTGTTATACTTACGAAAGAATTCCTAAGAAAAGATAAAATGAAAATAAAAAGAAATCAGCTTTTGGGACACTATTTAAAAAGCACGAACATCAAGACTTTTAAAAGGAAAAAGGACTATAAAGTTGGTTTATTCCATCAAGGTTAAAATATATGGCTTTTTTAAAAAAGGGGTTTTAAAGGCTTTTCTTGATCAGGATTGAATGACAAGGCTTTAAAGATTTGTTTATAGATAAGGTCAGAGTTGAAAAGATTTTTTTGTTGTATTTTTAGAGAAAGTGATAAGCTGTGGTGTTAAAATTGAAGAAAAGTGTTAAACTTAAGAGTTTCTAAGAGGAAAGCAATGATAAGAAATTAACTTTAGGACACTAGGGATTAAAGATTAAGATTTTCAATATGTTTTTCTTGTAGCTCGTAATGGAATTTTTCTTGATTAAGTTTGAATGATTAAGTTTAAAGATTTATTTATAGATATGAAATAAAATATGGAAAGATTTTTTTATTGTATTTTAAAGTAAATGATAAAGGAAAGGAAGGAATATGAAACTGCTTGATTTGTTTATATAGTTATTTCTGGTAATTTTTAATGGAATTTTACTGATAAAGTTTGAACGAGGAGGATTCATTATTTCTTAATAGATAAAAGATCAGATGGGATGAAGAAATCTTTAGCTGAAATGTTAGAGAATGTGATAAATGATTGAAGTTATTTGTATTTGCCTTGATGATCGGGGAGTCAAATTTTTATATATCTTGTTCTATATATTTTTCCCTTTTCATTTCTCTCTCTGCCCTTTTTGTTTTTTAATATTTTTCTGAATTTGTATTCATTGTTTATCTTTGTATTTTTAATAATAGTCATTTAAAAAAAAAAGCAGCAACAGGAGACTGTGGTTAAGAAAATGATACCAAGAAAGAAAAAAGGAAGAACATGTGAACACAGGGCTTAGTCTAACAACACATTTTTTTTTATCTAATCACCATTATTAAGTCCACATGAGATGAGGACTAAGCAGGAGAAAAAGAACAATCACCACAGACAGCAGACAGAGAAGCCAAATAAAATTTCTGCAATGGAGTTCGACCAAGGAATGAGTCCCAGGAAAAAAGTCTAATAATTCTTCCTCTGAGGGGTCTTCTGCAAGAAAACAACCAAGCTCAGAGAGCACCAAAAACCCTTCATTTTAACCCTGAGCTACAAATATTCTCTTTTATTGGTAATTTTTCATCTTTGCTAACAGCGTATGCTACAACTTGAGAAAAGAATGGCAAGGAATAAAACTCGGGCATTAATATGGTTTTAAAAATTAAAATGAGGATGAATTGAGAGGACTTGGCATGATCTTTGATACTTGTGCCATGTTAGTGTTACTGCCTGAAAACAAGCCAAAATATATTTGCCCACAATTGCAAGCTTCCAACAGTGCTTGAGGGACAAAAGTCAGAGGATTAGAGCAGCAAGTGGCCACACTTCAGCTGAGTAGAGAAAGTGGATTATCAAATCAAACAAAGAAGGTGCCACAATAAGAGCTGGCAGAGGATGTGGCTTTCCATAAGAAAGACAAATAAAGGAAGCAGCCTAGAGGATGAAAGGAAAGTCAAAAGGAAGAGAATCTGAAGACATTGTGCACTGTTAGAATTCAGAAACTGTTCTAAGGGCTGCCAGAAAAAAAAAGGCACTGAGTTTTCATTGAAATAAGGATTCACTGCAGAAGAAGCGTACAGAACAAGAATAGGGACCAAGCAGCTGCACTCTGCATGATAGTAAAGGGAAGAGTCATGGTACTTGGTGACTCACTGCCATGATGAACTGGCCCAGCTGGAGCTCTTGTCTCATTAAATGTCCTGTCTTGTCCTGAGCAAAAAGTGGCCAAACAACTTTCAAAACTTAACAAGTCCTTAACACTTATATTTTCCTGCTAGTTCATATGGGGAAATTTTGTACTTTGAAGAAAGGCTACATTTACTTGAGGAGTTCTTGGTGCTCTCTGAGCTTGTTTGTTTGCTTGCTGATGTTTCAATACCCAACTAAGTAACATCATCAGGTAAACAGTCAAGCTCAGGGAGCCCCAGGGACTTCACAGTTCAACCCTGAATTATATATATTCTCTTCCATTGGTATAATCATTGCATCTAACAATCTCAGGAAGAAAATTCAATAAATTTTCAGGCTGTATTTGTGGTCATCCTTCAAATGGCATGCAAAATTAAAAGAAAAACATTGCAATAACTGACTACAAAAATTGTCTTGATGGAATGTTGGGTTTGAACTTAAATGCTTTAAATGGAATCCAGTAAGAGTGAGAAATGACAGCCTTTTAGCACACGGATGTCAAACTCGATCATGTCACATGATGTATCGTGGCATATTGGGACTTTTTTGCCTTTGCAGAACCGGGGTGGGCCTGCATGTGATGCATCCAGCCCGTGGACCACCAGTTTGACAGGCCTGCTTTAGCAGAACAAAAAAGCAGAGTTGGTAGGGACCTTGGAGGTCTTCTAGTCCAACCCCCTGCTCAAGCAGAAAATCCTATACTATTTTAGACAAATGGCTTTCCAATTTCTTCATGCCCCTGGAAGAAAAGGGACGTGGGTAAAGATTATTTTTTTCTTCTATGGAAGAAGGCATAAAAGATCATCTACTCCTGACTTAATACTAAACATTAGGGAAGAATTTATTGATAAATACAACTTCAAGGAACATTGGAGGAAAGACTCAATGCAATGTTGGAACTTTACATTGAATCATAGAATTGGAATGAATCTTAGAAATCATCTCATCCAATTAGCTATTTAGTGCTGGATGTCCACCAAGTGACCACTCGATCATTGATGAAGGATATCTCACAGTTTCACATGGCAGCCTGCTCCTAACAGCTTGTATATAAGGTAGTTCCCCTGGAAACTCCATCCCCCCACTTTTAATTTTATATCATTGTGGCAATAGAGAATGCATCGATCGCGTTTTCTATGTGTCTATTTTATTTGAAGGCTGCTATTAGAGCTTCCCTCCATCATTTCTTCAAAAGGCTAAATGTATCCTTTAACTTATCCTCACATAAATGGCTTTGGTGATTCTCCTTAATGACAAATAACAGTACTGTGATTTATGGTTTGACTAGGGCAGAATAGAGTGGAACAATTGTTTCCTAAGATCTAAACTCTCTGCTCTTGTCAATACCTCCCAAGATAGAATTTGCATTTTCTCACAGCTGCTGGCTCATGCCTAACTTGGGAACAGCAAGGGTACCAAGATCCTTTTCTACATGAACTACTATCAAGCCAGGTCACTTTTCATTTTTCCTCTCCAGATGCAGAACTTTACATTCCTCCCTGATAAATTTCAGCCTTCTATTCAAGCTCATTTAGTTATTTTTGAATCTCCTCTCCTTTCTCTAATGTACGACAATCCTGTTGTGTTTTGTGCCCCTTGCAGCCTTGATAAGCATCACCACAATCCAACTCACTGATAATAAAAATATTGTATACCAAAGGGAATAGAACAGAGACTTGGGGAACTCCTTTCAATATTTCCCTTAATGTAGAGCCATTATGCATCTACTTTACAATAGTATCAACTAGCTTATGTTGTACCATTGTATTAAGAATATCATGAGAAGTTATGGGAATTTTGATTGATAGTGAAATTAAAGCTGAATTGAATGCTTGTCTGTTTTTTTAAAGGGGATTTTAGGATATTACAATGGATGTCATTTAATAACAACAGATTACATGGCAAGAGAATCATCCAGAGCTGAAAAGGGGATAGGATAACAGAACAAGCCAATGTGCCTGCACAAATATTTTAATTAAGGTCTGGAGAAAAAAAGAGATACAGATTAGAAATGAGATGATGCAGGTCACCAAGAAAGAACACATATAAGTAACCAAGAACTGTAACCAAGAGGAAAAACTAAAGCCTAGAATCAGAGTTAAATGCCAAAATATGGTTAGAACAAAAATAATTTCTTTAGAGATATTTAAAATAAGGAGAATATTTTTTAAAAAATAATATATTTTATAGGAAAATAGGTATACTAGTTGTTTCATAAACACAGTGGAACACAACAGGTAACAAACATATCTTTGTCTGTTTGTCTGTCTGTATCTACCTACCTACTTACCTACCTACCTAGTCATGGATTTTTTCAAGAACAAATGTTGTCAGTCTAACATCACATTTTTTGAAGATGGAATAGCTTCAATCTAAAATTTATGGATGCTTGTTTCAGTTCCTTATGTATTTGTTTAGATCATTTGGATTGCTAAATGTAGCCTACGTCATGACAATTGTGCAGATATAAAGCATGTTTGAAAAATCATCAATTTAATTTCATTAAATTGGAATGAGATATTGAGCAAGGTGTAGGAAGATTTACTCCTAGACCTTGTTCTCTTTAATATTTTATTAAAGGCTTGAAGGAAAAGTACAGGTAATACTTATTATATTTCAAGAAGATACAAAATTGAGTGGAATAGTTAATATCCTAGAGAAGAGAAATAAAATTCAAAATCCTCTTTAGATTTTAGGGAAAGAAGCTAGAAATAATAGAATGAAATTTCATAGGGACAAGTGCAAAGTTCTTCACTCAATACCTGATGGTATTTGTGAAATAGTTTTGGAATAGTGCTTGATTGCAAACTTAATATGAATAATCAATTTGAATAATCTGAAAAAGGAAAGAAGCAAATGTAATTTAAGGTGCATCTACAAAAATATAGTTTTCCGGTCCTGTTAAGTAATAGCTCTAATTTATTCTGCAGTGATCAGGTTCCATTGTTACATTACAACAGGCAGGGTGAAGTATGACAATCCGGTAAGCCCCCAGCAATTCTTCCTCTGAGAAATAATCTTTATTAAAGAAAAGTTAGGAACTAATAGTGAAAAAAAAATCTACTGATTGCTGCATTTGGGGAGCAAGTTCAATATATAGAAACAATATTCAAACTCTTTTATGGATTTTCTGTCTTTTCTGTCTCATGTGATGGGTTGACTCACCCTCTTTTGCATAGGAGGAATGATTTCCATCTGTCCCTTTTTCTTGCAGTGACTTTCTCATAGAATAGAATAGAATTTTTATTGGCCAAGTGTGATTGGACACACAAGGGATTTGTCTTGGTGCATACACTTTCAGTGTACATAAAATAAAAGATACGTTCATCAAGAATCATAAGGTACAACACTTAATGATAGTCATAGGTTACAAATAAGCAATCAGGAAACAATATCAATATAAATCGTAAGGATACCAGCAACAAGGTTACAGTCATACAGTCATAAGTGGGAGGAGATGGGTGATAGGAACGATGAGAAGATGAATAGTAGGGCAGACTTAGTAAATAGTTTGACAATGTTGAGGGAATTATTTGTTTAGCAGAGTGATGGTGTTCGGGAAAAAACTGTTCTTGTGTCTAGTTGTTTTGGTGTGCAGTGCTCTATAGCGTCGTTTTGAGGGTAGGAGTTGAAACAGTTTATGTCCAGGACGCGAGGGGTCTGTAAATATTTTCACAGCCCTCTTTTTGACTCATGCAGTATACAGGTCCTCAATGGAAGGCAGGTTGGTAGCCATTGTTTTTTCTGCAGTTCTAATTATCTCTTGAAGTCTGTGTCTGTCTTGTTGGGTTGCAGAACCAAACCAGACAGTTATAGAGGTGCAGATGACAGACTCAATTATTATGTCATGATTGCATGATACCCATCTTGAGAAGTGTGTTCAAGTCTGGGCATTGCACTTTAAGAAGGACAAAGACAAAAGGGAGAAAGTTCAGGGAAAAGTGATGTGGATAACTTGACAGCCTTAAGGATAACCAGTCACCTGGGGCTTCATTAGGGGAATCAACAGAAGCAGATGCAGGAGGCCTCACTGACAAGGATCCTGATCCTGAGAGAGTATCCAATTTCATGAAGCTTCAGCAGCTTTGGAGACTTCAGAACTGCATTGCTGTGTCCTTGCTTCCTGTCCTTGATTCTTTGACATGGATCAGCTGATTAATGTCTGTGGTACTTGACTCCTGAATTGTCATGGATTACATGTGGTTCTCTGAACCCATATACTATCAAGCTCTGGACTGAATTTTTAGGCAAGGCATTGTTGTACTATGTCTTTCCTGAGACAGTCATGCATTTGAATATTGCAGGAAACATTTCTGGGACATTACAGTGGCGCAAGTGATTAGAATGCAGTACTGCAGGCTACTTCTTCTGACTGTGGCTACCTGCAATTTGGCAGTTCGAATCTCACCAGGCTCAGGGTTCCATCCATCCGAGTAAAATGAGGACCCAGTTTGTTGGGGGCAATATGCTGACTCTGTAAACCGCTTACAGAGGGCTGTAAAGCACTGTGAAGTGGCATATAAATCTAAGTGCTATTGCTATTTGCTCAACTGACTCTCTACATGCTTTATATTTGATTACTTTCTACTCATTCATAAACCCTTTGTAAACCAACCTGACATATTTGTACTAAGTCTAAAATAGGACAATGTCATTCCAGGAGATTTTTAGTTTTCTGGAACTCTTCCAGACTAGAAATGAAAACAGAGCTTTTCATTCCCAAATTGGGGAATGTTGCACATCACTATTATTAACCAAACATAACACCCCCCAAAAAACAAAAACAACAACCCCACAACCCCAAAGCAAAAAACTGTAGAGAAGTTTCCAGAACTGAATCAGCCAGTTATACTTGTATATATAAGAAAAACCAGACTTCATAGGAAGGTTTTAATTGAGTTTTGTATGGTTCTGTAACTGTGCTGTATGTTTTAAGGGTTTTTTTATGATGATGGAAAGATGACTGAAATGCTTATAAAGTTTGTATTTTCCTAAGAGGATTAATTTCCTATTTTATGAGGTCAATTTGTTCCCATTCTTTTGCAAGCTTTAGGAATACAGTGTTTTACTGTCCTTGTTATTGGATGATTGGATGAGAAAATAATATAGCTAGAGGCACAAGTATCTTAATTATGTTCAGTTTATTGCATACAGTCAAAAACTATTCAATTTGGAATTAAAGGAAGAATTATACACTACATTTTAGATGGTACAGCTTTCTGAAAGTTTCATCCTAAATGATAAACTGGTTCTTTAAAAATATCACCAATAGATTTTATGAGATAAAATTATTATGATTCAATAATAAGACTCTGGATGGGTAACAATCTCCTCTCTTACATTTATATTAAAACCTTATATACTTGAGAAAAATGATTTTAAAAGGATCATTTAATGTAGAGTTTTTTTTGTAAAGCAATAGTTTAAGGGTGTTATAAATGAACCAATGTGATTTTTTCCACTTTTTTTCCATTTTAAACTTAACAAAGCCTGGCTTCACTGTATATGACCAACTTTAACTGCAATCAGAAGAGCTAAAGAGGACTAGAAATAATTAGTATTTGGAAGAAAGAACAGGAAATCCTACAATTGTAAACTTGTTTGGGAAATTAAAAAGAAGTAAGAGAAGGCAATGGAAAACCATATTATTGTTATACAAAGAATAATATAGCTTGTCCAAATATTTACTGGACGTCTGTTATATAATTTCTGGAGTATAACCAAAGTGCACCCATTGCTTCTGTTACAAGATGCAGCTAGATTCAGGGACCAAGATTAAAAGTTTGGAATTTTATGTAGCAGAAAATATGAAACCATGGGCATAAAATGTAAGCAATAAAAATAGGCTTATTTACACAGGTTCAACAATCAATTCCCATTCACTCTCTCATTCTACTCAGTCTTACATACCTTTATTCAAACTCCTTCTCATTTCTCAGTGTCTGAGAATGATTGAACATCTATTGATGTCTTTTCATTGGCACCAACAGTATTTTAGAAGATTTATAACACTGTCAGGCTAATTCCTATATTATGCTTCAAAGTATCAATCTTTTGCTCATATGCAGCCAATAGGTATATTGTTTTTTCCTTGGTGGTATTTATTGCCTTCTTTCCAGAAAACCCTAACTATAGTGGGTGTTTTTTCCCAGTCTCTTCCTTCCTTGATTTAAAGAATGGAGTGTGGTTAAATTGTTCTTAAACCATCACTATTGTACACTTCATGTTATTTTATTATTTTATTTATTTATATCCTGCCTTAATAATTTTAAAACTAACATGATGAACATATCCAACACACCTTCCTCCTCCTATTTTGCCAACAATAAGAACCCTATGAGATGAGTTGGACTGGGAGAGAGTGATGGGACAAGATTACCCAGCTAATTTTTGAGGGTTAAAGTGGCAGTAAAATTCAGTCTCTCATTTTCTAACCTGGTGTCTTAACCACTAGATCAAACTGACATTCATTTTAGATGGCATTTTAGACAAACATCTGATGCCTGATTGATTGATTGATTGATTGATTGATTGGTTATGTGCCATCTTGACTGTTAGCAACAACACTAAGAGATTTTCTCCATGATGAACTGTTCCTAGCTGGTCTTTCCAATCTTCAAACAGTGCACTCATCATCATTGTAACTGAGTCCTTGCTGCTGGTTAGACTCTTCTTCTCTTTCCATTCACCTTTCCCAGCATTAGAGAGCTAGGTCTTTGCATAATGAGTCTGAAGTAGTATAATTTATGTAAGTCGTTTGTGCCTCAAATGAGAACCCTAGATTGATGGTTGATAATCCATTTGGTTGATAATCCATTGTTTGTTTTCTTGATTGTTCATGATATTCCCAAGAGCCTTCTCTAACACCAGAGTTCAAAATCATCAATATGGTTTCTGTCTTGTTTTTTTTCCAAAGTCCAAGATAAACACCTAGTTAAATAAGACAAAAACATTAAAAGTATTCATGTGAGAATATCATATATGTATGTTGGTAATTATGTAAATGTAATAGTAATTGGCCAAAATTAACAGTTACAGATTTGTCCTGCAAAATTTAAGCCTAAAATAGATTTCCTACATTTAAATCTTGAAGCATTATGAAATTGTTAGTGTGCATTTGTTTGTGTGTGTGATTAGGAAGAAGTGAGGATAGTGATAATCACACTGTGGTGATTTGTTTGTTTGTTTTTAATTTTTCCTTAAGAGAAAACACAAGGCATCATTTGAAATGTGATATTTAGAAAAGAGGAAAATGTGAACAAAGAATGATAAGAAACTCCAGTCGTAAATAAGACTGGGATAAAATCAGAAGCCTTGGGATAAAGCCAGAAGTAAATTTAAGAAGATCTTGATGTTTAAGCAAGATGAAGCTGGAACAGAAAACTAATCAAGATAGAATTAATCCAACTTAAGATAGAATTAAACAATTAAGAACCTGTAGGTACTTTTCTGAGAAACTGCCAGCTCAAGATTATGATTTACCACATGGTGTTTTAGTACTAAGATAAACATTATATGATTTAATATAGTACTAATCAGAAAATCTTGTCCAAGTCTTGAAAAACTTAAAAAATGGAGAACAGAATGTATATATTTGCTTCTGGATCCATGTGGTTTGGTTTACAGAGCTGTCTAAAATTTAATCTTAGAGGTTGACTTGGAGTTACTTCATAAAATGGGATGCTCTTTTCTCTCAATATAATATTGAGAGAGTCGTGGTGCAGTGGTTAGAATGCAGCACTACAGGCTACTTCTGCTGACTGCTGGTCACCTGCAGTTTGGCAACTTGAGTCTCAGCTGCTCAAAGTTGACTCAGCCTTTCATTCTTCCAAGGTCATTAAAATGAGGGCCCAGATTGTTGGGGGCAGTATGCTGACTCTGTAAACCATTTAGAGAGGACTGTAAAGCACTGTGAAGCAGTATATAAATCTAAGTACTATTGCTATTACATTGTACACTAGCCTTTTCCTGATATAAAACTTCAAATCATAATGAAAGTGCTTGATATCTGATAGCTTGATTGTAGAAGGAATACAATCCTTCTTGATTGAGAATGTGAGGATGAGTGGAGCAAGATTCACTTAAAGTGAACCAATCTTATTCAAACTGCCAGGAATGATACAGTTATTCTTCAGGGCTTTCACATTTGATTTCGCTTATTGTTCATTTTCCAGATTGTACTCTCCAAGGTAGTTGATAAAAGCAAACTACACTTCCTTCTCACGAGTGTCCACTTTTTTATTTTCTAGCAATACACCAGTTAACTTATTGTATACCTTGGATAACAAACTTTAAAAACAACTTGAGGAAAGCAATAGTTCAAATTTTCATGTTTCTATAAATGATAATTATACCTGTGTTCTTCTGCTATTCTCAAATGTACTTAAGAAAGTCTTTTCTCTTTCTTATTTCTTTAGTGGATCTAATTTTTTCCCTCTAGTTTTAGCTGCAAGTTAAATATTAATAAGAATTTGCAGTGGAAGTATTATATTAGATTAAAGTAGCAACCTCTGACACACATTGAGATGTGGTCAGAATTTGTAAAGTGGAAACCATGGAAATGTTTGTTTCTGCTCTTTGAAGAGAAAGTATTCTGGGTTTGTTTTATATTGTGTTTTTGTGAATGTGTGTGGTATGGGGCATTAGTAAAATGAAATAAGAAAGGAAAGAGGGTCAGGGAGAAAGAATGAAGTTATGAACATACTGTTAAGAAGAGACTTTCAATTTGACCTGCATAATTTATGACACACAGAAATAAATACACCTCACATCTTGTCTTGTTACATCTTTATATTATTCCTAATAATAGAATAACTTTCATTGATTCCTTGCTGAGCTTCTGTATATGACTCAAATTTTAGAGATGTGCAAATTAGCCTCAATGGTATTTGAGATTCAGAATTATTCTTTGATTGGATTTTTCATTTTAAGTTTCAAGACAGTACAATTCAATTCAACCCATTTCAAGATCTGACATTTGATAATGAAAAATATTCAGCATTAATTTATAATGGTGAAGCTCCTTCGTCATTTGGCAGAATAGCATGACAACAGTGGAAATGATAAATAGAGGCTGTTCACCCTCCAAAGTTTTAGCTGGAGAACTTTTAAGGATTTTTTTATGGAGCAAATTGAGATATTCTCTTGCATTGATGTGCAATTATCTGAAAAAGCTGAAATGGGGCATTGGTCCTACCTGAGACGCACCTTCTCGTTGGGTGGAGACAGCAGCCAGGCATGGGAATAACTCGTCTGTTCAGATTGGAGGACTGAGTCTGTCAAGAAGCTAAATCCCGCCCCTGTTGCCAGCGGCCTTTCAGCTTTTGGTGAAGATGGAAACAGACTTGACGTGTGGAAGAAAGAAGAAATTAGTAAAATGGATCAGACTGATAAAGGGTGGGGCTGGCTGCTGTCTCCACCCAATGAGAAGGTGCATCTCAGGTCGGACCAACGCCCCTTCTCCATTGTGGGTGGAGACAGCAGCCAGGCATGGGACATACCAAAGTTCACTGTCCCTAAGTACGGGTGGGCCCCGTCTGGTCGGAAGAGTCCCCTTCCACATGAACCCTTTGTAACACTCTCTGCCCAAATGCAGCTTCAGATGAGGTGAACGTATCCAACTTGTAGTGTTAAATAAAAGAGAAAGGGGAAGTCCAAGTAGCCGTCCTGCAGATTTCCAGCAAGGAAGCCTGTGTGACCCAGGCCGTTGATGTTGCTGTGCTGCAGGTAGAATGCGCAGTCAAGTTAGAAGGTCTAGGTAAAGAGTGAAGTTCATAAGCCCTGGCAATAATTTGACGTAGCCACTGTCCGATGGTGGAAGAAGTCACTCTGGCACCTAATGAGGCAGGAAGGAAACAAACAAACAAAGACTCGGTCTGACGAATATCAGCAGTTCTTTTGAGATATATCCGGAGAGCCTTTGGACATCCAACTTATGCCACTCCCGTTCCAGCAGGTGAATCGGGTGAGGACAGAAGTCAGGGAGAATGAGTTCTTGCAAGCGGTGAAACAGAGTGTTAATTTTTGGTACAAATGTAGGTCACGCCTAAGGACCACACGGTCCGCATGGAAAACACATAAGTCATTCCTCATTGACAGTGCAGCAATTTCTAAAATCCTCCTTGCGGAGGTTATCGCCACCAGGAAGGCAACTTTACATGATAAAAACCATAGGCTAGCAGATCGCAAAGGCTCATATGGGGCTCCTGCAAGGAAGTTCAGAACTAGAGAAAGGTCCCAGGTGGGATACCTGTGCACCATGGGGGGGGCATAAGTTAGTGGCTCCCCGTAGGAAACGCCGTATCAAAGGGGGTTGGGATAAGGATGGGAGGGACCCATAAATCAGGACTGTCGAGATCGCAGCCACCTGCCTACAAAGAATATTGGGCGAGAGCCCTCTGTCCAGCCCATCCTGCAAGAACATCAGAACCTCTATAACAGAGGCCTGAAGGGCAGAAACCCCTTGAAATCACACCAATTACAAAATTTATTCAGCCAAGTGGCCGAATAAATTCAGTCCATGGCGGGTCTGCGAGAGACCTGGATTGTCTGTATCATGGTGTCGGGAACATTGATTCCCTGCAGAGCACTCCACTCAAACGCCAGGCAGTCAGCTGTAGCCACTGGGGGTCCAGATGTAATACTGCCCCCTAACTGAGACAATCTGCACTGCACGGGATCCTCCAGGGAGGAGACACCAACAAACTCCTGAGGTCTGCGAACCATGACCTCCTCGGCCAATGAGGCGCCAGAAGGATGACCTCCGCCCGTTCCTGTAGAAGCTTTCGAAGAACCCTCGGAATGAGGGAAATTGATGGAAAGACATAAGCAGGCCAGGAGGCCACCGGGAACGCAGAGCCTCCACTGCTTCCGCTTGCTGCATCAGAAACCTTGCATAGAACCACGGAAGTTGAGTGTTCACTGAGGTTGCGAACAATTCTCCCACCTGTGCATCAAACTGGGCCACCAGGTCCTTGAAGAGCCTTGGTAGTACAGGGGTTTAAGGCACCCTGTTATTAAGCTGGTTATTAAGACCAGCTGCCTGCAATTACTGCAGGGTTCGAATCTCGCCAAGGCTCAAGGTTGACTCAGCCTTCCATCCTTTCTAAGGTAGGTGAAATGAGGACCCAGTTGTGGGGGCAATAAGCTGACTTTGTATAAATATACAAAAGGATGAAGGCTATTGCTGAGCACATTGTAAGCCGCCCTGAGTCTCCGGAGAAGGGCGGCATATAAATCAAATTAAAAAAAAAAGATTCAAGGGTATAGGCGCCACTCTGAGTGATCTATCTTTTGTCGACTTAGCCAGTCTGCCTGCAGATTCAACACCCCGGATATGTGTTCCACCTGCAAGGAGGAAAGATGACTTTCCACCCAGAGTCCCACTCTCTTGGCCTCCAACATCAGGGATTTGGACCTGGTGCCTCCCTGGTGATGTATGTGCGCCTTCGTCATAATGTTGTCCATGAGGACCAGGACATGAGCTCGGTACACAAGGTGGTGAAATGCCCGAAGGGCGATAAGTACTGCCCATAACTTCAGCCAGTTGATGTTTAGAGATGTTTCACTGGTCGTCCATCTGCCCTGTGCCACCTGTGACTGGCAATGCGCTCCCTAGCCAAACAGGCTGGCATCTGTAGTGACCACCAGCCTCTGGGGTTCGAAGAAGAGGCTGGAGACCACCACCATCTGAGGGATCGCAGCACCTCCCTGGGAACTGGGACTTTGGCCAATGACGTGCCTCTGCCCGCCTTCTGAAATGGCAAAAAAAACATTGAAGGTCTCTTGAGTGTAACCGGGCCCAGGGAACTATCAAAATGGCTGAAACCATTTTGCCCAATAATTGGGAAAGAAGCAAAGGGGACGCTTTACTGCTCCCTTCCACTCTAGCCACAAGGGCCCTCAGACTATCCTGGCAGTCCTGTGATAAATAGATCCATCCCTCAACGGAGTCAATTACTGCCCCCAAATGAAGGATATGAGTTGAGGGAATTAGATGGCTCTTCTCCAAATTAATGGAGAATCCATGAGCAGTCAGGACCTGAATGGTTAATTGGAGGTCCGAATGGGCCTGCTGCGCGGTGCTAGACAATATCAGAATGTTGTCCAGATAACACTGGAGACAAACAGAGTGAACTCTGAGGGAAGCTGCTAAGGCTGCTAAGATTTTGGTAAAACAATGGGGAGCTGAAGAGAGCCCAAAGGGCAAAGCCTGATATTGATAATGGGCTCCCTCATAACAGAACCTGAGAAATTTCCTATGGGAAGGAAGAATAGGCACATGAAGATACTTCAGTGAGATCAATAGAGCAGAGGAGATCGTCCCTCCTAATGCCGTCTAAAATAGAATGCAAGGATTGCATTTTGAACCTGTGGTATACCACATAGCAGTTCAAATGCTTAAGGTCCAGAATGGGTTTCCATCCGCCTGATGACTTTGGAACCAGAAATACATGTGAATAAAACCCCTGTCCTGTTTGATCTTCAGGCACCTGTTGGATAGCCCTAATGGCAAGAAGGTGCTTGATAGCCAAATCCATAAGGGCTTGACGTTCAGTGTTATGAGAAAGCGGACAGCGCACAAAGAACGGGGGAGTGGAAAGAAATTCTATCGCCAACCCAGATTTTATGGTGGCTTGGATCCAACAATCAGAAGTAGTTTGCTCCCAAACATTGGCAAAGAGGGCCAATCTGCCATCAATGGGAGCCTCTGAACTACCACTAGCGACGGCATCGGATGGAACAACCTCCTCCCCCTCGAAAGGGCCACCTATTCATAAAAGGTCTGCCCTGTGAAGTGCTATCTTGGGACCCCCGTTGTCTTGGAGTAAAATTACCCATAGCATGAGACAAACTAGCTCCCCCGTCCAGATCTCGAAACTGGGGCCGATGTGTATACAGTGAAAAACGAGGCTCACCCCTATGGTAAGCTGAAGGTAAGTGTCGAGCCCCAGCTGGGACTCGCCATCACTGGGGGCCTGGGGAAGTCGGAGCATCGGTAATACCCACCTGGATGCTTGGGATGGTGGGGGAAGCTCCACGCTGCAACCAGCTGGGTCCAGCATTGAGCGGCATGCCAGGCATCGTTTCTTGGTTCTTTTTGATGGCCCCGGACTGGATGAGAGACAGAGCCAAGAGTAACATCTTTCTTTTATCTTTGGTCTCCACTAGGAAGAGCTCTAGTGGGTCCCCAAACAATTTATTTCCCATGAAGGGAACTGATGTCAAACACCATTTGTGTCTAGCGTCAGCCTACCAATGGCGGAGCCAAACTAGATGAGGGGCTGCTATTGAGGAGGCTAGTGATTTAGATGCAAATTGGGCAGCGTTAAGGGTAGCATCAGCAGAAAACTGCACTGCTGCAATAATCTTGTTTAAATCCTGTTTTAGTCTCGTGTCCTCTGGAGAGAGCTAGTCTTGAAGCTGTCACAACCACAAGAGAGTAGAACGGTTGAAGAAAGAAGTGATACTAGCTGATCTAATGGCACATGCCGCTCCCTGATGTGCCCGCTGCAGAACCTGGTCAGACCAGCATTCATCCGGATGTAAACCTTCATCCAGGCACTGAAGCTTTGGGTAGCAATGCAGCAATTGGAGCATCGACTGTCAGCACTTGAAGCAGGACCGCTAAGTCCATTGCCACGTTACAGTTATTCCGATTCATCAAGGAAGGAACCGGAGCTGCCCCGGGCGCAACCCACTGTTTCTTGACAACATCGAGTAAAAGGGGAGGCGTGGGAATGGAAGTCACCAATCTGGAAGGCTCAACAAACAGAGGGTTTAGAGAGCCCAGGGCAGACTAAGAAGCAGGCTCCGGGGGACTGGAACCGAGCTGGGCTGTATTCACCGCTTTAAATAGCAGGGACTTAAAAAGGGCCTGAGGAAAAAAGCCCATAAAGGCCGGCTGCTCTGGAGTAAGGCCTTCATCCTCCAACAAGTCTGGTCCTTGTGATCCAGTCCCCATAATAGTCGAAGCGTGGCTCACATAGGAAGAGGCTGGAGAATCAGACCCCGCCAAAGAAATAGAATCGACATTGTAATCTCAATCCGGTGACACCGATGTGCAGGAACGTACTGAAACTGAACATAAAAATCGAGCTGACATAGATTGGTGCATGGCTACTGCAATCATTTGTTGGATCGCCTCTGGGCGGAGACAGCTGTGAACATGGTCTCGGGCCAGGCCGGCCTCTGTAGAAGCATGGACCAGAACAGAAAGTGTTGGAGGTGCTGGTTGTGCGGCATACGTAGGCTGAGCTGTATCAGCGATGTTTGCAGGAGGCGGATGACAAACAGATCCCCATAAATCAGCTGTCTGGATCATCACAGGGCAGTCCTACAAAGATACCTGGCCCGGTGTTATCATCGGATCATGGGCCAGCATGTCTGAAGTGACTATATCTGCACTGCCTACAGGAGGCAAGTCGTGATGGCCACTGGCCTTGTCACACAGCTTTTGCAACACTTTATCCCGGTGCTTTTCAATCTGCAAAGCAGCGGTGGAATGTTTATGGCTTTTACGGTGATGATGAGAGTCCTTGCTTTCAGGAGCCCTGGTGGAAGGGTCACCCTCTTGAGCGTGTTTGGTGGCAGAATCCCTGGGAATTGCTGCATAACTGCTCCTGGACAGTGGACTTTCGGCCATGTTTGGTCTTGGCCAAGGCTTTAGGCATGACAAGCCGGGAGAAGCAAAGCTGTCAACTACTGTAGAGATACGTGGCCTTAAGCCACTGGACAGATAAGCACCACTGTGGCAATCAGTAAAGTATGGGACAAAGCACCCTCAAATATCCGCCTTAATCAAATGTTGCAGCAGAAAGTCAAGTGTAAATGGCCAAATTGACACCTGGGTGCCAAGGATAATATATGCGCCAAATTGCGGGCTGTCAAAGAACAGCCTCTATCTAAATAAACCACCACCAGAAATTTGCGATATTCAGTCCAGGCGGGTATCGTAGAAGCGGAGTAATTGCCAGTGCCTCAGGCTACCGAAAGAGGAAAGCGTCTAAACGAGGCAGAGCCCAAACGGCACAGGCCTGGAGGCCTGGAGGCCTGGATAAAGTGCCCTCGTGTTGCTGCCGATCAGGAGGCAACAAAATGGCAGGCGCAATTTTCACACTATAACAGGGAAGGTGAAGTCCGCTAGCCTCCTCGAGTCGCTAGAAATGCCGGCTGGAGCGCAAAGCTTCCAAGCATCCAAATCAATGCACGCACCAGTGCGGGCGAGCTAATTAGCAGCAGGCTGTAACGGCCACAACTGGGAGCGTGCGAACTCCACCAAATGGCGAGATGGGTTTTCAGCTAAAGAAAATGGCTGACTGACACTTGGTCGGGAGCGCGAAGCTCCGCAGGCAATTAGCGGCGAAAGGGAGCATGAAGCTCTGCAGGCAATTAACAGCAAAAGGGAGCGCGAGGCTCCACCAACAAAGGAACAGCTCCTGCCCCCACCAGGAGCACGAAGCTCCACGAAATCCCAAATATAGGTCAGCCAAAGCAGTCTGTAGATCTGGGGCAACAAGGAGACAAAGTCCCTCAACTAACCAGCAACGCTGGATGCTGAAGTAATCGGAGTTCAAGAAATTATCCAACTCACAAACCGAAGTCAAGGTGAAGTCCAAAGTCCAAACTGAAAAAATCCAATTGAAATTTCACAATTCTAGGAGTAGAAATAGAAATAGAAATCACTAGAGACCAGTCCCACACGATTGTCCAGTCTGATGGACTGAGTCAAAAGCTGGAAGGCCCCTAGCAACAGGGGCAGGATTTAGCTTCTTGACAGACTCAGTCCACCAGTCTGAACAGGCGAGTTACTCCCATGCCTGGCTGCTGTCTCCACCCACAATGGAGAAGTCAGGGTTCACCTCCAACAAAATAAAGCTCTGAATCCTAAGGTTCACAGATTATGGACAAATAGATTCAGATTTAGGATAGTAGACTATGGGTTTGGGAAAAGATTTTAAACATTTATTCACAAAAGCAAAAATGAGCTGCAAAAGTAGCAAAAACAACAAAATGGTCCTTGTGTCTCCAAGTACATTTTTTGAACAGATTCTACCCAGAAAGTGAAACACAGCAAAAATAACACCACTTCCTTTTTCCAAGTATTCTTGTGAAAAAAATTTGTTAAACTGACACTCAATGCATTGCCACACACATTTGTCAATTTAGGGAAGGAAAGCTGCAGTAATGTTTTAGGCTCTGTCAAACTAGAATCAATGGACAAGTCAAAGGTAAAATTGATTCAAATAACTCTGAAATGACTCAGGGTCATAAAATGTGATTCACCACTCTGAATTAAATCAAGGATCCAATTCAGAAAATCAATTCAGTTAGGAGATACAGTTGAATAGAAGCTTTGTATCAGAGCTTTGCACAACCCTGTTTCATTTGCCTTGGTGATTTATATTTAAATTTTTAAAATAGAATTCTATCAGACTATAAGCTATGTGCTAATATTAAGGATTGATATCAGTTACGCACAGATAAAGTAATTCAGTTTCAGAATTTTCAACAGAATTATTGTGTGAATCAATAGTTATATGTGAAAAATTGTACCAATAAAGAAGAATATTTGTAGCTCAGGGTTGAAATGAGGTTGAAAACTGTTTAATCTATTTTATACATTTTTTAAATTTAGCATACCCCCCTTTGCCTTTGTGATGCAATTTTATATATGTGTATAAAAGCATACATAATATACATACTGGGTAAAAGTGAAAATAGGGAAATTTGAAACTAGATTTAAAAGTGAAAATAGGGAAATTTGAAATGTTTAAAACTAGATTATACTAGAAAAATGCTGGGAGAAAAGTATATATAATATTAGAAACTTATATGCAGAGTTTTGTGCATTTTTATTCAACTGTATAACAAGATGAAAATGCTTGATTGAATCAACCTTTTTTTGTTCAGGGATTTAATCTTTGACTTCAGGAAGTTGTGAAGAATTTAAGCTCTCACAACTTTATTGTACCTTTGGGTTTAAGTCACCATGTGAATGATAGATAAGAATATGAAATTGAAACATACAATATGGATTACTTTAGCCCAAGATAGGAGAACTAGAAAAAGTAATTTTGTTTCAGTTAAAGATCATTACAGAACAAGCTCAAGATGAGGTATTTGCAAAGATTAAATATTCCTGCCAAATTAACAAGTTAAAAGCACAAAAAATATTTTAAATATTTTGGACACACTTCATTACCCCAAGGCGGTAGGTTGATTTGAATAAATTGTGCCAATTGTAGCTTCAAAAAGGATTGTCCATGATAGTTTAGAATGTCACACATTACATTAAATAATGTATATTTATACAGGGAGATAGCAAGGGAGCAAAATATATTGGTCATTGGATTTGAATGGTGTTTATCTAGGACAGTCAGGCAGAAGAAAAGCAGAATTCATCCAGAAACACTGGCAGACAAGATGAAAACTCCTTTATTTCTCAACACCTGGAAAGATTTAAAACCATAGTTTCAACTGGGAAACTATGAGCATCCTAGACAACTGACTGCAAGAACACTAGAATTTCTGGAAGCTTAGCACTCAGGCAAATCAGTCATCAATAGGTACATAGAGATAAACAATATTTGCACACTATTCAAAAGAGGCAATAAAAAAAGCTAAGAAGGAACTAAAAAAGAACCAAAAACATCTCTTCACCAGTAATCAGCATCCCGATAAGCACAGATTAACCTCAAGCTTAACACCAGATGAACAACTGAGCAGTAAACAATAGCTTAATCAAGGGACTACCAAGGAGAAAATAGCATACCATCAACACTGGCAGAGCAAGCTACTGCATATAAACAGAGAGCAAATCCCACTCCTTTCTAGTACTGAAGATGTTATCTAGTTGGGAAATCGAACATCATTAGCAAAGGTGGGTTTCACATATTTTTACCATCGGTTCGCCGCATGTGTGCACCTTCTGTTCATGTGTCTGGCCTTGAAAATGTAGCTAAATAGGACGGCATAGCGCTGGGGCGGGTGGGCAGGCCCATCTGTAATCTCTACTACCAGTTTGGCTGAACTGGTCCAAACCGGTTGAATACTGAAGTGGTTCGGGAATAACGAGAGGCACAAGCAAGCAAGTGACAACAGCTCTTTAATATACAGTGAGACTTCAGCAAAAACTCAGAGGCTGCAGTCCTCCTTATATACAATCCTGGAGAGACTGTCAGCCAATCAGAAACGTAAGCAGGTTTGAAACTCCCGCTTAAAAGTATCAATACATAACACCCCTCCCTTCCCAGAAGGCACTAACACTCAAAAATTAACATATGTACAAACAAAGTCTCGCAGGTGCTTAGGCTGAGTTCTCGCCCTAGTTGACCTGCGCAGTTCAGTGTTTGGTGAGGCGTTGAGCTGGTCGGAGGGACTCTTTGTCTCTCCCGGCTCCGCCAATGGAACCTCCTGGATTTTGTCCGGGGCGTGGTTATCCCCGGCTGGGAGTGGCGACTCGCTGGGGCGGCGCTGGAACCAGGGCTTGTCAGCTAAGTATTCTCGCGGCCCCGGGCTTGAGTTAGCTGTTTTGGAGAAGTGGTCATAGTTAGGCTCGGACATGTCTGCGTTGATATTTGCCTCGCCAACCACCCGTTTCCTCAGTTGGTCTATGTGGCGCTTCCAGAGTCTATCTACCCCCACGTCCACCGTGTATGATTTTGGGCCTGTTATTCCCACTATGGTTCCGGCAACCCACAGAGGACCGCTGGCATAATTGCGAGCGAACACCGGGGACCCGACCTGAAACTGCCTTAAGCCACAGGTCTCTCCCTTAAAGTTTTCGTGCGAATAGTTAGGGTGAAGCCTGTCCAACACGCACCGGAGCTTTCTCCCCATGAGGAGCTCTGCTGGGCTTCTCCCAGTTGCTGTACATGGTGATGCATGCTGAACCGCAAGGAATTGATCTATCCTGGCCTGCCAGTCCCCATTGTCTAATCTGGACAGTGCTTCCTTGGCTGTCCTGACAAATCGTTCAGCCAATCCGTTGGAAGCCGGGTGAAATGGGGCTGATAGGGCATGGCGAATCCCCAGGCCGGCTAAGTAGCCTTCGAAAAGGGTCGCTGTAAATTGGGGCCCATTGTCCGATACCAAGGTATCAGGCAGGCCGTGGGTGGCGAACAACTTTCTTAGGGCCTTGATAACCGCTTCGGCCGTTGTGGATGGCATTAATACAATTTCGAGCCATTTTGAGAAGGCATCCACTACTATTAAGAACGTTTGGCCATGGAACGGGCCGGCAAAATCAATGTGGATCCTCCCCCATGGGCCTTTTGGTTTCTCCCACTCTCGGATGGGCGCTACTGGGGGATCGGGGCGAGACTCCTGGCAGGGTCTGCACTTCCCCACCCACTCGGAAATGACCTGGTCCATGTTGGGCCACCAGACATAGCTGCGGGCTAAGCACTTCATCCTAACGATGCCAGGATGCCCTTCGTGCAATAATTCTAAAACTCTATCTCGTAGTTTTGCTGGAATTACCACTCTGTCACCCCACAGTAAGCACCCCCCTTGCGTAAACAGTTCATTTCGTTTGTTGGCAAAACCTTGGTACTCCTCCCCGACCACCTTGTCCGGCCACCCTTTCAAAACCCAACCCATAACAGTCCGGATAACAGGGTCTCTATTTGATGCCTTCGCCACCTCGCCGGAGGAGATGGGCCCCAAGGTTAACGTGTCCAACAACAGGACGGAGGTTTCCGGTGTTGGGTTGTCCAGCAGGTCGGGAAGGGGGCAACGGCTAAGGGCATCCGCATGACCCAGGGTCCGCCCAGGCCGATGGACGAGCTGGTACGAGTAGGCGGATAAGAAAATCGCCCATCTAGTTAAACGGGGGGAGAGGGCAGCGGGGGTTGGCCTGTCGCCTGCTAGCAGTCCTAGCAACGGTCTATGGTCAGTCACAAGTTCGAATTTTCGGCCATAGAGGTATTCGTGGAACTTCCTAACCCCCGCAATCGCAGCCAGAGCCTCTCTGTCCAATTGGCTATAGTTTCGTTCTGTGCTGGACAGAGTTCGGGAGTAGAAGGCAATGGGTGCCTCTAGGCCGTTCGGCAGTCTATGGCCTAGGACGGCACCAACTCCTACGGGGGAGGCGTCGCAAACTAAGACGAGCGGCAGCTCTGCATTGTATTGGATCAGGAAACTGTCCTCGGATAGAAGTTTTTTTACTGCCTCAAAAGCGGCCGCTTGCGGTTTTCCCCAGACCCATGGTACATTCTTCCCTAAGAGTTTGTGAAGGGGATCAGCGACCGTGGCCTTGTCTCTTAGGAACATTGAGTAGAAATTTAGCAGTCCAAGGAAGGCTTGGAGCTCAGCTTTGGATTTGGGGGCTGGTGCGCTTTTGATGGCCCTCACCTTGCTTTCGGTAGGGTGGATGCCTGTGCCGTCCACCCTGTACCCCAGAAATTCTACCGAGGGAACCGCTATCCTGCATTTGTTCTTTTTAAGTCTTAGTCCCGCTTCTCTGAATCTGGACAGGACGTTCCGTACCCTGTCCCCTAGCTGGTGTTCGTCTTGGGCGCTGACTAAGACGTCATCGAAATAGGGAACTACTCCCGGAAGTCCTTGCAACAGGCGCTCCATGGTGCTTTGAAATAAGCCGGGTGCAACGCTCACCCCAAATTGGAGCCTGGTGCATTTAAATGCACCCCTGTGAGTCACGATCGTTTGCGCCTCTGCCGTGGCGTCGTCGACCGGTAACTGTTGATAGGCTTGGGCCAGGTCTAATTTAGCAAAAATTTTTCCGGGGCCCAGGGAGTGTAGTAGATGGTGCACGATCGGCACCGGATAGGCGCTCGGCTGCAAAGCCTTGTTGATCGTGCACTTGTAGTCGGCGCAAATTCTGATTGAGCCGTCGGACTTAACTGGGGTGACTATGGGGGTCTCCCACTTGGCATGGTCAACGGGAACCAACACCCCTTGCTTAATTAGTTTGTCCAGTTCTGCATCGATCTTTGGTTTCAATGCGAACGGCACTCTTCTGGCCTTTAGTCTTACTTGGGCTACGTTGGGGTCTAAGTTTAGTGAAATAGGGGTCCCCACATACTTGCCCAATGTGTCCCCGAAAACGTCCTGGAACTCGGACAGGAGGCTGTCTTTCAGGGTTGACTTGGACATCAGGTGGACGCCGGTGAAACCCATGCCAAGGGCTCGGAACCACCCCATGCCCAGGAGGCTCGGCAGCTGCTTCGTGACGATGGTCAGCGGCAGGTCTCTTTCGTAGTCTCCGTAGGTGACCCGGAACGTGCCCACGCCTTCGAGGGGGACTCGGTTCCCCTGGTAGTCTAGGATGCGCAGTCTCTGTCTGGAGAGTTGATCCTTCCGGAACGACGGCAGGAGGGTCTTTAGGGTTGTCCACGACATGATGGAGAGAGCTGATCCGGTGTCGATCTCCATCGAGCACGGTCTTCCGTTGATTTCGACCACCGTGATGACTTTGTCCTCGACCGTTGTGCTGGCCTGGTCGATGTGTATGCTGCGGCCATCTCGCGGTTCAAATTCGCGCCGTTTTTTCGCGCCGCCTTCTCTCGTTGGCTGCTTCTGGCGCGCTGATTCCGGTTGGTTGCGGCGCTCACGTGGTTTGAGACTTCTGGGCAGAATGGCTCTGCAGACTCGCGCCAAGTGCCCTTTCTTCTCGCAACGCCTGCAAATAGCCTCTCTGTATTTGCAGGACAGTCTATCATGGTGCCCACCACAGCTGGGACAGCTTCGCCGGGGGCTGCCAGTGTCTTTTCTCCGGTGCTCTGTTCGGAAAACGTCCTCATCCGACTCGGACTCCGAGCTGGATCCGGCGTCTTCTCTGTGCACCGGGGCAGACTTGGGGCTGTCTTTGCTGGTCGGCGGACGCTGTAGCGTTTCAGCGGCCTTTGTGGAGGCTTCGTGAGCCCTGGCCTCGTCAAGGGCTCCGGCGAGCGTCAAATCAGGCTTGGCGAGCAGCCGCCGTTGCAGCCTAATGTCCCGAACACCACAGATCAGTTGCTCAAGCAACGCGTCATCCAAGTCTCTGTAGTCGCAATGAGTTGCGGCTTTTCTCAGGCTGGCCATGTACGCGCTGACCGGCTCTCCTTCTTGTTGGACGCGCTGCCTCAGTTGGTATCGCTGCACGAACTTGGAGGGGACCGGAGCGTAGTGAGCCCGGAGAGTTGCCATCAGGGTGTCCCATGAGACTGTTTGAACCGGCGTTGGCTCACACAGTGACTCGGCCATCTCGAACACGTCCGGTCCGCAGTGGCTTAGGAATAGGGCTCTCTTTCGATTAGCCGAGAGGCCCTGCATGTCGCTGGCTTCTAACGAGCATTCAAACCTCGTTAGGTACGAGACCCATTTTTCGCGGGTCGGATCAAAAGGCTTGGGCGGAACGTAGGCAGACATGTCCGGTATGTCTCCTGTGGTTCGCCTCGTCGCCTAGCTGAAGCTCGTGGTCTCACTGGTCGGCTTCTTGTAGCCTCAATCCCACCTTCGTCGCCAATGAAGTGGTTCGGGAATAACGAGAGGCACAAGCAAGCAAGTGACAACAGCTCTTTAATATACAGTGAGACTTCAGCAAAAACTCAGAGGCTGCAGTCCTCCTTATATACAATCCTGGAGAGACTGTCAGCCAATCAGAAACGTAAGCAGGTTTGAAACTCCCGCTTAAAAGTATCAATACATAACAAATACCACCACTGATGATCAGAAAAGCAACCAAGCTCAGAGAACACCAAGGAGTCCACAGTTCAATTCTAAATTATCAGTGATGAATTGCCCCTAGTTCAGACAAGTTCGCAAGAACCGGTAGTAAAACCGCGGGAGGCCCCACCCACCACCCCAGATGTCATCATCAGCGATCTGCATGATCCCATTGTGAACAGGTAGTAAAGGTAAGTAGAACCCACCTCTATAAACTGTGTGTGTGTGTGTGTGTGTGTGTGTGTGTGTGTGTGTGTTTCTTTTAGCCAGGTTTTTCCTACGTAACCAAGATTTTTCTGCAGCCCTAGCTCAGTGGAGTCACATCCACTCGATTCTGGACTTTTTTCTTCTGGCAGCCAGCAGGCCCTATGCTGTCTAGTGAGAGACTTATATAGATCTATTTCTAGCTCATTAGCCATCATCAGTAAGCCACACCCACATCTCATGTATCCTCCCTCCACTGAGCTAGGCTCTTTTCTACTGATATTATGCCTTTATACAGTAAAAGATGTGGAAGGCTCTTTTCCAGAAGTTAAAGTATGCAGAACGTCCTAAAAGAAACAAATCAACCCAAATTTATTTTATTTATTTTTTATTTTACTTCAGATTTATATACTGCCCTTCTCCCTAGGGACTCAGGGCGGTGTATAGCCAAGTAAAAACACATAAATACATAATACATAATACATAGATTAAGAACAGATTAAAAGGAAATATCTCAATTTGGCCCACAATTTAAAAAGACAAATATCCCTTTGCCCCAATTTCTCTGAAGTAGTAGAAACTATTTGTCAGAACTGGCATCAGAACTGTTTCTTGATCTTGACCTTGAATATTTTTTTATATTACCTTATATTTTTTGCTTGCTTTTTCTTGTTAAAGAAAAACTGGTGTTGCATGTTATTGTAGTACCTGTAAAAACAGAAATACTATAGGAAATTCAAATTGGCACTGAAATATTCAGTACAGCAATAACACTACTTAGAACTGTTTTCAAAATTAAGAGCTAACTAGCCCCAACTGAGATGTTGCAAAAAAGCTTACAACTCACTATGCTAATACATACCTTCCCTTCATGAATTGTACTATAGTCTCCATGAGCGATTGTTTGCTGTGGATACCCTTTGCAAAAATGTAGGTTTTCATGGAAGCTGAAACTCTGTGGGATACTGTGAAGTTCTTTATCTGTGCAGTGGACTTTGTTTGTTTAACAAGCTTGTAAATGCAAATACTAAATATCAATTTGTAAAAATGAGGTTATTTGTGCAGAAGTGTTTTAGAGAATAGAAGGAAGAGGAAACTGCATTTTTTTTATCCTAATTGCTTTCCCCAACAATTACTCCCTACATACAAGCGCGCGCGCGCGCGCACGCACACACACACACACACACACACACAGAGAGAGAGAGAGAGAGAGAGAGAGAGAGAGACATATACATTCATTTGAAGTAGTGCCACTGAAGAATGATACTGAACAGAACAGAACTGAACAGAAACTGAATTCCACCTAATAACTGAAGCTAAGATATAAATGTCCAATGATATATTTAAAAGTACAGGAAGCTAAATCCACCTTTTCCTTTGGGCAGTTTAACTTTTGGTGGGTGACTATAGCAAACAAATTTGAAATAATATGTAGAAGTAAACATAGGGAGGTACGCTGATGATACTCAGCTGTACATCTCCACCCCAGATCATCCCAACAATGCCTTGGAAGTGATGTCCCAGTGCCTGGAGGCTGTGTGGGTCTGGATGGGGAGAAACAGGCTTCGACTCAACCCTTCCAAGACCGAGTGGCTGTGGATGCCGGCGTCCCAGTATAGCCAGCTGGCGCCATCGCTGGTTATTGGGGCGGATCATTGGCCCCACAGAACGGGCTCGCAACTTGAGCGTCCTCCTGAACGCACGGCTGTCTTTCGAAGAGCATATAATGGCCATGGCCAGGGGAGCTTTCTATCAGGTTCGCCTGATACGCCAGTTGCACCCTTTTCTGGATCGGGACTCCCTACGCACAGTCACTCAAGCACTCGTCACTTCTCGTCTGGACTATTGTAACGCTCTCTACATGGGTCTCCCCTTGGGGTGCATCCGGAGGCTCCAACTGGTGCAGAATGTGGCCGCGCGAAGGATTATGGAAGCGACGGGGCGCTCCCATGTGACTCCTCTCCTGCGTGAGCTGCATTGGCTTCCAGTGGACTTCCAGGTGCGCTTCAAGGTGTTGGTGATCACTTTTAAAGCGCTCCATGGCTTAGGGCCGGGGTACTTACGGGACCGTCTTCTGCCACCAATTGCCTCCCACTGGCCAGTTTGCTCCCACAGAGAGGCCCTTCTCAGGGTGCCATCAGCCAGACAATGTCGGCTGGTGACCCCCAGGGGGAGAGCCTTCTCTGTGGTGGCACCTACCTTCTGGAATAATCTACCCCCAGAGATACGAGTGATCCCAGACCTCCAGACTTTTCGTCGGGCCCTTAAAACCTACTTCTTTCAGTTAGCCGGGCTGTCCTGATTTTATGATGGGTTTTAAAATTTGAAATTGGTTTTAAATTGAAATGTTTTAAATTATGGGCCAAATTATTTAATTATTTTAAATCTATTTTAACTTTTGTGTATAAAGTGTTTTACTTGGCTGTTCACCACTCTGAGTCCGAAAGGAGAAGGGCGGTATAGAAATCTGAAAAATAAATAAAAATAAATAAATTTTAAAATATGAATAAATTTGGGATTAATTCTTCTTAATCAATTATCTTTCTACTGGTATGCTAGGACCACTGTTTTAATTCTATTTCATTTCTACCAACCCTGATATAAATTTAGATTTACTACCTGATGGTTCTTTCTAGGAATTATTGTACAAAATTTATAATAAATAACATGAAACACACCGGAGTTATTAATTTCCTACATCATTGAAGTCGTGGCATCAATTGTTATTTATAATGTCCCAACATTTTGGGTAAAAAGAAATTAAAGAATTAAAGCCTAAGGGATAATACCCAGGATATTGGCCCCTATCAGCATTATTTTGTATGCACTTTGTTTTGTTTTAATAGAATTATTTTCAAAAATAAAAGGTCAAAATACGAAATTACAAGAAAAGGAAAAAGCAAAGAGGAGGGATAATGGGAAAAGTTTAAAAAGTATCACAACCCATCCCTCAAAAAGAACATTAAAAAAATTACTTCCAACTTTTTTAATACGGATACAATTATATATAAAAATTCTTCTTTTAGTTTGAAAAAAGCAAATACAAATCTAAAATACCAAAGACATATAATCAAACAATAACACCAATACATAGTCATCATAGTGCCTTGTTCTAAATAAACTGTTCTGACCTAGGCTTCCTTAGAAATTACACAGCACAAACTTAGTCCCAGCAAACCTCTTAATTCATACGGCTGTAAATTATTTTCACTTACAGTCTGCAAGGTTTAATAAACAGTCTTTCAGAGGAAGGTTATCAATACCTACCTATCTCACATGGAATGCTGCCCAAAAGCTAATTTCCAGATGCAGGGCGAGGCCAAACTTGGCACAGAGTCACAAACAGAATTTTCAAATCTTGAATCGGCCATATGAACTAATTGCTTCCTGCAAAAGCTCACATCCCGTTTGCTTCTCTTTTATGTCTTATGGGAGGGGCCAATTATCTCCAAGCCTTACTCTCAAGTTGACCCTGTTTCCTTAATTGTTCCTGTCTCCAGGCAGCTCTGCGCATGGGCACTCTAGGAACAGGCTCATGCTGTTTTTCTGCCTCGCTGATGGAGACTCAGCTGCAGCAAAGAACTACCAGATGGCCTTGTTCCCCTCCCTGCCTCCTACTCAGACCCCTCGTCCGAGCCTTCCCCAGACTCTAGGATTGGCCCATGTTCCTCCCAAACCTCCTCACTGTCCAAATTTGCTGCCAGCTCTGCTGGCCACTGGCGGGCCACAATATAAACTTATCTCACACATGCATCATAATAAAAAATCTACAAATATACAGAAAAATGCTACATGCTTCTACAATCAAAATATCTACTATAAAACATCCTCTGTTTTAAATTTAAACAGTTATATAAAAACATAAAATGTATATCCATGAAACACCAACAATTCCATAGTCATAAATCATCTTAATAGTCTGTTCCCAAAATCTAAACTTCATTTTTATCTTTATCAAGCAAAAAGTCCAAAAATGGTCTCCATGTAGAAAGACAAATAGTCAGATTTTTATCTTTAGCAGTCTGTTCTGCCATCTCCACCAGATCCATATGCTTCATAACTCATTCTTTCATTGTGGGAATTCATACATCCTTCCATTTCTGTGCATACAAAAGCCTTACAACAGTTATTATGTATAAAAACGAAGTGTTATATTTTCTGTTTGGTCTCTTACAATATTTTAAATTATTTCTGAATCTGTAATAGCACAACCTGAGAATTCAAATAGTAATTATAAAGGAAAGGAGACAGCATTCTTTGTGTGCATTACAGCACACAAAGGTGTAGAAGAGCCTACAGCTTAATAATCATGTGTGATTGAAGAACCCAATAAATGGTTCAAAATATTATTTGCCAAACTTTTTCTGGTAAACCAGCATTTTTCTAGTCAGGTTATCTATTTTGTGGTATCCAGTTTGGATTGCTACTGTAGAGTTGACATAGGGATGCCATAAAATACTCTTTTGAGGTTTAAACTGGAACCCTGCCGTTATTGTAATTACTTGCTATTGGTTGTTTATGATCCTCTTCCAATGTAAATGCATTAAATAAATATTTCCCAGCTTCTACTAAACATATACCATCAATTTAGCAAGAGCATGTGTTATACAGAACAAATACTTTAACTCTGTTAGCAAAATTATAATTTTACCCATTATTAGAAGCTTTTTACTTCTTGTCTGAGGAAATTCTATGCATATGTTCTTTGTCTTCTTGTGAAACTTATAAAAATATTTGTCACAATATATTCCTATCTCTCATACAACAAAGCTGAGCTCACAAACCTGACAACACAAATCTGAGTTCAAGTCAATATTGCAAATTTAAGATATAAACATGACTATATTGTGTATTTTACAACTGCTGTGCTTTTGCTGCTGATAAGCCATGTGAAGTATTGTCGTGTACAAGAATGAAGGTCAAATGTGTATGAATCTGAAATCATCCAAAGAACAAATTTAAATTTGTCGTTACTAGATACTTTCTGCTTATTTTTCCCCCTTCCAGACATAGAATTGAGTAGCTTGAAATTCTAGGACAAAGTCAACTATTAGCTCATCAGTGGAAGAAATTTTTAATTTTTCCGTTTCTCCTTATTTCAGCTTTGAAATGGTCTGTCACACAAATTCTGAAATAATTTTACTGTCATACTCTCTTACCTAAATTATGCCTGTACCATTCCAGACATTTTAGAAATATTGGTTCTCTTCCAAGATACTTTTCGATTTTAAGATAGCAATACTCTAGAGGCATTTAACAATCTTTTGATAACATATCTCTTGAGCTCTTGCTTATTAATAATAATACTTTTTAATAAAATATTATTTGGAGATGCAATGATGCTTTCATGGGAGTAATACCATAAATATTTAGAAAGCATGCATTTTTTTGTGTATGGGCGTTATTTTATGCAGCATTTAATAGAAGATATTTTAGGATTGTACTATTATTCCTTAACATATCTCTTGGCAGGTTCTGATCATTTTAACATAATTATGTTTCTATTAAACTTGGATGAATGTCCCATATTAAATAATATGTACATATGTATAAGTAAAAGGGAATTCCCATTTATTCTTTGAATGATTATAGACAAATGGATATGATATAGAAATTGTAGAAGATGTATAACTGCACAGAGTAAGGCATATAGTAGATATAGATATAATTAATGGTACAATTAAAATGTATCTATATAGGACATCTTAGTTGTAACCTTTAAAATATGTGAACAAAGGAGAAAAATTATTGGAATTATACATAAACTCATTATATTATATATTAGTCCAATTCCTAAAATATACTGTGAAGAGTATCACAATAAACTAAATTCAGCATCATTTAAGAAGGCATTTATTGGAATATGTAAAAGAGAAAAAGAGCAGAGCATTTTCAAAAAGTGAAATTTATCATATTGTAATTCATGGTTTATTGGACTATTTTAGTCCTTTATTGTTTCAATTAATTTTATTTATGCTTATATACATTTCACCAAGCTGATGTAATATGCCATTCATAAGAAATATAAACAGCAGAGATGTTAAAAAGCATAATTTCATTTGTATATCTTGTCTAGGAACAAAATCCGTGTGAAATCATGGCTGTTATAAATATTTTATCTGCTTACATAGTTATAAAATGTAGGCAATAAACAATATATAACCTATACATGACTATGATATTTGAAAGAGAGCTTGTGGATTATAACTGTGGATTATAACTCAATAATTACTTATTTCATGGATGAACATACAATTGTGCACTTAATAAGTGAAACAGATTATGACTGATTCATTTACGGGGTATACTTATTTGTAAGTATAGCAGGTGCATTGGTTCAAAGACAAAATCACACTGAAGAGTTGATATATGCATAGAAGTCATTTTGTCAGCAGACTTGAGAATAAAGCCATTGGGTTTTTTTTTAAGGCATTTATATAAACAGGATTTTTCCATTCCAGGAGTGCCATGGTGGGAAAAAATAAATATTAAGATAGTGAAAAGGTAGTCTTGTTTTTATAAAATTAATGGAGCTTGTCCATTGTTCCCCTTTTCTTATACCCATATTTTGTAAGATACAAATACTTGGCTGTAGGCTTCTATTTCAGAAAGTCGGTTATAAAGATTATTATATTTACTGTATATTTGTGTGCAATTATACTTGTCAATTATTAATTATGCATAAGATAGCACTACAGTTTTATTGAGACTTTCTGCACCTGAAGTATGAAATTATACTTTTATGGAATTGTGGCAGTGAAAGTGTTTAACATATTGCACAGCAACTGGATAAGACTTTTTTTTTAAAAAAAATCTTGCTTCAAATTAATTAGTGAGCTAATTTAGAATCTTTCTCTCTCTCCTTATTTCAGATTTTATTAATTTAAAAATGTTATCTTAAGCAAATAATTCTTGGTGGCTAACAAACAGACCAATAAAAATAACAAAAATACAATTTCTATTTATTGTACAATAAATATAAAATACAAAGTCAAGCCATTTCATATATCATGTACTTTTAACAACCCAGCTTTAATGCCTTCAAGAAAAGTCAGATTTTTAAAGCCTTCTAGATCTCCAGGTGAAGACTATTTTGCATGTATTCTGCTTAATTCACACTGGTTCACATAACTTCTCAATGATTAGTTAATCTGCTTGATTAGATCTTTTGGTTCTGCTTATTGACTAAATCTGACTCTTATTGTAACAAAAACATACAGTTTAATCATTTCCTGTATTGTTGAATACCAAGAAATTTATTCCCTGTTATTTCCTTCCGTGAAATCACTGGAAGACCAGATACAAATTTGGATTGTCAGTAGAATCTGATGCTTGTCTATTATTAATGAAGCAATTACCCATATATTGTTAATCAAATTTGGAGTACATAGTAAAAGGGCAAAAAAGAACATTAATGAATTTTCAGTTCCTTGAATTAAAACAAAATCCCTCTTGGACCATCTTCTGCTTCAGTGGATTCAACAGGGGAATTAATTCTGATTTGAAATAACCGAACATGTTTGGAATGCGTACTTACTTTTGATGTACTGCTCACATGACAAAATTACTATACTTAAGGGCATTGGTAAAGTAGAAAGGCAACACAAAATAAACAAAAATAACTAGCATGTAAACATATTTATTTATCATATTATACTTAAATTTTTCAACCAAAATTGTCTCTTAGCATGTGTCTGCTGAGATTCTCAGTTATCCAGGTCATAGTTGTCTCAAAGGTGTTTTTTTTTTTTCTTCAAAAGGCAATTGAACTATTTTTTCCCTTTATTATTATTTATCAAATTTCTTGAGGAAGAAAAAGAAAATATTTCGCTTCTCATCCAAGAATCTTCATTGGTTCTGATGGCAGGGCAGGGGTATGAAAGGATAGGTATTGACAGTTAAGATTGGATTGTGGGTGGAATGGAAGGATAGGTTCTAATAAGATGGGAGGGGATGGAAGGATGTTATTTCTTTGCAGTCTCTGAGAGTTGTTGAGGCCACTTGGAGATTGATTTGTACCCTCAGGATCATCTGAATCAGGGTGTAATTTGTTGTGGAATCTTCATGGAACCAATGCAAGGGATGCATTGTAAACTGGAGATAGGTAGTGTCTTATTCCTGCTCCTCTGTTGGGGAAGAAATGTTCAATTCTAACATATGGATTCTTTTACCCCTCTTTCAAATCAATGATCTTCTCTATCCAAAATATGAACTCTCTCAGCATGTCAAATTCAAATTCAGAGGCAACAAAAATCTACTCCAAATCCCTGAGATTTCTGGGTAGCTCTCATATAACCAAGACTAGCATTACTTAGCTTTTAGAAATTGTATGTGGTGTAAGATGTCTGTATCTTACACCACATCTTTACTAAGTATTATAAATATAGCAGGAAGCAAGAGATGGCTGCAGATAGGGATGGAGCAACAGCTGTGGGATTCATTAGTTGTTTATCATCTAGATGCTAAGAGTCCAAACCTCTTGAGCTCAGCTAAGGTCAAATAGCAGATTGGTTTTCTAGCTCTGGTGCAAAATTAACAACAAGAGCAACAAAGCTTTGTTATTGCTTTCTAAGTCAGACTTCAGTAGCCTCAAGCACATTTGAACTTCCCCGGACGCTCAACATGGCTTGACTAGTAAAGAATCTTTATTGCTTACCAGGACTGAAGCCTGCTTAAACTGATAGTTGCCTTCTGACAGCTAAGGCTGCTACCCCATTTTCTCTCTCTTGAGGTAAATTCAGCACATTTTGCTCCCACCCTTTTTGCAACTAACAGGAAATAACCCCTCCCCCATTTCTTATGTTCTATTCTTGGTGACAGTTGATTACTTGAGCATCACATACCTATTACTCAAGGTTTTTCTAGGTGCAGTCTTCTCTCCCATTCATTTTCTCCCCCCCCCTCTCTCTCTCTTCCCTTTAAATATATTTCTCAGACTGTCTGCCTACATCCCTTATATAGTCTTAAAGATGTGTGTGATTGCATGTTACAGGAATACCTTTACTTTTTTTCCAGCAGCTAGGCATATTCTTTAACACAGAATATTTATTTATTTATTTATTGGTTCGATTTATATGCCGCCCTTCTCCGGAGACTCAGGGCGGCTTACAATGCATTAAGCAATAGCCTTCATACTTTTGTATATACCTGCTTAGTAGGGCTTTTGCCCCCCCACAAGCGGTGTTCTTTTTTTATACAAAGTCAGCTTATTGCCCCCACAATCCGGGTCCTCATTTTACCTACCTTGGAAGGATGGAAGGCTGAGTCAATTTTGAGCCTGGTGAGATTTGAACTTGCAGTAATTGCAGGCAGTTGATGCTAGTTAACAGCACATTAGTCTGCTATGCCACCAAGGCTCTTGGTGCTTTTGCCACCACAACAGCCTATAGGCAATCATTGTGAAAGAAATCAGTAAAAATATTTTGTCCCCTCAACTGCCAATTAATATCCTATTATCTGTTGCCCCATATTGTGGCTTTCTATAGAATTCATTCAACTTAGAGTCAGATCAGTACTAGTACTACCTTGAAAGATAATTCTAGTCTTTACTATACAGGTCAGTGTTATTACAGCAAATTCCTGGATTGGATCATATTGTATTTACATACAGTACACAACAGAGAATTCTTCATTATCTCTATTTTAATTGATAAAGTCCACATACTAGGATCTGTTCACATTTACAAGGCATAAAAAAACCCTGAAGAATAAATGAAGAATTTTATTTTATTATACTTTCATAATAACAATTTATGTGTAGTTTAATATACTTTGTAGATTTTTATTATGTCACCTTGAAAGCTACTAGAGCATAACTAATAAATTTTAGAAATAAATTTATTGAATGGTTTAATACATTTAAATAAAGCCTCATTTGGCGCTGTCGAGTCAATTAAATGGATATGTTAAATTTGAAATAAATTGCTCATCCAAACTGATAGAAAAATCCTCTATATTATTTATAAGTTTCAAAAATCAGGGGTTTTTTTAGAATTACCTGATAAATAACTGGTGTTTCTATATCCCCTTCTTTCATCCTATCAATGAACATGTGAACCATGTGAAAAGATGATAGATAGATGATAGATAGATGATAGGAACGTAGGTAGGTAGGTAGGTAGGTAGGTAGATAGATAGATAGATAGATAGATAGATAGATAGATGACAGATAAATGTATGGTGTCTCAGTGGTTCGTCGGCTGGAAAGCCAGCAGCCCAGGTTTGAAACTTGAGTGCCACGCAATGGGATGAACTCCCATTCTCACCCCAGCTCCTGCCAACCTAGCAATTCAGAAGTATGCAAATGCAAGTAGATAAATAGGTAGCACTTTGGTGAGAAGGTAACAGTGCTTCATGATATCATGCTAGCCACATGACTGCATAAAAGTCTTCAGATGTGCTGCCTCAGTAGCCTTTGAAACATAGATGAGCACTGCTCCCTATAGTCATCAATAACTAGTGGAGGAAAATCCACAGGGACTCCTTTACATACATACATGTGTGTGTTCCATGCTCTACCAAACAAAGGAGGTCAGTTGTATTGTGTTAGAAGGGGGGAGGGAAGCAAAAGCGGGGTTTGGTAATAAGCAAAAATCCAGGTCAGTTGTTGAATGCCCAAACCATGTTAATGTACTTGCTAGGATGCTGCAATGGCTGGATCATTAAGGATTAGTTCTAAGTACTTTCTGGACAAGTGGTTATTAAACAAGGACCACCTGTAATAAGTTTGGTAGAAACACCCTCTGATACACACACATTTTAGTTTCTTTCAAGATTAATTCATTGCACCATACTAATTAGTACTTTTCTCCCAGCATTTGAACTAGCCTAGCCTATTTAAATTTTAGCAAAATTAGTAGGCTAGAGAATTTTTTCAGAAGCTAACCAGGGACCACCAGAACATTATTTCAACACCGGCATTGGAACAGAATCTCCACCTTCCTGACAACAGTAGTTTAGCTTGGCTCAAAAACAGATCCCTCTGCTTAGCAGCAGCAAGCAATGACCAAGGGACTGTCTTGGATAGTTCTCCCACACTGCCTGAAATGATCTCCCTCTACTCAACGTTAAGAATGGTAGTACATTTGTTTGTCAAATTATGCTCAGTTCCTTTGGCAATCAGCAGTGATGGGGGACTTTGTTTTTCTTTTTGTCTTTCCTGAATTGGATGACTTGAAAATTACTCTTAGCATTAGATTCGACTTTGAAAGGTTTGACATCTCTGTGGATTTTATTCAAGTTGCTTTCCTATTTCATTTTTTTTCTAATAAGGTATTTTGTTGCAAAATCAGTAAGTGCTCTTCTAATGAGACATGACTTTTTGTAAACATGCATGGGCTACAATACATTAATAGTAGCATATTAGCACTCCTCTAGTGGGATTTGTCAAGATTATGCTTAGCTTTCTCAGATACTAGGAACCTGCTAGACAAGACTGGAAATCCTCTGAGTGGTACTGAATTATTATATTGTTCCCTATCCAAACTTCAATGCTAATGGGTTTGGAACACAGCAGAAATCTTTTGACACAAGTGGCTATGAGACTTATTAAGAACTATAAGCACAAAGATTATTGCACAAGAGACTTACAGCTTCCATTGCTTTGGGCACATTTCCCCAAATTAATTGTGTAGCTGGTGTGCATCTTCCACACTTACCACCAGAAGATGATACTTTCAGTTGGAAGAGAGTAGTAAAGTCTGTATGACACACTGCAGTATAATTGAGAACATCATGTATCAAAACATTGCTACTGTCAGAGCTGCTTTTCATTGGGACGGATTAAATTCAGATTTCCTCAAACTAAAAGGCAAAAATACAAAAATGCCATTATGTTGATAACTGTGTCCCAAAACTGTGGTATCACATTTAATAAAAAAAACAAAACATTGCATTATTGCATCTTAAATTATTATCTTTTAATATCAATTATCTTTTAATATTACAGAGAATTATGTTGCACTTAGATAATATTACTTACAGAGAATTTATAATCTCAAATTTCAATTAGAATAGAACTGGAAGGGACACTGGAGGTCTTCTAGTCCAACCACCTGCTCAAGCAGGAGACCCTATACCATTTCAGATAAGTGACTGATCAGTCTCTTCTTAAAAACCTCCACTGATGAAGCACCCACAACTTCTAAAGCAAGCCGAACTGGTTTATTGTCCTCACTGTTAGGAAGTTCTCTTCCCTTCACAGAAATCTCTGCTGGATCATAAATGCTGTTTTTAAATAGTTATACAACTTTGAATTCAAGTTTATATTACATCATGCTTTTAATACCATTAACAATAACAGGGACTTTAAAACTTCATTTAAACATCCCCAAATAACTTATTTTTGTTTCTAATAAGAGTTATGATCATACATATGAAGACAGACTTGTGTATGCCTGGCCCCTATAACAATTTCTTCTTTAGCTTAACGAAATAGTATTATGCCTCACCACACTTCAGTTGACTGAGAAATTGAGAAGCCGAGGTCAAGGAAACACCCATTTTTATTAACTGATGTCCCTAACTAATATCCTTAACAAATGATATTTCAGTGCTATATATTTTTGCTTTCTCTTGTTTATATGTTGAATGTAAGATAGCAGTTCACAAATATTAACACTGCAACATCAGTTTTCTAGGGAAAAGGATGTTGCCATGGGTCTGCTACAAGAGCAAAGTTAACACCTCTCTCCTTTTCACAACAACCACATCCAACTCTATTTTCTTGAAATTATACAGCATGTACCAGCAGTAGATTTGTTATAAGTTGATAAAAAGATTGCCAAAGCCCTTTCTTTCTGTTGTTGCTTTTACTGTTGTGCTGAGAATACTAATTTTCTCCATATTGCAGTACACTGGAATGTTAATTCAATATCATTTCTACTTAGTGATCTCTCTGAGGTTAATAAAGACTTAGTTGTTTCAACTTGGATTTTTTTCAAGTGCTAAGCAATTTAATTTCACTGAGAAAGGAAGACATTTGAACTGAATTAGCTATGCCATCGAGGGAAGTTTTTGTAGCATAACTCATGTTCCATATAGCACTTATTTCTCTTATTCCAATTACAATGAAATATGTATTCCCATCAGCTAAATGTATCTTTTTGCTTATCGGGCAATTTTTTTTTTCTTTGATGGTAAAGCTGCACTTTCTCTGACTACCTTAGGCTTCAACTTCTGGGACGCTATTCTGAATCAAGGCAAATTTAATCAGCGTGTCGTCTATGATTTCTTTTTAGAGATATAAGATTGACTTTGTAAAAAAGAAAAGTTTCTTAACCAAGCAATCCCCTCCAGCTCCACTTTGTAATAGTTTGATTCTACCATCTTTCCTTATTTTGATTCCCTATTATGTACAATATATCATTTCCCCAAAATGAGTGAAATTGGCACATGTTAAGCCAACTAAGAAGTCAATCAAGAAATATCTGAATCATTAAGAGTTACAGAACAGGTCATATAAATTCCAGAACAGACTAAAGATTAAAAACTGGTCCAAACAGTTACTATTTAGAAATTAACCTGATAACTGCCATGGATTAAATTAAAAGATTCATATTATTGTAAAGTCTTTCTTTACAATATCTAGTAAACTAGACATTCTTTACAAAATCTAGTAAACTAGAATAAAACTAGTTCATTCAAAAGGTGGAAAAATATTTTGAGTTAAAAATATACATGATTGCACGAGATTCGTATAAAAATGTCAATATTAATTTGTTAAAATGACTTGGTCAGAAATTTGGAACCTTGGTACATTAAAAAAGGGGGGGCTAGGTTAGTCATATACAGTATATTCAAAATCTGCTACAAACTTAGGCAACTAGCTATAAAAAACTTTAAAACGAAGACGGGAGAGTGCAACTATTATGATTTTAGATTGAATATTATTTATTTATTTTATCTCTTAAACATATTTCTATGCCACTGCAATCAAAGAAACCCTTGTCATCTGACATAGGAAAAAGTAAGCATCAAACATGCTTAATACAAAAAAATTATAATAATGAAAACATAGTGGCACTACAGTCATATAAAGAAGAAAGAATTAAAAAGATGGGAAAATCAAGGCTGTCCACAAAATTTTCAACAGTTTTCAAAATATGACCCAAAAGGGAACTGCTTCTTCTAAAACAGGGCTGTCAAGCTGGGCCAGATGCATCATTTGCAGGTCACACCTACCCCACCTCTTCAAAGGCAAAAAAGTCACGACACGTCACGTGACACATTCGAGTTTGACACTCGTGTTCCAAAGCAACTGGATAAAGATAAATGAGATTATTCAAGATTCTTTCCTCAGAATGGTCAGAACCACACTGCTAATTCAACTAACATGTATTTAACATGTGTTTTGAGAAACTATAATAATAAGATAATTTAATAGGTAGCAATAATTTTAATTCAACCTTGTGTGTAGATCTCATTTTAGTTTCTTGTCTTTTTTCCTACCTTTATTTTCTTTCTTACCTTTCTTGTCTTTTTTTCTACTTTTTAAAGGTTATTATAATTATTATAATAATATTATAATTATAAAAAAATATTAAAGGTTATTATAAAACAAAAAAGGAGGTACCTCATGGTACTATTTGCTCTGCTCACCTATGAGCAATTACAAATTAAGATTGAAGCCCCAAACAATTTGCATTTTTACCCGTTTATGCTGAAGGACTTTTTCTATTTTGTAGCACTTTCATATCCTTTGTAGCTTTTCTTTGGCAGTGCTCCTGTGATTGCAGGATGGGTGCGAGATTATGTTGTCAATTCTGATGCAAAAGCCATTCTTTAAATATTCATTATAGTTTCTCTTATGTAGCCCACAGGATGTCTTATGAAACGTAGCACACAGAATATGATTTACATTGCTTATAAGTATGTGACATTCTAGGTGGTTCTTGACAAGTTATTCACAGCATTTCTAGTGATATCCAGAGAGGAAGATGTTTGATATAAATTCATGGCCTTCTTTCTCTTATAATAAAGACGTCTACACAACAAAACCTAATTTCAAACAAGACGTTCAAAGTAATTGTTATTTTTATCTTGCTTGGATTTCATGCTACCATAGTAATAGTAGAACTATGTGGGTCTCCCTTATTTATTTATATTTTTGTCATGTTATGTAGTGTATATTGGTGGTGGTGACCCTTTGAGCTGCTGTATGCAATGAAATTTCATTTTAACGTATGCCGATTAGTGAACATTTAAAGTGACAATAAAGTTATTCTAAATCTAAGACTATTGAAATGTTACTAGAGCTGTGTACAATTAAACCATGGCAAAAGAGTATTAAGACAGGAAAGATTTAAATGGGCTTACATTTATTTGTCACAAGTGTGTGTAAATAGCTTTCTTCAGGTATTCATAATTTTAACTCTGAAACTAAAATAAACTTTTGGCTTTTGGCTTTACATCCTCTAACCATCTTCCAATGATGACGTATCAGTTCTGAAAAGGAGAACTAACTATATTTATTCAGAGGTTCTAACCACATTCATTCAAACATAGTTTACTAAACATAGGTCTAGAGGTCCTACTTTGTATAGAAGTCTAAGCTGTTAAATGTAGTTTTATCATGGAGAAAATCTATGTGGGTGGTAGGAGTTCAGAACAACTTGTTGATACATAATCAATCAGACAAATATATTTACAATTCTGTTCAAAATGAAGCTGAGATGATCATGTACAGAAGAAGAAGAGCAAGTACTTTTACTGTCACATCTTGAAAGACTTAAAATATGTACCATAGTCATTGTGTGTTCAGTCTTTTTAAACACATTCAAAAGCTCACATATGTCTTTTTCCATATTATGTTATTCTCTTTCTGCCTTCAGTACTTGTTCCATTAAAACAATTGATTCATAAGATACAGGCTTTATTTTAATCAATACTTTATGTAACTCTCTGAGCCCAACCTATATTACAGAGATCTTACTGTGGAGATAAAACAAAGGGTAATCCTTAATTAGACCAGCTTAGTTCCTAGAAAAAAAGTGGAATATGTCATCATTACAGTACTAATACTACTATTATTCCTGTTGCAAATTTTCTCCATATCTTTAGTAGTTTATTAAAAGCATTCAAATGCATGCTTTATCTTTGTAATGACTGTGACTAGGCTTAGTTCCAAAATGTTTTGTTTTATCCCTTTAATACCCATGCCAAATAATCATTAACTTTTTGCTTTTGTTAATTTTCTGTATGGCTTTCTGTCTTTCTCTCTACGGCTGTTATTTGAACTCCGTTTGTCTTTTAATAAATTGTACTTCACCTCTTTCTGGGTTACAAATACATATCCCTGTTTTATTGTACAATGCAACAATTAAATGATGCTTTCCTTTTCAGCGTTCTGTGAAGAAGGATGCCGATATGGTGGGACATGTGTTGCCCCCAATACATGCGCCTGTCCTTCTGGATTCACAGGAAGTCATTGTGAAAAAGGTAATATGCTAATTTTCTGCAAATAATTTTCTCTGACTTAAAAATTGCAATTACATATATTTATACTATTTCAGTTTTTCTCTTACTATACTTGCATCAAGGAAACTGATTGCCCAAGTTTAACATAAAGCAGTAATTTCCCACATGTATGATGGAAATTTGTAGAAGCAGACTAGGTTTCCTAACTTAGGAATTGGGGAGGAATACTGTAAGGTAGGAATTACGACATCAAAATATCTGGTGCTGCAAAATTGGGGAGTTAGATGGATGCATGTTACTGCTCATTTCTTATTGAAAGTAATTCGATGATAATCATCCAAATGCATAATTGTTTAAAAAAGGTTAAAGAAAAATGGAGCCAATGTGACACAAAATATTTTATATCAACTGATCATAAAATTTAATTAGAAGCAGTTGGATAGTATTCTACACAGAGTCATAGGGTACCAGGACAGCAAAGAAGAAAGGAATAATGGCTAGTCAGATCCTGGACAATCGAAGGTTTTTCTATATGTTGCAGAATACAAAGAAATTCATCATGAAATATGTTTGTATGTTGCCTTTCCATAAGCCCAATGTTCAAAAACTTCTACGTACGTTTGAATGACAATGCACATCAAAGACCAACACTTGTGCAATAATTAAAGAACAATGAACAGGCCTTCAGTAAAAATTAAATATTTATAATTACTGTATTTTTTGGAGTATAAGATGCACTCCCCCTCCTCCCCCCCGTAAAAGAGGGTGAACATTTCGGTGCGTCTTATACACTGAATGTAGTCCCCCCTGTCCCCCCAGAAAATGGGGCACGCGGAGGCAGCGATAGGCTATGGCAATCCCTGCAGCCTGAAACAGTCGATCTTCGGAAGGCCAATCAAATCGACAATCAGCTGCTTGTGCTAATCAGGCTGTGCTGAAGCTGAAATTGAAATGGGCTTTTTGCTGCAAAGAGGCAAATTACTGGGAGGCAGAGGCAGATTTTTTTTCTTGTTTTCCTCCCAAAAAAGGTAGGTGCATCTTATAGTCCAGAGCATCTTACACTCTAAAAAATACGATAGGTTCTAATTAGAGTTAGACAACAAACTCATTGGAAAAATATATGAAAGAATAAAACTGAAATATATGTCAATAGATGTTGTATAAATTACCAATAACTAAACTGCATTTAATAATTCATAACTATTGGCTTGACATCAGTACCCACTCCCAATTACTTAGTATTTTAATACTATTATTCTTGATATACCTAATAAATAGTAATTAAAACACCTGATGGTCACACATGAATAATAAAGGTAAATCAAGTTGAAATAGAAAATTAGATGCACTAATAACAATTCAAATATTGGCTTGCATTTTCCAAAGCCACATAGGGATAAGACTGAGGCATAATTTCTTAGTAATTAAAAACAAAACAAAACAAAAACCAATGATACCAGACAAAGATTTCCTAAGGCATCGCAAGCCATATCTAGCCTCTTATCTCAAGCTCATTCAGAATACCCTGTTTGCCCAAAATAATACATCCCCTGATAATAAGCCCAATCGGACTTTTGACCACATGGCAATAATGCCAAGCACTTATTTCAGGGTTAAAAAATAAGACAGGGTCTTTCTTATTTTCAGGGAAACATGGTATTATTTTTCCTTAGTATATATTCTAAAATATAAAAATACAAAAGCAAAAAATAGGAAAAATAAAGGAGAGAAAAGGGAACGGAAAAGTGTAGAAAACAAAGGGGGAAAAAAAAGAAAAGGTGTTGACTTCCGACTCCCTTTGGTGCAGTAGAATAAGATAATAACATCAAACCTCTACTTTTACTTTTGCATAATAGTATAAGCTAGCCCTTTCTATAATAACAAATCTATCTACATGTAATTGGAAAAACCCAAAATCAAACTTTCATTTTTTCCCACTTTTCCCACTTCAAGCACAAAGTCCAGAAACAGTTTCCAAGTAGAAAAAAAAGCAGTTGTGTTTATTTCTTTAATCAAAGCAAGCAATGTAGCCATCTCTGCTAAAGCCAGCTGGTTCAGAATATTAAAGATAGAATAAACCTTTGATTTGTAGATGAACTGTTTCAGTGGTGGGTTCCTACCGGTTCACTCCAGATTTTGCAAACCAGTAGCGAGGCTCTGCCCACCTACCAGGACATCATCACGGATGCTCTGCGCATGCGCAGAAGCACCCCCCCCATGTGCGTACTTCCATTGTGAACCGGTAGTGAAGGTAAATGGAACCCACCCCTGGACTGTTTCCTGTTGTGTGTGTATGGAGGAGGGACATATTCATATCATCTAAATCTATAATTTTGCAAATCTAATGTTTGCAGCAAAAATATATCAACCAATCAGATACTCCTCTCCACAAATTAACTAACTATAACCTGCTATTTAAAAAAAAAATTAAAGTTATTGGACAAAGCAGCCCATTGCCATTGTGAAATAGCAACATGCTTGAATAGAGAAAATATGAAACGGTCCAGTGCTGTTTTTGGTCCAAAATGCAGTATAGTTAGATAACACCTCTGCTTTGCAAATTGCATTGTAGTTATTGTGGTTGTAAGTCAAACGGACCTGATTTTACCACAATTTTTACAGCAGTTAAGTGATTCACTATAGTTGGTAAGCAAACCACATAGTCTTAAACAATGCAAATTGCTTAATGGGCAAATCAGAAATCAGAAAAAAGATTGCAAACTGCAATCATGTGACCCCAGCACACTGCAATCAATGATAAATGCTGCCTGTAGCGATCAGTAGGCCTTCAGGTGCAATTCAATGTGTTGGTTGTTCCCTACAAAATACTATATGGCAGGGGAAAGATAGAGGAAAATATGGAGGAAACATACATTGCATAATGCTAAGGGCTACAGTGCCCTGAAAACTACCACCACTTGAGGTATTTCATTGACAGATTAATACCATTGTTTGGAAGTGCCCTGAGTGGAAAATTCATTCCTAGTTTTATATTTCAGAAAGGGAGAGATGAGGGGAGGTTCAAAGGAAGATATATATTGAAAAGATGCTTAGTGAATTTCTATGAAGAAAATACATAAATTCAGAAAGGAGCTGTGCAAATAAGAACAATATATTATTTCCATGCAGAAGTAAATGATATTTCTTAAGATCTAAATACAGTGAATCCTGAAATAGTTATGGTACAAGAGACACTTCTTTCCTCTTCTTCCCCATGTCTTAGTATCATTATTACTACCAAAAGTATATTATTAGTAATGCTATACTCTTAATAATGATTGCTTGGTCAGTTCAATTCAGTTCAGGTTCTTTTGGAGAAAGAGATTTATTGAGGATAGTGAATTTTATGAAAGACACAGAAGTGATAAAATTTGGCTCAATGGGAACACTCATGTTTTATTTATTTTTTGTTATGAGTGGGATAAAAAGTGAAATGTTATTGGACTTAAAAGTCAATTGTGCCATTTTCTTAAGAGAAAAATTTGCCAGAGATGGTGGCCTTTGTAAATTAGTGGAATTAATAGAACACTAAAGTTTAACTTAGGCTTGTGTTTTGGTACTGTGCTGAGGAAAGTTTACTGAATGTAACGGGATTGTGAAAAAAATTGTGTCATAAAATAAAGGTATATTTACTTTCTTATGATTTTCTCTAAAATGCGACATCATTGGGTATTTTATATAGACATAGCAAGTTCTACTTTTGTGGTGAATTGGAAGACCTGTAGTCTTGCTTCTTGATAATGAACACAGAAAAACAGCCATCCAATTCCAAATCCATGGTTATTTTTAAGGCCTCCCCTTTGTTGTTGTCATTCATTTTTCAACAACAAACACATTCCCCATCATCCCTTTTGGCAACTTATATTCTTTAGGTTTTATTATGGCTTCAGTGTCTCAATCTATTTCCAACCAATTAAAGATTAAGTGACAAAACTGAAAATGTCAAGGCATCTAATAGATAACTAGCTTTTACTATGTGACAACATCACTGAAGGCAAAGTATGCTATTAATTTTTTTTCCACATTTGTTCTGAATGTATGCGGCAGGGTTGACATTTTGATATATGATGTAGTTACGGTTTTAGCACGGCAAAAAGAGATGTTGGCCTTTCCCGCTTGTTTGCTGTTTCTCTAGCTCACATACAACCCTTCCCACATTCAGATGCCATTCTGATCCATATTGTTCTTACTTTGAAGAAAAAATGAAGACCTTCCCCGGGAGATATTTGACTTGGACTAGAATAATTGATAGTTCCTTAGTGCACTTCATTTTAGGCCACTCCAATATGAGTCATCGATACAGTGAAAACTGTACTCTTTACTGAATTAATATATAAACAGTAAACATCTCCCTCCAATTTTTTAAAGCAGCAAACTCTGAAAAAATTAAGATGCTCTGCTACTTCTTATTTATTGACTTATTTATTATTATTATTTCAAGGTTGAGACTTTTGTAAAACAAAAAGATTTCAAAAGAAAGAAGGCATATTGGATTTTAAGCAAAAAATATTGTAATATTTTACTTGATAATTCTCTTACCTATTATGTCTTTCTTCCACATAGTTTACTGAATATATAAAGAGCTACTATTGTTCACCAGCCAACAATTTGCTGTCTTTAAGAGACACATATACTGTATTAAAGGATAACCAGTTCAAGTGCTAATTATTGCTGAGCACATTGTAAGCCGCCCTGAGTCTCCGGAGAAGGGCGGCATATAAATCAAATTTTTTTAAAAAAATGAAATATTTGAAAAGAAAATGCAACTTGGATATATATATTCAAGATATTTGTGTAGGAGGAAGCATTCAAGATGCAAATTAAATCAAGACTATTTTATTCCTTTAAACTCTGAGTTAGGGACCAAATGGCCTTTTAGATCTGAGGCTGGAAAATTAATTCTATGCACCAGAACTCTTCTATAAGACATAATGGAGACAGGTGTGGGTTGACCCTTGCCATAAAAGATTAGTGGGACTATAAAGCTTACATGTGGAAATAAATATAAATCCTTATTTGCATCTCTGGTTTGAACAAAATTAAGGCCTACTAAAGTCCTTCAGAGGCAAAATGCAACAAATACTCCAAGAAAAAAGAGAATTCAAATATTAATTTGATATTATTCTTATGCAATAAGGAACATTATTCACGTTGATTCCTTGCCTAGCCAGCTCATTAATACTACAGTTCTCCTTGTATTCATTTAGAATTTAATCCAATAGAGTTCAGTGGTCTTATTCCAGGAAATTCAATGTAGCTTCAATGTTTACTATTACTTAAGTGCAGCAATTATTCCTTTTAATGTAAATTATCTATTAAATAAATTGCAAATCGCAGAATATAGCATAGACAGAAGAGCTTTCATGTGAAAGAGTGAAAATTTCTTTTTTTTTATTTGGTGTTTCTGAATAGCTCGTCTTTTATCTCCATCAGTCTGGTCTTTAGGAATGATACTCATCTGTCTTTTGAATGAGACATAAAATGAAGGCCTTAAACACTTGTGTTTCAATGGAACTTAGATCCAATTCCAGCTTTGGTAATTACTTTGTCTGACTTTCCTCACAGTTTCAGTGTTCACTTCTTGACTTAAAGTGTTGTATATTGCTACTGGCACACAGAGTGATTGAAACAATTTTACCCCGGGGGTATCTACATTTTAGCCATTGGTGAAAAAAAAATTGGCTCATATCTACTTACGGTAATTTAATAGGAGAGTTATTCTGCTAAACTCTATATGAAATATTGTCTCACCGGCCCTATTTTTTTTTTTTTTCAAAACAACAAGTGTAATTTATTTTCTGCTATTACTGTTTTCATGTTGCATTTGTTGGTAATACATGTAGCAATATAATCAACTTTATATATGTTTGCCCCTACTTTTCGTATTCAGGTGGATTACAGCATTAAAAAGCAATAATAAAACACTAAAATAATTGGGTTAATATTACATGAACTTACTGGCAATGAGAGAGTGGCAAATTAGAATCAATTTAGAGTAAAAATGTCTATTACAATACAGTGCTTTACCTGGCTGGGAAGGAATCAGATAGGCTTTTCCTGAAAGAGTGTTCTTTAGCTGACTGTTCCATTTTCTGACTTCCACAGGAGATAAAGACTTTTCTTAAGTGTTCAGCAGATAATGGCATGAAGAAGGCTTCAGAAGTAGAAATGTGAAGTAAGGGAAGAAAAAAAAGGAACTGAAAAACAATTGAGTGCAGGATGCTTTTAATGTTTATTGCAAGATTTTTTTAAAGGGATATTATCCAGCTACTCTAATGTACAAATTAGATAAAATACTAGACTGAGTAACTGCATTTTATAAACACAAAATGATAGGGTGAAGATGCTTTTAAAGGAATATAAGGTAAAGGTAAAGGTTCCCTTGCACAAATGTGCTAGTTGTTCCTGACTCTAGGGGGAGCAGTGCTCATCTCCGTTTCAAAGCTGAAGAGTCAGCGCTGTCCGAAGACATCTCTGTCTTTGGACAGCGCTGTGCGAAGACAGCTCATGCCGGCCACATTTAGTCATGTGGCCGGCATGACTAAATGCCAAAGGCGCATGGAACCCTGTTACCTTCCCACCAAAGGGGGTCCCTATTTTTCTATTTGCATTTTTTATGTGCTTTCAAACTGTTAGGTGGCAGAAGATGGGACAAGTAACGGGAGGTCACCCTGTTACGTGGCCCTAGGGATTTGAACCACTGAACTGCTGACCTTTTGATCGACAAGCTCAGTGTCTTAGTCATGGAGCCACCACATCCCTAAAAGAATATATACACATACACACACACGTGTGTGTGTGTGTATGTGTATAGGTATACAATATTGTGGCTGTATGAATGGATGTAAATAAAGAAAAAATTAAAGATGTGTTAGGTACTAGGATACAGCTTGCCAGGAAGAATTAGCTGCCAAATGCACATCAAAAAAGACAAGATCTCTGCCCTTTTTTTTTTTTCTATTGCTGGTGAATATAATGCCATATGAGTCCGAAAGGAGAAGGGTGGTATAGAAATTTGAATAATAATTTGAATAATAAATAAATATTGTAAATAAAAAGCCAAAAAAATTGTTTTTATATTATATTTGGCACACGGCTGAAAAAAAACCCCTCAAAATACAAAAGTAAGGCATAAATAAAAAGTTAAAAATTGTTCCTGGGTGCCAAATAAATTAAGACTATCTTGAGAATTTTTCATTTTCTGGGTAAGATTGTGTGTATGAGAGAGAGAGGGGTGGGGGAGGGAAAATGTCATCTGACTGTTTCCAATGCTTTCTGACCTTAGCATACCAAACAAAGTTTGTCTGCATATTTTCCAGAAATTAATCTCATTATATTCAGTGAGGTACAGTTTTCAGTCAATGTGATCTGGGATTGCAGTCTAATGCTCTGGGGCATGAGGCATTGTTCTGTTCTTGCATAGATATTGTGCTGTTCAGACAGCCTTGGTAGCAATGTATCAGGGGATTTTTTAACAATTAAAAACAATTTCCCATTCAAGCCAAAGCTTTATAGAAAGAGAATTGCATCACTACGCAGTTGAGTTCCACACTTGTGTATTACAAGCGAAAAGTAAAACTGTGTGAAAAGTCAGAAGTGCCAGAATTGTGGTTGTAAAAAATGGTACTTGTAATTTTACTCTGTGATCCCCTTGGAATCAGACAGCTAAGTTGGTGGGGTGTGATATTCATATTCATGAAACTAGGGGGTGTTTATCCCTAAGAATGCTGAGGATGGGTATGATAATATTGGTCAAATACCTGAAAGTCTGCCCCCCTGTTCTCCATCATTTCAGATTATAGGACACCAATCAATGTATTTACATGAAGGCAAACTCTGACTGAATAATAGTGGAACCAGTATCAGGCTAGATGGTGTAACAAGGATGTATCCTTGTTCCTGGATACATTCAAATGGAGGCTGGATAGTATCTTTGGGCAATATTTTAATTTGGATACATTAAGCAGATTGTTGACCTGATAGTTTAAAGGACACCTTCTCTTTTCATCAAAGTAAAATATCTGTTTGGTCCTCATAAACAGATAATTTGGTACTTGCCTTTTTTAATGAAGCCATATCATAGTATCCATAGGATTGATTAGCTAGAGCAGAAGTCTTCAAACTTGGCAGCTTTAAGACTTATGGACTTCAACACCCAGAATTCTCCAGCCAGCATAGCAGAGCTGGCTGGAGAATCCTGGGTGTTGAAGTCCAAAAGTCTTTTTTTTTTAAATCAAGTTTTATTGGTGTCTCCCCCCCCCCCACATTCACCCACATCTTTTTTGAACAGAGTATTGGCCATATCTTATCTTATACAATTTATCAAATTCAAATACATTTTATTCAATTACAATTTTTGCCACAATTTTCTTTTTTCCCTTTTTTTAATCATATCTCAATATTTCTTTGCTTACTTATATAAACAACATCTTCATTCGCCCTCAAATTCTAATTTTCCTGCTTATTCATATTTATTCTCTTTTATTTTTTAACCATTCATTCTTTATCTTAGTATATTTATATATGTTCAGGGTTGCCTTTCTTCCATTTCATCTTTTTTGTTGTACAGCAATCTTTCTTCTCAATCTTGCCATCTCCCTCTCTTCTTTCCTTCTTACTTTCTCTTCCCCTCCTCGTCTTCTCTTATCTACTTCCCCTCCCCTTCTCCTTTTTCTCCTCTCTTCCTTCCTCTCTTCCCCTCTCTCTTACTCTAATTTCCCTTCCCTTCCTTCCTCCCTACTCTTCCTTCCTTCCTTCCCTCTCTCTCCTTCCTCTTCCCTTCCACCTCTCTTCTCCTCCTTCATTTCTCTCTATTGCTGTATTCATTTTCAATTTAATATTTTCCACTATGGTGTCCAGGCAACCCCAATCTTTCTCATTTATTAAAAATATTACTTGAAATTCCCCTCCTCTTTTTAATTATTAACAAATATTTCAACTTATTGCATTTTTTTCCTTGAAACCTTTGTTAAAATAATCTTCCAACCCTTGCTTTTTTCCCTTTAACAATGTATTTCTTCCGTTTTACTTCTTACAAGTCTGTCATTTACATCATTTACTAACATTTCATTTTCATTCAATTTTACATTTCAATTTCAATTCCCATCTTAATTTCAATTAATTATTTTGTTGCTTTTATTTCTCTCCACTTAGTGCTTCCTCCAACATCAAAAACATAGTTCATTTTTTTCACATTTCATCTACTGATCTATTTTACATTAAACAGTATTTTCACATATAATTTCTACAACTAACATCCTTCTCTTTATTAACATATTAATATTTTCACTGACTCTTAAACCATTTTTTTAAACTCTCCACGATCCCATTTCTTGATGCTTTCCTCCCTTTCTCCCATTCCCTTAACTTATTCCTCTTCCTTTTCTTATATCTCCCTTTCTGCCTCTTTTCTTTAATTTTCATTCTGTTAATTTTCCCTCTCAATATTTCCCCATTTATTTCTCTTCTTTTCAGTTTTGAGATGTATTCTCTCTTATCCATTTTTATTCTATCACTGTTAATCCCAGTGTAATCATCTTTATCTTTATTTTCATTTATTTCTTTTTCAATATTTTCTCCTTGTTTCTCTTGCTTCTCATTCATCTTTTCTCTTTCTTTTTTCTTGCATTCTAACCAATCCTCTGCTTCCTTATTTCCCTTAAATGCTTCTCTTATTTTTTCAAACATCTCCCTTAATATCTCACATTCATCCTCCCAATTCTCCATATTGTCACTTTGGAAGGCTAGAATTTTCCAATTTGTTACTTTCATTTACTTATACTTCTAGTTTCAAAGTCCATGTGATATCTCCTTTTTCTTTCCAGATAGTGTCCAGTTCAAATGCTCACTTGAGCCATCACAATCTCAGTCCTCGTCCTTTCTGCTTCTCTTAATCTTTTCAGCTGTATACTCCTACGGCTCTTTCCCACGACCTCTCCTCCAGCAGATGTTTCTCTTTAATTCACAACTCTTTCGGCAACAAAGTATCCATTTTATAACTCCACGGGAATGCCCATTTCCTCTCTTCTGAGTTAAAACTTTTTATTGTTTAAAAAAATGTCCTCTGTCTCCTTTTCCCTTGTCTTGTTTTTATTTCTTTCAAAATCCAATTACTGCAGGGTTCGAACCTCACCAAGGCTCAAGGTTGACTCAGCCTTCCATCCTTTCTAAGGTAGGTGAAATGAGGACCCAGTTGTGGGGGCAATAAGCTGACTTTGTATAAATATACAAAAGGATGAAGGCTATTGCTGAGCACATTGTAAGCCGCCCTGAGTCTTCGGAGAAGGGCGGCATATAAATCAAATTAAAAAAAAAAAATCCAGGTGGAAGATTCCTTTTAGGGCTTTCATTTTAACTTTAAAGTTCCTCTTTCTTTTTTTCCCCTCCGCTTAAATTCCCAAGTGCAAATTAGCCGCTAATTGCTTGTTGGGACTTCTTTCAAGTTTTTAAAAGTTTTTTCTTCTTACCTGTGAGTTGGCCAATCACTCATCCGGTAACAATACTCTGTTCAATCACCACTCCTGCACTTCCTCTTTCTGATCGTGGCCGCTCTAGCTTTTGACTACTCCATGGCTGCCTTCCTTCGCCGATGGGTCGAAAACTAATGCCAGCACTTCAGGGAACTTGCTCTTTCCCTATCCGTGCCAGCCTGCATCTTCTTTCTTCACTGTCCCTACAAGACAGCTATGATCCCTAGGGATCCCCCAAAATCGGCCCAGATATTGGTGCTCTTCTGGAGCTCCAGAATCCATACCGTATCGCCCAAAGCCGGCCATGCCCTCTAAGTCCACAAGTCTTAAAGCTGCCAAGTTTGAAGACCTCTGAGCCAGTGGTGGGTTTCTAAATTTTTTACTATTGGTTCTGTGGGTGTGGCTTGGTGGGAGTAGCATGGCTTAGTGGGCATGGCTTGGTGGGTGTGGCACGGGAAGGACACTGTAAAATCTCCATTCCCACCCCACTCCAGGGGAAGAATACTGTAAAATCTCCATTCCTTCCCCAATCCAGTGTAAGGTTACTACAAAATCCCCATTTCCTCCCAATCAGCTGGGACTTGGGATGCAGAGAATAGATGGGGGCCAGTCAGAATGTTTACTACTGAACTACTCAAAATTTCTGCTACCTGTTCTCCAGAACTGTTCAGAACCTGCTGAAACCCACCTCTGCTCTGAGCTATAGGATAGATTGGCAGAGAAGCATAATCTCAGAAATTTAATTTTGAATGTACCTCTTCTACTCCTCCTTTGAATCTCCAAGTTTGTTTGTTTTTTATAAAGACACTAATAATGACACACACACAAAGTTATTGTGAATGATTGCCATGGGTGAACATTTAGTTACTAGATTGCTACTGGAAATGGCCTACTTAAATCCTCTCTTACTACAAGTAGTTGTTCAAAGTCACTTAAAAAATGAGGGAACAGTCAGACTTTGGATGAGGAGAATTGTTCTGCTGCCCAGTCTCTACTGCATTAGAGAGATATTTGGGGAAAAAAAATCAGAAGTAACATTTTCCACAATTAGAGCAATACAGTGACTGAATTTATTCAAAACTTCTTGATAAATATATACCGGTAGTTGATTTTTCTTGTTGATATTTTTTATCATCAAATGAGAGATGAGAGTGCTGTGGTACAAATTACCTATTAATGGTTTGGGCATTTTTCTTCCTGCTTTAACATGGAAGAAAAAAAAAACATGTAGATTAGAAGAAGGCAATTGCAAACCAGTTCTTTAAGAATACTGCCAAGAAAACTGCATGGATGCACTTATCAAGAGTTGAACTCAGTTTGATGCCATCTTTATTATCTTTATGGAATTGAGTAGTTCATAGGCATATTTACAAAGGAATAAATCTCACAGAACTCAGTAGCTAGTACCAAGTTTTAGCAGAATTGTCTGCTAATAAGAGATGGCACTGGGTTCTGCATTCTTTATTCTATGTACTTATAGGAAAAAGACAATAGAATGAACAATAGAAAGAATTGTTCTTGGTATGTTCTCAAAGGTGCTTTTTCAAGAGGCAACTGGAGTGGGGTTTTTTATTGTTTTTTGTTCAAGAAATGTTTCATTTCTCATCCAAGAAGTTGTGGTGGCAGTGTGTGTGTGTGTGTGTGTGTGTAACGATAGGTACTGACAGTTGAGACTGGATGATGGTGGGGTTCAGAAGGATTATATTTATTTGCAGTTATCTGGTTGTTAGCACTTCCCTGAGAGCTCTTGAAGCCACTTGGTGGGTTTGTTTTTGGCGTATGATTTGCCCAACTATGATGTGGATTACTGAGAATCTCCACAGAAATTTGAACATTCTATTTTCGCTACAACTACGAGGATTAAAGAATGCAGCAATAATGTAATCTTAATAAAGAGTGTCCAGTTTCTCAGTCTGGTGAATTGAAATGATTTGAAAAGTTATATGGAGTAAAAATGTTGAAATGTGAGATAAATGTTTTGCATTTGTATGGGATAATCTCATGTATATTATTTTAGAAAGCCTCTGTAATTGGAATATATGGAACATTTGCACTAAGAGTCTCTACCTGTTTGTTATTTCTTAATTAAAAATAATAACTTTTATTTGTTATCCTGGAATTATATAACCAATAAAATTTAGGGTCATTCATATTAATTAAATGAGCCTTTATGAGGCTTCTCTTATTTTATGCTAGGGCTGCATTCCCAGAAAACCTCACATAAAATGAATCCACATAAAATGAGGCATTGAACCAGTAGAGGAAAAAGTAGGATTACGGTGTCAATTAGTATAAACAGTGCTAATACATTTTTAGTGCTTTATTCTTAAACACCGCATGACTCAAACATGTTTTCTATCTTGTCTCTCTTTTGGGTCCAGTAAAAATATTTTCTCCTTGTTTACTGCAGTTGGATTTCTTAATGCATCTAATGCATGGCAAAAAAAGAGGTAGAATAAATCATGACACTACAAATTTCATTAGAGTTTTGTTAAATTTTGCTGAGATCAAACGCTCATCCTAGGGCTGAGGTTCCTTTACTAGTTTTGGTGCAACATTTGTTAGAAATAACCTTTACTTTTCATTTTGTGGAAGATGGTTGGACAAAATTTTGATAGTTATTTTGACCCCATAGTGACAGTAGTAGCTACACAATATTTGTGTTCTAAGTACAGAAGTAAGTAGGAGACAGGGTACATAACTGCAACTGCACAACATGATGGTAAACACGTAAGAAGTATTTTTTAGCAAGAAAATGTTCAAAAGGCAGGAGGATGACTTTTATCATATCAGAAGGCTGAAACCGATTATGCCGACAAAAGGAAATAATAATGGTGTGTGTGTGTATGTGTGTATGTGTGTATGTATGTATGTATGTATGTATGTATGTATGTATGTGTGTATGTATATATGTATGTATATATAACAATACATTTGCATAAAGTAAGGGAATTCTGTAGTTTTTATAATAAAACACAATGTAGTTTCTCTGTGGTAGTCGGAGATAACACTTATTCAAAGGAAGGAATAGAAGGAACCATTGTAATATTGACAGTGGAGATTCATTCTCCGAGCTTGTGGAATGGTTTCTGAATATTTTGTTACCAGGCTAGAAAACATCTTCAGCAGAATTTAGGGGATGTCAGTGTTCTGTTTATAAGGGCTTTGTGTGCTCAGTAGGTCTTGTGATGATAAAGTCACATCAGGTGAGGGTCACATTAGGTAAGGGTCTTGTGATGGGTCAGGTGGGTCCCATAAAGTGAGGATCTTGCGATGGGGAGGTCATGTCAGGTGAGGTTCATTGGGAGAGGAAGTGGTGGTTTGGGGGGGTTGCATGGGTTGATTGAGGGTCGGTGCTTTCACTGGTTGGTTGTGTAGTTGATTTGAACTCTGAAGGGTTTGTAAACTGGTTGTAGGTCAATGTGTCTATTGATGGAATTGCTTCGATAAACTCATGAGTGTGGTGGGTGGTACTGAGGCCAATGATTCTTTTATTGCTCTAATCGAATTGGTATTGTTCAGTGTCAGGGTGGGTAAAGATTAAGGATTTGGGATCATGGTGTTTGACGGCCAGCCAGTGTTTGTGGATCCTGATTTTTAATTGAAAGGGAATCATTGTGGCAAAGTATTATCCTTTGCTGAAACTGTTTTAAATAGCAAAAGAAAATATCAGCCATTTCCAGTTCCCACTGTTTCATTTCTATATTAATCTACATAATTAGATTATAAAAAGGAGTTTCAGTGTTCTTTTTTTTTCTTTAAAAGAGAGGGGGGCAATTAAAAGCGAAGGAAACCATTCTTCTAGCTTTCATATAAACAGTGGTATTTTTGTAACTGGGTCAAAATTTTGAATGCAGAACCATAGTAATGTGATGCAAACTCAAGCCTTTTGATACATATGTTGTGACATCACTGACATATACCAAAGGAGTGAAGGTTGTGTCACAATAGCACAAAACTGCTTTTGTTGTTTTGTTTTGTTTTATTATTTATTTATTTATTTATTTATTTATTTATTTAACAAAAGTGCTGGGTCTTGTGGATGCCTTGGCATACAAGGCAAAATGTTACAGGAGCTAGAGATTTAGATTCATCCAGCACATCCGAACAATAATTATTCTGTACATCTATAGAAATGGCTTGAAATGTTGTGAAATGTAAAGCAAAAGGTTGAGGGTGCATTATTTTTGCATTCTGCTGCATTGAACAAAGTCAGAAGTCATTATTTTTTGTCTGTCTCTTTATACTTTTTCTTTCTCTCATATTTTGAATGTTTGTTTCCCTTATTTGTTTCTCTTGTAATGAAACATAATAAAATGTATAGCAAAAATAATAATTGTTCTTTATGTTAGTTATTTCCTGAAGCAGTTTTGTGAATCCCCGCATTCTAGGAGGTGAGGCTGATGCTTCCAAAGAAAAGGAGCTTCTTAGTAAAAACAGTAAAATGCTTAGTAAAATGCTCAGGTGGATAACAACCTGTTAGGTGAATGTGGAGAGACACAGAGCCCTGCCCATCTGGTATAGTAGCTATTATCAGAAATATGTACCGTTAATGGCTTATTTTTGGCTCACAACAGAGCCAAGAAGGTGGCTTCGTTCTAACAGTTTAAAGTTTATCTAGACAGAAGAAGAAGAGGAAAAGGATAAAAATAAGTAGTAGTCATAGTAAAAGTAATATAGTAGTAGTTGTCATTGTCGTCTTTTTTCTGGAAGATTCCTCAAACTAAGCAAACTATGGCAATCAGATTTTCATAAACTTTTATTTTATTCTGTGCTAAAGGTTGTTCAAATTTCAGAGAATTTTATCCTGCAAAAGACACTTCTCTTTTATAACCTCATTCCCAGGATGCTTTAGTGTTTCTTTTGCTGTGGTTTTTAACTACTTTATTGGTGGTGGGAAATATTACTAGTGCTGTTATTTTCTGCATTATGTTTCTCCATCATTTTGTAGCTTTCCTAGGGGACTGTGTAGATCTGAAAAATCCCAGGAATTATTTTCCAAACTCTTCACTTGGTGTTCAATTGAGGTGTAGGAAACTATACTATATAGTATAGAATATACTATACTATACTATACTATACTATACTATACTATACTATACTATACTATACTATATAGTATAGTATAGGAATATACACTAAGTATATTATCCTTATACTTCTATAAGAGATGATTATACAATGACAGGAGAGTCAGATAATCTCTTGGTTTCCTCGTATTAAAGAACATGAGTTACACAGTCATATTTTTTTTAGGAAAAAAAAAATCAAATATTTTTTTCCCATCATACTGAATGAAAATTGTACTGTAAAGCAGGCAGACAGATACAAAAATGAAATCTTCAGCAATATACATTAAATAACATATGACCATATCTCTTTTCCTGCCTTAGTACAGGTCATTTGTCTTATTTAACTTAGACTTAGATTTAGAATAACTTTATTGTCATGTTGAATGTACACTAATCGGCATTCATTAAATGCCATTATACACTAAATAAACTGCAATTGCCCTATGCATGTTACCTGGAAGGCTGTTTTTAATGGGACACATTTTTGAAACCATAGATACATGCTACTTCATAAAATTCAGTGCAATTTTTAAGATTGAAGATTTGGGTTATTTTCTAGACCTGTTGTTGGTTTTATGCATGGTATAGAGGTGTAGAATCAGTTAAAATATTCATTCCTTACTTGTTAGTCCTTATTTCTGGGTTTGTCTTCTATATGATGTAGTCCTAATTCTATAGCATGGATAGTTAGAAGATCTATTACTGCACTGAAAGGCTGCCCACAATTTTAAATTTCTAAAAATTTGCTGGCTGTGATTTTTCTCAGATATTCACTATTGAAATATTATAGACTTTAGGGTAATAAATCTTGCAAGCTAATGTATTGATTTGCATCATGAAAAATGTAAACATTCTAGTTCATCAAGCTTGATATTAAGTACTAACCTCTTAATGATATTTTACTTAACTGTCTTGCTGGATGATGACATATTGATCCTAGCACTTTTTTCATTCTTATAACCTAGGGTAATTTTGTCACTTGGTCATTGGCCAATATTGATCATATGGAAATGACAGGTTTTTCCAGACCCCAGTTCTTAGATGATCTGTTAATTTTCCTATCTTTTTCTCTTCTCTTTGCTCCCACTTTTTGATTTTGGAGTAATGGGTTTACTTTTGAAGCAGTGATTTTTTTAAAAAATAAAGTAGATATCTTTAAATGCTATAGACTTATCCATCAGTGACACAAGGAACATTTTCCCATATAGTGAAATAAATAAACAATACAGTAGGAGTGCTAATATCTGCAAGGCTTTGCATTTCAAAATTGCTTTTGCTGGTGCTGAGATTACAAAATAAGACCTGTTGACTTTCTACTTTATGGCCAGGCCTTTTTATATCATGCATTTGAATCTCTGCAATAAATGAACAGAAAAGCAGTGTCTTCTGTGCTTATCCCAGTGCTCTGAACAAATGCCTTTCGGTTACCCTGATAACATTTCAAACAAACATTTTTGCATGCCGATTAACTATATTTGTAAAATGTAATACCTACACTCTAGGGGTATAAGAATATGCCTCATCTAAACAATAAGTGGTCTTCCCTCCTCCAAAGGATTATGTTACAAAGTGGGGTTGAGGGGTACCCCGGACCGTGAACCAGCTCATGAGCAAACACACTGGGACTGAAATAAATCTGACAGAGGCGTCTTGTGTAAAAATATAATTTACTTTAAAACATTTAAAAAGCACTATGTCTTTAAAAAAGCACATTAGTAACAAAGTCTTATCTTGGTTATGTGAAGCCAGGCTATCTCCCTAGATTCCTCTCCACAATACCGAAACAGTTCACAAGAGAAAAAAGCTAACATGACAATAAGCAGCTTCAATGTCGATACATCATCGAGGTAGTAGAAGGGCGGCAGCATAAACTTCACAGCTAAAAAGTCACCTGAAGAAAAAACAATTTCAATCAGCAAACATAGCTTGAAGCTTGTGGGAGGAAGAATGTCCAGCAGCAGCAGTCCTGATGATAGCTTGCGTGCTTCAAAACAGCAAAAGGCAAGCATCCGTAGGAGTGTCTCGGCAACAGCGTCTGGAGTCCTTATCTGTGTTCTCCTCCCTTCTGTAACGTTGCATTGAGCTCTGCATCCAGCTTCCAGCAGGAGCTTCTGCATCTAGGCCTAAACAGCATTTAGGCCCAAGTAGCAAGCGAAAAGGTCCTTGCTTATATGGGGAATTAACCTGCAATTAACTAGGGTGGGGAAGGCTTGCAGGTAATTGCAAACAGAAGATGGCTTGATTGAAACCATACTGTTTGTGACTGATCAAGTAGCCACAGCAATCCTGAAAACACTCGTGACAGATTATATGTATTATAGGATATAAGACTGACGGAATCATATATGACTCAGACCCTATCACTACTATCATTATAAGTCAATGTGTTAGATCTTCAACACCAGCATACTTGAAGATAGTTTTGTGCATCAACTTGATTTCTGTTGAATGAACTTCAAAGGAATTATTAGTTACTGTTATTATAAATGTTTCTTTTTTTTTCTAGCGGCACAAATAAAAAGATTTTCCAACCATTTGGACAAATGTCCTTGAGTCGGTTGACCTATTTCCACCCAATTTCTTTTTTGAAAGATCTTATATATGTTTGTTGTTGATATTTTGCTAATTTGGATTGCTTAATTTGATAGTTTTTGAATTAACACTTCTGCTTTGTTTTGTTTTGTCTAATGAAGCAAAAAGAAAAAAGGGGGGGGGGGAGCAGCTATCCAGAATGGAGCTTTGTTCTGTATAGATAGAGATACACAAAACTGTTTAGCATATGGTGTTATTTTAAATAAGGCACTTGATTTGCCAAATAAATCTTTGTTTATTGTTGCATGTTTACATAAGCAGCCAAGAACACTTAATGAAGGATTTTCAAAAGACAGACATTTTAATACCCATGTCAAGTCTCTCTTATTAATGTTCCAACTGGCATTTTGGCAGTTCCAATGGCCATGTGATAAATTGCTTTATATGGATTTTTATTGCTTAATGAAAACCTCTTATTTAGAAATTGAACCTCTGGTGTGTTTTTCAGCCTAAATAAATTGTTTTGTTATATTATTAAACAAAAATGAATGCCAGCATATAATCTCTTGTTTTACCCCATCATTTGTTTTATGAAGATATTACATTAAAAATGCAGTGAGGAAAGAAGAGCAAACTTCTTGTTTGGTACAACACATGAAGGCCATGGGACATAATATTGATTTTAATAAAACCAGAACAGTGGCGAAAGAGGAACATCTCAACAAAAGAATAATCAGGGAGGCCATTGAAATTGAAAAGAGGCCACAGAATATGAACAGAAGAGACAACGCCTCTCGGTTATCAAGTATTTGGGGACCTGTACTGAGAGAAACTCGAGTGTTAACATCAGAAGAGAGGCAGAGATTCCAACAAGCAACCAGTGGTGTTGTAAGGCCTGCCAGAATTCTTCCCTCTTTGCAGAGGGTGGCTAGCAATAGGGAGAGAGAAAGGATCGAGCCAGAAGACAGGCTGAGATCTCAACTAATAATCAAGGGTGCTGGATGCCTACCAGAATCCTTCCCCCTCTACAGCAGACCGATAATAATAGAGAACCTGAGAAAGCTAGGCCTGTAACACGTAGCCAAACAGCCAGGATGAGGAAGCAGGAAGAAAAACTGCTGTCCTCCAATCAGGACACAGAGTTACAGGCTAAACAGCATACGTCAGCAGCAGCAAACATAGAAAAGCAACAGCTCCGACCTCGCAACACACCCATGGCTTCTAAACTAAACAAGAGCCTGAAGATGACAGGGTTGTGACCCTGTCAAAACGTTGCTAGAAAGAAAAACTTTTAAGGTACTGGTAGGATTTTAGCTAAGGTTTTAAAGGACCTTGCAGAGTGCTCTGTAAGGAAGGATTTTTGGAAGATTTTAAGCTAGGATTTTAACCAGAATTTTAAACATTTTAACTAATTTATTTAACATGACGCGGGAAAACACCTGAGATTTTAATTTTTGTATATACACACAAAAGAAGACACACACACACACACATGCATGCATACATACATACATACATACATACATACATACATACATGCACGCTCTTGTTTGGTTTAGCAATTTTATCCAAAACTAAAAAGTATTTTAAAGATCTGAGCCATTTTCTTTTTTTCCCTTTCCATTTCCATATGTGATACTCATCTCAGAATCTTCCAAACTCTTCAATCAATAATAGTGGATAATCATTTTTGATTCATAAAATTTATAGATCTTCTAATAATCACAATTTTAACTTACAAAATGTTATAATATACATCTGGAATTAAGTTATTATTGTTTTTCCATTTGGTGGTTCCTCTTTTCTTTTTCTCCCAAGAAAAAGAATAATGGGAAAATCCATTTTGAGTCTATAAAGCAATCAATAATTTGGCAGTAATTCTTTGAATTTTTTTAAACTTAAAATTCAGGGTAGTTTCAACTTCAAGTTACTTTTTAAAAAATCAACTTTAATTTAAAATCCTAACTATGTAAAAATCTATGTTGACTATATAAGTAGAATACAAAAGGAAAAAATAACTATAATTAAAAACTGTGTAACAGTTACACCATGCATTATATCAGCCTCTCAATTTGTAAGAAACAAAAAGTACAATATTCCTTAAACTGTTATATCTTATTTCTCCAGATATCAAGATCCATATACATCTGCTAATGTATGTAAATGTGGGTAAATGATTTAAAGTTGTTAACTGCAGGAATACAATAATAGGACAAATAACAATAATAAAGTTTGTGCCTCTTCTTACACATCTCTATGGTCCATATATTTGGAAGGCAAAGTTTACTTCTGACTGATCTAGGACCAAATTCTTGCAGGTTGAATTTTGCATCATGTGAAATCAACAGTTATGTAATTACAGTCCCAATAAATATGAGGATTGTAGGTAGTGTGAGTGTTAAGCCAAATCTCTGAATTCAGAGCCATAAAAAACACCAGCAAAGGATCTGTTGAAAAATGGTGAGAAAAAGCAGCCATGAGTTTAAAGAGCCATGAGCATAGGAAGAAATTTGCATCTTCACATGAGAGAGTACAACCAACTGTTTTATATGACTTCATTCTAATTTTTCAGTAAAGATAATTTTCTAGTTTCCTTTGCCATATATCTGAAAATCTCTATTGGATTTTAGCCTGGCAGCCCCATTAAACTATGGTAAGTCTACTGATTGACAATTGCTGTGAAGATTTTCAAGGAACCCAAGAACTTTATTGCCTTTTCATTATTTACAATGCCATTACATACAACTCCAGGATCTGAATGATGTCTAGCAACTCTCTGGGAACCCAGCATAAACAATGTCCTCCAATTTCAAAAGTAAGTATCTACAGAGATGGATCTCCTAGATTAGATTATGAACCAATTAGCAGAACAGGTAAAACTGTTACAGGTGCACTCCCTTCCAGTTTGTGCCAAGGCAAATTGGTTCTGTGGTCACAGCTGTATGTTTGTTTCCTTGCTAGACAATCTGAGCAAATGTACTGCTTGCCTTGTTTGGGGTAAATTGTACATCACCCTGTACAAGGTACAGAGAGAACAACTTTCCTACTGAATGTGCTCATGTAGGATTTATGGTTAACATAATGATTAAAGTTGCTAAACGGGCAGATTAAGACAGCCTGGATTTGGACAAATTTTGTAGTTTAGTTGAGAGAATTTTACTGAGTCCATTGTGACCCCTGTCTACTACAAGGTAAGACCTTGGTACAAGAGTAAGCTACTGTGTTTTAGCTCCTAGATCTAGATATGGGCTGGACCAGAAGCCTCCCAGTTGAGCACACTAAGGACTGAGATATTCTATATCAGGCAACTCCTAACCTCAGTGTTCTGAAAGTGGTCTTCCAGCATGACAGTGCAATTCCCTCATACGATATCCCAGCTAATATTCCCTCATGATTTCCTCTCATGATTTCTTCACACAGTTCCTAAAGGCAATTTAGAAAGTCACTTGCTATGAGGCTTAACCTATAGAGTGCCAGTTTGATGCAGTGATTAAGGTACTAGAATAAAAACTAGAAGACTTTGAGTTCAAATCCCACTTTAGGCATAAAGCTAACTGAGTTCCCTTGGCCAGTCACACTCTATTAGCCCTAGGAAAGAAGCAATGGAAAGCCATGTCCAAAATCTTGCCAAGAAAACTGCAGGGACATGTCTAAGCAGTCATCAAATGCCAACCCTGACTCGAAGGCAACACACACACACACACACACACACACACACACACACACAAGATTTAAATTAAACCTGATATTATAAAGATAGTTGTATCTATATAAGAAGTAGAGCAATATATCAGGAAAATAGGTTTTTAGCTGCTCTACACATAGAACATCACAATTCCTGTTCTGAAATATTTAGGTCTGAAGCATTGTGATGAACCATCCAGGAAACATTCTGGGAATAACATGGAATGTTCTAGGGAACAATAGAATGTTCTGTGTATAGAAAACAGACCTTGCACTTTAGTAAAAGATCACCCTCAAGGTGGGTGGTGACATTCTGCATTAGCTTTTCCTTTTTTCCTTCAAGAATAGGCTATTATTTTTTTGCTTGTTTATTACTGACAGATGACATTTCCAAAAGAGTAATGCTAAATAAGGTATTTGAATAAAAGACAGCATCTTAATGGAATCTGCTTTGGAAAGGCAATTTCCATTGATCTTCTAGGTTTGATTTCAAAGTACCAAAATTATGAAGAATCAAAAATTTATTTTTACACACATTTCTCTTTTCCAGTACATATAAGTCAACAATTATTTTTAAAGTGGCATCTACATTTGCAAGCATATAATATGAAGTGGGAGAAAGGAAAGAGATAGCGTGAACAGGGGAGTATAAAGAATGGGCAAATGAGCAATAAAACCAGGCAAATGTTTATTGTAGAATATATCTTCCTTACAACATTGTTGGAGGCAGTCTTTTCGTATTGTTCCTACTGCTTTCTTGATCCAATAACTCCCATTGGCACATTAAAGAGGCCCAAGCAACCCCAGTAGCTTACTCATATGTTAAGTCAGCCAAACAATGCCTCCCCAAGGATAAGCTCCCGTCATTCATCTCCAGCTTTTCCAAGCAAATAACCTCGCATAAACTCTGCCAAATCTTTCTTCATATTTGATGCAGTGCATTAAGATCATTATTGCTGCCAGCACAATGGAAGCCCATCAGCTGACAAGCTCACAACATGGTGACTCCAAAGTGCTCGCCTGAGCCTCCCACATGAACTCGGCCTTTTTACTGTAACAAGCAGAAGGAAAAACAAAGGAAGTGTGAAAATAAAATACCAGCAGTGGCCAGGGAGTAGGCAACCACCTGGACAAAATCAATCAATTAGAGACAACAACTGAGGATAGAACAGAGACGGGAAACAAAAGGAAGAGCTTCTTAGACTATAGCCAAGCTTAACTAGGGCACAAAAAGCTGCTGAACAAAATCTTTCCCATATGTATCCTTTTCTTCCTGATGGGATGGTGAAGTTAGGGACATCCAAGTTTCTCATTTTATAGCTTGGATAGAAATGATTGCCTGCAATTTGATAGTCTTGATCAGTAACCCAAAACATTTATTTCAAAATCCTGCCTGCTATAGATTAGCATAATAGTGGCTCAATTATTTTTAAGATCTTGTATTCATGGAGCTTTGATCCATGAAGCAGAGATTCTGAGAAATATAACCAAGAGACAAAATTCTTGGTTCTATATATTTGACTTCTGCAATTATTTAGCAACTCCATTGTGAATAAATAGCTGGGGCCACTTGAATTGGTGATGAATTCTGAAAAATGATTATTTGCTACATTCTATAATTAGCTTTCAGTCTAAATAAAATATGTCAGAGAGGTAAAAAGGAGTGGTTGGCTTTACTGAAATAACTTTAGGAAATAATGAAATGACATTGAGAAAAGGATTTTGACTAGTTCCTGATTTTAAAAAATTCTGATCAATTCTGGCCCAGATCTTAACAATTGAAAACTACTCTATCTGATCAATTGACTAAGGAATCCTTTAATTCAACACAAGCAAGTATAACAGCATTTAGTAATTGTATAGCTTTACATTGTGTGTCTTATCCAACAGAACTAGCATAAAGAGGAACAAGCATCTTTATGTGTTATACTTTGTAAAACTTGCCCAGTCTTGGCCATTAATACCAATACACTGTCTAATATTTGGTAGAATAATTTGATATATCCTTACTTACAAATTCATAACAATTTAGCAATATGCTTAATAAGATCTTATTCTAATCTCTCTATATTTTTCTTCTGTCATTAATATTTGTGTCAATGAGCTCTAATACCACCAGTGTTTCTTGTGTATATGTATTTGCCTATTTATTTATTTTTTTATCAAAATAACAAATATTTTCCCCTTGAATTGTCAGGGAGAAAATCTATCTATGTGGCTTTTGGAGTCAAAAACTACTCGATGGCATATAATCAATCAATATCAATATCCCCTTGAAAATGTTGATCCATTGATGAAGGTTGAAGCTTTCTTTCTCTTTTTTTGCTACACTATGGGCATAAAGAACATTTATTAGATTGTAACTTTTACAGCTAGACCTTCACCAAGGTCTTTTTTTTTTTGCTAAAGTTTTTTAGTTTTCTGCATAGAGCACTATTTTGAAAACAAGATGTTAGAAGACAAACAATTTCATCTTACAGAACTGTTATATAAACATTACCCTGCACCTAGTTGTTCATTAATTTTTAATTTGACTTTGGGGCCTAGAATTTAATCTCTTACCTCACTATTTTCATGAACTCCCTGACTCTATTTTTTTAATAGTTTGGATATTAATATCTGGCCAATATCTTCTGTAGTGAAGACAAGTGCATAGTTTTCTTGATAATATTACATTTAAATTGTTATAGGAAAGCAAGTATAACAACAGGAGAGCATGATCCCACATAAACTTGTTGAACCTTTCAATCACTGAAGGGAACAGAAACTTGGAATCACCAATATGCAATGATTCTGCTCCATGGATGTTTTCTGATTACTATTCAACCCTTTGTATAATGTCCAGTCATATAAAAGCCATACAAAAGCCATCATACAAAAGTTGATCTTGTGTCCCATATTATTTTGTATTTATAGTCTGACCCTGAGATGAATTACAGATGTATTTGGAACTGATTGCTACTGGCATATGTATTTGTATCTTCTCTGTCAGGGCTGGATATCATAAGAGTCTCTATGTGTCTCCTGATCCCAAAGAATAGAATGTGGGATTACACACTGAAACTCAGTTCAGACAGGATGGGTTTGAAATTGTTACCAGAAATTGGATTTCAGAATTATATTTCAGGTGATATTCAGAATTCAGTCTATCTTGGATGGGGCTACGCTACCCTCAATGTACAAATGTACATCTGGGGCCTTCCTAAAACTGGCACACAAATTTTGGATAGTACATGGTAAAAGAGTGATTTATCTGGTTTTGTAGACAAACATGTTTCATATATACTTGTGGGAGAGAGACTCAGCATGGAGAGACAGTGATGAAAATAGTGATATCCTCAAGATTGGATTGTTGCAATGAACACTTGAAGATGATCTGACAATTGAAGCTGGCTCACAACATAGCAGCACCTATGTTGAAATATTGCTTGTCACCTGCTTTTAAAACTTAATTAAAGATCACTATGGTGTACAAAAACTGTGTACACCCAGGCTGAAGGGACAAAATAGGTTCTTCGAATGGAGGAAAAGAAGGATTCAGAGCCTTCACAAGAAGGCATTGCCTGTTTGCTGACGCTGGGATGCCCATTGTGTCTGCTGGTGTGAAGGAGGATAAAAAGCTTCAAACTACTGTTGCCTGTTCAATTTTTCTCCTTTGATCTGAATATTTTATTTCCAGGGTTTTTCCCCGTCATTCTGCATGCTTGGCTTGGACTGCTGATATTCCAAAAAGACTGTTTTGTTTTCAACTCCTGACCTTGAATGCTTAGGGTTCTGTGAAGAATAAACTGTAGAAGTTTTCCTTTCGTCTTCTTTGTGGTCCAACGTTTGTTTGCTGTTACTTATGAGTCAGCTGCCTACTTCCCTGACTACAAATGACTTTGTCAGAGTCCTATTTCCATTTAGCCTGAGCTACACTATATACTCTCAGTTCTTTGGGAAGGTTTCCTTTGCAGATTCTGCTACAAGTATACCTAACATTTAAAGTACATCCTGCTTTTTCTGTGTCCTTTACTGTATTGCCACTGAAGGTGAGATACACTTAGTAAGATGATTGACACTTATGCTATTTGTTTTTGGGCAATATTCTTGTCTTCCTCTTCCTTGGCAAAATTCCATCAGTTGGATCAGTGAGGGCTTCTGTATATTCCCTTCTGGAAAGAATTTATTTCAAAAAATACATCTTAGAACAGGGCTCCCTAAGCCCCAGGCCAGGGACTGCTACCAGACCATGGCTCTTTGGAAACTGGGCCACCAAAGTGGTGGGCGAGTGCATGAAACTTCATTTGTGCATGTGAGGGATTTAGGTTGCATCAGGGGTGAAATGCTACCAGCTCGGGCCGGTTCGCTCAAACCGGTAGTAAAAAAATGCTATCGGTTCACCGGAACCGGTAGTAAAAAAATGCTTTAAAAAGTAAAAAAGTTCCGATGATTAGCTGTGCGACAATCAGCTGTGCCACGCAATTTATATTCTCTAGAAAGTAGGAAATCCTGTCTTCTAGTGAATCTAAATCGCACGGCAGAGCTGTTCCCCCCCTTCGCTGTTCTACTTACATTTGCAGACTCAGACAAGGCTTTTTAGCGCCTGCGGTGAGCATGCGTGTGAAGCGCGTGTTTGGTGTGCATGCGCACCAACTGCGCATGTGCGCACAAAGCAAACTGGTAGCAGACTTCAGAGCATTTCATCCCTGGGTTGCATGTGCAAAACCATTCCACCCACTGCCAAAGCTGCCAAAGCCGTTGCCATTGCCACTCTACAGAACCAAAAAGAGTGGGGATCCCTGTCCTGTAAAGTGATGCTTTCTACTTACTGCATAGTTAGAAAGATTATATATCAGTATTCATACCATACTATAAATAGAATATACAACTGTTTACAGAGAATTTTTTAATTTTTTTTTTTGCATAATAATAGTATATTACCTCCTTTTCTAACTTTATTTTTAATTCTCTTTTGACGCATAATTTCTGTTTTGCTTGATGACTGAAATGTGACAAAAACATCAGTTGTATCACTTTCCAGATATGACATAAATATCACAGACCTCAAAGCATAAATAGGGGTGGCCCTCAAGTCAGACCTAAGCTTTTTAATGGAATCAGTTCAGCTGCCCAGTTGCAAATAAGAACCTTAAATTATTAAACTGGATTTATGTAGCATATTTATATAGGATTTGGGCTCCCATTTGAATAATTTTGTTAACCTGGGGGAAAAACCTAGCAGTTGAAGCCAATTATTAAGATGTAGCTGATCATTTAATTTGGTTTGTATTATGACCTATATTTGTTTCTTTGTGAGTATTTTTTATATTTGTTGGATAAAGAAGGTATTTAAAGGAAAACATCATCATCAATAATAATTATTATATGACAAATCTATTAGGTTCTTTTTTTTAAAATCCAGGCATTTCCAGTTACTGTAGTTGAATCTTTGTAAATTGCTTACAAAAAAAGGATACAGCTGTATTGGTAGTCTAACTTAATCTGAATTAATGATGTCTGAAAAACTAGTCTGGAAAATTGCTTTGTGATCAGAAAGAACCAACATAGAAGAGTTTTAAAATATACCTTAATTTTTAAAAGGGGAAGGAAAGAAAGAATGAGGAATGGCATCAAAACTACAAACTCCTTGGAGAAGAGCAAATTATGAGAGATTCTTTTTTTTTTCTTCATTGCAAAACGTGTACTGCTTGGTGGCAGAATAAAGAGCACCATTTTTATAACCTGAAGCTGTTCTTAAATTTTGGATGTTTGTCATGCTCCAGCAAAGGAAGATACTGTGTTTTTTAATCTGTCAGTGTCGTTCCCAACAAGTATTTCCCTGAATTAATTGTTGATCACTCTAACCAAGTATGCCAGGTAATTATTAGTGTGCAGAAACACTTTTTTCCCCCTTCTGTATTAGTGATTAGTTTAAACCAGGGGTCAGCAACCTGTGGCTCCGGGGCCACATGCGGCCTTCTGTTGTGGCTCCCTGTTGGATGATCCCACCACTGGCTGGCCCCACCCCTCGCCCTTCCCTCCCAGTCACTCCTTGCCTGCCCTGAGAAGGTAAGGGTGATGGCAGGGAATGGAGAAGTGGCCAGGGCAGAGACAAAGAGATACAGAAAGAGGGGGAGAGAGAGGAGGGAGGGAGGGTGGGAGGGAGGGAGGGGAGAAAGAGATATGTCAAAAGGGTTTTGTGGTTCCTGGTGGTTTTTAATAACTGGTTCTCTGCCCTAATAACCGGCTGGGTAGGCATGGCTAGGAGGTCATGTGACTGCTGGAAGTGAGTGACATCGAGTTGGCCACCCCCACCTAAGTTTTGTTGCTCCCGGTGTTTTGTTTTCTGTGGGAAATGGGTCCAAATGGCTTTTTGAGTGCTTAAGGTTGCAGACCCATGGTTTAAGCCAACAGTCAGGTTGAAATTTTTAAAATATTCTATCCAATTGTTTAGCATTGATCATGAGTCGAGGTGGTGCAGTGGTTAGAGTGCAGTACTGCAGGCTACTTCAGCTGACTGCTAGCTGCAGTTCAGCAGATCGAATCGCACCAGGCTCAAGGTTGACTCAGCCTTCCATCCTTCCGAGGTGGGTAAAATGAGGACCCAGTTTGTTGGGGGCAATATGCTAACTCTGTAAACCGATTAGAGAGGGTTGTGAAGTACTATGAAGCAGTATATAAGTCTAAGTGCTATTGCTATTAGGGCAAGATGCAATCAATAAAAGCAATATAAAACTATAATCCTTTACCCATCATTGTCACATTATTATATGAAGACAATTATAGTAAACCAATAAAGAAAAACAATTAAGCTAAAATTAACAGCATCCTAAAATCTGAGAATAAAAATAACCACTCCTGGAATCTGAAACAAAGCCAGTATTATAACCAAATGGGGCTACATATAGTCAAGAGCTAGAGTGTGACAAATCCCAAGATATCATTTTTTGGTAATATTGTTTCTTATCACTAATTTTATTTATGCAAATTAGCAGTTGATGCAGTTTTACAGTGTATAATTGAAATACTTTTCAATTTAGCCGGCTAAGTTCATCTGCTAAGATCCAACTGTTAAAATGTACTATGCTGATCCAACAATAAGCTTTTTTTTGCCTGATGCTGTTATTCCATGCCCTTTAAACCATTGTTATTCAATTAATTATTAAAGTGGGTGTAAAAGGGCAATGAATTTGAATTAGTATAATGCAGTCTTGAATATTGTGAAGGATGAAGATATTGTCTTAGAAAAATCTCTAACAGATTCAAGTAAATATTTTCCCCATAGAGTTTAATAACCTTATTTCATAATCTAATCACATGGTGGCAGAACAACAAAAACCCATGTTTTTTTTAATAACTTAATTTTGTAAAATAAATTAAATGATTTATCTGCACAGCTGTTGGCAGTTTCTAGCTGACTTTGATCTTTAAAAAGCTAATCAGGTTCAGATGAGCATTTAGATGGGAAACATCAAGAAATCACAAATGCATAGGGTGATTGGAAAGTTGAAACAGACATCCTAGAAGAAAGCAATGGTAAACCAGTTCCATATTATTGCTAAATTATTTAATATTATTGCCAGGCTATCTGAGAAATTGTCTTGTCCTTATTTGATCAACCTGTTCCCCCCAGTCAAGCAGGGAGAGTATGTTATAGACCCCATTGGTTAAAGAATTTCAGCTGGTGGATGCCTAGACAGAAAGCCTTCTCTGCTTTGCTCTTGTCCCTGGGAACATCTTATGCCCAGAGGTGAAGTGAGCCTCATCCTCCCAGCCTTCCAGAAAAACATCAAGACCTTATTCTGCCATGTGGTGTGGTGGTCTAAGAGTGGCATTTTAAAAACCTTTTTAACCTTGGAAACTCTTCAATTTTAACTTTTTAACTCTGTCCTTTATTAATAATACAAAATTCTTTTTTTTAAAAAAAAATAATAATATCCCACTTCTCCATGGATTGGAATAGTTGCCTGGTGCGATTTTCTTAAACTCTTATTCTGCTTCTATTCTGTAATGGAGAGGTCAGGGACAGGACAGAAGTTTCATTTTATACTTCCTGTATCTATAATGTGACTTATATACCACTTCATAGTGCTTTTACAGCCCTCTCTAAGCGGTTTACAGAGTCAGCATATTGCCCCCAGCAATCTGGGTCCTCATTTTACCCACCTTGGAAGGATGGAAGGCTGAGTCAACCTTGAGCAGTTGAGATTTGATCTGCTGAACTGCAGCTAGCAGTCAGCTGAAGTAGCCTGCAGTACTGCACTCTAATCACTGCGCAACCTTGGCTCTTTCTTAATTAACCCTTTGTACATATTTTTAAAGAATTTTGAGTTAGTGAGAGAACATATCCTCCCAAGTGTTCAAAACAACTTGTAATGTTGGTTGCAGTATCTTAAATTAATTTAAAATTTATTGATTTTTGTTGTTGCTTACAATCTGCATACTAAAATCCCTTTCATTATCCAAAGTAATTAAACAGTAGCAAGAAAATAGTACATTAGGGATTTCTACCATATCTGCCTGCTTAGATGCAGATACTTCTTTTTTATGTCCCAAATGAAATGGAGACTTGGTTGATTGAAACACAAGAAAGGCCTTCACAACTATTGTATTTACATTATGAAATTCATGTGGGTTGAAAAGCTGTTCCCTTTAATAGCTGTTCCTGCTTGGTAAAGAATATCATATTTAGGAAGGCATTGGTTCTTAGGAAATGCAGGCTTTATTTGATGCTGTATTTTAGTTGTTGCATTTCCTTGCTTTTATTATATATTTATTTCCCTGTAATTGTTATTGTTGATAGCTGCATTACATTAAATTGTTAGGCTGCTTGAGTAATGTATGAGTGCTAAAAGGTGGAATATATATACCTGCTTGTCTGGTGTGCTTCCTCTATCACTTTATGCTTAGAAAAAACAGTAGCATTGATATAGCCATATTATCAACTGGGATCTATGGTTGCCCTGTGCCAAATACTTTGCTACCAGAAACAGCATTTGTTCTCTGCTTCTCTAAGCATTGATGGTGATGGCAGGAAACCTTTCCATTGGGAAACCTGTAAAATAAATTGCAATTGTAGTTGGCATCTTTGTTTGCCCAGTAAATCTAAGTCTAGGGGGACCAAGAAGATGGTTTTGAGAGTTGAGATGCTGGTCATGATTACTGCCTTGCTTGGCAGCACTTCCCAATTTTTAATAGGAATGAACATGGATGGTTTCAAGAATCATGATGCTAGCCATGATCACTTTCCTTATTTGACAGCACACCCCAATTTTTTAAACAGGAAGGAAGGGAGAGAGAGAGAGAAAAAAATAAGGTGGTTGATCTGAAAAAAAATGAGGGTTGGTTGGAAAGATGGAGCAAAAAGGAAAAAGAGCTGGAAGAAGCAAGCAGTAGGAGAAGAAACTGCAGAGTGGCCTAGAAAGGATCTTATTCAAGTACTTTGATGAAAAAAATACTTGATGTATTTATTTGTATTTATGGAACGGTCTTCATGAGGAACAGTACAGGGATTAAATCGCAAGAAGTTTAAATCTCATGTGAAGCAGAACATTGAACACTAAGGAATTTTGAGAGGAAGTCATTTTTCCCCATATCTTTTAATTAATTGTAAACTATTCCACTCATCTGGAGAAATAGATAAATCTGTAGTAATTATTGGATGCTTCAAATGCTTTTCTGAGCAGCATCAGAAAATTTCAATGGTTGTCCATTTTCTTCTTTACTCACTCTCTACATATTCCTTCAAGATTTGGATGTTTCTGAACTTTAATCTTTACTCCCGGGATGTTGCTTGCAATTAATCACAGTCTTAACACTTATGCCAACCATGTAAATATTAAAATCCATTATTCACTGTATATTCAAAGTTTTGAAATGGGAGAAGGACAGAACCTGGACCAAGAAGGCATCTTCAGTTAATGTTCCCCTCTCTCCTAATCCACAGCCCCCTTGCTGAAGGGTAGGATCAAGTTTTCTGTATCCATTTTCTTACTTGCCTTCTTGTTATAGTCATTTTACTTCTAATTCTATTAAGCAGACACTGATTAGTAAGCAGGAAAGCAAACACAAAAATTACTGACCAAGAAGCATGATGCTAAAAAGAATATGGAATTCCTCCTCTCTCACAGATCAGTTATAAATAGTATACAATAAATAATACATATACATTGTTCTTTGAACACTATTTAACAAGTGCTATATGAAAGTAAAATAGAAGTGAAGTCACACCAGCTTTGTCTCCCTGCAGTGACAGAACATGTGAGACAGTGATCACAGGACCGCAGTCCTGTGCATCGCAGTCATATCTCTAGCTGGCTTTACCTACAGT